>BSUD01000001.1:156884272-157088776 GCA_033239045.1 Fagopyrum esculentum
CCACCTAGGCCGGCCCCACCCGTTCATGGGCGCCAACGTCATCATGGCGGCCACCGGCGAGCCCGTGCCGATGATGCCTACATTCCACCGCCCCGCCCGGACCCCTACCGAGCTCGTAGGGAAGGTAAGGTTAAGTTCCCTACCTTTCATGGTGAATATGATCCGTGTGTTTTTCTTGATTGGGCGCAGGATATGAAACGAGCATTAAAACATTGTCATTATGAGGAGGAATCCGAGAAAATCGAGGCGGCAACTCTATACTTTGAAGGAGATGCGAAGTCTTGGTGGAACCGGTATGAGTTCACCCGAGAGAGGCGAGGATGGGCACCAATTGAGACGTTTGAGCAATTGCTCTATTGCATGACCAAGAAGTACGTACCCGAGGACTTTAAGAATGATATGCGGTTGCAAATTGCCGAGTTCAAGCAAGGCAACCTCACTCCGGTGGCTTACTTGGCTAAACTTGAGGACATGCACATTAAGGCCGGCGTCTCGGCCTCCCCCTCCGCCCTCCGCACCAAGTTCATGAGTGGGCTTAATGCCTCCATCCGGCGGCCGCTCGAGATTGTCCCATTCAAGGATTTGGGAGCATTATGTCATGCCGCCATGAAGTTATATAAGCAACAACTCGAAACACCGCGGTATTCTAGGTATCCCTCTTCCTCGAGTCCATATCTTTATCCATCTAACATACGTTCTCGAGATGCGCCTAGTCCTACAGATACCGACGCCTCCAAAGGGACCCAACGGACGGGTCCTTCCAATAGGCAAACGGGTACCGAGAAGGCACCAAACCGGGGCCCGGCACCGGCGCCTCCCTCTCGACGTCAACAAGGACCCTCACCGGCGGCTCGCCCAAGGGAGCCCGTGTGTTACAAGTGTAGCGGTTTTGGCCACGTACAACGTGATTGCCCAAACACCAAACGGGTCTTGTTTGCCGACCCAACATATTTCGAGGACGACGATGGTCAATATGAAGGTGATATCATTATTGAGGATGACCATGACACCGACCCACTTGTTGGCATGGAACCCTGTGATGACGAGATTGCTTGCGGCCCAGCACAACCCGGTAAATTCGCTCTTAATTCTCGTCGTATTTTGGCTGTTAAAGAGCATATTCCTATTGATCAACGCGAGAATCTCTTCCACTCTCGTTGCTTGGTTAATAATACGAGTCTTTCTCTCATCGTTGACGGGGGTTCTTGTTGCAATATTGTCAACGAACGGGTGGTAAAACACTTCAAGTTGCCTACGACCCCCCACCCAACGCCTTACGGACTCCAATGGATTTCCGATACGGCATGTGACACCGTCACACAACAAGCTTGGGTGCCGTTTTCTATTGGCGCCTATGTTGATAAGGTCCTTTGTGATGTTATCAAGATGGATGCCACACATGTCCTATAAGGACGACCATGGCAATTCGATCGCCGCACATATCATGATGGTTATCTTAATCGGTACATGTTCCAATATAATGGAAAGCGGGTCACACTTTTGCCTATGACTCCGCACGAAATTTTGGTTGACTATGCGGAACGGAAGAGGCAACAAACTATTGATGAGTCCGCTAAAGCACCGGCAAAATCGGACCCCCGAAGTCCTGATGTTGTAGGTGCTAGTACTTCTAAATCCCGCAACACCGCCCCTCTTGTCCATGCTACCGAATCCAAAGGTAGTAAAGGTCGCATCGTTTCTTCGGGCGCACCTTTATCATCTTCGGATCCCGTAATTCAAGGACGGTGTGAGCCACGGATACTCTTAGCTCGCCGGCATGATTTGCAACCGGTCATGGAAGGCAAGTTCCCATGCTTTTTACTTGTTCCGTTTTGTTTATCTACTTCTCATGACCCAAGTAATGTGCCACACGAGGTGTCTTTGTTGTTGTCCGAATTTCAGGATATTATGCCCAAAGACCTCCCACCCGGCTTGCCACCTATCCGAGGGATTGAACATCAAATTGACTTTGTGCCCGGTGCCTCTTTGCCAAACCGTGCCGCTTACCGAGCCAGCCCGGAAGAGACAAAGGAGCTACAACGTCAAGTGCAAGAGCTCCTAGACCGGGGACATGTGCGTGAATCCTTATCACCATGTGCCGTCCCGGTAATCTTAGTACCAAAGAAAGATGGATCATGGCGGATGTGTGTTGATTGTCGTGCCATCAACCAAATCACCGTCAAATATCGCCACCCGATCCCGCGCCTTGATGACATGTTGGATGAGCTTCATGGCGCCACTATCTTCTCCAAAATTGATCTCCGGAGCGGTTACCACCAAATCCGGATGGCCGAAGGTGACGAATGGAAGACGGCGTTCAAAACGAAGTATGGACTCTATGAATGGCTTGTCATGCCTTTTGGCCTCTCCAACGCCCCGTCCACCTTCATGCGCCTCATGAACCACGTCTTGCGCCGATTCTTGGGTACATTCGTTGTTGTTTATTTTGATGATATTTTGGTGTTTAGTACGTCTTTGGAGGGTCACATCGGGCACCTTCGCCAAGTGCTCGAGTGCCTTAGACAAGAGCAATTGTATGTCAACTTTGACAAATGCGTCTTTTGCTCGGACACCACTATCTTTCTTGGCTATGTCGTGTCTAAGGACGGACTCCGAGTAGACGAATCTAAAGTTCGTGCTATTCGGGAGTGGCCTACTCCTACTACGGTCACCATGGTCCGAGCCTTTCTCGGCTTAGCGGGTTTCTACCGGCGCTTTGTCAAGGACTTTAGCACGGTAGCAGCACCGCTCCATGAGCTCACTACCAAGGGTGTCACGTTTGAGTGGCGTGATATCCATGCTCGAGCGTTTGATGCGCTCAAAGACCGTCTTTGTAATGCACCATTACTCCAACTCCCAAACTTTTCAAAAACCTTCGAGGTGGAGTGTGATGCATCAAATGTGGGCATTGGAGGCGTTCTCTTACAAGAGAATCGTCCAATTGCCTACTTCAGTGAAAAACTGTCCGGTCCTTCGCTCAACTACCCTACATATGACAAGGAACTATATGCTCTAGTTCGTTGTCTTAAGACATGGCAACATTACTTGTGGCCGAAGGAGTTCGTGATTCATTCGGATCATGCGGCTCTTTCGTATCTCAAGAGTCAAACAAATCTCAGTCGGCGCCATGCTAGTTGGGTAGAGTTTTTAGAGACCTTTCCTTATGTCATTCGGCATAAGAAAGGCAAAGAGAATGTGGTAGCCGATGCCCTTTCTCGCCGCTATGCCCTCCTTGTGTATATGGATGCCAAGATACATGGCTTTGCTCTTATCAAAGAGTTATATGCCATGGATCTTGACTTCAAGGACATATGGGCACAATGCCTCGACCTCCGAGAGCACGAGTCTTTCTTTATTAACGATGGCTATCTTTTTCGAGCGGGAAAACTTTGTATTCCGCGCTCATCTATACGCCATTTGTTGGTCAAGGAAGCTCATGAGGGCCGTGCTCATTTCGGTGCTACCAAGACCCTTTCCACTCTCCAAGAGCATTTCTTTTGGCCCCGGATGCGTATGCATGTGACACGGTTTTGCAAGGGTTGCATCACATGTCATCATGCCAAGTCGCGCCAAGGTCCGGATGGGATGTATTCTCCTTTGCCTATACCAATGGGACCTTGGGAGGATCTATCCATGGACTTTGTGGTCGGGTTGCCTATGTCAAAACGAGGCAAAGACTCCATTTTCGTGGTAGTCGATCGTTTCTCCAAAATGGCTCATTTCATCGCATGTAAAAGCACCCTAAATGCTAGTGAAGTTGCCACCTTGTTCTTTGACAATGTGGTGCGTTTACATGGGATACCACGTTCCATCGTTAGTGATCGGGACGTGAAATTCGTAAGTCATTTTTGGAGAACGTTGTGGGGAAAACTTGGAACCAACTTGTTGTTTTCAAGTAGTTATCACCCCCAAACCGATGGTCAAACGGAGGTGACCAATCGGACTCTTGGTGCTCTACTTAGAGCCACCACTAGGACCAACCCACGTAGGTGGGAGGACTTACTTTCTATTGTCGAGTTTTCGTATAACAGGTCTAGGCACACGGCAACTAAATTGTCCCCATTTGAAGTTGTCTACGGCCTCAATCCACACACACCATTGGATTTCACTCCCCGCCCGCTCAAGGATGGAGAACACATCATCGCCGGAAACCGAGCCGCCCAAATCATTGAGCTTCATGAGCGGACTAGGACACAACTTGAACGTCGTGCCGCCCAACTTGCCGGACAACGCAACAAGGGCCGCCGCGACGTCTCTTTTGAACCCGGTGATCTTGTTTGGCTCCACCTACGGAAGGAGCGTTTTCCTACTCGTCGCATGAGCAAGCTCTCGGACCGTGGTGATGGCCCATTCCGCATCTTAGCCCGTCATGGTCCAAATGCATACAAGTTAGAGCTTCCGGATTCCTACGGAGTACACCCAACGTTCAACGTCAAGGACCTTGCCCCTTATGTTGAGCCCCTCTTTGACGATGGTGAAACGGGGACGTTTCACAGCCAAGATGGGGGGACTGATGCGCCCTTGGATGCCCCTTTTACGTTGACCATGGACGAAGAGGAAGAGGCTTTTAGAGTTCGCTCAGATGGACCGATCACCCGATCCCGAGCTAAGGCCATTGCTCGAGCCACCGGCTCCATCATCACCCGCATTACTTCTTCACTTGGTCCCACTACCGGCATGCCTTGTCTCTACACCACCATGGCATAGGCTACCGGTTCCGTTAGCGGCATGTCCCGTCTTTCCGACACCATGGCATGAAGCTAGCTTATTTTCGGACTATATTTTCATGTTTTCCTTTTTATGTAATAAAGGGATATTCCGTATAGGAATATTACCTTTTTGACCTTATCCTTTTAGGGTTTGCTATTATCCTTTTAGGTTTTCCCTTTTGGGCTTTTCTTCATGTATTTTTGTTTGGCCCGTTGGCCCATAGGTAGGCAAGTCTCTCTATATAAGAGATGTCTTGCCTCACTTATTTTTCATGTTCAATATTACTAAGTTTTGAGAAGAATTTCCTCCACTTAGCTTGGGCATCAAAACCTCTCTTCTAACCCTCAAACTTCTTCCTTGGATCTCGTCTTTGATTCAAGAAATCCATATTCGAGGATTCTTTTTAAGAATCAACCTTCGCTCCACACAAAAAGGTTCCTTCGATCTCTCTAGATCGAAGTAACCCTAGTTTCTTCATCGCTTCCGCCCCTTTGGATCCGAAACGATACAACGTTGCACAAAGAATCAAGGAGTAGTTGGAGTTTTGCTTGATCTAGATCCGGAGTTATCCTTGGTTACCTCCAAGGACGCATCAAATTGGTATCAGAGCAAGGGGTCAAAGCTAAGTTCTCTTTACTCTTGTTTTTGTGCGTTATTATCTTAAAACCTATTTAGCCTTTGTTTTGTTCATGATGTTCTTCGTTTGCTCATGATGTTCTTCATTTGTTCTTCATGATCTTCATGTTGTTCATCATGTTCTTCATCATGTTCATCCATTTTTCCTGAATTTTTTTTTTCTTTTCCGTGTTTAACTCAAAACAAAAAGAACAAAAATAGGAGATACTTGGTTTGCCTTCAAACCATTTATCAAACCCGTCTTTTTCTTGAACCGACCTAATGCGACAATTTTGTTAATTAATTTCACCAAATCTCTTGGGATATTTTTGTTAACGAAAAATTCGGATATCTCGCATTTGATATTCCAAGAAAAGCAAAACAACTCTTCATCAATACGGATTTGTGTTCAAAAAAAAAAAAACAAAAGAAAGTGTTGCTCAAAACGTTTCAAAGAAACGAAACACACAAAGTGAAAAGACGTCCAGCAAACCGGTCCATCCGAAAAATCGGATTTTACAAAACGGTCAAAGACCGAAAGCAAGCAAAGCTTGCCGAGTGAACAATCCGTCCATCTTCTATCTCTCCATTTTCTCACATACGTTTGCAAAATATCACTTGTTTTTTGTGTGTAATTGGTTCAATTTTGTTGGATTTGCCTTCCTTGCCTAACCGCCAAACGGCCTTCCCCAAGGTAGAACCCGATAACGCACTTGAACTTGGGTAAAGTTGACCTAACTTGTCACCTTGCTCACTTGATTGCTTGAACTTGTGTGCTGATTTGGAGCAATGACTAACGTTGAAATGGAAACTTCTCAGGATTCTGGTCCGCAAGAGTTCAGTGAACCCTTGGCTCAAGAAACTGCTTCGTTGTCCCTCGAAAATGACTCCATAAGGCGAGAATTGGAAGCCTTGAAGGCACAACAAAAGTTTGATGCCTTGACCCGAGAAAACATTGCCTTGAAAAAAGAGCTAGAAGCTCTTAAGTCCCTTCAGAATGCTCACCGTCCCACCCCAACTTATCCGAACGAGAACGTGGTCAATGCTTCCACTTCCGATGCACAACGGAAAGGCAAGGGACTTTTGGGAGCCGGCCCATCAAACGTTACCCGGCTTGCGTCTGTCATTGAACGCACCCATCCTTTACCTCTTGACGGAAATGAGTCCCATGAAGAAGAGGAGGAATTCCCCGACCCGCGTCAAGATAACTTGCCCATAGTCGATACGGAACATCGGCACCAATATTATGAGCATCAACATCAACGGTATGTTCCTTCTCCAGCTCCACCTAGTGTGCCCCGCACCGACCGACAAACCCGGGAAGAGCCCCGGTACCGTCCCAACTCAACCACCAATCATGGTCGTGAGCATGATCGGTCCGAACACCGTCACCAACGGTCAATCCGGCAACCGAGGACCCTTGACTTTGATGAATACGATGAGCAACACAACTTCAATGAGTTCTCCGGTGATGAATCCGATTTAGAACGGGTAGCACATAACCGTCCGTGGCACCCACCCGTCATAGACCCCTATGAGAACCAAGACCGGGGTGAAGAATGGTTGCCTCCCCCAAATCCACCTAGGCCGGCCCCACCCGTTCATGGGCGCCAACGTCATCATGGCGGCCACCGGCGAGCCCGTGCCGATGATGCCTACATTCCACCGCCCCGCCCGGACCCCTACCGAGCTCGTAGGGAAGGTAAGGTTAAGTTCCCTACCTTTCATGGTGAATATGATCCGTGTGTTTTTCTTGATTGGGCGCAGGATATGAAACGAGCATTAAAACATTGTCATTATGAGGAGGAATCCGAGAAAATCGAGGCGGCAACTCTATACTTTGAAGGAGATGCGAAGTCTTGGTGGAACCGGTATGAGTTCACCCGAGAGAGGCGAGGATGGGCACCAATTGAGACGTTTGAGCAATTGCTCTATTGCATGACCAAGAAGTACGTACCCGAGGACTTTAAGAATGATATGCGGTTGCAAATTGCCGAGTTCAAGCAAGGCAACCTCACTCCGGTGGCTTACTTGGCTAAACTTGAGGACATGCACATTAAGGCCGGCGTCTCGGCCTCCCCCTCCGCCCTCCGCACCAAGTTCATGAGTGGGCTTAATGCCTCCATCCGGCGGCCGCTCGAGATTGTCCCATTCAAGGATTTGGGAGCATTATGTCATGCCGCCATGAAGTTATATAAGCAACAACTCGAAACACCGCGGTATTCTAGGTATCCCTCTTCCTCGAGTCCATATCTTTATCCATCTAACATACGTTCTCGAGATGCGCCTAGTCCTACAGATACCGACGCCTCCAAAGGGACCCAACGGACGGGTCCTTCCAATAGGCAAACGGGTACCGAGAAGGCACCAAACCGGGGCCCGGCACCGGCGCCTCCCTCTCGACGTCAACAAGGACCCTCACCGGCGGCTCGCCCAAGGGAGCCCGTGTGTTACAAGTGTAGCGGTTTTGGCCACGTACAACGTGATTGCCCAAACACCAAACGGGTCTTGTTTGCCGACCCAACATATTTCGAGGACGACGATGGTCAATATGAAGGTGATATCATTATTGAGGATGACCATGACACCGACCCACTTGTTGGCATGGAACCCTGTGATGACGAGATTGCTTGCGGCCCAGCACAACCCGGTAAATTCGCTCTTAATTCTCGTCGTATTTTGGCTGTTAAAGAGCATATTCCTATTGATCAACGCGAGAATCTCTTCCACTCTCGTTGCTTGGTTAATAATACGAGTCTTTCTCTCATCGTTGACGGGGGTTCTTGTTGCAATATTGTCAACGAACGGGTGGTAAAACACTTCAAGTTGCCTACGACCCCCCACCCAACGCCTTACGGACTCCAATGGATTTCCGATACGGCATGTGACACCGTCACACAACAAGCTTGGGTGCCGTTTTCTATTGGCGCCTATGTTGATAAGGTCCTTTGTGATGTTATCAAGATGGATGCCACACATGTCCTATAAGGACGACCATGGCAATTCGATCGCCGCACATATCATGATGGTTATCTTAATCGGTACATGTTCCAATATAATGGAAAGCGGGTCACACTTTTGCCTATGACTCCGCACGAAATTTTGGTTGACTATGCGGAACGGAAGAGGCAACAAACTATTGATGAGTCCGCTAAAGCACCGGCAAAATCGGACCCCCGAAGTCCTGATGTTGTAGGTGCTAGTACTTCTAAATCCCGCAACACCGCCCCTCTTGTCCATGCTACCGAATCCAAAGGTAGTAAAGGTCGCATCGTTTCTTCGGGCGCACCTTTATCATCTTCGGATCCCGTAATTCAAGGACGGTGTGAGCCACGGATACTCTTAGCTCGCCGGCATGATTTGCAACCGGTCATGGAAGGCAAGTTCCCATGCTTTTTACTTGTTCCGTTTTGTTTATCTACTTCTCATGACCCAAGTAATGTGCCACACGAGGTGTCTTTGTTGTTGTCCGAATTTCAGGATATTATGCCCAAAGACCTCCCACCCGGCTTGCCACCTATCCGAGGGATTGAACATCAAATTGACTTTGTGCCCGGTGCCTCTTTGCCAAACCGTGCCGCTTACCGAGCCAGCCCGGAAGAGACAAAGGAGCTACAACGTCAAGTGCAAGAGCTCCTAGACCGGGGACATGTGCGTGAATCCTTATCACCATGTGCCGTCCCGGTAATCTTAGTACCAAAGAAAGATGGATCATGGCGGATGTGTGTTGATTGTCGTGCCATCAACCAAATCACCGTCAAATATCGCCACCCGATCCCGCGCCTTGATGACATGTTGGATGAGCTTCATGGCGCCACTATCTTCTCCAAAATTGATCTCCGGAGCGGTTACCACCAAATCCGGATGGCCGAAGGTGACGAATGGAAGACGGCGTTCAAAACGAAGTATGGACTCTATGAATGGCTTGTCATGCCTTTTGGCCTCTCCAACGCCCCGTCCACCTTCATGCGCCTCATGAACCACGTCTTGCGCCGATTCTTGGGTACATTCGTTGTTGTTTATTTTGATGATATTTTGGTGTTTAGTACGTCTTTGGAGGGTCACATCGGGCACCTTCGCCAAGTGCTCGAGTGCCTTAGACAAGAGCAATTGTATGTCAACTTTGACAAATGCGTCTTTTGCTCGGACACCACTATCTTTCTTGGCTATGTCGTGTCTAAGGACGGACTCCGAGTAGACGAATCTAAAGTTCGTGCTATTCGGGAGTGGCCTACTCCTACTACGGTCACCATGGTCCGAGCCTTTCTCGGCTTAGCGGGTTTCTACCGGCGCTTTGTCAAGGACTTTAGCACGGTAGCAGCACCGCTCCATGAGCTCACTACCAAGGGTGTCACGTTTGAGTGGCGTGATATCCATGCTCGAGCGTTTGATGCGCTCAAAGACCGTCTTTGTAATGCACCATTACTCCAACTCCCAAACTTTTCAAAAACCTTCGAGGTGGAGTGTGATGCATCAAATGTGGGCATTGGAGGCGTTCTCTTACAAGAGAATCGTCCAATTGCCTACTTCAGTGAAAAACTGTCCGGTCCTTCGCTCAACTACCCTACATATGACAAGGAACTATATGCTCTAGTTCGTTGTCTTAAGACATGGCAACATTACTTGTGGCCGAAGGAGTTCGTGATTCATTCGGATCATGCGGCTCTTTCGTATCTCAAGAGTCAAACAAATCTCAGTCGGCGCCATGCTAGTTGGGTAGAGTTTTTAGAGACCTTTCCTTATGTCATTCGGCATAAGAAAGGCAAAGAGAATGTGGTAGCCGATGCCCTTTCTCGCCGCTATGCCCTCCTTGTGTATATGGATGCCAAGATACATGGCTTTGCTCTTATCAAAGAGTTATATGCCATGGATCTTGACTTCAAGGACATATGGGCACAATGCCTCGACCTCCGAGAGCACGAGTCTTTCTTTATTAACGATGGCTATCTTTTTCGAGCGGGAAAACTTTGTATTCCGCGCTCATCTATACGCCATTTGTTGGTCAAGGAAGCTCATGAGGGCCGTGCTCATTTCGGTGCTACCAAGACCCTTTCCACTCTCCAAGAGCATTTCTTTTGGCCCCGGATGCGTATGCATGTGACACGGTTTTGCAAGGGTTGCATCACATGTCATCATGCCAAGTCGCGCCAAGGTCCGGATGGGATGTATTCTCCTTTGCCTATACCAATGGGACCTTGGGAGGATCTATCCATGGACTTTGTGGTCGGGTTGCCTATGTCAAAACGAGGCAAAGACTCCATTTTCGTGGTAGTCGGTCGTTTCTCCAAAATGGCTCATTTCATCGCATGTAAAAGCACCCTAAATGCTAGTGAAGTTGCCACCTTGTTCTTTGACAATGTGGTGCGTTTACATGGGATACCACGTTCCATCGTTAGTGATCGGGACGTGAAATTCGTAAGTCATTTTTGGAGAACGTTGTGGGGAAAACTTGGAACCAACTTGTTGTTTTCAAGTAGTTATCACCCCCAAACCGATGGTCAAACGGAGGTGACCAATCGGACTCTTGGTGCTCTACTTAGAGCCACCACTAGGACCAACCCACGTAGGTGGGAGGACTTACTTTCTATTGTCGAGTTTTCGTATAACAGGTCTAGGCACACGGCAACTAAATTGTCCCCATTTGAAGTTGTCTACGGCCTCAATCCACACACACCATTGGATTTCACTCCCCGCCCGCTCAAGGATGGAGAACACATCATCGCCGGAAACCGAGCCGCCCAAATCATTGAGCTTCATGAGCGGACTAGGACACAACTTGAACGTCGTGCCGCCCAACTTGCCGGACAACGCAACAAGGGCCGCCGCGACGTCTCTTTTGAACCCGGTGATCTTGTTTGGCTCCACCTACGGAAGGAGCGTTTTCCTACTCGTCGCATGAGCAAGCTCTCGGACCGTGGTGATGGCCCATTCCGCATCTTAGCCCGTCATGGTCCAAATGCATACAAGTTAGAGCTTCCGGATTCCTACGGAGTACACCCAACGTTCAACGTCAAGGACCTTGCCCCTTATGTTGAGCCCCTCTTTGACGATGGTGAAACGGGGACGTTTCACAGCCAAGATGGGGGGACCGATGCGCCCTTGGATGCCCCTTTTACGTTGACCATGGACGAAGAGGAAGAGGCTTTTAGAGTTCGCTCAGATGGACCGATCACCCGATCCCGAGCTAAGGCCATTGCTCGAGCCACCGGCTCCATCATCACCCGCATTACTTCTTCACTTGGTCCCACTACCGGCATGCCTTGTCTCTACACCACCATGGCATAGACTACCGGTTCCGTTAGCGGCATGTCCCGTCTTTCCGACACCATGGCATGAAGCTAGCTTATTTTCGGACTATATTTTCATGTTTTCCTTTTTATGTAATAAAGGGATATTCCGTATAGGAATATTACCTTTTTGACCTTATCCTTTTAGGGTTTGCTATTATCCTTTTATGTTTTCCCTTTTGGGCTTTTCTTCATGTATTTTTGTTTGGCCCGTTGGCCCATAGGTAGGCAAGTCTCTCTATATAAGAGATGTCTTGCCTCACTTATTTTTCATGTTCAATATTACTAAGTTTTGAGAAGAATTTCCTCCACTTAGCTTGGGCATCAAAACCTCTCTTCTAACCCTCAAACTTCTTCCTTGGATCTCGTCTTTGATTCAAGAAATCCATATTCGAGGATTCTTTTTAAGAATCAACCTTCGCTCCACACAAAAAGGTTCCTTCGATCTCTCTACATCGAAGTAACCCTAGTTTCTTCATCGCTTCCGCCCCTTTGGATCCGAAACGATACAACGTTGCACAAAGAATCAAGGAGTAGTTGGAGTTTTGCTTGATCTAGATCCGGAGTTATCCTTGGTTACCTCCAAGGACGCATCACCCACCTTCTCTCTTTTGTGTCCACATACATCCTCCATAACCGTCAACTCTAAACCACCTCTGGTTCTCGTCATCCTCACCAGACGCGTCCCTGCACGAAGCCGTTCAGCAAGGCCTCCCAAGTTGAACTCGGTCGCTTGACAACGAGCGCACCTCGGCATCGATCCCTACCTCACACCACGTCCGGCTCTCGTAACAAGTCAGTGACGCCTCAACGTCGACCCCAAACCGTCTTCTCGCCACCCTCGGCACACCTGGTATCGTTTCCACGAGAGCAGCACACTGATAGCCGGGACGATAGCCTCGACCTCTCCTCCGCCCGTAAGAAAGCCCACTCCGCACCTGGATTCTAGTCCACCAAAGAGCAAGTAACAACATCGAGCCTGAGTTGCAAAGCCTTCTTGCACTCTCACAACAGATCTGGGCAGCCTTCTCTGTAATCCTCCACCTTACCCTCCTCCGGTTGCTACCAATTGTCGGGTAAGACTCTAGCCTCCTTTCAATCACTTTATGCAGCAACCTACCTCACCCATCGAAGGCCATGTATCGGCCTTTGACCTTCTTGGTGTACACAGGGACTGTGTCGGGGTCATGATGCGCGCAGAAGCTCCTCTTCTCCACTCCAACCTTGATCAAAGCCAACCCTAACAAGTACTGGAGTAGAGTTTAGTTGGAGATCAATTGGTTGCAGCCAAGGACACTCGAACTCAGGATGCTGGGAAGCTCTATTGCTGATCGGAGACGCCAAGGGTGAGTTTCGAACCTGAGACCAATTACAAACCCAAACTTTTGAATTCCAGAAATCTGTGTGAGGAGTTGTCTTTGAGCCTGTGTTTCAATGCCTTGGATTTATTTTTCACCGTTCAAATTTTGATAGATTGTAGAAAGATATGCATAGTTGAACGTGTCAAAAGTTTAGGTCCATCCAACGGTTGGATCTAGATTTACAAGGTTCCAAAGTAGGCTAGTTGTGCAGTTTGGTAAAATACAGATTTTTGGCTAAGTATGGGAGAACTTATGTTGAGGAGTCAAGTTGAGGTTTTTGTGTAGGATTAACTATTGATGCTTTCTGAGTTCTGTTTCTTCCAATGAGTAGAATGCATTGCATAGAGAGAGTAAATATTTTATTTGGGATTTTTAGATTTTGGTGCGAGTGTTTTAAGGGAGGTCAAAGTGAGACCCTTAGTGAGTTTTTATGGAAGTTAAGGAGTTGGAAAATTTTCCAACTTAACTGGATCTTTATTGTGAGTGTTAAAGGGTGTTTTTGGACTTCATAGAAAGTTTTAGAAATTTTCTAAGAATATTTACGTGGTTTTGAGACCTAGGGGTAAAATAGTCTTTATACCCTTATGAGGGTATTTCGGTAATCTCCTTATAATCCATTGAATATCTTAGAAGTTGGAGGCTTCTAAGAAAGTAAGCTACTTTATTAATCCACTTGCCTTGTATAGCAGACGGTTGAGTTTCTACGGTTACGGACCGAGTCGAGATAACGAGATTTGAGATTTAATTCAGGTAAGTCCTTTGGGCTTACTTAGCTGACTTCTAAATATGAGCATGAATGATGATAGTGGTGTGTGATTGAGATGTTAGAGTTATAGGTTGTGATAAATATTTACCGACCTATACTTGGCCTAAGAGTAACGGGCGGTGGCATTCTGTTCAGTTAGCTTGCGAGCGCTGGGGGTTTCTTTAGGGACTAGTCCATACTCGGTTTGTAGTGATGCTACCGGCGGAGGTCAGCTAGACCTACACCAGTTGGATAAGGAACGGAGGCGAGAACTGTTAATAGCTCTCGTGCCACAACTGTAAATTGAATAAGATGAATCACTTAAATAATAGATAATAAACGGTTGAGTGCCAGCATGATGTTTGTTTAATTTTTGTTTCTGCTTGTGTTTGTGTTGTTGTCATTCTACTTATATTTGGATTGTTAGCTAACGGTTTATCCGTGTTGTAGATCTGTAGAGATAGACAGTTGCATAGAGATCCGGAACGGATGGTCAGCCGGGTCCACGTACTCATTAGATGGGGACGGGGAAGTCTTCCATACGTCATGCATGTTATATATCTTTATGTATGTTTGTAAGGCTGTCACATGTGTACTTTCATACCATTAAAAATATTATGTTTTGGAAATTGTTTTAATTACATTTGTGCCTTGTTGTAAGATCTTAGTAAAGTTGTTGTTAAACCAAGGTCGGGACCCATTGTGAGGTCCTAACCAGTAGCTCCCCGAGTTCCGAGAATTTGGGGTGTTACAAAACGACCCATAAAAAAGTAGGTCAAAGACCCATAAAACATAAATTAATCCGTTATGAATAAAAATTATAGCTCAACTTTACTAAAAGTCCAAGAAATGTATCATTTGTTTAATCTTCAATATCCGTTATTAACCTCTATTTATACAAGTTCTCAAACCATCAGTTTTAGTAGGTCAACGACCCATATAACGGATATTAATTTATGAATAAAAATTATACTTCAACTTAGCCAAAAATCGCTGAAAATACTTAGCGACCCACAAAACAATGGCTCAACGACCCACAAAACAGTAGGCCAACGACCCACAAAACAAGTAGGCCAACGACCCAACAAAATAGTAGGCAACGACCCACAAAACAGCAGGTCAACGACTTACAAAACAGATATTAATCCGTTATGAATAAAAATTATACTTAACTTAGCCAAAATGCCAAGAAATGTGTGATTTGTTTAATCTTCAAACTCTCTATTTATACAAGTTATCAAACTATCAGACTTACTTATCGTGTGGGATAGGAAATTCCGTGAAAATTTTTAACGTAAATAGATTGAGCTTATAATCCTTAAAAAATAAATTAAGAAAAAAATAAAAATCCTCCCAATAAATAAATTAATTTCGACGACTTAAAAATAAAAGAAATACGTAAACTAAATTATTTTAAAAATATTTAGGAGATCTTGTTAGTTAATTTTACAAAAATTTGTTTTAGTTTTGTATTAATAAAAAAGATTTTATGGTTTGATAAGTTAATTAAAAAAAAAAGATTTAACTCTACAAAATTTGTGAGAATGACATGTCAGTTTTAGTGTCTTCTGTTTTAGTATAATATATATATTAATAATATTTTAAGTATATTAATTATGTTAAAAAAGGAAACCGGTTACATTGCTTTTGGTAACTATAGATTTGAGATTTGGGAATCTCTTTTGTGCGCCATTATCCCTCTTTTTTCGGAAACAAAACATCACACCCAAATCAAAGACGTCATTCGACAGTAGGAGAAACCATCTTCATCGCCATTCTTCTAAAACTATCTTTTGCAACTTATTCTTCATCTTCAACATTCGACTTCAATCGAGCCTTCAACATTCATCTTCAACAGGTACATTCAATTACCAATTGCAATTGTCAAGTTGGGGACATGGTGGAGGCACCATGGAGACTAGAGGAACCCAGGCTAGGGTTTTCGAGTTGAGGAGCGCAGTTGAGCTGGCGGCGCTCACATTCATAGGTACTAATAACGTATATTGATTTAACCATCTGCGAGAATAATCATGAACTTTGTAGGTGATGTAGAATTCGCTCAAGGAAGATTTACCTCTTGACCACCCCTCTTCCGCGGTA
This sequence comes from Fagopyrum esculentum, assembly GCA_033239045.1. Lineage (NCBI taxonomy): Eukaryota > Viridiplantae > Streptophyta > Magnoliopsida > Caryophyllales > Polygonaceae > Fagopyrum > Fagopyrum esculentum. The sequence continues at coordinate 156,900,091 of BSUD01000001.1, forward strand.
ACAAGGTTGCTTATTGGAGAGCACTAACGCAAATGTTTATTATTGATTAGGATATGGAACTATGGAGCATTGTTCAGACTGGACCAAGAATACCAACCACCACGGTTGAGGGAGTCCAAGTTCAAAAGAAGGAAGCTGACTTTAATCAAACCGACTTGGAGAGTGTGGCTAAGAACTACAAAGCTATGAACTTGCTTGTAACGCCCGGAATTTTGCTTCCGTTTGACGAGTGGCGTTAGTAGCCTTTAGTGAAAGATCCTGCTCTTGTGGCTTAGGAGACCCGCGGTCGCGCCCATCTGCGATTGCGGCTCAGGCGTTCCGCGGGGGCGGCGACCAGCAAGAGTGAGAGTCGAGCCGTTTCCTTCCGACCTTTCGTTTCCACATTTATGGACCCCGACCCTCATTACCTTGGGTGATCTTTGGGTTGCTTGACCTTTGATTTTCCCCTATTGATGTAGGCTTACCTCGTTACCTCATTTCATTCACGTTACTCTCCTTTGCTCTTCTCCTTCTTCTTTCTCTCCTTCCCCTCCATTCTCTACATAGCCTTCTCCTTCTCGTGAAGCTGCCAAACAAGGTTGGGGACTGCAGATACGTGCTACGGTGTAAGTCATCTTCTCCTTCTTCTCATTTCCTTTCTTCTTCCTTCTTGCACCCTAGAGGGGTGAGAGCCGTGAATTGACTTAAGAGAGTCGTCTCTCATTCTTGCTTGTGTTCTTGCTTACTTAGGCCCTGGAGAAGGGTTATGATCTTGTTGTGGAAGCTAAGGGAAGATCAAGCCATCTAAGGAAGCAATAAGAGGGTTGTTGCACACCGAAGAACCGAAGAATCGACATTTCTGGAGTTCAACCGCATGGGCGGGTCCTGTGAGCCGCAGGGGCGGATATTGTGCACCGTGGGAGCGGGTTTTGTGAACCACATGGGCGGCTTATGCTCCTCCGGATCACACCTTTTGAGTTATGCGGTCACGTCTCTTCACTAGTAGGTCACCGACCTCTTGATCTCTCCTTTCCTTTCCTCATCTTAGAGTTTGATTCATCTTAATATCATGTTAGGCTGACTTAGCATGGTTTGATTTGGAATGTAAAGTAGTGGATTTGGTCCTTAGGGTTACCTTATGAGAGTCATTGGATTGTTGGTTGACATCTTGTTGTAAGATCATTTGGATCTTCAAGGTTAGTTGTTCATATTCTAGTATGAACATGATGTGAGCTTATAGGGCAGTGGAGACTGAGGGTGTTGACCTAGCTTATGAGTTGAATGATCTTGTGAAGATCATTAGAACTAGAAGTCTAAGAACTTCTAGCTTGTTAGAGAAATGTTGATTTTTGTGCCTTGTCTTGACTAGGCGTTGTGTACCTTTCCACGGGAAGTTGAGAGGGAGTCTGTCGGGTTTAGCTTTGAGTCAGGTAAGTCCACGGACTTACTTAACTAGCTTTTGCGTATTAGTTTGATGTGTATTGACTGTGTGTGTTATGTTATGTTATAACCATGAAACCGGACTAGGACTACCTTATTATATTATAATTGGCCCAAGTGTGTGATAATCGGGCAGTGACATCACTGCCTAGCTTTTGCAAGAGCTAGGAGGTTCTATGCGACTAGCCTAAACAGGTAGACGGTTAGATGCATCAAACCATTCCTTGTTGGTATATGGAGACAGAGGCGAGTTTCGGGGATTCTCGTGTCACAAACTAAAGTTGAATTAGTAATGAGAATAACGTAAAAAAAAGATAATAAACCGACTTGTGTGTGTGAGCATGCTATGTGTTATGTTAACTTATGTATGTATGTGCGTTTACCGTCTTTCTAATTTTTAGATGTTAGCTAACGGTTTATACCGATGTTGTAGTTGCCCTACAGGTTAGGGATGCCGCCGAGTGATCCGGAGGAGTGGGCGGCCGGATTTCCGTACATTATAGGACGGGTTTGGGGTTTATATTATTGTGGTCGTTTGAACGCTTGTTGTTGTTGTTGTGGTTTTATAAGAACTCGGTTGGAGTCTTTCTTTCATTGTATCCGGAAATCATAACATTTGCATTAAATGTATTTTGGTTTTGGCCTTTTTATTTGTGTCATGTTGTAAGGTCCGATGAAGTTGTTATCAGGCTAAGGGTCGGGACCCATTGTGAGGTCCTAGCCCGTAGCATCCCGAGTCCCGCGGATATTTGGGGTGTTACATTATTCTATTGTGAATTAGACACTAACAAATTCAATCGTGTCTCATAATGCAAAAGTGCAAAGGAAATATGGGACAAGTTAATAGTTATTTATGAAGGAACAAGTCGAGTCAAGGAGACAAAGATTATTATCTTCCTCATGCAATACGAGTTATTCAAGATGACCTCAAATGAGACGGCCAAGAAAATGTTCACAAGATTCACTGAAATTGTGATTAACCTTGACTCACTTGGAAAGGTCTTCACAAATGAAGAAAAAGTAAGGAAAATCCTAAGGAGTTTGCATAAAGCGAAGTGGGGACCAAAAGTGACCGCCATTGAGGAAGCTCAAAAACTTTCAACATTGCCTCTCGATGACCTACTTGGAAAACTAATCACCAATGAAATGGTTCTTGGTGAAGAAGATGGAGAGCCCTCTTCAAACACAAAGAATCTTGCCTTAAAAATCCAAGAAGGATAATACTCCATAAAAGGATGAAGAAAGCGAAGATGATGAGGAAGATATGTTTGCCTTGATTTCAAGAGGTCTTGCAAGAGTTATAGAAATGAAGAAGCAATTTGCAAACAAAGACTATCCACGATCATCAAGACCTAATGGCAAGTTTTCTAACCCTATTAAGAAAACTAAAGTACTAACTTGTTTTGAATTGGTGAAACAAATCATCTTGTGAAGGATTAACCGCAAAAGAAGAAAAACAATTACCGGAAGAATGATCGAAAGAAGAAGGTTATGGTAGCATCACGGAGTGACTCAAATTCTTCAAATGATTCGAATGATAAAAACGATCAAGCAAACTAATGCTTAATGGTCGATCAAGAAGAAGATCCTAACCACTACCTTGAAGAAGTGGTAAGAACCCTTATGTCTAAACCTAGCAAAGAGCATGTTGAATTCCTAACCAGTATGATCATTAGTGAAGAAGAACATATAATTGAAATAAGTATCTTAAGGGAAAAGCTAATCGAACAAGAGAAAAGAGTGAGTGAATTGTCTCTAGAAGTTGAAAATCTCCGCACTTCAAAGTTAGACCTTGATGCCAATGTCAAGGCCTTGAGATCGAAAAATGCTATTCTTAAGGAAAATCTCTCTTCTCTACATTAAGATTATACTAATATAGAGAAAGAGAAGATTGATCTAACTGTGACGTGTAGAGACTAGAAGGCTGCACTCATTCAATTCACTCGTTCTAAATATAATCTCGAAAGAATGATGGGTGAACAACAATCCACTCTTAACAAAAATGTCTTAGTTACAACAAAAATTTTCCAAGAAAAATGGTCTTAGTTACAACAATCCACTCTTAACAAAAATGAAGTTCACGTATACCCACATGTTTCTATTGTTGTAAAAAGGGCCATGTAAAGTCAACTTGCCCGTATAGGAGAAATGATCCTTATATCATACGAAACAATTATCATCTATGTCTAAGAAAACAGGTTAAGCAAATTTGGGTTCCTAAAGTGACTAGACCGCCAAACATGATTCAACCTGAATATATACCAAAGTTTGTCATTTGGGCTAGCCGAAAAGGTTGAAATTTGTTGTTTTGCAGAATATCACCAATATTAAGGAGCATAAATGAATATTTGATAGTAGTTGTTCAAGACATATTAGTGAAAAAAAGTTCACTATTTTTAGATTTGAAGAAGCAATCATCTGGAAACATTACTCTTGGTGATAAAGGAAAGTGCAACATTATTGGTGAAAACTCCACATCGATTATATATATGCATATGTGATGATGGAAGACATAACACAGATGAGCAATTTTTATACTAACAAAATATCGATTTTATTTATAGATTGCTTGGTTTGTTTTTGTGTTTGTTCAATGTATGCAGCCTTGGAAAACATTTCAAGGGATGACTGTGATGTGGGACCATCTCCAATACAAGGACCAGTTACACCCTCAAAGGCTAAAACATTAAAGGATAAGCCAACAACTCCTTCACTTTCACCTTCCTCAGATTCTATTATGGATGGAGCAATTACACGGTCAAGAGCTAAAGCAATCCAAGACGAAGTTACACATCTTCTCATGACATTTACCCTCAAGGAAACTCTCACCACTCTCAAGAGTTCCTTAGTGACATTATTGAGTATTATAGAAGAGCCAAGCCACGACCACGAAGATCCATCAAGCAAGGAAGAAGTTCGAGAGAAAAAAATCGACCGATTATCCTGTAGGAAATTTAGTCGATTTCATTTCTTTTACTGAAACGAGTTGCAAGAGATCCAACCATGATCTTCTATCTTTTGGCAATTATATCTAATAATAATTCTTTAAATCTCTCAGACTTTCTTAAGAGATTATTTAGATTCTATCTTTTTAGATTTTATATTTTTATATCTTTTAAAAGATATCTTTTCAAAGGAAATATTTTATAAATCATATCTTTTTGTTTTTCCTAGTTTTAGTAGGTTTTAGTCTCCCTTATAAATAACCTTAGTGGGAGAGATTGTTTAGTAGATTAGATTTGATATTTTTCACAGATTTGTGTGAACTTACGGCCTCACTTACGGAGTTCGTATTTTATTCATTGATATTCAATCAAAGGAGAGTTTTGGTTGAATTGTTGCGACGTTCTTGTTAGATTGTGCTTGTGTGTGTTAATCTTTTTGAAGGTTGGTGTTCATGGTCAATCCTAGTCCCTCTTTGTGCTTATCTTACTTAGAAGGCTTGTGTAAGGTTAAAGAAGTGCGGGTTAAGGTGATTTTCTCGTTCAAGGGTTTTGACACATCATTGGTCAAGGTTCTTTTGCGAAACTATCTTGGTTCATATCTTCCTATATATTTCATTTACATTCCATAATTATCTCCTTATCTTTCCATATCATTCACTAATCCGTGTTATAAGTTCATCAAAAAATCAACCTGTTCTTGAGATAAATCGATCGATTTTCTATAGAACAACCCAAATTTATTCCAACTAAGGACTTTCACTCTAGATCGGAAACCGCGTCTTATCCACACATTAGAATGGAGTCCTTGAAAACGGATACAAGGGACAAGCGCAAAGATTGGAAAGCATTTCAAAGGTTCAACACGGAGGCCTTGACAACCATTTCAAGGGATCAAGCCGAAACCTTAAAACAAGATTCAAAGGGTACGACGGCGACGACTGAAAGAAAATTCAAATTAATATCAAACAACCAAATCTACCAAGAATCAAGAGAAGATCTTTCAAGAAGATATCAAAAAGATTTTGCCAACAAGAAGATATCGACCAACAAGAAGATTTGGCCCAACAAAAAGGTATTGCAAAAGATCTTAAATCAAATCAACGCAAGTGTACGTGAAGATTTATTCTCAACGGATCTTAAAAGATCTAGAAGATCTTTTAACCAAAGATTCTCAATAAACTAGAAGATCTCGATGCTTGAACGACAAGATCTTCGAAGAAGATAAGGAAAATCTACAACGGCTATCTCATCTCAACCAAGAAGCGTTTTCTATGGAGAAGAAGAAAGCATCAACAACGGTCATATTCTCAAACGACTATAAGACTTCTCCATCGAAGAATACAATTGAAGATGTCGATTGAAGAGAACAACAACAAGCTTATACGGAAACATCTAAAGTCTTCAAGCGATCCAAAACATCTTCATTTGATTCAAGAAGTTTTTCTTCCTCTTATTTTACAAAAGCTTTATTTCTTTAGAGAGAGAGAGAAAAACACGAGAGCTTCATTGGAATATCTAGAGAGTGTTATACTCGAGTGTGTGTTACTTTGCGAAGTAACTAGACTATTGTAGCTAAGTTAAGAGTTGGAACTAGATCGTAGCATTGACTACAATGAGAGAAGAATAATATTCTATGTTGTATTCTATGTTGTATCTGAGACTCTTCAAAGTTGATAATAGATAGTTAGATCTTACGGGTAAACCGTAGGACGGAGAGTAGACTGTTAGAGCCGAATTTCATAAACATATCACCGTGTCAATCTTTTCATTTCCGCACAATATCTTGCTTTATTGTGACTAACGTTGCTTTGCAGGTTTACAGAGTCACCCCTTGAAATCACTTTCAAAGTCCTTGAAAACCAGTAGTGTCACAAAGAGCTCAGATCGACATCAAGACCTTTAAAATAGTTTCAAAGCCTTGACATAAGTATTTACGAAAAGTTCTTATACTCTATTCAACCCCTTCTAAAATATTTATATCCTTTATATTCACATTATGATTCTTCAAATACCTTTGTAAACTCAACATTAACATATATTTTGATCGTATTTTAAAAAAATATACTTTTTCATATAGGTTGTTTTAAGCCTTTAAAAGTTAAATTTGACCTATATTTCAATACTAATCTAAAGATAGCAATATTTGAGATCACAAATCTCATAATAAGGGACATACGAGCTGATAGTCCACCGGAGTTTAGACGTAGGTGTGTTGAAGGCCTGACGACGGTTAATTTTTCCCGTCCCGAAGGACCCGAACCCGTACAGGCCTAATTAACCGAGGGACGGCCTGGTCACGTTTCGCGGCTTCCGCTTTTTTTAAAATAATTTTTTTTTTTCTTTTTTTCACTAAACCCCAGCTGCCCGCGCTTCTCTGCTCTCTTCCTCTATTCGATTTTTAGCGAACCCTAGTCCCCAAATTGAGAGCTCCGTCTTCCCCGGAGCATCGCAGCAGCGCGTAGCCCCGGAGTGCATTGTCATTCCTAACTGCGGCATACAGCTCCCAGCGATGGTCTCTGCAAAGCAGCTTCTCGGTACAATCGAGTCGGTTCTGCTCTGCTCCACTCCCCCCTCGCCGTCTCAGAGAATTGAGCTTATTCACTCCATTCGCAACTCTCTTCCCTCTCTTCAGAACCTTCTCTCCTTTCCGGTTTGCTGCCTCTCTGTCTGCACTTAAGTTTTACCATTTTCATTTTTAGGTTTGAGGCAATACATTTTTTTCCCCCTTTAAATGCAGCCTCCAAGGCCTGCGGACCGTTCCGAGGTAGAGTCCAGAGAAGTCAGGCTTCCTGACTCCACACCAGTGACGCTCGATGAGCAGGACGTTCACATTGTTAGCTCTATCTCTCCTCTCTGGCTAAATGTTTCTCTATATTTTATATTCATGCTGTGTAGGCTTTAGGGTTTTAGCTCAATTGCAATACGTGACGAAAATTTAGCCAATCTGCCAATGTAGTGTTGAATTCTACCTGTTTACTTAATATCGCCTTCATTGATTGAATGGATATATGCTAACGTTAGGGGATTTCTTCCCAGAAGGTAGCATTCTAGGTGAATAAATCAGCAACTCTTGGTGTTAGGTGAAGATGCAATATGAGAGCAAACTATACCCACTGTTAGAAGGATGAGGATGGTATAGTCTCCTTACACAATCAGATTGTAGGATCTAAAAATTCTATACTAAATAACTAAAGAGTATTATAATGCTAACACGATATGCAGTAAACTTCATATAGTTATTTATAATTAGACTATTAGGTAATTATACAAATGAGATTAATAATATTAAAACCAATATCAGCTGATTAGAGATGATAAACAAAAACTTCAAACCATTTGTAGTCTTTCAATATAAAAGGTTTCATGTTTGCCACAGCTTTTAGTTCTAAAGTTAGAGGTTTTGTGAATATAGACATAAAATATGGATAAGTTAATAGTAAAGTAATTGCATGGCGTGTGATCCTTAGAATTGTATGTATAATCAAATTGAATATACTAAGATCTTATGTAAGACTTGGATTGTTCCACCCTATGGATCATAGAATCGCAAGCTTTGGCTGGAGACATGTAAGGATTTGTTGGAAAACATAGATCCTTGTTAGCTTACTCCCTGTATTACTTTAAATATGAAGACTCATATTCCTGGGTTTCATTTGTTCCTTCCTCTTTCCTCTTGTTCTGATTATGTTTCTGTTGGATGTCCAGGTGTTAAAATTAAGTGATGATCTTCATCTCAATGAAATTGAATGTGTGCGTTTGCTTGTTTCCACAAATCAAGAGGTAAACTGCTCTTTCGTTGTGAGTGTGTGTGTGTATGATATGTTTTCCTTAACCTTCTTGTTGAAATGAATTAACAATGCATCTTCCAATAGTGGGGCTTACTAGGACGAGAACCATTGGAAATTTTGCGCTTGGCTTCAGGGCTCTGGTATACAGAGAGAAGAGATCTAATCACAGCGTTACATGCACTTCTGCGGGTACCTCTCTGTCCTCATAGATATTCTTTCTGTTCGCTTGAGATTTTTTGTTTTCCTTTTCAGTTCGGTTCCATCTATCTCCAATTTTAAGATACAGTTTTTCTCCTCTTCAGACGGTTACAATTGAGCAGAGTTTTCAAGATGATGTGGTAATTGATGATATTCAGAAGTATGTAGAGGATATTGTAAACGCTGGGCTTCGACAACATTTGATTTCTCTAATCAAGGTTTGAACTTTGAAACTACATTTGATTTTTTCATATTCATGCCCATTCAGACTTCTTTTGTGTTCACTTTAGAGTTAGCAGCTTTTTCATCTGGTGTAAGGACAGTTACTTCTTAGATTCTTTATATCTGTTAGACCAGATTATTGTGTGAGAACTATTATACTGACTAGTGACTACAGACTGTGCTTGAGTATGTTTTGTATGTACTACCACTGAGTCTTTTTTGTAAAATTCCCCGGCTTCTAACTATTTATTATCATAGTTAGATATCATTTGATTCATTTCATATCATACAATATCAGTACCGGGAATTCTGCTATATTGATGTATTTTTGTATTTATTGTTTTCATTACAATCTTATTTATGCAAAGTATGTAGCAGTTACATTTTATATTTCTATACCGTTTGTGGGGGTGGAGGAGTGTTTGAGGGGCAGCTAAAGGTATTTTATCGCCAAAGGCAAATAATATTAATGCTTATATCCTCTTCAACTGTTCATACCTATGTTATGGTCCCAGAAATAGGATCGAATATCAGATAGAGACCTGCAAGAACTCTTAGAATAAATGGTGGAAGTTAATGAGAGGATAGATGAAAGTGGATAGATGAAAGTAGAATTTCGGCGAAATTTATAGGGCGTTTCAAAGTCTGCAGCGTTGTCTTGGACCCCTTTGTCGCAACACGCTGGCTTTTCAACCTCTCCTTTAGTGCTCACAAAGTCACAAATAGATCTTTTGTTAGTTGACAGAAGCTCGTCATTGGACTTGGGGACAAGTATGCTGATGTTGGGTTGTAGGGTTACAATCCCTTGTGAAACCCTTTACTTCTGCTCAAATTCTAGAGCCAAACCAGTGGAAATTCCAACATTTCCTGGTTGTTTAAATCCAAGGTCAACCCTGATTTCCTCTCTCATTCCAGCCACAGATAAGCTCACCTTCTGTTGTGTGCTCACACCAGAAGTTCTAGCCAATAGTATCTAAATAAAATGATTCCACTTTCCAGAAGGAACAAAATAATATTATTAAGGAATCAAGGGGTATTTCCCGCTATAATACTTAAAAGGATCGATGCAACTAGGGCTGAGCAGATTGCGGTTCGGTTCACCGAACCGCAACCGAACCCCAAATTGCAGTCCAAACCGCAAAAAAAACCGCAAACCGCAAAAAAAACCGCAAACCGCAAAAAAAAACCGCAAAAAAACCGCAAAACCGCAAGCAAACTGCAAATTGCGGTTCATTTGCGGTTCGAACCGCAACCGAACCGCAACCGTGCGGTTCAAACCGCAAACCGAACCGCAAATTTGCGGTTCGGTTTGCGGTCCATGTTTTTCAGGTTTGCGGTTCGGTTGCGGTTCGGTTTGCGGTTTGCGGTTTTGGACCGATGCTCAGCCCTAGATGCAACACGGGCTGTCGATTGGAGTTGAGAAAATTCTGCCCCTATTGATACAAGTATACAATTCACGGAGAGATAAATAAATAGATCGAACCGAATGCCCGCATATTTATCTTTTGAAGCAAGAGTACAAAAGGACAAACTATTAGACATGTAACCGACTTTGATACTCTTTAAAAAACTTCTTTTTCTTGAGATTTTCGAATTTCCGCCACTGGTGCAGAGTTGTTTACATAGTTTGTGTTGTCGTTGCTAGAAACCTTTCCCTTACCTATACAAGAGTTTCACATTTCTACCATAAGCCCTTCTAGTGTATTTGTCGAGTAGACATCTGCTTCACAAAAGCCTCCAACTTGGATGCTAAATTTCCGTGTAACCCATGACATCTATCTCTGATACCAAGATGTTATGACCCCAGAAATAAGAACGATTCTTTGATAGAGACATGCAAAAACACTTGTAAAAGATGGTGGAAGTGAACAAGAGGATAGATGAAAGTGGACAGGTGAAAGTAGACTCGTCCTGGACAAAGCCTCTTACTAGGTTTCACGTATAAATCCTCTTGATTTAATGTCTAGCCTCCTATTGACAATAATTCCCCTCCCTCCCTCCCTCGAGGGCCCGTTCGGTGCCTCATGCTTTTTTTTTTTTTTTATTCCCTCTTTCAACCTCTTCATCTCCAATAATCCCTGTTTATGAGGCTGAAATTTTTTGATAAATATCATCCCCATAAATCCCCCAAACCGAACGGACCCTGAAAATAAAAACCCTATATATAGGCTGCTGGAACAATATAAACTATATTTTTTTATAGGAAGTATATATAAATAAGCTGAAAAAGATTATTAAAATATATCCTAAAATATATCAAATCTAAAAACCAGAACATATTAATAATCCTAAATCTAATAGATATAATATCTGTAAGATTGGAATATTATTTTTTCTTGATATATAAAAGCCTCTTACAAAGCCAAATACTTGTAATGCTTATATCCTCTTAAAACTGTTCATACCTAACCACCCATGGCTCTAGAATCTAGATCTATCAGTCAAATCATGGAACGAACTAATAAAATATTAAATTCTGAGTTATGTAAGAATTTCTGAAAGAAGTGTGATTGACGGTCTGTTTTGTTTGCTCTACTTTTTCTGGATGATCGATGCTGCCCAGACATCCCACACCGCTTACCCTTTCTAACTTCGTTGCCAAGGCATACTCTGTGGCGAGGAAAGTAGATAGGGAGATTTTACTGTTTCGTTCTCCTTCAATGCTGTTTGCAGCTTTATCTATTAGCCAGTGTCTATTTGACTTATCCTTTTTCGACTTTAGCAGCTTTATAGAGTGGGATTTGTTAATTCCTGGAGTTCTCAAGTCTCAACAGAGAACGCAGTCACGAGTTTTGTACTACATTTGATAATCTGTTTTTTTTCCATTTCCCTGAACGGGTTTGACGATGTTTCCTAGCAGCATAAACACATAGCATATACAAAAACAAACGTCAACACACCAATGTTTACAGTAGTATATTAGGACAGGCTAATCCTCAACCCTCTAGTAGCCTTCTCATTCTCGCTGTAGATTGCTTGTCAGGTGAATAAGATTTAGAAGAAGTTTCATCAGAGGTTTGCTAGGATAACCGAGAAGCAATTTGCCTTCACTAGACCCTGCAGTACAACAAATTATTATATTTCTATTCTGCAATTTTACTCAAATCTCAAAGAGGACCGTGGATATGTGTTCATATTATTTTGAAATTCAGAAAACTCAGAAGAACAAAGAGGTCCATGACTCCATGATCACGACAGCATATTGTTCCCCCTAAATTTTAACAAACCATGTCATTAGCATTACCAGATCCAAGAGTTTGGTCATGTATAAATATACCTTTATGATTGATAATTCTTCACCTTCTTGAAGTCCTTATTAGGCTGCATCTCCTTACTGAAATTGATAATATAGAGGTGAGGTTACACATGCTGTCACCCAAATGCAGAGTTAGCAGAAACACTATCCTGCATAGTGGTTTGAATGAAGGGTTTCAATGGCTGCTATTTGTTATCAGTACGATGATTCCATAGTGAACTTTATATTTATATATATTGGACATGTTTTGAGAAATTGTAAACAAATCCAGGAAATGCCAATATGTTGAAGTTTTTGGGTGTCATAGAATTTGTTATCAACAATTGGTGTTTTTGGTTGAAAATGCTTATAGTGTGCTTTGGCTTGTGCATACACTAGTTCTAGCTAGTTATTTCACTTATTTTTAGATAGTTTTGCCTGCAAACTTGCTACCTTCTAGTCCATCTGGTCAACAATCATTGTATTAAGAATAATTGAGAAAAACAAGGGGCTTATTATAAACGGTAGGGAGTCTAGACTCAAATAGTTTCCCAAAATGATAGCTCTAGCTGTCTATTTCACTTATTTTTGGATACTTATGCTTGCAAACATGCTAACTTCTAGTCCATCTGGTTAATAGTGCTTGTATCAAGCATATTTGAGAAAAATAACGTGCCCTTGTAAAAGCCAATGAACTTTAGACCCACAAACAGGCTCCTCAAAGATTTGGATTTGTACTATGGTTTCTGAAGTTGCATGAAGCCTTGAATGATTTCCCAGAAAAATCTTTTGCTGCTTCTGTATGTGTGAATCCTACTAAATACATTATTTCTTTCATTTCATCTGGACTCTTGTCACTCTACTTTTTATGAGGGGTTAACAGTTTTGACCATCATTCTTATTTTGTCTACCAATTAAAGGAGCTAAATCGAGAAGAACCAGCTGGACAAGGTGGGCCTGGTGCGGAACGTTTTCTTATTGATTCTCGAGGAGCAATGGTTGAGCGTAGAGCTGTTGTTAGCAGAGAAAGACTCATCCTCTCTCACTGCCTTGTACTTTCTGTTCTGGTTGTACGCCCAAGTAAGCTTCTAAGTTTTGCTGTTGAAATTGGCTTTCACGCCTGAGCTTTGCATCTGCTTGTTTCTTCCGATAAAATAACACACATTAATCTTGTTATACCCTCTTTAATTTGATATTCAAATTATTTAGCTGTCCAATCAGTCTCAGGTAGTCACTATTGCTGTTTCATATTCTTTCCTATGCTGCAAATTCTTAGTGATAGTTTTTGCAATTAGTGTTAGTCTATTTGTTGACAATGATGCTTGTAGTTCTAGTTCATCGAAATTTACGTGGTGTTTGTTTGCTGTTGGTGAAAAAATGAAACTTTTGTTGGCTCTGCTTACCTTGATTTGGTCTCTCTGTTTTTTTTACCGATCTGCTAACTTATACGTAGGAAGGTTTTCCTTGTGCATTGCATTGGTTTATGTAACCTCTTTTGCAAGTTCACATGTTAGTTGAAGTTAATATTGCTCTTCTTACTCATATGTTTGAGCTCACTTGCCGACCGTTCATGTCTTCCTGAAAGTAACCAAAGTTAGCCATTCAGTTTTGCCGAGGATCCTACTTTTAAAACAAAGATTCTTCTCATTTTCAAGATTGTTGTTACTCATTTTGGTTTAGCACAAATTTGCATTTACAAAATGTGCAATTTGTTTCTGTTTTATTTTAAAATCCTTGTCTGTGAGGTCTAGGGATTGGAAACTATTTATGGCTATGTATGCTTAACTCTCTATATTCTTGCAGCTCCTAAAGATGTGAAGGATGTATTATCACTTTTGAAGGATAGTGCTGCTGAGCTTAACAGCGCTACTGATGTATTGAAATATCAGGTATAACTGCTGGTCTAGTATCTGAAACATGGCACTGATTTTCCACAATTCATATCACATGGTTTTTGTAATGAACATTCTTTTTTGGTAAATGGTTTTTCTTTTCGTTGAACATCTAGATTTTCTTCTTGCCCTTTGCTATGCACCTCTCATATCTGTTTTACATGGTCCTGATGTCATATCTATGCAGATCACATATGGTATCTTGTTCTCTCTTGCTATTGCATTGGTATCAGATGCTTTGAGCACTGTTCCTGATAAAGCATCCGCCTTTGCCCAAGATGCTTCCTTTACTAAGGAGTTTCATGAAATTGTAAGGATACCTTTTTCTTAGTTTCTTACTAAGAAGGGAATACATTTTTATCTATTGAATACAACAAGAGAATGGTTGGCACCCCAATGAAGCAGTTTCTCCCCTCCCTCCCAAACGAAAGAAATAATAATGAAGTTATTGTGTATCTTGATGATTTCTTTTATATTGATGGACTTCTGATCTTTGTAGCTGATGACTACTGCAAATGACCCAACTGTTGAGGGCTTTGTTGGTTGTGTAAAACTTGCTTGGGCTGTACATTTGATGTTAAGACATGATGTGGGTTCACCAGAAACAACATCCAGTGTTAATTCAAGTATTGCTGATAGTACATCTTCTTGCTTGGAAGCCATTTTTTCAAACAATGTATTTCAGTTTTTTCTGGATAAGGTTCTACAAACTGCTGCTTATCAGGTGGGTGCAAGATGGTTTTTTTCTATAAGCTTTACTCAAGTAGTGCTTTAGGTCTGTTGGTCCTCTTGCAGCAGGGTTTATGTTTCCTTACTAATATACTATATTGTTTTTTAAATTGCAGAATGAGGATGAAGATATAACCTATATGTACAATGTGTACCTACACAAACTTATCACATGTTTCTTATCTCAATCTCTTGCTAGAGACAAGGTACTCCGGCATTCATTATAGTACACTGCATATGCCTTTATTCTATTTTCAACCTTTTGGCCAATGTAGACATAATGTTGAGGCTGATGCTATGACTTGTGAAGGATATGAAACATATTTCAAAGGATTTTAAATTTTATATGGAGATGTTGACCTGTTATTAGACTCTACTCGTGGAATATTTGGGCATGTAGAAAAATGTTTCCTTGGTTTGTTGTAACAGGTTAAGGAGATTAAGGAGAAGGCTATGACAATGCTGAGCCCATACACCGCCAGTGCACAGCATGATTTCATGCATGACAACATTGGATTTGCACATGCCTCTGAATCAGGTGGCCTTCAACCATTTGTGTCACTCTTGGAATTTGTTAGTGAAATTTATCAGGTCAGTGTCTTTTATATCAATGAATTCTCACACCATACTATCCAATTGGAATGGACATTGATATAATATACAAAGGTCACATTATTCCGTCTTTTTCTCTCTTCATAAGCATGCTGTATATTGTTCATTTAAAATTGCTAACTATGAATAAAACACTACACCATTACATTATACTGTATTCCATCATATTGCTTGTAGTCATTTGGAAAAAAAGAACATATCACTTGAATTTTTTTATATTTTTATCACCTACAATTTTATCCTGAATGGATCAAGTAGAAAAGGGGGTGGGCTTGAAGCCGAAGCAAGTGTATGACATTGCATGGGGACTTGGGATGGGCTTCTGTGAGTTGTAAGAGAGGGAGTAATGTATTTAAAGGGGTACACTTGGAACATGGAAAATATGAGGGATTTTAAAATAAAGGCCTACATACAGTGGTGACATAATATACGTGTTTGTCAGTGTCACCACAAGATATAACTTTCCAGATGAATTTTGATATTATCTGGCCTTCAACTCGCGCTTTAGTAGTTTGCAGGAGTGATATTATGGTCCATCTCAAAAGCACATGTTTTCAGGAAAAGGCATGCAGAAAACTTGAAGGGCCGATTGTTGTCTTGAAATTATTAAGCAATATGTTGGACCAATAATGCTGCAGAAACTGTGCAAATTAGGACGAAGGATTGGATGTGTTTTGGCCATTTGCGCTTCCTTGCACAAAGGAATTATATTGTGCCTTCATTTACTAAAAAACCTGGATATGGCCTTATCTAAGGCTTTCACTTCTTTTGTTTAGTTCTGACCTGTTCACATCCTGTTCTTTCCTTTCCCAACTTTTTAATCTGCTCTTAAACAAAATTGGCATGCTACCAATGCTGGCTAAATTTAATCGATTGATCATTGACATTAGAGTGAACTTCTCATTTTATACTCTAATTTAGGCATTAATTTCACATATTATCTATTTTTATATTTCTTATAAGCTGATCTTAGTTTTTGGTGGCAATGCAGAAGGAACCTGATTTTTTGACGGGAAATGATGTTGTGTGGACTTTTGTAAATTTTGCTGGGGAAGATCACTCTAATTTTCACACACTTGTGGCTTTCTTGAAAATGCTGGGTACTTTGGTATGTGTTTCTTGTTATTTGGTATGTGTCACTTCAATTTTATGTTTCATTCCATGTGATGAGTGGTTTGAGCTAATATGTTATGCAGGCTTCCAGTCAGGAGGGGGCGTCGAGGGTTTTCGAGTTACTTCAGGGGAAAACTTTCCGCTCTGTTTCCTGGAGCACTTTGTTTAGCTGTCTGTCAATTTACGAGGAGAAGTTCAAACAGGCTCTCCAGAGTGCTGGTTCTATGCTACCTGAGTTTCCAGAGGGAGATGCCAAAGCATTAGTTGCATATCTTGACGTGCTTAAGAAGGTAATTATTGTTCCCGGGAGAAGTACACCAGTTGATTTGTTTTTTTTTTTCTTTGTATTGTTGCTTCAATGCTTTCATTTTGTTCTACCTATAAAATAAATTGTATTTTGTAGATGTATGGGGAACTTGTTGCTTCTTTCAGCTGAGTTTTGTCTTTGAGCATCAGCATGTATGCATTTAAATTTTGATTTGTCATGTCAGGTTATGGAGAATGGGAATCCTGTTGAACGGAAGAACTGGTTTCCTGATATTGAACCATTGTTCAAGCTTCTTAGTTTTGAGAATGTGCCCCCCTATCTCAAGGTTTGATTTGAAATATCTTGTTGTAAATAGTGTTATTTACAATTGTCTAAATTTCATTATATTGCATGTTGTACAGGGAGCTCTAAGAGATGCCATAGCTTCTTTTATTCAAGTGTCTCCTCTGATGAAAGACACCATATGGAGTTACCTTGAGCGATATGATCTGCCTGTTGTTGTTGGGCCTCAAGTTAGCAACAGCCAGTCACAGGTTTATTTTCACCTTAGGGTTAATTTGGAGTTCATAAATGTTGGAATGAATTTTGATTTTGCTTTTCAAGTGTTTAAAATTTTAATCTGCATTAAAGAGATCTCGGTTGTCCATCCCTGCAGCATATTATATTTGTTGCCAAGAGGTTTGATATTTTGTTTCTGTTGCTTGTTCTAGGGTACAAAATAGGCATCATCAGAATATTAGGGGTTAAGTGTTCACATTCTAGAACATGGGGGATCCATGTGCTTTTAGTTGAAGCCGTTGGGCTGTTTTGGGGATCTACTATCTTTACTTGTAGGGGAACTCTGAGGTGGACATGAGCATACATTGTGGATTAGGCCATCTCCTTCATTATGCAGAAAATAACCTATTGTAAGGCTGTTTGCCTGTGTGTTTGCAAGAGAGAGTTCCTTTCTTGTGGTAGTTTAGTGGAGCTATTGATCCCAATTTTGTGCTCCATCACTTGAAGTGTTTGTTTTCTGGTTTATTTAGCCATAGAAAACTAGTTTAACCTTTTTACCCACATAGTAAAGGGACAAAAGGTTTAGTTGGGATCTACTGGATAACTTTTTAAGTTGCACTCTGCCTGAGTCTTTGTGTTTTTATGTTGTACACTGTTGTTTTCATGAATTCCTATTGCTAAAGCATTGCATATTTTCTGTGCTTGTACCAAATTATATTATTTTGAACACTCTTTTTCTTTCTGCTTAAAAATATACATTTTTATTTCTGAAATAATTATTCTGAAATCATCGTTTTTACCTTTTAGACTAGGGGCGCGTTTGGCAAGCTTAGAAAACGGGATTATTGGAGGTCGATTATTTGGCACTAGATTATTTTGGGGGATTTTTTTAACAAAAATTATAATCCCATTGCACTTGGATTATCGATTATTTGAGGGATTGTTGAGGATAATAATAATTCTTCAGAATAATCTCGGTAAAGTGCCGAACGGGGCCTAGGTTATCGTTATCCTATTTACCTTGTAGTGTAGCATTAGGTATAACAACATACATTTAACACATCTTTTGTAAATTATTCTAGAAAGTGCTATGTTTTGGGCAACTAGAAATAGATATTATATAGGGGCAAAAATTGACTTCAAAAAGTTTATAGAAAATCAGAACAGTGCTTTTCTTTGTATACTAGTGAGATTTGCTTTGCTAATATTTGCATACTTTCAATATTAGAGCTCTATCTATAACCATGTCATTTTGATGCCCCTTGCAGCTTTATGATATGCAATATGAGTTGAATGAGATAGAAACTAGGAGGGAATATTACCCCTCCACTATCTCATTCATTAATCTCATAAATGCTCTAATTGCTGAGGAAAGAGACTTTAGTGATCGAGGGCGTCGGTATGCCACCTTTTCTCTTTTCTCTCTTTTTGAGTTGCTTCAATAATCGTAGGTATGCTAATTTTTTTCTTTTATCTTGAGTAATCTTGAATTTTTTTGCCTGATGGTTTTGCTGGGCATGCTCCCATTACTCCCTCTGTAGGTTTGTTGGCATATTTAGGTTCATATATGATCATGTATTTGGGCCATTCCCTCAAAGAGCATATGCAGATCCATGTGAGAAGTGGCAATTGGTCGTTGCTTCTCTTCGTCATTTTCAAATGTAAGCGGCATAACTCACTCTGGAAAAGTTGTTTTTCCTTGCTATGAAATGACCTAAACTTGTATCTTCAGCTGTATGTTCTCTGTTGCTAATCTTTGTCACACTATATTTGATTTTTGTGGTTTGAGCCCTTCATGAAGACAGTTATATGACCCACATAAATTCTACTTTAATATTGACGTCTTATGCAGGATACTAAGTTCATATGATGTGAAGGATGAGGATCTTGACAGTGCAGTTGAACGTTCTCAACTTTCTATGATGTCCCAACCTGCACAATCCCAAATACAGCTTCCTGTTGTGGAGTTGATGAAAGTATGTGCAAGCAGCTTCCATATTGTTGTTATTTGTAGTCATTGTTATTTTATTTTTATAGTTTTGGACCTATTTGAAATCTAGTCGTGTCTTTTATTCCAATCAGTTTCTTCTAATTAACCTGCATGGCATCTACTTTGCAGGATTTCATGAGTGGCAAAACTGTATTCAGAAATATTATGTCAATTCTCTTGCCTGGGGTAAATGCTGTTATAGCAGAGCGCACTAGTCAAGTTTATGGGAAACTCCTAGAGAAGGCGGTACAGCTCTCTTTAGAGATCATACTACTTATCTTGGAGAAGGACTTACCACTTGCTGACTTCTGGCGCCCGGTATATCAGGTATACCAATGTGAAACATCACTTCATCGGCAAATATGGATATGAGTTTTTTTTTTCCTTTTCTTTTTCTGTATAGTCAGAAAGGTAAAGAAGTGAGTTGAGAAGATTGGCCTTATAAATCGAAACGGCTGCATTAATGTCTATTTCATGCATGTTTTGTTGTATTTCTTACAGGAATGGGGATCTATTATCCATTTAACTTCGGTTTTCTTCTTCTGCAGCCGTTGGACGTAATACTTGTACAAGATCATAATCAAGTAGTTGCGTTGTTGGAGTATGTCAGATATGATTTTGAGCCACTTATTCAGCAATGCTCTATCAAGATCATGAGTAATTTAAGGTATTACTTTTCCTTCTTTTGTTCTCTTCTTGTTATGAGTACTTCATTTGTGATTCATGACATCCTTTGGCAAGTCCATGTTACAATTAATCCATCAGTATCTGTGCAACTTTTTATTCTATTACTCATGCCATCTGGAATTAGAATTTTATTCACATTATTTTCTTTCATAGCTCTAGGATGGTTGGGCTTGTACAGTTGTTGCTCAAGTCCAATGCTGCTAAAACTTTGATCGAAGATTATGCCGCCTGCCTTGAGTTACGAGCGGAAGAGAGCCAGAATGTAGAAAACAGTAGTGATGATCCAGGGGTTCTTATATTGCAGGTGCAATTTAAAAAATTGATATCTAGTCTATTCTGCTGGATGCACATTATTCTTAACCATAGTTCTATTCTGTGCAGCTTTTGATTGACAACATCAGTCGTCCTGCTCCAAATATAGCACATTTACTACTAAAGTTTGATTTGGACATTCCTATTGAAAAGACAGTTCTGCGACCAAAGTATAATTACAGGTACAAATGCATAATACAACGGGTATGTAGTTTGTTCCAGCATTATTGTAGTCTAACATATGCAGCTCTGAGGTGATGTGAATCTGCAGCTGCTTGAAAGTTATGCTTGATATATTGGACAAATTATTGAAGCCTGAAGTCAATGGTTTACTTCATGAATTTGGTTTCCAGGTTAGCTGCAGCAGTGTGCCCTTTCTCATTACGGTGATTAAAAACTTTGTTTTTTATGCTAAAATTTTGAGTGGTGTAAAATTGCAGCTCCTGTATGAGTTGAGTGTAGATCCACTTACTTGTGGTCCAATGTTGGACCTCCTGAGTGATAGAAAATACCACTTCTTTGTTAAGGTACACAATCTTCACGTCCCTGTTTTTTGTACATTAGATTCATATCCTGTTACTTTTGCTCGTAACTACTAGCACTGATGCTTGTGCTTAAATGTTAAAGGCTCATCATCTGTTTTTGCAGCATTTAGCCACTCTTGGTGTTGTTCCACTTCCTAAAAGAAATAACACTCAGGCTCTGCGTATTAGCTCACTGCATCAGGTTTGTGCTTGCAGCCTTTCTCTCTAATATTATAAGTTGACATCCTACTTTATTATACACAAAGTGTATTTCTTATCTTCTTGTGCAATAGAATTCATTCTAGGGCCTTTGTTAGTTTACTTTTTCTGTACCAAATTACCCCCTCTTCCATCATTTTGGAAATTAAACTGAAACTTCAGGATTGAGATTTTGGGTTTGGAAATTTTGAATGATCTTATTCATTTTAAATTCAAACTCAAACCATTTTAAAGTCATTCTCAGGGCGTAGATCTGTTTTTGTGCTACATGCTGGAAAACTATGCATTGCCATGTGAACTGTGTTTATGTAATTTTAGTACATTAAGTATGTTTGTTTCTAGAGTTGTTTGAAGCAAACATTACTGTGGTATAGCGGGTTGAACCTAAAAAGTTTGGTTAAAAAATATATCTGCTTAATTGATAGCGGAAAAACAGTCTATGACTATTAATTATGATGGTATACTAATACTGAGACTGTGATATACTTTTCTTCCTGAACTATGTTTGCAGTTTATGGAAAGTTCCAGTCATTATTTTTATTCTAATCAAGATGAATGAGCATGTTAAATAAGTGCAGACTGCAGACATTTGACACGGTTTCCTTAAGGAATTCTTCTGTGATTTAATTTATTTGCATTTATTCTATGCTCTTGCCTTTGTATTGCTAGAGGCTGTTGGTTTACTGCCCGGGTGCTTTAATACTAATTTTATTGCTTGTTGAATTTTCTCCAGAGAGCTTGGTTGTTGAAACTTCTTGCTGTGGAGCTACATTATGCTGACATGACCAGTTCTGGCCATCGGGAAACATGTCAAAATATTCTCGCCCATATGTTTGGACAAGATAGGATTGACACTGATCTAAGTTTTTCTTACATTTATGAAAACGATCATGACAATATTGGAAACGGAACAATCACTAAGAGCAAGGTAATCTATGTTCTTATGTTCTTTTCCTTGAAATTAGTCTTTTTGCTCTGCAATTTGTAATTGGTACTGGTTGGTGGTAATGCATACCTTCCAGTGATAGATTTACTTCTGGAAGGGAAGTTTTAGTTCTTTTTTATTGCGTACAGATGACATGTCCTGTTATATTAATAATTTAATACAAATCTTCTGGTCCTCAGATGGTGCAAAGGCCAGCTTATTTTGACTGACTTGTTTTTTATGCTTTGAACTGATTTTCATATACTATTCTATGGGAGAAGAAGGGGTAACATTTGTAGATGTATTGTATGATGGAACGTACACAATATCTGTTCAGGCATATTGATAAATTTTTATCATTTTTTGGAGAGTGAACTTGCCTTGTTTTTTTTTTACTTTTGGCATATCCGCTTCAGATCCTCACTAGAGTTTTGGTCCAATTGATGGTTTGTTATGTATGACTAAAAAGTTGACCTGTGTATTGAGTCACTCTGGAATTTGGAGTTTAGTGCGATATTGCTTTTTGGCTAGTTGGCTGTAACCTGGGACATGAGAGAGCCCCTTTTGAGGGTGATGTATTCTGTATTTCTATTCAACCAGATTCATTCTATATCAGACGGGGAGAGGGAAAACATCCAATGCACCGAGAGGATGTCAGTTGAATGATTTTTTACTCTAGTCCTTGCAATCCTAGGCAGATTTTCTCCAAATTTGCTACCTTCCCTGCTTTGCTACTCCCTAGGCTTGAAATTTAATCAGCTATAGCAATTTGCTGTTTGATACCTTTTCAGGCACTGGAACTGCTTGATATCATCCAATTCAGACCCCCTGATGCAGTTATGAAGTGCTCGCAGGTTGTATCTAACATGAAATACAGTGTGCTGGTAGGTTTTTACATATTGTCATATATGCTTTGTGTTGTTATGATCTGAATCTGATGATGCTCGTTTTAATCCAAAAGGCTGAAGATATACTCAGAAGCACCCCATCTGAAAAAGGTGGGGTCTACTATTTTTCTGAACGAGGTGATCGTTTAATTGATCTTGCTTCTTTCCGGGATAAACTTTGGCAGGTTTGTGTTATGTTGTCAGTATTGATGCTACTTGGCACCTTAATTATTATTAACAATTGTCCATCTCTCTTCATGCAGAAATGTATGTCTTAAACAGTAATTTATCTCTCTTTATACAGAAATGTAATGCCTTAAATCCCCAATTAAGCTCTTTTGGCAATGAAGTTGAGCTTAATGAAGCAAGGGAAATGATACAGAAGTTATTGAGATGGGCTTGGAAATACAACCGAAACCTTGAAGAACAAGCTGCACAACTTCATATGTTGACTGGCTGGTCCCAGATTGTTGAGGTCAATGATTTTGTGTTAATTACTTATTATGGCCTTTTCTTACCACAGCTACCTGCCGCATCGTGACACTTAGTCCTGAACACACGTCTTTTCTTGTGTTTTAGATCTCCATATCTAGAAGATTATCATACCTTGGGAGTCGATCTGAAGTTTTGTTTCAGTGAGTATTCATTAGAACACTTCATTTCTTCTTTTTGGGACCAGTTATAATTCCTGTTCTATACTTATCAGAATATTGGATGCTTCACTGGGAGCTTCTACATCCCCCGATTGTTCTTTAAAAATGGCACTACTCTTGACTCAGGTATTCAGAAGTCATTCACTAGAAATGTACTCCTTTTGAAATTTCTTGCTAATGTTATGCTTTTGTAGGTTGCTCTTACAAGCATGGCTAAGTTACGAGATGAGAGATTCGCAACTCCTGGTGGTGCAAACTCAGATACTGTTACATCGCTTGACATTATCATGCTTAAGCAGTTGTCAAATGGGGCATGCCTCTCCTTGTTGTTCAAGCTTGTTCTTGCAGTATTAAGACACGAATCATCGGAATCCTTGAGGAGACGGTATACATATGGATTGATTTACTTGCTTTCTGTTTTTGCTTGTATACTCTTGATCTCTTACTGGCCTCTGAAGACTTTTAACCCTCAATTCAGGCAGTATGCTTTGTTGTTGAGCTATTTCCAGTACTGTCAGCATGTGCTTAACCCAGATGTTCCAAGGAAAATGTTACAGTTGATTTTGGGTCAGGACAGTGAGGATATGGACCTGGAAAAGGTGAACATTCGTACTTACCTTGCACATGTTCATGTCTTTTTCGACTTTATAGTTATGCAGGAAATTGATGATGCACTAAACGTGACTTTACGTTTCCAGATTGACAACGAGCAAGCTGATTTAGCACGGTCTAATTTCTCGGTTCTAAGGAAAGAGGCTCAAGCTGTTCTGGATTTGGTATGAGCTCTTTGTCTCACTAAAATCTGCATACAGTTGAAAATCTTGTTTTGTGCCCTTGTATGGTTTCTTCTTTTTTTGTTTTAATTGAAGCAAGTCCATCTGTGTTGTTATCTTGTATAAGTTTTCAAAATGGATTAACGATCCTTCTCTCATAGTATGTTTGCTCTTTATAAGATGCATTTCAGCACCAAATAATGTATTCTTGTTAAACTTATTTACCATCATATGACATGATCTTGTGTCGCTGATGGTTTTTATTATGACTGTAAATTTTGGTAAATTGCTTCTGGGCTTGATATCTTGGTGTTGCTTGGTGAAAAGGAAATCTAAAACCTTTGTCCATTCTAACATGATGATGGGAGCATAACTATGAAGTGCACAAAGTGTTCATTGCTTAATTCTTTGGTGGACTTAGTTATTTGGAATATATTATCAATATTCTGTAAGGAATCACTCGTTTACGAGAAATCTTGTCGAGCTGTGCTCTTGATGAGTGTTTTATGGTCATTGATTTCAATAAGATATGGTTCGACTTTTAGCATACATGGTTCCTTTTTCTTTTTCTCTCCTGTGCTAAAAAGAGTGTTGATTCTTAAGATTGTGCTTGTGTTGAATCAATTCTATTATGCATATATAACCTAACATAAAGGAATTA
This sequence comes from Fagopyrum esculentum, assembly GCA_033239045.1. Taxonomy (NCBI): domain Eukaryota; kingdom Viridiplantae; phylum Streptophyta; class Magnoliopsida; order Caryophyllales; family Polygonaceae; genus Fagopyrum; species Fagopyrum esculentum. Next base: position 156,924,641 of record BSUD01000001.1, read on the forward strand.
AAGATAGTTTAGCTGATCAATATCCATCAGGCAACTTTTAGATGTCAATTGAATGAGTGTTATTTGTTTTTGTCTGCCAAACTCGACTCGCTATCCTGTACTATTCTGACTGCAGCGTTTGTAGTGACTGGCTGACTGTAACAAAAATTGTATACATAACTTGGTGTTTAGATATTGAAAGGAAATAAATTTTATTTACTTAAACCTCAGGAAACTAGGTTGTCTAGGATAGAACCAGACTAGCATTATAGGTTCTTTTTTTAATATTGTTAATCTTATTTACTCTGTGCTTTATGGTTGCTTTCAAGTCATCATTTTATGGGGTTTTCTTGCCTTTTGTTTGTATATTGTATCAGTCCCTTATTTGGAATATTTCTTTTCTTAATCCACAGGTCATTAAGGATGCCATTCATGGAAGTGAATCCGGGAAGACAATGGCTTATTATGTCCTTGATGCATTGATTTGTATTGATCATGAAAAGTTCTTCTTAAGCCAATTTCAAAGTAGAGGTTTCCTTAGGTCATGCTTAACCAGCATCAATAATGTATCTTATCAGGTATGTGCTGACTTCTGGGTTTGTTAGAAATCTGTGATTGATAACTTTGGTTTATATATAACGCAAAAACTCCCTTGGAACCCCATCAGAAACAAAAGGGAAACAGTGAGGTCGAGTAGAGGCAATGGTACATGTAACAAAGGAAAATTCTTTATTCTTGGTGTCCTTATAACAATGAGTTGATTGTTCTACCACTGACTTTGACAGTTTTGCTTTCAACTGCTCATTTTAACCCTTCATTGTATACTGTTCTCTGTTTTTATAGGCAGTCAAATAATTCATATCTGTGGAGGAGTAGAGTCAATTAGTACATATTAGAATCTGATACCTTGTGCCAGGAGGTTATTTTTTACTTCCAAATGAATGCTTTTGACTCCCGTATGTACTATTGCCTCTAATCTCGTAGTATTATTGCATATAAAAACATGCTTCTTTGCTGAAGTATTTTATAGCTGCATTTTACCTAGATCAACGTTCATCTGGAAAATAATAATCTCCTAGTACCAGGAATCAGGTTCAAATATATATCATCTGTCTTTATTCTTGTTCTCTGAAATTTTAAATTTCGATAAGATTCTTCTGTTGTGGTTTCTTGCTTTTTCTTCTTGGGTCACATTGAGTCAATATCTATTAACAGAGCTTGGTTCTACTTTAGAATTACAATAGCGGATACAAGATCTTTCAAGTATATGATAATTTAAAAAAAGTTGTCCATGTAGAAAGCTCCATGGAGGTTGGAGCTGCCAGATAGTGGTATGAAGTACAGATGGGGTTTAGCTATGTGTTTTGATGATTGGACCTAGTGGCTAGGTTGCAAGTATCTAGATAGGATGAGAAATTGAGGATACTTAGTTTTGGGATGTCATTAACTGGCCAAAATACGTCTTACATAGCAGCCCCCCGAAAACTATGTATGATAACAAACCTTAGCCAATGAATATTCTAGAAGGGTATTTACGGTTAAGAGCAAATATCTAGATAGGATGAGGATGATAAGGGAAATGTCTAGAGACTAATATTTAAATAGGTTAAGGATTAGGCTTAAGGAGCTATTTAGAAACTCATAGATACTTAAGAGGTTGTAATTAAGCTTGAATGTGACTTTCAAATCTCTTCTTGCAGTATGTTTGAAGGGGTCTGTGGGTCTTTATTTGTCTGTTAACCAGGGTGATTTAACCACCATTGCTTTGCAAGATGTTTGATATGTCCTATAATGAATTTATTTTTGTTAATAATTCATCCAAATAGCAGATTGGTAACATCTATGATTATGTTTTCAAGCATGTAATGTATATTGAAATGTTGAAACTGTCTTAGAGCGGTCGCCACTCCATTGAGACGTTGCAGAGAGCTTGCACACTAGAGGCTTTGCTTGCAGTGTTGTTGAGAATCAGCCATGTATATGGAAAGGCAGGTGCCCAGGTCTTATATTCAATGGGTGCCTTGGAGCATTTGTCTTCTTGCAAGGCACTTAATATGCCTGTGAAGGTAGCATTTTTTTTTTTGGTCCAGAGTTCTGTAAAAAGGGCATTTACTTTTGAATTACCATTATTTTCTTTTCATTTGATTGACATGGGAATAATTACTTTAATAGGGAAGCTTAAGATTGACAGAGATGAAGTATAGAAGAGAACTGGCTACTGATGCTGACAGGCAAAGTATGATAGTTGGTCCTGTATTGAGATTGGTTCTATCAATGACTTCGCTTGTAGATACATCTGATTTCTTTGAGGTAGTCTCTTCTCCCTCCCTTGAGAGTTATCTTGACGCCTTTTCCATATTATAAACATTTAATTCAAAATCTGAAAGTTGACCCTGGGTCATCATTCTAAGGTACATGAATACACTTGTGCTGAAACCAAAAATATATGTTAGGTCCTGCCTGCCATGTGTCTACTATTATCCATCAGCCAAGCCCAAAAGGCAATTCTTTATTCTCTACTTCTGCCCACCAGCTACATATGAAGGTTGGATTCAATGCCTAAACAGAATGCTAAATTCGTGAACCCCAAACTCAAGCTAGAGTCATGTACATCATGTCTGTGGCTGGAATTTTTATAACTGAACTCTATCTGATGCTATGATCATTTGATCTTTTGGAAAGCTTAAAACATAATTCGGTCCCCTACCCCGTCTATAGTTGTCTCCAAAGGTCTACTACAGTCAATTCCTTTTCGCCAGTAACACACTCCTCTGTTGCAGGGGATCTTCTTGTTAAGTTTTCTTCGTAGTTACAGTTCGAGCACAAACAATTTTATGTTTCTTTTCTTCTGTTACAATGAAGAATAATATATACGTCCCTCATCCTTTTGGTAGGTGAAAAACAAAATAGTTCGCGAAGTCATTGAGTTTGTGAAAGCGCATCCGTCTTTCTTTGATCGTGCTCTGCAAGAAGATGTTTCTGTAGCTGATGAACCTACTGTTGAACTTATAAATCTTGCTGTTGCAATTCTTAGTAAGGCAAGTGGTTTCTGCTCTTCTTCAGAAGTTTATGCTTTTCTTGATTGCTTAAATTTCTTTGTTAATAATCCACACTAGTCACTATTTTCACTAAGAAATCCATTAGCAACTACATTGTTGATTTGTTCTGTACTGAAAGAAATACCTCTGAAGTGCTCAACTTTTTGTTATGATCAGTTGCATGCTCTACAAACTTCGAAACTGTTTGTGTTTTGTGCCGTGAGTCTTGGAATTTTATTTGTTTCTTTATTTTAAATATTTATGGTTCATGCTTTTTTTACTGAATTTTGTGAGCATGGACTTGGCCGACTTTAGATATATCTAACACTGTAGTGTCACGACAAAGGCCGTGTGTTCTATATGTTCTAGGATTCTCACTGCCAGTCTGGAGTACAAATACGGCCCTAGATAATTCCATTGCAATATAATTTGATCGATCTGTAACTTTGTTAGAAGTAATGTTCATATCGTATTGTGGGGTACTAAGTCTAAGTGAGCGCCTTATTCATTGAGTTTATATTGAAGATATGAACCTGTTAATTGAGCCTAATTCAAGCTTATCATTTGGTTGTGGGATTTGTGCATGTAAATGTTTTTTTTCTTCTCTTTTTCTTCTGATTAGTTCGACTATTTGAAGAGTCAAATGGTTGCATATGGAAAGAAGATAACTCCAAAGATTGAATTTAAAAACCAAAAATAATCATTAGATTCTGCCCTGCTGAAGTTCAATCAGAAAAATTGCAAAGTTCTACTTGCATTTATTTCTTTTTCATGACTGAGCTTCTGATAGTAATTTTGCAGGTTTGGCCATATGAGGAGACTGATAATTATGGGTTTGTTCAAGGTCTTTTCCAGTTGATGCATGATATATTCTCTCAGAATCTAGAGTTCTTTTATTCTACTGCATTTGTACAGTCGTCGATGGTAATTTCATGTTCTCCTCAGTTCGGTGAATTGATGAATTTGCGATTGTATTGGTTTCACTATTGAACACCTCAATTGTATTGCATGCTCAGAATCAACGAAGGTCAGAATTTAACAAGTTTCGTCTGTGCTTCAGCCTGAGTTCATACCTCTATTTTCTCGTGACAAAGAAAGTGTTAAGATTGCAGGTTTGTTGTTAGGAATCTGGTTGTAGTATTAACTTCTTAAGTATTATTAACTCGCGTTCACTGTTCTGCTTTTAAGCAGTATTGACCCGACTGTATGGCTTGTTCTTTTTTGATTCCAGGTTTCTAATGGCCAAGCTGTTTATGGAGCATCATTGAGACAACAACCAACAATAGGTTTACTTGTTCAGCTTCTCAACACAGTGACAGGAGCTCTTGAAAGGGCTATCGATGAGAAGTCTTCGTTACTTAGCAAGGTAAAGTTAGGTTGTATAGTTTTCATTCAATAGAGTTAGGAGCAACTTAAAATTAAATCACACAGACAGAGAATCCAGTGAGCCAGAGCCAGAGGTGTAATCTTCTGGAGTTTACTATATTTACCTGTAGAACGAAACTCCAATTGGCTTGAGCCACAATACAAAAAAGATGATGGATAAGACCCCTCCCTCACTACACTGAGCCTACAAAAGGACATTTACAAAATGTTTAGGTACAAGGATAATGCTCAAATTTTGGAGGTGTTTGAGCATTATCCTTGTACCTAAACATTTTGTAATTGTCCTTTTGTCCACGAGCTCTTAATAGTTGGTGAAAATTGGATGAAGTTATTGATATCCCTCTGTATATTGTATGAATAAAAAGTAAATCTGTAGGCTGCCATTTTTTACTAGGAATTTCTTTCTTACAAGTATGAAGAGTAGTGCAATTAGACAAGTATTTTGTTCCTAAAAAACATGAATAATTCTGAGAGCTATATTTTATTTATCTAATTTTTGTTTTTAGACTTTTTTGTGTGGAATATCAATTTTAATTCTTCAGTGTATCTGATGCCCAATATCTCGAGGTATCAAAACAAATTCTGTGATTTATATGCTTTACTTATATTGTTGTTTGGTTGCTTCTTTCTCAAATTTGAAACTTTAGATTCAAGACATAAACGAATTATCAAGGCAGGAAGTGGATGAAATTATCAATAGATATGCTCAGAAGGCTCATCTATCAGCATCTGACAACATACAGAGAAGGTATGCGAGTGCATTGCTTTTAACTTGAAATGTTACATCCGTCAAAATTTGTCTAGTCGGTTATCCGGTAACTGACCTTACCTATTCCAATGTCTTTATATGGTTGTAAGAATACAGCAGCTCCTTTGATTTGTAGTCGTCTCTCTCATTGTGTACTTTTTAGTCTTTTACTCCCTCCTCTCTGTCTCTTGCTTTTAAACAAAGCTCAGCTCATGGCACAAGTATCTGTAGTTGATTGTTGTGATTGTCATTGGATAATGTTCTTAGTTCCATGGTGTTTTTGAATTTGTGCAGAAGGTACATTGCCATGGTTGAGATGTGCCAGATTGTGGGGAACAGGGATCAGCTTGTCACCTTGTTGCTGTTGCTTGCTGAACATGTGTTGAATGTTATCCTTATCCATTTTAGAGATTCGTATGTTTCTTCATCCCTGGTTTTGAATCTTGTCTTCTTTGCCATAGGAAGTCTATGTTTGTCTGACAACTAGTTTCTTCACAGTTCTCCAACGCCCCTTTCTAATGAAACCACGAGGATGCTCACTTATGCTTCTGGAGAAGTCGACTCCAAAGATGATGTTTGTACACTGTGTGGAAAGTTACTTCCAACTTTGGAAAGGCTTGAATTGCTGGGCGAGGTATGTTCAGTTGTATCCTCTGCCCTCGCTAATTACCCAAGGATAGAATGATAGATAGCTATGACAGTGTTGATTAAGGATCAGGTCTTCTTTTGTTAGAAAAGAAATAGGATATAAAAACAATTGAACTAAATGCCAATGTGAGTTGATAAGATGATTAGAACTTTCACTATGTAAGATGTGTACCAAGGAATGTTAGCCACACTTGGAACTTTTACCGTACATGAAAGGTTCCCCATCCATCTGCTTCGATTATTTTTGCTCAAATAACAGCCAGCTTTTGTACGTTCTTGCAGGACAAGTCGGGGCACAAGCTTAAGGTCTTTCACAGATTAGTTAGTTCACTCAAGGAGGTCACGATTCAGAAACTAGATTAATGTGGTACTCGAACTACCCACTTGACCCACAATTTTTGTACACAGAACTTGCTGCGTACACAATGCCGTTTGAGCACACCCGGAAACTAGATTGGTGTGTTACTGGAAGACCCTTGCTTCACAATTTTGTATATGAGCTTCTTGTTGCGGAAGATGTGTTTTGTCAACGTAATGAAGTCATTTCAGCAATAACGCCATGATTTGGTTGGAACAAATGACTTGTATTTAGAACACAACAGAAGATGCTTTTGAAATGTTCCGTGTTCTTTTAATGATACGGTCTCATGTACAAAATTGCTACTTTAGTTGTTTTGCTATGCCATTAGAGCAGGAGGTGAGAAGCTAGATTATCTTGTTTTATGTTATTTATAGTGGAGGATGCGTTGTGCAGTTGGATTTGATTATTCAAATATATTGTACCCATTGTTTCTCGCTAATAATTGCAAAAGTGCTAGACTGGCATTCCAAGTGTTATTTTAGGTTTTTTGAAAATGTTTCATGCATTGATTTAAGAGGATAATGGTCCGTTAATAATATTTTAGCACAAGCTACGGACTAATCAGACACAAAATTTTATGGTGCACATTAATTTTTACCGAATTATAGTGTTTGGATGTCCAAAAATAATGTTGTATGTATAAATAGTAGACATACTATTTATACAACATTTTACTCTAATACTAGATAGTTTGATTTTAGTTTAATATTACACCATTAATATACAGTACATTGGAATCCAAACTAAGGCTATTCATAAAGAAACTTCAAATGCTAAAACCATGAAGTAATTCAAATGCTAAAACAAATAATGTGGTATAGAGTTGAAAATACTAGGGAGTATGGATGACTATGGGCAGGACAATGGATTAAGATGACCTATGATAGGGAACACTTAAAGCTTAATTTTACTTCTTTTTTTTTTAACATTTTTTAAATTTTCTCCCCCTTCCATGTTAATATAACACATTATTTGTTTTTAACGTGCATATTTTATATATCTAATTTTATTTATTGGGAAATTTCGGATGGTACCCTCGTGTTTTGGGTATTCCGAATTTTTCCCACCAGTTTTTTCAAGTTCGGATGGTACCCTTAAGTTTATGTTGTTTTCCGGATTTTGCCCAAATTCATTACACTTTTTTAAATTCCATTAAAAACATACAAAAGAAAATAAACTAAGATTAAAAAACAACTTAAAATAGAAATAATAATTTATTTATTTTAAAAATAAAGTAAAACACTAACTTTTAAAAAAAATATATATATATATATTATATTAATTTAAAAATAAATTAGTTAGATAATTTTTAAAAAATTTAGTGTTTTCTTTTATTTTAAAAATAAATAAATTGGGTTAGCATTTTTTAACAATTTCTAAAAACATAAGTTTTATACTTTATTTCAAAAATAAATAAAATAAGAATTTTTTAAAATTTATTTAAAAATCACTGTTTTAATTTATTATTAAATTAAATAAAACAGTTTTCTAATTTTTTTAATATTACTTTATTTTCTTTCTTTTAGTTTTAGGAAATAAATAAAATAGAAAAATTATTTATTTATTTTAATAATAAATTAAAACAGTGCTTTTTTTATTTTTTTAAAAGAGTCCTTATTTTATTTATTTTTTAAATAAATTATAATACTTATATTTTTAGATTTTTTTAAAAATATGCTAATTCAATTATTTATTTTTAAAATAAATAAAACACTGATTTTTGAATTTTTTTTAAATTTATCTAATTTATTTAATTTTAAATTAATATAATATATATATTTTTAAAAAGTTACTGTTTTAATTTATTTTTATAATAAATAAATGATTATTTCTATTTAAGTTGTTTTTTAATTTTAGTTTATTTTATTTTGTATGTTTTTAATGGAATTTAAAAAAGTGTAATGAATTTGGGCAAAATCCGGAAAACGACATAAACTTAAGGGTACCATCCAAACTTGAAAAAACTGGTGGGCAAAATCCGGAATACCCCAAACCACGAGGGTACTATCCGAAATTTCCCTTATTTATTTTATCAATAAGAATATAAACAAATAATACTAAATAAATATAAACTAAATATTATATATTTTGATTAAATATTAAATTTTAAATAAGAAAATTTTCATATTTAAAATTCATGAATTTCTAAGTTTTCACTTGCATGGTTAGGTTTTACGTGCGCATCTTACTTGCATTGTCAAGTCATACACTAAATAAATATGAACTAGATATTATACATTGGAGAAAATAAGTCGTCACATCCAAAGTTTGGGACATTGAGCCTAATATATAAGATCGGTGAGCTACTTCTCTTATTGTCAATTGGTTTTAGGATGAAATGTCATCGGGTTTATGTGTTGGGTTTGAGCCTAACACGCATGTGCGCTCGTATGCACACGACCCCCACTCTACGGTCCGCCTATATTGGATTTTGATCCGGTCTATATCCTCTACTTGCACTTGTGGGCGCGTTGGAGATAATAAGCTTCCACATTGAAAGTTTGGAACATTCCGAGCCTAGTATATAAGGTCGGTGAACTACTCTTACCATTATCAATTAGTTTTAACACAAAACATCGTCGAGTTTATGAGTTGGGCTTGAGCCTAACGCGCATTGATGTTTGGTTTGTATCATCGAGTTCTTTATGTTGGATTTCCATTCCTAGACACCGCTTTAAGAAGAAAACTAGTGTATTACCCGCACCTTGTGCGGATCGAGTTTTAATAAATACTTTATACGTAAAATTTATATGTATAATTTTGTAATAAAAAAATTCGGGGAATGAAATTATAATTGGTATTATTATTTTTTATTTTCTTTAAAACTTTTTTCTTATAATTAATTATATATTAAATATAATTAATATAATTAGATCACGTTCTTCTACTTAAATTTTTTTATTTAATAATATAATTTTTTATGATACTTATTAGCTTTAATTAAAAATATATATGTTTAAAATTTTATTAGAATATTTATTGAATTTCTAAAAAAGTAGTAAAATTTAAAAAATTATTATAGATTTGGGTATTTGTTTTTTATTTTCTATAAAAAATAATCAAAATAATATTTTTTTAAAAATATTTTTTGGAGCTTCGTGAATTGTGGCGAATTGTGGCGTTCGTGTAAAGAAGATCTCTCATTTGATACACATAAGATAAGATGATTAGACTCTTTATTTAAATCTACAACATTTCATAATTGAATAAATTATCATTTTTGAGATACGGTTACTTATCCTCTCGTAGTCTCATTTCAACAAGGGAAGACCCACAAGTCGGAGACTGATTTCCTAACCATTTCTTTGTAAACACGTCGGTTTCGTAGGATACTGACTGCTTCTTTAGATTTCCTCTTCTGGTAAAGAAATCGAAGCTGGAAATTCTAGTTTTTGCTGGATGCAAAAGTTTCTGAATCTAAATTCGCCATTTGGGTGCAGCAGAACTTGGCTCATTCCTTCTTTTGAGTGTCTCAATGTTAGGGGTTACTTCTATCAATGGAGGAGGATGTCGATTTCGGGTCTTGTTTCACTCTGAGGTATTCAATTCCACATCAAACAGGTCTCTTTCTATTCTATCTTTGAGTACATTACATTCTCCATTACTTGTTCTTAATCTTGCATTTTTGGTGGAGTTTTTGTTCTTGCAATTATGGTTTTGGTCGTTGCAATTTTGTTTTATGAAGGATTTTTTTTTTTTTTTATCTTTGGTAAAAGGGAGTTCTTAAAACAAAATTGTTGTAGGGGGGCAGCGGATTTTTTCAAACTCAAAGCAATTAAAGATGATCCTGCTAAGTCAAGCAATAAGAAAGCTGTCTTGTCAGCTAGTAAGAAGGGCAAGATCAAACTGCCCTATTATGAGGATAATGGAGGAAAGTTATATCATATTAGTGAATTTTTGAATCACCCTGCTGGAGTTGAAGCCATACTAAATGCTGATTCCTTGGAAACATATGAAGCACTCGACTCAAAAACATACAGGTACTTTTGTGTTCAGTGGATTTTTTTGGCTGAGATGAGTACTTGTTTCTGAAACTTTGAACTCTTAAATAAACCTAGCTACCTCACCAAGGGCTGTTATACTAGCTCCCCTCGAAAAAAGTTCAGCTCGTGCCTGTTCACTTCAGTAAACAAGTGAGTATGAGCACATTTTTAAACGCGGTTGAAAATTTAGGTTTAGATCAAGCCCGACTCGATACTAAATGAGTTGAACATGTAAATATAAAAGTTTTGCTCGTTCGGCTTGGATAATGTCTCTAAGATGCTAGATGAGTCAATCTTCAATAGAAATGTGACATGAGTCGAGTCATTCGGGCTTGGTTCAAGCTCATTCACTTGACTAAGCAAGTTGAATATGAACACATCTATAAGCTCAGTTTGAAATTTAGTCTCAACTCTATTTTAAACGAGTTGAATATGAGCATACTATTACTCTACTCATCTCGGAAAGAATCCCTGAAGATGGCTAGATGAGTCAATCTTCGCTAAGGGTGTTATCTGAGTCGAGTATGAGCACATTTTTAACCTGATTCAAAATTTAGTTTCAACTCGATTCTGAACAAGTTGGACATGAGCATACCAAAGCTCGTTTCATTCTGCTTGGATAACAACCCTATTCACCATAATATACCTCCCTAAATACCTTTAGGTAATAAGCTCGAGAAGTTCAGTTTGCCATCATTTACAATTGTTCATCTCTGTGGTGCATGTCATCATTCAGCACAGTATGCATGGTTAGTGAAGATTTTCTTATTGCCTACTTTCTTGATTACAACTTTCTGTCTTCGTCACAAATATATAGAAAGAAAGAAGTAGTTTGTCCATGAAGTTACCAAAATTATAATCATTTAAGGTTTATGTCCAGCATCTTGGTAGTGTAGATTGAATCTGATGTTTTGTTCGTGCAGGTGTAGAATTCCAGCTATACATATTCTGAATTTTGATGTAGCTCCTGTGATTGATTTGCTTGTAAACCCAACTACTGAAGATTGCACTGTTGAGATGTTATCTTGCAAGGTTTAGTTCCTATATCATGAATCCTTGCATGAAATTGAGTAGAACCTTTCAAAGATTCAACAAAACAACTTATCTCAATAAGAAGGTCGCCAAAGAAGCTGATTTTGAATTTTATTTTCTAAATCTTGTTTTTGTTGCAGTTTGAGGGTTCTGATATAATGAAACGCCAAAACGAACAGTTCTCTGGTACGTTCTTCAATCTGAACTTGACTTCCTCACAATTTCTGAGGCAATAAATGGCTCTTGTTATTGTGTACTTGGTAGTTGGTATATCATGAAAATTGTAGGTTGCTTAACTAAGCATGCTGTGTTCCTTAAGAAGTTTCCAGTCCTTTCATTACTTCCGTATAACTGAGGACATTAATCTCTTGGTATGGTTTACACTGCAGCCTCTATGATAAATCACATTACTTGGGAGAAGGATGATTTAGAATCATGTCTACATGCTGATGTCAAATTAAATATTGAACTCAAGGTTTGTTTCCTAATTGTACTAATTTGGTGTTGTGAGCTTGTAAACACCATTTGCTTCATATGCAGTAAAACAACATAGTTCAGCACACAATATAAACTTCTAAATTCTTTAGGATCCATTATTTTTCTATGAGATCTTGCACGGAATCATATCTCAAAGGTCTCTTGTTTGTGTAATATGTGCAGATTTACAGCTATCCATTCATCTTATTGCCTGTGTCTGCTGTTGAAGGCCCAGGAAATATGTTAGTAATTTGAACAATTCTTCATTTAACATTCTAAATTTTCAGTAAAATTTTGTACATAAAGCAATTTCAAAGACAATAGCTCAAAAACACAAATGTCTTAGGTACTAAACCAGCTTCTTCTTTTTTAAAATAATCTTAATAACTCGATGATGTTGTTGTTCAGTGTCATGGGAGCTCTCTTGGACCGGTTAGTTCCACTTCTTTTGCAGCAACTATTACGAGATTACGGCAATTGGATTAAACAGCAAAATGGATCATCTCCATGATTTAGGCTGTAATGCTTGCTTCTCTGAAGATCTGAGTAAGTTGTTGATGTCTGTGGCTTTGCAATTCCTTCTTTGGATTTCATTTTGTTAGCCTCTATTTAATTTCCTGATTACATGATGTTTTTATGTACAATGATCAGTATATATAATGTTGTAGCAGAGGAGACGAGACATGTAGTTCGAACTACGCAAAGGGCCCGAATATATGAGCATCATGCATTTGATTTGTGTAGAATAACTTTCAATGAACAAAGAATCAAATTTATATATGCTGAGAAAAGGGTGACAAAATAGGTGAATTAGTAATTGAAAATGAATGAAATATTACAAGAAAAAATACATTATTTAACTTGTTTAGGTATAATAGTGAATTAGAGATATCTTGGAAGCATTTTTAGTAGCCTTTTGTAGAGGAAGTGTAAACAAAAGGAGACACTGAGTACAACTCCATATTGTAAGAACTCATGAAGCCTGCCACAACTCGGGAATGTGCTGGAGTAGCACCGGAAACACCCATGTCGACGTCAGTAGGTACGTTGCAGGTGCTCGATGGTGAGCTGTGGAGGACGACTTTGCAGTCGGAAGGCTCGAGTCCTTTTCCAAGCTCTTCCGGAGTGATCAATGCGAGAAAGTATCCGTTACTATCTGTCTTAGGGCTGATCTTTGACAACTCTTTGTATCCCTTTTTCATGCAGGAAATTTGTGCTGTTGCTCCTACCATTCACAATCAAATCATCACAAATTAGGTAATGATTTAGAGACTTTCAAGGTTTCATAGGATCACAATCCGATAGTTTTGGGTTAAAAGTGTCGGAGATAATAAGTTCTCATATCGAAAGTTTGAGAGGCATTCCGAGTCTAGTATATAAGGTTTGGTTTGTGGGTTATTCCTATTGCAAGTGATTTTAGGATCGCAATCCAAGTGATTTTATGTGTTGGACTTGGACCTAACATGCACGTGGGTTTGCATGCACACGACCCCGTTTTACAGTCCGTTTGTATCGGACTTCAACACAAATGTTGTCATGTGAGCGGAGTATGAAAACATTTTTAATCTCGATTCAAGTTTTAGGGTCAGCTCGATCATAAACAAGTTAAACATGAGCATACTATAGTTTTTGCTCGTTTAGCTATACTGATGGAAACAACATAGTTTGGTTCATTATATATGGACGTAGCTATGTACCTTGAAGAGGGTTGAGGTGATAGCTCGATCTACAATAGATGAGACCTTGGATGCCGTAGATGGTTGGGAGCTTCTTCTTCTCCGAGTACTCACCGGACGGCGTAGTATAGCCATAGCCGGAGGCAGATGCCACAAAGGGCAAGACAATCATCAATGAGGAAATGAAGAGGAAACCGTTGAAGGCCATTTTTCTTATGCTTTATGAACTTTAATGTAAGTTGGAGGATGTGGTGACGAATTAACGACGATTGGGGGCTTATATATACATATTGTGGCCTGGTTAGCCAATTAGTAGAACGCACGTTAGTAGTTATATTATTAAAAATATTATCTTTTGAAGATATGTTTGTAGAGCGTAAAAATGAGTCGCATAGTCGGTGTCCAATTTTTTTCATATTAAAAAGCTAAATTACGTATTTTCATTTACTAACGCACTAGTTCATATTCCGCACCTTGTGCGGGTATATTTAAATATTGATGGATGTTCACAGGCATATTTCGAAAGATCTGTTTGCGAGTAATTAAGTGAGAAGAAAGGCGGAAGGGGAGAAACTTTCATAAATATGGAATAAAAGGCGGAAGGAGAGAGACTTTCATAAACATGGAATAGTGAAAACCAAAGTTGTTGGAATAATAGTTATTGAAAACAAATTAAGGAATGAATAAACATAGCAGAATGAGTGTGATGATTGAAAATGTAGGGAATAACCTGAAAATTTAGACGAAGATTAGTTGAAAAAAGATTTCTAATTAGATTTTGTTTTAGTAAAAAAAAAAAGGTTGTATGGCTTAATTCTTGATTTAATAAAAGATTTAATCCGAGAAAAAAACCTGGAGGCGCCACGTCAGCATCAGTGTAGTCTAGTTTAGTAGTATATATAGATAAATGAATTTTGATCCGTCAACGCAAACACCTAATTTGTTTTTATTTTTTCCTGAAAATTCAAAAAGTCAAAGGCCTAAATTGGGATAAAAAAAAGCCGCCGTTATTTAGCGTATTTTTTTACCGCTGTTATTTAGCGCATATTTTTTTACTAATACTGCACATTTGTCGTCACGGACAAATGTGCGCTATTTAGTATATTTATCGAAGTTGTCCGTATCTATTTTACAAATAGATAAACAATATCTTTATTTTATTTCATTTTCGGATAAATAATATCTTTATTTTATTTTTGATTAAATTAAAAAAAAAATTCGGATATATAATATCTTTATTTCCATAATTTAACAAGCATAAATCTTATTTACGGATAGATAAATAATATATTTATTTACATAAATTAAAAACCATAAATCTTATTTTTGGATAAATAATATCTTTATTTCCATAATTTAACAAGCATAAATCTTATTTACGATTAGATAAATAATATCTTTATTTCCATAAATAAAAAACCACAAATCTTATTTTTGGATAAATAACATCTTTGTTTCCATAATTTAACAACCCTAAATCAATTTTTTTATCCTATAAAAAACGTAGTCAATCCCCTCCAACCCTCATTCAACCATCTCCTCGTAAAGTCTATTCTTTTTTAAAAAGCAACTTGACAATGTCATACGAGGAAGATTATGATATTGATGATGAAGAAATATCGTTGAGTTTTGAGAACGAAGACAAAGATTATATTGAGGTAAATAAGTTTTGTTTATTTTGATCATTAAAGTTGAAATCATTAACCGTGTTTGAATTTAAAATTTTAAGCATTGCGATTATAGCCATGTTTATAAAGAACCTTGGTTTGTGTAAGTGTGTCCGTTACAGACAAACGATTTATGTCCGTTACGGACGGTGACCTTTTGACCGTTACGGACAAACGGTTCTTGTCCGTTACAGAAGGTGAGCTTTTGTCCGTCACGGACAGAAATCGTTTGTCAGTAATGGACAACACTTTAACAAATTGAACACATTTTTTTTAGGGTTTAGAGGAGATAGATGCGGACGTGTATAATCTTAGCATTGATGAAGGATCAACAGATAACGTAAATGCATCCGCCTCAAAAGCGATGAGTAATGATTATTCTAGCCTGTTCACAACCGACTTAAGCTTCAATAGTCGAGAGGAGGTAATAGGATGGGTTCGAAAAGTCGGACAGGAAAATAAAATGGTTTTTTCTATTTGTCAAGTACAGAAGTCCGTCCTCGGTAGTTTGGGAAAGACATGGCTATCGTGCGAGAAATATGGAGCATACAACCCAAAAAAGGTGCAACCAGCTCAGAGGAAGAAATTCATCGACGAAGAAAAGCGGGTGTGAATTCATGATTAAGGTTTTTGAGACTTACCAAGGTTTATGGAAAGTTCACGTGCAGTGTGGTGTCCACAACCACAAGCTTGGAAGAAATTTAAAGGGTCATGCATTAGCAGGAAGGATGAATGAAGAGGAGAAGAAGTTAGTAAAGAACATGTGGACTAGTAATTGCACCCCTGCCCAAATTGCGAGTGTTTTGAGCATTGATAAAGGTAACAACACCAGGATGAGACAAATCTACAACCAGAGGCAAACATTACGTAAAAAGGGTTTAGATCAAAGGACAGTCGCTCAACAATTCTCTTTCGAATGTCGTAAAGAGGGTTATTTTTGTGAGCATAGGGGAAACAAGGACGGTGAAGTTAGCGACATTTTCTTTGCACATCGGAATCAGTTGCCCTTCTTAAGGCATTCCCTTACGTATTAGTAATGGACTCAACATACAACACCAACATGTAAGCTTTCACAGTTGTTTACTTTTCCGTAAGATGTCCTTTTTTATGTATGTAAATTTAACACTTTGATGTTATTTTTTTACAGATACAAGATGCCATTTTTTGAAATTGTTGGGTTTACATCAACATGGCTGAACTTTAACGTTGCCGGTGCATTTCTATCCACGGAGAATGAAGAGAATTGTGTTTGGGCGATTGAGCAACTTGCAAAGCTTTGTAGGCGCGTCGAGAGGACACCAACTACAATTATGACGGATCGAGAGAAGGCTCTTATGAACGCACTTGATCGTATTTTCCCAGAAACCCAGTTTCTTTTATGTCGCCGTCACATATTCAAAAACATTGAATGAAGGGCTAGGAATAATCACATTAATAAAGAACTCGCTCGAATATTTGCTAATAGTTACTCGGGTTTATTTACATCTAAAACAGAAGAGTCTTACGAGAGACGGCTAAATGAACTTGAAAACAAGTGGAAAAGGAGAGGACATCTTTTGCAATATGTGAGGACGCAATTGCTAGATCCTTACAAGAGACGAATTGTTTCCGCGTGGATGGATCAATATTTGAACTTTAAAATTAACACGACGTATAGGTACGTATTTCAAAGCAATTTAAAATTTTATTTACCCGATTTGACGTTAACTCTTTTATTTCTCAACAGGGCAGAAACTGCGTACTCTGTTCTGAAACAATTCATGAAAACAAATTCTGCGAAGTTGGATACAATTTTCAGGTTTTATCACTCTTTGATGAGGATTCATTTGGATAAGATCCTCGGTTCGTTCAACGAGAGCATGTTAAAAAAGATAACATGGACTTCTTGTGTTAAACAATTTCAGTCGTTGCACCACAACATCTCCCTCAAAGCTTTTTTTACTTATTATCGATCAGTACAATAAAGCTTGTGCTGACAAGCCCGATGGTCCTTGCACATGTTCATTTCCGACGACTCATGGTCTGCCGTGTATGCACTTTATTTAGGGTCATATGAAGAAAGAAATGTCTATCCCTCTTACAGATGTGGATCTGGAAAAAGTTAGATGCCGATGACGTGGTTCCAGAATCAGAAAAAGGACGAGACGTGCGTCGAGTTGCAAGAAATCTAATGACAGAGTTCTGCGAGAAAGATTTTCCAAACCTGAGCCCTACTCGACAGTTGGAAGTTGTAAATAAAGCTATAAAAATTGCTTTTCCGGAGAGGACCAGTTTTGCGGGAACCTGCTAGGGTTGTGACTAAAGAAAGACCGAAAGACAATCCAAACAAAAGATTGCCTTCCGATTGGGAGTTAGAAGGTACCCCACCCAAAAAACAAAGAGGTCGACCCCGAAAGAACCCTATACCAGTGTCAAGTTCATCTCCTAATACCAATTTACCACCCAAAACTCCTTCAAACAGAACTATATCCAAGCAAACTCCAAGTCATAACCCTGATATTTTAGTAGAATGGCCTGAGGCGGTTCCCATTTAGATGAAAGAGTATGTAATCAATTGGAATAATGTTAGAGGGGATGGGAATTGTGGTTTCAGAGCACTACATCATGCAATCTTCGGGACATACACAAACGAAGGATGGAGGATGATTAGGCGACTGATGTTGGAAGAACTCATTTCTCATCGCGAGTTGCATGAGGGTTTTTTTCATCAACGTAACATCGATGATACGATTATGGCACTTGGATGGAATGGAAATGGTTTTGTACCACAAGTATACTGGTTTGTTGTGACGGACATGGGGTGTTTAGCTGCGACTGCATTGTAGTGTATTGTCGTAGTGCACGGTGCGTGCAACTACACATATGTCCCACTATATCGTCGGAAAGAAGGAAGTACTTCGAACTTGGGGATGCCAGAGATTCATATCATTAGTTCCCAACCAGTATCATTACATCAGGGTATGTCCTCTAAGATCTTTTCGTTTATGATTTTCGGTTTTGTTCTTCACAACATACATGTACTAATATTTTTTTCTCTTTATTTTAGCTAACACTTACAGAGGATTGTCCTTTACCATATATTCTTAAAACTTGGTCGCACTGCCATAAGAACACCATAGATGGTATTGAAGTCAGATTAGCTCATCGCATCGCTCGTTGGAAGGAGTTGCACTTACCACATTCACGACCAACACGGATAGATTATAGCACAATTAGTTAATCTTGTATAGTTCAACTTGCTTATTTAAACTTTACGATCACACATATTTTCTTCACGTTTTGTCATTTATATTATGTTAAGGTTTATTCATTTATATAGTTATCGTTTATATTTAGTTTAATATAACGCAACAAGTTAAGTATAAAGTTTAAACATATAACGAAACAAGTTCAAACATACATAAAAATGTTGACATAAGATTCAAAAAGTTTAAACTAACAATACAAACCCAAAAAAAGTGCATACACAAGCCTATTCGTCACTGTCATGACGAGTACCACTACCCTATCCATAATCGTAAGATCCGTATGAATAATCTCGGAGATTAGGAAAATAATCTACATAAGTGCGTAAGTCCTGATGCAGGGAAGAAGGGACAGAAGGATCACCAATATACTGCCTAAACCGTGCAGCATAATCGTGAGGGTCGAATCTATCAAATGCCGAAGGGAGGTAGAGGTGGAGGTGGAGGTGGAGGTGGATGCATCTGCTAATCACCTGAGCGTATAAACCGGTGCGATCGGTCTGTATACCACGCCATATAATCGTCGGTGCAGGTATATTCAGAGCCGTAACATGCAGTCATCTCCTCAACCGTGATGTGATAGTGCTCCCATATATCCCACGCCCAACTACCTCAAGGATAGCCCACTCTGTAGCTCTTGGGATCCTCGACCCTAATAGCATAATCAGGTTGTATGAACGGAGGCGGAATCGTCTGAATGTATACAAAAGCCCTCATGTTCCTGTATGGATCGTAGGGCTCTGATACGTCCATAAAAGTCAACAACCCGTGGAACAACGAACGTTGTAACTCTCCATAAGTGAAGTCCAACTGGCCGTATGGCTGTCAGTTCACCTGTTTAACAACAAATAAAGTTGTTAGAAAATAAACACTTAAATTAACAAAAAGATTACAATTATGCACATGTACTGGACTTGCCTAGTCTACACTCATCTCATCAAGCATACGTCTGTAGTCACGAGTGTCTCTCCTAACAGGTCTGATGTCAAATCTCGCTGCCCAAGGCATCCCAGGCTCCCAACCCTCCACAATCTCCGGTGCAAATCATGGAAAATATAGGTATATCCATGCCTTCAACAAAAAAGAAATAAAAATTAGACAAATATTACAAATTAAGTTACGAGAAAGAATAATATGAGTATAGAGGATATATATTTACCTGCAACAGCGTCAGACAACCGCACATATGGCGCCAATCGACCCGAGTGGCCTCTCCCATACGCCTATACAAGTAGGCGAGTGTCGCCGTACCGCAGGATATACTCATCACCCGATCAAGATCCTCCACCAATATCAGCAAATCAAGAGAAATTTTGTGCTGAGATTTGTCGGTGAAGAGCGTCGATCCCAGCAGGTACAACAACCACCCAGACGCTGCAGTCATCGGATACAGATGGGATATCCATCACACTGATCCAGTAAGAAGGCATGTGACAGCCCTCGACGACGCACATCTCCGGCAGTTACCTGCTCATCAGTAAATGCAAAGAACTCCTTCACACGGATGGCAGCATCAGGTTTGGAGATCACCTAAGTAACCGCCGTCCTTGATATGGGTATACCGAGGATGAGATGGACATCATGTAGAGCAATCGTCATCTCACCCCAAGGCATGTGCAGCTGGTTCACCTCCGGCTGTCATCTCTCAATGAATGCGTCCAGTAGACGCACATTGAGGTGCTTGTACATAAGACCCTTCAGATGGGTCAGTCGCTGCCGTGCGCTAAATCCGACCACACCTCCTCATCCAGCTTCCAGGCGTCCAACTGACTAGCTCTGGTATGGTAGTGAAGCGTATCACGATCCTACATAAAAAAACAAAGTTAATAAATTACTAAAAATATTATAACATTAAAGATGCATTCATTAAACATAATTATTGCGTACTCACCATGCCATGCCAGACGTGAAGAGCGGTGTGAGCCTGGAAGCTCCTAAGAATCTCTGGGATACGAGGTCCCTTTCCACAAGGACCTCGAAGATCGGGTTGAAAGGCCTATCGAGTAGAAGCTACTGGTCTAGGACGATCTCCCAAAGCACGAGGAAGTACCTCCTCAATCACATCCTCCACAAGAGCTGGCGAAGGTGGCCTCCTCACTCGGCATCTTCTCGCAGTAGGCTGTTGCTGGGAAGGAGCAAGCTGCTCTTCCTGCTCCTGCTTCTGTTGGGAAGAAGGAGCAGATTGCTGCTCATGTTGGTAAGAAGCATACTACTGTTCCTGCTGGTAAGGAGCAGACAGGCCCTCCAACTGAGAATAACCCCCTCCATAAGGGGTCTGCTCTCCATGAGCTGATGAATGCGTCCAGTGTAGAGGTCCAGCATAAGAGTTATGTCTGCCTCCGTCAAAAACCTGGTGAGGAGGGTTTGGTGGAGTAATGTCACGCGGGATGCAAGATATACTATGCCGTGTGATTCCCGACTCTTGTGTCGGGAACTGCTCCTCAACCGAAGCACCTCCAGAATATGGAACTAGCTCTCGGGGCTCGTGTCACGAGTGAACCTCTCGATGTCCCCTGAGAGAACACATACCGATGTGGAATACCTTCCTGAAGTACTCTAATCCGGTGAATTTTTTGGTGTCTTTGTTGCTGTTTCTTTCCATCTGCAAACAAAAACAATCAATGTTAATAAAACAAATACAAAAAAGAAAATAAAAAAATATTAAGAAACAAGTTGTCCGTAGCGGACAACTTGTTTCTGTCCGTCACGGACAGAAAACGCTTGTCCGTCAACGGATAGGTGTCTTCTCACTTCGCAAAATCGCGAACGCTAACAATGGCGTTCGTTTATAACACAAATATTATACTCGTTAAACCCCAAAATAAGTAATCAACTATCAACCCTAACTCATATTCATCCATTTTTGTATCATATAAACCCCTGAATATATCTAAAACAACCTAAATCGCACAAATTAAACCCTAAACCTAAACCTAACTAAAACAATCAAATTTAAACAAAACTAAAGCGAGAAAGGGAAGTGTTTACCTTAGATTGCAAGTGAAATTAGGAGAAATGTTGAGAGAGAGATCGAGCGAAGATCGAACGAAGAAATGAATCGGTGTTTGTGGCGGCGAAAAAGGGAAGAGGAAGAAGGGAAAGAAAATGAGCGTGGATTTTAGATCTGTCCGTCACAGACGGATGTTGTCTGTCCGTCACGGACAGATGTAGTTTGTCCGTGACGGACAGTTCTTTAGTATCCGTCACGGACAACTCATACATTAAAACTTGAGATTTACAACATATATTTGTATCTTTTAAATCAACCAATAATGTGTAATACCTATTATACACCTTTATTAAATTAATGAGTTTATTTTACTTTAGTAACATTTTCGTCAAATTTTAATTTAGTAAGATTTTTGAATGAACATCACGAGTTATAACGAACATAATGAGATAAAAATATTAACTTAACGTTATTGAGAGGATTATAAATTCTTTTCAAACAAAATTACGTTATTGAAAGCCATATAAAGTTTCAAGAAATAAGCGTTACTTTTGTTCAAAGTTTTACGATTTCATAACGAACATATCACGTTTCAAGAAATAAACGTTTCTTTCGTTCAAAATTTATAGATTTCGTAACGAACATATAAATGTTCCATAAATAAAACCTTACTATCATTCAAAGTTTTAAGATTTGATATCGAACATATAAAGTTTCAAGAAATAAACGTAACTTCCTATCATACATATCTACGATCCAATCAAAGTTATGTTATTGAAAGGATTTAAACTTTCTTTTACAAAAGACGATCAAATCAAAGATATTTTATTCAAAGGATTAACCCTTTCTTTTAACAAATAAACCAAACTTACTTACAAACATAACAATTATAAAGGAATCAAAGTTTCAAGATCAATGTTACATTTTTAAACCTGACGTTGAACTTCAAACATAAATACGATCAAATCAAAATAACGTTATTGAAAATATTTAAACTTTCTGTTAACAAAAGACAATCAAATCAAATTTTTGTTATTCAAAGGATTACAAATTTATTTCAAACAAACCAAATTTTAGAACTTTAATCAACAAAATAATCAGATTACATATATCACTTTGTCCGTTACGGACAGTGGACATTTGTCCGTGACGGACAAAGTGATATAAATTTACTACGTAAAAAAAATGCACTAAATAGCCTGCGCGAAAAAAAAATTATTTATATATAAATAGATTCAGTTAATCTATTAAAAGTAATTATCATTAAAATTTTATAACAAACTTTCTTAATCATAATATATCCCAGTTCATTTAAATTTATTTTATAAACCTCATCCCCAACAATCTCTTCAACCCCATAAACTCCATCTATCGAACGAGTCATAATCCACGTGTATTATTTTGTACGAAAAAAGAAAAATATTTAGTTAAGTGGTTTTTTCAAGGCCTTCAAATTTTTTTTGCTAAACAACATGACGTGCGGTTTTTTTACCGAAAAAAAAATTATTTGGGCGCCGGCGCCATACGCAACGCTCAAGCTAGGCACCGGCGTTGTATATAAATTTTACTGTAAATTTATGTAAAAAGAAATTTACGTGTTTCTTGAATGTATTTTATAGATTTTCTTAAGTTAGATCCAAATCCTCAGTCCATGTTGATGTCTCCCTCCCCGGATTTCTATCTGTCCACGTGTCTTGTTATTTAAAAAAAACAAGCCGGTTCGGTTCGGATATTAAAAAGTAGGATTTATGGGTTTAGAGGATTTAAAAACAAAAAAAAAACGGCTCATAGAATGGTTGTCTCTTATGTTAAATTCTTGTCATGTTGTTGGTCGATTCGGCAGATCATCATATATACTACTATGACTTGAAAAATATTAGCCAATCGTTTAACTTGTTATCTGCGCATAGAAAGGTTGTCTCTTATCTTAAATTCTTGTCAAATAGTGAGCTTGTTTCTGCATCATAGAAAGGTTGCCTTCGGAAATTCACTAGTGAGCAATGACTTCTATTTTTTGTGTAGTCTATGTATGCTTTGTAGGGTTTCCACCATGTTAAATTAGGAGCTTGGAGTTGATAGTTGCACTAGAAAGATTAAGTTTTAGAAAATAAGTCACATGTTTAGATTTTCAAGTTTAGACATACAAAGTTAATGTTAATGAGAATAATTTCATAGATCTTTCCGTGAACAGTGATTCAATGAGTACATTGCCAGTGGTAGTGAAACAAATGAGGTTGTCGTCTATCACAAGGTAACGAACAACTTACAAATGAACGTGTGAAAGTTTTTGACAATATAACATTTCGTGACGGCCTGAACAACTTCCTACTAGGCAGCTCGTTCTTAGTGTGCGTATTCTAGGGGGAAAAAACATCCATATTCAACAACTGATGCTAAGCCAAGTTCGTCTGTTGTAGGATCGGAATGTCGAGTTTGAGTTCCGCTTCCCCTCACGCAAGTCCTCCTTCATGATGGTACAGGGAGCTAAGTGTTACCTAGTTCCATCTTGTAGAGAATAATACTGATTTTCTTTACCACGCATTATAATACATCCTTGCTAGTTTTGATACTACAACAAGGTAGAAGTTGTAGGGCTACTCTTCCAACTACGGGTGGTATTATTAATGTACAAAGGTTTGACTGACATACTTGCAACTACTTCATTGTGAGAAAATTAAAATTTATGTGCATCCTAGATAATAAAAAAATATTGTCAATAACAACTCATTCTTAAGAGCAAAATATAGATAATATAAAACACTACACTATCAAATACAAATAGCTCTTCGAAGTTTCTTCATACATGAAAAATAGTGAAGGATTGAAACCTTATTAAAGTACAAAAACAAATACAACAAATTGATGCAACGCCTATGACTCTCCAAAGTTCTAACAATAAGGAACGAGCTACAAAAAGGACCATAATTTTCACTTATTGTGTTAAAAATCAGTGATTGAAACCGAGACACGAATCCACCCAAAGTATGCAATTCCGAACTTGTGGCATTTGACTTATTTACTCAAAACGGAGATGGGTGAAAGGAAAAAAAGCAGCCATAAATTATGAGTTGCTCACATTTGAATGTTTGATATGACGAGAATGAAAGCTAGAAGACCGAAAATTGGAAGGTAAATGTATGAAGGCCAAAAGACTGAAAATCACTAGAGAAACACTCACCCTAAAATTGTTGCGTATGAAGGTCAATTGTTCCCGTCATAAGAGATTATTTCGACCGAGAAGAAGGTAAGCACCGGCCTCAATGTCTTGAGAAGAAGTCAATACTATCTCCCCTAAAAGAAGGTAAGCGGTAAACTAAAGGGGAGAGAAGTTTGGAATCCTGAAGATACTATATATTTCACATGTTTAGTTTCTTATACTTTTTAAATTTGTTGGATCCATAAATCCTATTTAGAATATCTGACTGAACCGGTATTTTAATCCTATTTTTAAAAAATTGTAAGGGCACGAGGCTAGTAGATTAGCGGCATGGATGCTTGGGTGAGAAAGAAGATACCAGTCTCAACGAGGTGCTGATGTCGTCTCTTAGCGTAGCCATTGTGCTCAGGGGTATGAGGATGGTTGTTTCGATGAGAGATACCGTGATGGGCAAGATAGGTTTGGAAGCTTAAGTACTCACCTCCATTGTCAGAATAGAGAGTGAGAACTTTGTGTTTGAGGTGATGTTCAATGAGGCTTTTGAGTCATATAAAGACCTCTTTTGTGTCTGGTTTTCTTTTTAAGTGGATAGAGCCAAATATATTTAGTGAAAGTAGATGACATCAAGGGGTTTAGTGGTGAAAAGAGAAGAGTTTGAAAAAGAAAGCTTGTGACTCTTATTATTTGACAAGAATTACATAAATCAATAGATAGTGGTAGTTTTAGTTTGGTGGAGATCGAGTAGTTGAAACACCTTGATCGATGGATGACCAAGTTTATGATGCCAAATTGGGGAAGAAAGGGCGGAGTCAACACAAGGTGACGCTGAGGAGAGATGGGAGGTACTTCATAGAGACCGTTCTTTGCCTTCCCTTCCAGCAGTAGGTGGTGTGTTTGGAGTTCCTTGACAAAGAAGGCAAATGGTGAGAATGTAATAGAGACATTATTGTCATTACGGAACTTATGAATGGATATAATGTGGCGATGCATTTTTGGCACATGTAGAACATTAGAGAGTTGGAGAGGTTTAGATAAGGAGGATAGTGAAGTAAAGCTTGTGTTGGCTATAGCTAAACCTGAAACATCACCAATGACAATCTCATCAGATTCATCGTACAAGTAATGCATAGAGAGATTCTGGGGGTCGGAGGTAGCGTGATGAGTGACACCTGTGTCTAGAAGCCACGTTTGAGTAGATTGGTTTGTTGTTGGTAGTAACGCAATGGAGTGAGCTTGATGTGTGGAGGTTTGGTTAGATGGTACTCTTGGTTGGCGAGGAGGTAGATGAATGCTAGAGTGTAGGCGTTGAAAGCTGGAGCATCGGGACAGAGAATGTCCAACTGTGTCACACCATTGGTATTTTCCAAAGTATGGCTTGGAGGGTGGTTTGTTAGGGTACGGTTGTTAGAGGTAGGGTTTGGAGGGCGATTGTAGTAACTTGTGCGAGTAGTGGGATTACCAACAATAGGGAAGTGTGAGGGTGGGATTCGGTGTCGAAGAGTGAGCTCCTTATTGATGAGCTTTTCCATAAGTTCGGCGAAGGAGATTGGTGAGTCTCTAGCATGGACGATGTCAATGACAAACTAATACTCAAAGTCCAGACCATCAAGGACATGATCTGTGACATCCTCAGGGTCCATAGGTTTGCCAAACATGGCAAGGTCATTGACAACACGTTGAATGGACTACGTACATATAGGTTGCAATCGTTGATGATCCTTTGATCATATGTCACAATTGATCTTGAGTTGTTTGATGTGTCCACGGGTGGTGTTGGAAAAAGTTTTGGCGAGTACATCCCAACCTGCTTTAGAAGTAGAGGCATTGTTGACAAGATGGGTAAGGGAGGGTGTGATGGTACCAACAATAACATTAAAGATGAGGCGGTCTTGACACAACCACAATAGGTAGGCACGATTGGTGTTTGTTGCATTGGAAGGAGTGATGGATTCACTTGGTGCCAGATGGGAGCCATCTAAGAACTTGAAGATACCATATTCCACGAGAATTGCTTCAAGATGAAGCTTCCAGGATAGGTAATTGGTAGTGGTAAGTTTGGCTGTATTAGGGAAGGAGACGACAACAAATGGTTGGGTGTTGTCATTCACGTTGGGGGTGATGATAGTAGGGGAAGCCATTGGGTAGTGTTTGAGAGATTTGTGGATTGGTTACTAGTCTGATATCATGTAAGGAAGAATACTTCGATAATATTATTGAATGAAGATGCTGTGTATATACAAAGTGTGTGCTATCTCTAGGGCATAGTAATCTCCTTCATAAAGAAGTAAGATCACTCATAGAATAACATACAGGAAGTAAGAGTATTACATAGAATCATACATAAAATCATAGAAATAATGAGTTTCCTTATCAAAAACAGCCACGTGGATGATAAAGAATCCAAAGACATGGAGGGGGACGTCAGCGGGGACAAAAGATTTGGATCGTCTTAGATCTTGTATCTTTTATAAATCAATTTTTTGTACAAAAAGTTATAGAAATATGACATTTTGTTATAAATTTTTTAAAGGAGGACAAACATTAAAACATTTAAACACAATAGGCTATTTACCCAAATCACCCGCATAATAATTTCAGATGTCAATTGAGAAATAGATTTTGAAAGAGCTGGAGCGGCCTGTCTCCAACTTCAAACAAAGTTTAGCCATTGCTACGTTGAGAATGAAGATGGACAAATATGCTAAGAAGTGAGAAGAGTTGGAAGGATCGAACGAGAAAGAGAGAACTAAATGGAATTATTTCATGTCTAGAGAAGAAGAGAACATAAGACATTTTATTTTTATTTATCAAAAATGAAAGTCACACTTTCTCGTAATTACAAATATAGATCCATGTAGAAATGGTAGTCATGTTAGGAAAGAACATGTAATTAGAAATAGGTGAATTAGTAATTGAAAATGAATGAAATATTACAAGAAAAAATACATTATTTAACTTGTTTAGGTATAATAGTGAATTAGAGATATCTTGGAAGCATTTTTAGTAGCCTTTTGTAGAGGAAGTGTAAACAAAAGGAGACACTGAGTACAACTCCATATTGTAAGAACTCATGAAGCCTGCCACAACTCGGGAATGTGCTGGAGTAGCACCGGAAATACCCATGTCGACGTCAGTAGGTACGTTGCAGGTGCTCGATGGTGAGCTGTGGAGGACGACTTTGCAGTCGGAAGGCTCGAGTCCTTTTCCAAGCTCTTCCGGAGTGATCAATGCGAGAAAGTATCCGTTACTATCTGTCTTAAGGCTGATCTTTGACAACTCTTTGTATCCCTTTTTCATGCAGGAAATTTGTGCTGTTGCTCCTACCATTCACAATCAAATCATCACATATTAGGTAATGATTTAGAGACTTTCAAGGTTTCATAGGATCACAATCCGATAGTTTTGGGTTAAAAGTGTCGGAGATAATAAGTTCTCATATCGAAAGTTTGAGAGGCATTCCGAGTCTAGTATATAAGGTTTGGTTTGTGGGTTATTCCTATTGCCAAGTGATTTTAGGATCGCAATCCAAGTGATTTTATGTGTTGGACTTGGACCTAACATGCACGTGGGTTTGCATGCACACAACCCCGTTTTACAGTCCGTTTGTATCGGACTTCAACACAAATGTTGTCATGTGAGCGGAGTATGAAAACATTTTTAATCTCGATTCAAGTTTTAGGGTCAGCTCGATCATAAACAAGTTAAACATGAGCATACTATAGTTTTTGCTCGTTTAGCTATACTGATGGAAACAACATAGTTTGGTTCATTATATATCGACGTAGCTATGTACCTTGAAGAGGGTTGAGGTGATAGCTCGATCTACAATAGACGAGACCTTGGATGCCATAGATGGTTGGGAGCTTCTTCTTCACCGAGTACTCACCGGACGGCGTAGTATAGCCATAGCCGGAGGCAGATGCCACAAAGGGCAAGACAATCATCAACGAGGAAATGAAGAGGAAACCGTTGAAGGCCATTTTTCTTATGCTTTATGAACTTTAATTGTACGCTGGAGGATGTGGTGACGAACTAACGACGATTGGGGGCTTATATATACATGAATGTCTGTGGCTTTCTTGTTTATTTTATTGGTTTGTTATATATAATTTTGTACTTTGTACATATGTACATGCAATGCAAGATGTTCCATGACATATTGTGGCCTGGTTAACCAATTAGTAGATAGCACGTTAGTATTTATATTATTAAAAATATTATCTTTTGAAGATATGTTCGTACAGCGCTAAAAATGAGTCGCATAGTCGGTGTCCAATTTTTTTATTTTAAAAAGCTAAATATACCGTACTTTGATTTACTAACGTATAAATGAATTGTTATCAGTCAACATTTAGCCTAATTTATTTTTATTTTTCTAAAAATTCAAAAAATCAGAGGCCTATATTGAGATAAAAAAAAAAGTTATTTATTTATAAATAGATTTAGTTAATCTATTAAAAATAATTATCATTAAAATTTTAAAACAAGCTTTGTTGACTATAATATATCTCGTTTCATTTGAATTTATTTTATAAATCTCACTCCAATAATCTCTTCAACCCCATAAACTCCATCTATTGATCAAGTCATAATTTGCGTGTATTATTTTGGATGAAAAAAGAGAAATAAGTAGTTATGTGGTTTTTTCAAGGTCTTCAAAAATTTTTTTACAAAACAACATGACATCCAGTTTTTTACCGAAAAAAAAAAACAAAAAAAGTTGGGCGCCGGCGTCATACACCAACTCTCAAACTAGACACCGGCGCCTTGCCAGTTTTTGTTATTCCTTATGAATTTGAATGTACTGAATACGACATGCCCATTTTGTATTTGGGCTTGATTGTTTGATTATTTAATAATTAAATAAAAATGTATAATGTATTCCTCTAAAAATAAATCCATAACAATGACGAAAACATCTATTGCGCACAAAGTAGAAAATGCTAAGGTTTATACATTCACTCTAATATTTTTTTTAACTAATTGTCCCCTCTAGTCTAGCTTCTTGTATATAAGTTTTATTGTAAATTCTTGTAAAAGAAATTTACGTGCGTGTTTCTTGAATGTATTTTACAAATTTTCTTAAATTAGATCCAAATCCTCAATTCATGTTGATGTCCACATCCTCTTATTTGTTCATGTGTCTTGTTATTTAAAAATAAAAAAAAAGTTGGTTCGGATATTTAAAAGTAGGGTTTGTGGGTTTAGGGGATTTAAAAACCCAAAAAAAGGCCCATAGAAAGGTTATCTCTTATGTTAAATTGTTGTCATGTTGTTAGCTGATTCAGCAGATCATCATATATACCAGCGTGACTTGAGAAATATTAGCCAATCGTTTAACACGTCATCTGCTCATAGAAAGGTTGTCTCTAATCTTAAATTTTGTCAAACAATGCGCTTGTTTTAGCATCAACTAACAACACACTGCGCCTTCGGGATGTTAATAAAAATTCACTAGTGAGTAATGAGTTCTGGTTTTGTGTAGTCTATGTATGCTCTGTAGGGTTTTCACCCTGTTAAATTAGGAGATTGGAGTTGATAGTTTCACTAGAAAGATTAGGTTTTAGAAAATAATGTTAGATCTTTAAATTTCCAAGTTCAAACATATTAGTTCATGTTAATGAGAATAATTTTATCCCAGTAAAAAAAATGAGAATAATTTCATAGATCTTTATGTGAATAGTGAATACATTAACAGTGGCAGTAAAACAAATGAGGTTGTCGTCTATCACAAGGTAACGAACAATTTACAAATGAACATGTGAAATTTTTTGACAAAATAACATTTTCTCACTACCTGAACAACTTCCTATTAGGCAGCTCGTTCTTAGTGTGTGTATCGTATCCTAGAAAAAGCATCCATATATGTTCACCAACTGATGGTAAGTCAAGTTCGTCTATTGCGGGATCAGGATGTGCGGAGTTTGAGTTCCGCTTCCCCTCACGCAAGTCCTCATTCATGGTGGTGCAAGGTGCTAAATGTTACCCAGTTCCATCTTGTAGAGAATAATACTGATTTTCTTTACCACACATTATAATGCATCCTTGCTAGTGTTGATATTGCAACAAGGTACGAGTTGTAGGGCTACTCTTCCAACTACGGGTGGTATTATTAATGTACAAAGCTTTGGCTCACAAGCTTGCAACTACTTCATTGTGTGAAAACTAAAATTTATGTAAATTCTAGATAAAAATCTGTCAATAACAACTCATTCTTAAGAGCAAAATATAGATAATTAAATACTACACTGTCAAATACAAATAGCTCTTCCAAGTTTCTTCATACATGAAAATTAGTGAAGGATTGATACCTTATTAAAGCACAAAAACAAGAACAACAAATTGATACAACGCCCAAGACTCTCCAAAGTTTTAACTATAAGGAACGAGCTACAAAAAGGACCATAGTTTTCAATTATTGTGTTAAAAATTAGTGATTGAAACCGAGACACGAATCCACTCAAAGTATGCAATTCAGGTGAACTTGTGGCATCTGACTTGTTTACTTAAAATTATGAGTTGCTCACATTTAATAGCTTGATATGACGCGAATGAAAACTAGAAGAATGAAAATTGGAAGGTAGGTGTATGAAGCCCAAAAGACTCAAAAATCACTTGAGAAACACTCATCCTAAAATTATTGCGTGTGTAGGTCAATTTTTCCTGTCGGAAGAGATTTATTCGACTGAGAAGAAGGTAAGCACCGACCTCAATGGCTTGAGAAGAAGCGAATGCTATCACCCCTAGAAGAAGGTAAGCGGCGAACTAACGGGGAGAGAAGTCTGGAAACTCGTAGATATTTTACATTTCATCTGTTCAGTTTTTTTTACTGTTTAAATTTGTTGGACCCATAAATCCTATTTCTAATATCCGACTGAACCGGCATTTTAAGATTTTTTTAGAAAAAAACTGCAACGTGGACGAATA
Source organism: Fagopyrum esculentum (assembly GCA_033239045.1). NCBI lineage: Eukaryota > Viridiplantae > Streptophyta > Magnoliopsida > Caryophyllales > Polygonaceae > Fagopyrum > Fagopyrum esculentum. The sequence continues at coordinate 156,955,915 of BSUD01000001.1, forward strand.
AGAATTCAAGGATATGGTGGGAAAGAATATTTGGATGGTCTTGGATCTTTTATAAATTAATTTCTTGTACGAAAAAGAATATTTTGTTATAAATTTATTAAAGAAGGACAAACATTAAAAACATTTAAAAACACAAGAGACTATTTAACCATATCACCAACATAATAATCTCAGATGTCAAATGAGGAATACACTTTGAAAGAGCTGAAGCAGCATGTCTCCCACTTCAAACAAAGTTTAGCCATTGCTACGTTGAGAATGAAGATAGACAAATATGCTAAGAAGTGAGAAGAGTTGAAAGGATCGAACGAAAAAGAGACCGAACTAATTGAAATTATTTCATGTCTATAGAAGAAGAGAACATAAGACATTGTTTAATATCGTTTATTTTTATTTATCAAAAAGTGAAAGTTGCACTTTATCGTAAATTACAAATATAGATCCATGCAGGTTGATCGAGTGTAGAAATAGTATAGTCATGTTACGTAATTAGGAAAACCACGTGAGCTTACAATGTGAATTTCCATTTTTTACATTGACAATCACATAGATTATTTGATGTAGTTATACTTTGAGCACTTAAATGATAAATTTGACCAATATTTGATCCCTAAATAAATGAGAATTTTCAACTTGTTACAATTCGCACAATCAGAATTTGACCAATATTTGATTCCTAAATAAATTAGAAAATAGAAAGAAAAAAAATAAATGAAAATTTTCAACTTTATGATAAAACGTAGGTTACGATTTTCGTTGATAAGGGCACCATTAAAAACCCGAAAATATGTGACAATTAGAATATCAAGTAGCACATACAAGATAGTCTTTCCTTAACTAATATCGTTCCTTATTAAGAAGGGCCGATGACAGTTAGAATCTAAGGATACAATTGTAGTAATTACTTGTTACAATTCGCATAACCAGAATTGTAACATACGAGAACCGGTTGCGGAATACTCTTCAGACTCGGTGAATTTTTAAAAGTAGAAGAGGAGGGTTGTGTCGTGTTCGTGTTTTGAAATGAGAGGAGAAATGCTCTTTTTACAAAGGCCTAGGAGGAGATTGCTTGAGTAATATAGGACATGGCCCTTGGATTCTCGCACCATATTAAACAACATAATACTTGGTATTTAACCCCAATATCTTAAGTGCATTTAAGCTGCACAGGTAGACAATTATATTAATGTCCGATCTAATGATATTGAAACCCTACTCTTGCAACCAAAGGCTTAAATGTAAGAGATATATGTTGACTGGATCAGTCAACTTGTATTGAGATATGGATCGATTTTACCCAAAAATAAAATGTTGGATCGTTAACCCAACACGATCTATATATGACCCGAAGTCCTCCCCAATAACTCAATAGCTAAACTCTCTTTCAATAAAGATTGGTACCCACTACCCATTGTACCATGGGTTTGGTATATAAACTATACTTTTTTTTTCCTTCATATTATCAATGTGCAATAATTTTATATATTTTTCATTTCACACAAATGTGGAGCATCCCACTTTGAACGTCCATTTATCATTCAAACTGAAATCATTTTTTTACATATGGCTATATTACAAGAACGTATTTGTGTAGACAAAACCAACACATTTGTTTTCCGGCATTAACGATGGTCAAGACCTACCATTAAAAGTCATTGACGACACTCATATTATCATATAAGATGTGTCTCAACACTTCGAACCAAAACCATTAATAACCGCTAATAATTTAGTGTAGCATAACTTTCAATGAACAAAGAATCAAATTTATGCCGAGAAGAATTGACAAAATAGGTCAATTACTAATTGAAAATGAATGAATTCCATGCATGTATGCAAAAACAAATACTTTATTTAGCTTGTTTGGTTATAATAGTGAATTAGAGATATCTTGGAAGCATTGTTTAGTAGCCTTTTGTAGAGGAAGTGTAAACAAAAGGAGACACTGAGTACAACTCCATGTTGTAAGAACTCATGAAGCCTGCCACAACTCGGGAATGTGCTGGAGTAGCACCGGAAACGCCCATGTCAACGTCAGTAGGTACGTTACAGGTGCTCGATGGTGAGCTGTGGAGGACGACTTTGCAGTCGGAAGGCTCGAGTCCCTTGCCAAGCTCTTCCGGAGTGATCAATGCGAGAAAGTATCCGTTACTATCGGTCTTAGGGCTGATCTTTGACAACTCTTTGTATCCCTTTTTCATGCAGGAAATTTGTGTTGTTGCTCCTACCATTCACAATCAAATCATCACAAATTAGGTGTTCATTTAGACACTTGCAAGGTTTCATAGGATCACAATCCAACAATTTTGGATGAAAAGTGTCGAAGATAATAATAAGTTCTCACATTAAAAGTTACGGACATTTCGAGTCTAATATATAAGGTTGGTGAGTTATTCTTATTGCCAAGTGATTTTAGGATGAAACCATGCGGGTTTATGTAGTGGACTTGGGCCTAACATGCATTGGCGCTTGTATGACCCGACCCCGCTTTACAGTCGAACTTTGACAAATAGATTGTCATATGAGCCAGAGTATGAAGACATTTAGAGTAAAAGGGGTAAGTAGGCTTTTATTGTATAAATGTAGATTAAGTAGGCTTTTTGTTTCAATGTGTATTAAATAGGCCCCTTCTAATTTTGAAAAAAAGATAAATTTTAAAAAATTTAAGATATTTTCAAAATTAAAATGGAAAATGAGAGTGGTCGCCTACAATTATTCAAAATTAAAAACATTCTCTCCCCTAATTTTTTAAAATAAAAAAGAAAAAAAATGAGAGTGGTCCCCTACAATTAAGGAATTAGGTTTTAACATTAAAAAGATTCTCTCCCTTAATTAATATTGCTTATTTTTTTTCCAAAGAGTCGCTTATTTGTTGGCATTGAAATTAATTACATAATTTTATGTACATAATATGCGTGCGAAATTATGTACATAATCTGTGTGCGAAATTATGTACATAATCTGCGTGCGAAGTTATGTACATAATCTGCGTGCGAAATTATGTACATAAAATTATGTACATAAAATTATGTACAGAATTTGTGGGGATCACTCTCATTTTTCTTATTTAATTAAAAAACAGCCATATTAATTAAGGGAGAGAATCTTTTTAATGAGAGTGGTTCCCACAATTAATATTCACTTATCTTTTTAATTTTTAATAGTTATTTATCCTTCTTAATTAAGGGAGATAATCTTTTTAATTAGAGTGGTCCCCACAATTAATAGATTCTTTATATTGTATCATGAATACAAAAAAGGCTTCCCTACACCAATTTTCTCACATATTTTTAATCTCGATTCAAGCTTTAGGGTCAGCTCGATCATAAATAAGTTGAACATGAGCATACTATAGTTTTTAATCGTTTAGTCATACGATGGAAACAACATATTTTGGTTCATTATATATGGACGTAGCTATGTACCTTGAAGAGGGTTGAGGTGATAGCTCGATCTACAATAGACGAGACCTTGGATGCCATAGATGGTTGGGAGCTTCTTCTTCTCCGAGTACTCACCGGACGGCGTAGTATAGCCATAGCCGGAGGCCGATGCCACCAAGGGCAAGACAATCATGATCAATGAGGAAATGAAGAGGAAACCGTTAAAGGCCATATTTCTGATGCTTTATGAACTTTAATGTACGTTGGAGGATGTAGTGACGAATTAACGACGATTGGAGGCTTATATATACACGAATGTCTGTGATTTTCTTGTTTATTTTATTGATTTGTACTTTGTATATATGAACATGCATGCAAGATGTTCAATGACATATTGTGGCCTGGTTAACCAATTAGTAGACCGCACGTTAGTATTTATATTATTAAAAAATATTATCTTTTGAAAATATGTTTGTGCAGCGTGAAAATGAGTCGCATAGTCGGTGTCCAATTTTTATATTAAAAAGCTAAACGTAACTTCCTCCTCCTAAAAGAAAGATTTGGTTCGGCTTCCCCTCCATTGTTATACCTTGATTTACTAACACAAATGAATCGCGATCCGTCAACGATATATATATATATATATATATATATATATATATATATATATATATATATATATATATATATATATATATATATATATATATATATATATATATATATATATATATAGTTTGGCTCCCATGTAAACAGCCCTTATAGTGTTCAATGAGAACGAATTATATTCGTTGGATCAATATAATGGACGGCTGAGATTAAGCAGTTTCTTAATTAACAAAAAAAATATATATAAATGCTAAACAATTTTAGGGAAGTTGCAGGCGCGTGTGATACCCTACTCTCCATAACTTCCCTCAATTTTAAAATTTTCCTTTAATAAAACCACTAAATATTCTACGGTTATTTCGTATCCCGCTTATTCCTCCATAACACAATCCCGTGTTCTTCAACTGAATCGTTTATTTGGTGCCGACAGTTGTAGGAGCTTTCTGTGTTCGCCTTTCTTCCCCATTCATCTACACAAGCAACCGTGTTCGACTTTCTACGTCTTCACTCGAGGTATTCATCAAGAACACTCTTTTTTTTCGATTCTTCAATTTAGGGTTTTTTCATGGTTAGAACTAACGAAATCCCTAATTTTCTTGTGACTATCTTCTTCTTCAACTGCTGCATTCAAAAATTCGGAGCCATTGAAGTCGCCGGCTGTAACACCCCAAATTCTCGGAACTCGGGGAGTTACTGGTTAGGACCTCACAATGGGTCCCGACCTTGGTTTAACAACAACATTACTTGGATCTTACAACAAGGCACAAACGTATTTAAAACAATTTCTAAAACATAATATTTTTAGTGTATAAACGTACATATGTGACAGCCTTACAAACATATATAAAGATACATAACATGCATGACGTATGGAAGACTCCCCCGTCCCCATCTAATGAGTACGTGGACCCGGCTGACCATCCGTTCCGGATCTTCCTGCAACTGTCTATCTCTACAGATCTACAACACGGATAAACCGTTAGCTAACTATCCAAATATAAGCAAAAAGATAACAGCACAAACACAAGCAGAAACAAAAATAAACAAACATCATGCTGGCACTCAACCAATTATTATCTATTATTTAAGTGATTCACATTATTCAATTTAAGTTGTGGCACGAGAACTATTATTAGTTCTCGCCTCCGTTCCTTATCCAACTGGTGTAGGTCTAGCTGACTTCCTTTGGTAGCATCACTACAAACCATGTGTGGACTAGTCCCGAAAGAAACCCCCAGCGCCCTGCGAGCTACTGAGCGGAATGCCACCGCCCGTTACTCTTAGGCCAAAATACAGGTCGGTATTTATATATCACAACCTATCTCTCTAACATGTCAATCACACACCACCATCATCATTTATGCTCATATTTAGCAGTCAGCTAAGTAAGCCCAAAGGACTTACCTATTATAACGCTCAACTCTTTATTAACCACTTGCTCTGTAACTGTACCCACTCAGTTGCCTGTTAAAGGCGATAAGTGTATTAGCACACTTTCACGTAGATAGAAGTCTAAAACTTCTAAGATCAAATAAGTATTAAGACGTACTAGTTACATTATTAGTTTTAGGGTAAAATGACCATTTTACCCTTGGTTCCGATTTTCTCGAAGACCCTAAAATTTATGTCCAGACTCCTATTTGAAGTTCTAAAATATATCCTAACTCTTAGAATTTTATTAGGTGCGAAACTGACATTTTTCCTATGTTTCTATTTTCCGGAAGAACCGAAAAAGGTTTAACTTCGGCTCTAAATATAAAATTCTTAACAGCTTACAAAATTACAGAATTAAAAATCTAGATCATCTATGAGGTTCTATCTAGCCTTAGAAGAAAGAATTTCTCCAAACTGTTCAGCCGATGTTTTTATAATAATTCCCAAAGTCGATTCCTCACTCTACTTTCTTATACTTAGTCAAATTTTTAAGTTTAATAAAACTGCTCAACTACCTAACTTCGGGAGCTTGTAACTTTCAATCCGACCGTTCATTTCTTCCCAAATTTTAATATGCTAAACTACCTATATCTGTCTACAACATATCAAAAATTCAACGGTGGATCTTTATCCAAACGTTTTATAATTGATCGACAAGATGGGCTGTTGGTAACCTAGAAGCTGAAGGAATAAATTGGAATTTACAGCAGCCCCTTATGTCTATCATATGCAGAAACACACACACAACCAACAGCCTTTCTACATACTCCTCTCTCACCCATCTTACCATCTCCACTGTCCCTAATGTAACAGATTCAAACCGGAAAAAAATAAGAAGAGACGGAAGGCTAAACTGAGGACTCACAGGGAAGGCGACTCGCGGCTGGGCAGGTTCCGTGTGCAGTGTGACTCGGTATGGCTGCACTGGAGGCTTGCTCGGCGTGTTCGGGTTCTGGGCTGCAAGGGTTACGATCCCGTGCTTCGGGACTGCACTAGAGCAAGACGAGGTTTACAGCTTCGATCGAAAAGAGAGGAGGATGGACAACAAGGAGGGGAGGAGCAACCACTTACCGGATTCCGGTGCTGCGAGGCGGCTCACTGGCGTTCCGGCGGCCCCCTCCCTGGTGTCGATTGCTACTGCTGCGTAAGTTCCGATCAACGGAGACGGAAGGTCCTGCGGTTTCAGCACATCAACAGCACTGCGGTAGTCACGCGCCGGAACAAAGGAGGACGAAGGTGAGGCGGACGACGTACCTGGTGGTCGGCCGAATCCGGCAGGCGGCCGACTGGGTGGCGCGGCGCGGCTGCACTGCAGAGAAGCGGCGGTTGAAGTCCTCGGCTCGAAACAGAAGCAGAAGAATGGCGGGATGCGGGAGGAAGGAGAAAGGGGACAGCGGCTCACCTGGCGGCCTTGGTGGTCGCGGCGGCGGACGGTTCAGTGGCACTCGACGGCGGCGTCTCCGGTTGAAGGTAGCAGGGTTGCGGCGATCCTCTGTTGAAGCGGAAGAGGGGAGTTGTCGATCCAGCGAGGGTAAGCAGCGGCTGATTAGCGTAATAGTTAGATTAGTTTAATAAAATTAGGGTTAGGGTTAGTTTAGGAATTAATTAATGGGCTGGTAGGTGGGCTTATATCCGGCTCTTCTTTAGAACGCAAAATTCGGGACTTGTTACTTATGTACGGAAACTAATATAATACGGAATTTAAATTCCGTATTATCTACTTTATATAATACGGAATTAAATTCCGTATTTATAACTTATAATTATTTTTTTATTTTAACCACGTAAATTGTTTTCGGTCATTTAATTTATCATTTTATGTGAATCTAGGTCACATAAAATGATAGAACAAAACTCGTTTTATTTTACTTATTTATTTATTTACAATGGTCTCATCGGACTTAGTTTAATTTCACTTTACCGGAACTTAAAATTTTCGGTTATTACACCGGCCAAGTGGTTGGAGATCGATTTCATATTCGGTTTTTTGTTCGCCGGTGTTGTGTTGCCGATCGTCGTTCCGATTAGTGTATTGTTCGACTCGCCGCTCCCCTCCGTCACTCGAGGTATTGTCGACGGCAATGAAATTTCTGGTTCATTGATTCCGATTAGGGTTTTGCGGATTAATGTAATATTCCCTAAAATAATACCCCTCAAATAAAACCCCTAAATCTTTTACAGTTTTCCGTGTCGTCTTCTTCATCGGGTATTCGGCGTTGTTGGTCTCGTCGGTGTTGTGCTCGACCTCCAATCTACATTCGGTGCTGTGTTCGCCGGTATTCGGTGTTGTGTGCGCCGGTATTCGGTGTTGTGTACGCCGGTATTCGGCGCACACAACGGCCTAATCACCATTTCAATGTCAATCGTCATTCAGATTAGGGTATTGTTCGTCTCGCCGCTCTCCTCCGTCACTCGAGGTATTGTCGATATCAATGTAATTTCCGGTGCATTGATTCCGATTATGGTTTTCTGATTTGTTTTTTTATTTTGAAATATGGTTGCCAAATTGGATTGGTTGTCCATTGTTGTTGAATGTTCGTTCATGCCCTGTCGAATGCGAGTTAGGCTGCAGCCATTCAATACTTGTCTGTTCATAAATGATTGGTGTTAAGGGCTATGAGTTTTTTTTTTCTGAACGCACTTGTGGATGCTTGGGCATCGTATCTGAACGCACTTGAGTGGTTTAGAGGCGAAAATTCACCAAAGATCTTTTTTGTGTGGGTTTAATGCACGGTAAAATGGAAATACAACTCGCTATTCGGTCCTTTTATTATTTATATTCGATACCATACTACTTTTTTATTCGCTAATAGCTGTTTTGTTTCTGTGTGGAAGATAACGTTAAAAATTGTTACAGACTTGTACGCAACTACTTTCAATTGGTGACGAAGGGAGCGTTGAGTTCGAAGAAATGTACGATGTTTTCAACTACGAACTGAACAAGTGCATAATATCAACTGATCACATGGAAGATTTCAGAAATCTTGACATGGTAAAACACAGTGTTGTCAGAAATACCGCGTATAGTTGCTAGAAGGGCATTGAAGACTGACAATGCTATGAATGATGAGGAATAGACGATTCAAGTTGTTATTTTGATATGTTGTTCCGGACAACTGTTTTGTTACACTATGTCAAAACTATATGCTACAGTTTCTTTCTCTTTTTGGATATTTGAATCACTTATGTAGGGATTAATGCGTTTGACACCCCTGTCTATATTAATGTCAAAGTTTTATGCTACAATGTCAAACTCTTTTGATATGTTGTTTCGGAAAACTCTTTTGCTACAGTGAGTATAACACAACAAACATTGGAAGACAATCTTTATCTTGTATGCAAACACCGTTTACCATGCATAATATGATAGATTAGTAAGTGTATTCATTACCGAATATGAACGATATAATTTCAGAATATACATGATATAGTTAATGGATGCTTCATATATTAGGTGTTGTATGTTAAAGAGCACAACCTTTACACTTGAGGAAACATACGAAGACGATAGTTATATTGTATGCAAACTCCGTTTACCATAGATAATATGACGGATTAGAAAATGTACTTTTTACCGAATATGAACGATATATTTTATAGAATATACAAGATACAGTAACCGGATATATAATATTTTAGTGTGTCATATGTTAATGAACGCAACATGTACACTTGGGTCATGTCTATTGCATCATGTCTATTGCATCGTACTGTGGAGTCCAATATTTTGTTTTCGCCGGTGATTGCGTCATGTCTATTGCATCGTTGAGCTCTTCATTTGCCGCTGCTTCATAAAAATCATCCATACTCTCCATGTTAGCATCAATGTCGAATCCATCAACATCCCAATCCCTTTTATTTCCGGAATCTGTAAAAAATTCACTACATATTTATAATCTGATAATTGAAATATAGCTAACGATTACGAGTATGTTTAATGTTTGATGAGTGGGTAAACCATAACCGGTGCCGTATCTGTTTTCGTAACCATGTTATAGAACGTATTCGGAAGTATAGTCACATATATTCGTTAATATGAAACCAAATATTTGTTGATATATTAATTTAATCGTGTATGATGTTTCACATTCACTTACCTTCTTCCATCGATGTCAAAAATGTTGCTTGCCATAATGCCCTACACAAATCAACCGATAAATGTGGACATATAATGATAAAAAAACGTAAGACTGTAAAATGACTCAAGCCGTTTGAAGAACAAAAACCGAGTGGTTGATATTTAGGTAAGACTGCTTCATAAAATTCATCCATACTCTCCATGTTATCATCAATGCCGGATCCATCAACATCCCAATCTCTTTCACATGGGGAATCTGTAAAAAATTCAATAAATATTTATATTATGATAATTTAAATACGAGTTTGTTTAATAGTTGATATTTAGGTAAACCTTCACCGTCACCGAATCGTATTCTGTGGTATATTCAAATATATTCGTTAATATGAAACCAAATAACCGTTAACATATTACTTTAACTGTTTATGTTATTCCACGTTCAGTTACCTTCTTCCATTGATTCTGAATCTGTTGCTTGCCTGAATCCCCTACACAAATCAACCGAACAATTGAGGACATATATTGATGAAAAACGAAAAAATTGAGGACAAATCAACCGTTGTTTGTTGATGAGAATATTGTATACTGAAAAAGATACACTTACTGTTAACTATTCCGGCGAAAATATGTTTAGTTCTTCCGGCGACAATGGAGTGTATGGCGTTTCAGCAAAACGTATCATCCATATAATTGATATTGCTTTGATCGATTTTGTTGATATTAATTGGAAGATTCTGTATATTGTAACTCCCTAAAATAGTGGAAGAAGATCTCATTTATAATTTTTCTAAAATATTGTAATTGCCTTATTTTAGAGAGTGTATTACACATTCCAATGAGGAGAGTGTGATGAATTTTTCATTGAATATTTATGTTAATTTTCAGCCTTTAGATTAATCAGATCAAGGGCTACTATTTGTTCTCATTGTACACTATAAGGGTTGTTTACATGGGAGTATGATTCTATATATATATATATATATATATATATATAGTCCGGTTCCGATGAGGAGGACCCTTTCAGATATGAATGAGGAGAGTCGGGGTGGTGACATGTGGCATGCCACGTTACCGTTTTTTTTTTTCAGATTTTTTTTTGTTAATAAAAATTGGTTGTTCATATTTTTACAAGTATGTGTTCATTTTTATAAGGATCATTGTTCATATTTTATCAATAAATGTACATTTTTCTCAACACTAACTGTTCATTTTTTAACATTAATTGTTCATTTTTTCATTTTTTTAAAAACATTTTTTCGGATTTTTTTTTAAAAAAAATTATGCTATTCTTTCAAATCGTGTTAATAAAATATGATTTTCATTTTTTACAAGTATGTATTCATTTTTTTTTTAAACAATTTGGTTTACTAGGCTTTTTCTAGTTTTGTGTTTAGTATATGTACCCCTTGAGAAAAGAGTGTGTAGAGTTTAAGAATAAATAAAAAAGGTTGGGGTATATTTACTTAATTGAAACATTAAAAAGTCTAGTTACTAATCTAGTTTCTCAAAAAGGCCTAGTTATCAAAATTGCCCCTTTTTTTTTACAATTATGGTGTTTATAATATGATGTTCATTTTTTTGAAAATTATACTTTTCTTTAAAATCGTGTTTATAATATGCAGAGATCGATTACATAAAAAATTGTGAAATCAAAGAAAATACATGACGATTCAGGTTTTGTTTTTTCGAATTTCTACTCTCACTGTTTAGATTTTCATTCTTAAGGTTTAGGTTTCATTATGATTGATGTTTGTGTTCGAAATCAAATTTGTTTGAATCATTTTGTGTTAATAAGTTTGATTGAGAAAATACATGTATATACATATGTTAAGTTGGTCTAATAACTCCAATTGAATAATCTATATGTTCCTTTTAGGGTGCACGCAAACTGTTTGACAAAATGCCTTATAGAAAAATAGTTTATAATATTTACAAGATCAATGACGTAGAAAGTATGAATATTGACGAATAAAAACATGAACAATGACGTATAAAAATATGAACACCGATAACTTATCTATAACTTTGACACATACATAACATATTATGATCATCTTTTAACGTTTTATGATGAGTTTTTTTTATTTTTTGTGGTTATATACTATAAATGAAAATTTATGCATTATAAAATGAACACAAAAGAATAAATGGACATGACAATTTGATGAATAAAAATACTATGAACACCGATGTATAAAAACATGAACAATGGCATATAAAAGTATGAACACCGATGACTATTTTGAACGTAAGGTTATTTTTCCAGATTTTAAGTCAATTTACAAAAATGTCATTAATGATGAGCGTGAGAACCCTTGATTTAAATTCATTCAATGACTTACATCCCTCCTAATTCCTATCTACAAGCTTTCTCCTCACTTAAACTAATATATATATATATATATATATATATATATATATATATATATATATATATATATATATATATATATATATATATATATATATATATATATATATATACATAAATATAAATAGATTCAGTTAAGCTATTAAAAATAATTATCATTAAAATTTCAAAGCTTTGTTAACCATAATCTATCTCAATGGATTTGAATTTATTTTATAAATCTCATCCCCAGTAATCTCTTCAACCCCATAAACTCCATCTATGGAACGAGTCATAGTTCATGTGTATTATTTTGTATGAAAAAGAGAAATATGTAGTTAAGTGGTTTTTTCAAGGCTTTCAAAATTTTTTGGCCAACTCAGCTAAGTAAGACTTTTTGAGATTTCTCTATAGTAACTAGACTCATGGTATAAATATGTATAGTAAATGTAACTCTAATCAAACTCTCTTACCTTCCAACTTCAATTTAATGAAAGTGGTAAAAATTGAATGGGTACACAAACCTAATGGAAATAGAAAAAGACCTATTTGGTCAAATTGTTTCAATTTTTTTTTTTTTGCAAAACAACATAACGTCTAGTTTTTAACCGAAAAAAAAAACAATTTGGGCGCCGGCGCCATACGCTAACGCTCAAGGTAGGCACCGACGCCTTTCGAGTTTTGTTGGTCCTTATAAATTTGAATGTCGTGTATATAACATGTCCCTTTTGCATTTACGCTTGGTTTTTTTTATTATGTTATAATTAAATGGGAATGTATAATGTATTCCTCTAAAAATAAATCCATAACAATCGAAGAAAACATTTATTGCACACACAAAGTAGAAAATGCAAAGGTTTATACACTCACTTAAAAATTTTTTTTTTAACTAATTGTCTCCTCTAGTCTAGCTTCTTGTTTATACATTTTTATTCTAAATTCTTGTAAAAGAAATTTACGTGTTTCTTGAATGAATTTTACAAATTTTCTTAAATTAGATCCAAATCCTCAGTCCATGTTGATGTCCCCTTTCTAAATTTCAATTTTTCCACGTGTCTTGTTATTAAAATAACGCCGGTTTGGTTCAGATATTTAAAAGTAGGGTTTATGGGTTTAGAGGATTTAAAAACCCCAAAAAACGGCCCATAAAAAGTTTGTCTCTTATGTTAAATTCTTGTCATATTGTTGGCTGATTCAGCAGATCATCATATATACTATTGTAACTTGAGAAATATTAGCCAATCGTTTAACCTGTTATATGCGCATAGAAATGTTGTCTCTTATCTTAAATTCTTGTCAAACAATGAACTTGTTTCAGCATCAATTGATAGCACATCGCGCCTTCGGGATGTCAATAAAAATTCACTAGTGAGCAATTACTTATGCTTTTGTGTAGTCTATGTATGTTTGGTAGGGTTTCTACCATGTTAAATTAGGAGCTTGGAGTTGCACTAGAAAGATTAAGTTTTAAAAAATAGCGTCAGATCTTCAAATTTCCAAGTTCAGATATATAATCACGTTAATGAGAATAATTTCATAGATCATAATGTAAACAGGGAGTCAGTGAGTACATTGTCAGTGGTAGTGAAACAAATGAGGTTGTCGTCTATCACAAGGTAACGAATAATTTTCAAATGAACGTGTGAAAGTTTTTGACAAATTAAAATTTTTCTAACGGCCTGAACAGTTTCCTATAATGCAACTCATTTTTAGTGTGCGTATTCTAGGAAAAACATTCATATTCAACTGTTGGTGGTAAGCCAAGTTTGTCTATTGCTGGATGTGTCGAGTTTGAGTTCGGCTTCCCCTCACGCAAGTCCTCCTTCATGATGGTGCAGGGAGATAAATGCTACTAAGTTCCATATTTTAGAGAATAATATTGATTTTCTTTACCACGCATTATAATGCATCCTTGCTAGTTTTTATATAGCAACAAGGTAAAAGTTGTAGGGTTACTCTTCCAACTACGGGTGGTATTATTAACGTACAAAGCTTTGACTCATAGACTTGCAACTACTTCCTTGTTTGAAAACTAAAACTTATATATGTACATCCTAGATAAAAAAAAATCACCGTCAATAACAACTCATTCTTAAGAGCAATATATAGATAATAAAATACTACATTGTCAAATACAATTAGCTCTTCACATTAAGGGCCCGTTTGGTTACAACTCCGGAAACGGAAACGGAACGGAAACGAATTTAGTCAATATGTATATCCATATTCATGAAATTTTATGGAATCATTCCCCATAATTTAATGAAAAATGCACTTGCTCCCTCACATATTGTTACCCTATAGGGTATTAAAAGTAATCAAACTCTCATCCAATTACTACAAACCACAAGGAATGATTCCAAAAATTTTAATGAACATGGGTATACATCTTGACTAGATTCGTTTCCATTCCGTTTTCGATTCCAGAGTTAAAACCAAACGGGCCCTAAGTTTCTTCATACATGAAAAATAGTGAAGGATTGAAACCTTATTCAAAGTACAACAACAAGAACAATAGATTGATACAACACCGAAGATTCTCCAAAGTTCTTACTCTAAGGAATGAGTTGTAAAAAGGACCATAATTTTTAATTATTGTGTTAAAATATTAGTGATTGAAACCGAGACACGAATCCGTCCAAAGCATGCAATTTAGGTGAACTGGTGGCATTTGACTTGTTTACTCAAAATGAAGATGGGTGAGTAAGAAAAAAAAACAGCCATAGATTATGAGTTGCTCACATTTGAATGCTTGGTATGACGAGAATGAAAGCTAGAAGACTAAAAATTGGAAGTTAAGTGTACGAAGGCCAAAAGACTGAAAATCATTGAAGAATCATTCACCCTAAAATTGTTGCGTAAGAAGGTCAATTGTTCCCGTCGGAAGAGATTTATTCGACTGGGAAGAAGGTAAGCACCAACCTCAATGGCTTGAGAAGAAGTGAATGCTATCACCCCTTGAAGAAGGTAAGCGCGAAGTGAAGGGGAAAGAAGTTTGGAATCCCGTAGATATTGTACATTTCATCCGTTCGGTTTCTTTTACTTTTCAAAATTGTTGGACCCATAAATCCTATTTCTAATATCCGACTAAACCGGAATTTAAATCCTAATTCAAAAAAAAAAAACAGTCACGTGGATGAATAAGAATCCAAGGACATGGAGGGGGACGTCGGCGGGGACAAAAGATTTGGATCGTCTTAGATCTTCTATCTTTTATAAATCAATTTCTTATACAAAAAGTTATAGAAAGAGGACATTTTGTTATAAGTTTATTAAAGGATGACAAACATTAAAAACATTTAAACACAAGAGGCTATTTACCCAAGTCACCCACATAATAATCTCAGCTGTCAACTGAAAATAGACTTTGAAAGAGCTGGAGCGGCATGTCTCCAACTTCAAGCAAAGTTTAGTCATTGCTACGTTGAGAATGAAGATGGACAAATATGTTGAGAAGTGAGAAAATTTGGAAGGATCGAACGAGAAAGAGAGCGAACTAATTTTATGTTGACCGGATCGATCAACTAGTATTGAGATATGAATCGATCTGATCCAAAGATATAGAGTTGAGTGGCCAACCCAGTTCGATCTATATATAGCCCGAAGTCATCCCCAATAGCCCAATAGCTAAGTTCTCCCTCTATAAAGATTGGTACCCATTATACCATGAATATGCTATATAAACTATAGTACTTTTTCTTCTTATTATTATTATCATGTGCAATAGTTTTATATATCTTTCATTTCATTCAAATGTGCAATTTATGCATCCCGGCCACTTTGAATTTCCATTTCTCATTCAAATTGAATTCATTTTGTTACATATGACTATACTGCAAGAACATACTCGCGTAGATGAAACCAATACTTTTATTTTCGACGTTGACGATGGCCGGGACCCACCATTATTGTACCCGAAAAAATCATTGACGGCACTCTTATAAAATGTGTCCCAACACTTCTAACCAAAACCATTAATAATCGGAAATAATTTTTGTGCAGCATAACTTTCAATGAAAATCGAATTTATGCTGAGAAGAAGGTGGCAAAATAGGTGAATTAGTAATTAAAAATGAATGAAATCAATGCATGTATGCAAACACAAATACATTATTTAGCTTGTTTAGTTATAATAGTGAATTAGAGATATCTTGGAAGCATTTTTAGTAGCCTTTTGTAGAGGAAGTGTAAACAAAAGGAGACACTGAGTACAACTCCATGTTGTAAGAACTCATGAAGCCTGCCACAACTCGGGAATGTGCAGGAGTAGCACCGGAAACACCCATGTCGACGTCAGTAGGTACGTTGCAGGTGCTCGATGGTGAGCTGTGGAGGACAACTTTGCAGTCGGAAGGCTCGAGTCCCTTGCCAAGCTCTTCCGGAGTGATCAATGCGAGAAAGTATCCATTACTATCGGTCTTAGGGCTGATCTTTGACAACTCTTTGTATCCCTTTTTCATGCAGGAAATTTGTGCTGTCGCTCCTACCATTCACAATCAAATCATCACAAATTCGGTGTTGATCTAGACACTTGCAAGGTTTCATAGGATCACAATCCGACAATTTTGGGTGAAAAGTGTCGGAGATAATAAGTTCCCACGTCAAAAGTTGGGGACATTTCGAGTTTGGTATATAAGGTTGGTGGGTTATTCCTATTGTCAAGTGATTTTAGGATGAAACCATGCCGGGTTTATGTGCGCTTGTATGCACACGATCCCGCTTTACAGTCCGTGTGTATCAGACACAAAGGTTGTCATGTGAGCCGAGTATGAGCACATTTTTAACCTTGATTCAAGTTTTAGGGTCAGCTCAATCATAAACAAATTGAACATGAGAATACTATAGTTTTTACTCGTTTAGCCATACGATTGAAACAACATAGTTTGGTTCATTATATATGAACGTAGCTATGTACCTTGAAGAGGGTTGAGGTGATAGGTCGATCTACAATAGACGAGACCTTGGATGCCATAGATGGTTGGGAGGTTCTTCTTCTCCGAGTACTCACCGGATGGCGTAGTATAGCCATAGCCGGAGGCAGATGCCACCAAGGGCAAGACAATCATCAATGAGGAAATGAAGAGGAAACCGTTTAAGGCCATTTTTCTTATGCTTTATGAACTTGAATGTACGTTGGAGGATGTGATGACGAATTAACGACGATCGGGGGCTTATATATACGTGAATGTCTTTGGCTTTCTTGTTTATTTTATTGGTTTGTTATATATAACTTTGTACATATGATGATATGAACATGCATGCAAGATGTTCCATGACATATTGTGGCATGGTTAACCAATTAGTAGATCGCACGTTAGTATTTATATTATTAAAAATATTATCTTTTGAAGATATGTTCGTACAGCTCTAAAAATGAGTCGCATAGTCGGTGTCCAATTTTTTTATATTAAAAAGCTAAATATACCGTACTTTGATTTACTAACGTATAAATGAATTGTTATCGGTCAACATTTAGCGGACGCAGACACCTAATTTATTTTTATTTTTTCTAAAAATTCAAAAAATCAAAGGCCTAAATTGAGATAAAAAAAAGTTATTTATTTATAAATAGATTTAGTTAATCTATTAAAAATAATTATCATTAAAATTTTAAAACAAGCTTTGTTAACTATAATATATCTCGATTTATTTGAATTTATTTTATAAATCTCACCCCAATAATCTCTTCAACCCCATAAACTCCATCTATCGATCGAGTCATAATTCGCGTGTATTATTTTGTACGAAAAAAGAGAAATAAGTAGTTATGTGGTTTTTTCAAGGTCTTCAAATTTTTTTTTGCAAAACAACATGACATCCAGTTTTTTACCGAAAAAAAAAACAAAAAAAGTTGGGCACCGGCGTCATACACCAACGCTCAAATTAGACACCGGCGCCTTGCGAGTTTTTGTTATTCCTTGTGAATTTGAATGTACTGTAAACGACACGCCCCTTTTTTATATGCGCTTTGATTGTTTGATTATTTAATAATTAAATAGAAATGTATAATGTATTCCTCTAAAAATAAATCCATAACAATTGACGAAAACATCTATTGCACACACAAATGTATAATGTATTCCTCTAAAAATAAATCCATAACAATTAGAGGGCTGAATTGGCATTTAGGGCCTTTTACCCTATAGAGTTGAAATTGAGGGTTCTACCAATTACAAATTGAGAAATAAGGCTCCTACTTTACTAGATTAATTCATAAATAGGACAAAAAGTTGACAAAAGTGATGACTAATGAGTGATGGCTGATGTGAGTGCTGATTGTGACACTTTTGATTGACATTTGGAGGGAATTTAGGGCAAAAAAACGTAGCCTTCTGCCCAGAAAAAATCCGCTTAACCAAAAAATCTTGCTTACCCAAAAATCCACTTACCCAAAAAATATTACAATCATATCAAAAAATAAATTTGTCAAAGTACATAAATATACTCGAAAACAACATACCCAATAAATCAAATATCGAAATAAAACAATATCCATAAATTGAATAATATTTTATATTTATGCCCAATTTAAACATAACTTAATACAAAATCCATACCCAATTTAAATTTTTCAAACCCAAAATTTTTAAAACTCGATATTGTACACAAACATCATTATCAAATGACATTTGGTCATTACCCAAAAATTCGCTTGACATTTGATCATTATAACACATTTTGGGTAACCATAAAACATATTCACGATATCACTTTAAATATACTTAATAATAAAAAATATACTACAAAGTCAATACACGTATAAAAGCATAGCCAATTTGAATTTGTCATAACCAAAATTTACACAAATCGATATTGTACCCAAATATCAATACCAAATGACATTTGATCCTTGTAACACAATTTGGATAACCATAAAACATACCCAAAAATATCACTTTAAGCATACTCAACAATAAGAAACATAGCACAAAAACAATAAACATATACCCAATAACACATTTTGGGTAACCATAAAGCATACCCACAATATCACTTTAAATATACTTAATAATAAGATATATACTACAAAGTCAATACACGTATAAAAACATACCCAATTTGAATTTGTCATAGCCAAAATTTACACAAATTGATATTGTACCCAAACATCAATATCAAATGACATTTGGTCCTTGTAATACAATTTGGATAACCATAAAACATACGTATAAAAACATACCCAATTTGAATTTGTCATAACCAAAATTTACACAAATTGATATTGTACCCAAACATCAATATCAAATGATATTTGGTCCTTGTAACACAATTTGGATAACCATAAAACATATCCAAAAATATCACTTTAAGCATACTCAACAATAAGAAACATATCACAAAAACAATAAACATATACCCAATAATGAAAAAAAAATACTACAATTCATATTTGGGTAACGAAAACAATGTCATCCAAAAAAATTAAATATTCATGGACTTGATAATTTCATCAAACTAGCTACATTAACAAAAAAAATAAAAGGTAAACATGTAAAAAAGTATTTAAACCAAAAGTAAACATCTAATCACCATCATTTCAATTAAAAAAATTATTGTCCCTATTTTCTAGTTTTCCTACCTACTTTTTCTTTCTTTTATACAAAGACCTAGTTTACAAAAGATAATTTTAAGGAGTCCTATTTCCCTAATTAATTCAATTTTTTTTTAACTAATTGTCCCCTCTAGTCTAGCTTCTTGTATATAAGTATGATTGTAAATTCTTGTAAAAGAAATTTACGTGTTTCTTGAATGTATTTCGCAAATTTTCTTAAACTAGATACAAATCCTCAATCCATGTAGATGTCCCCATCCTCTTATTTGTTCACGTGTCTTGTTATTTTTAAAAAAAGAAGTTGGTTCGGATATTTTAAAGTAGGGTTTGTGGGTTTAGAGGATTTAAAAACCCAAAAAACGGCACATAGAAAGGTTATCTCTTATGTTAAATTGTTGTCATGTTGTTAGCTGATTCAGCAGATCATCACATATACCAGTGTGACTTGAGAAATATTAGCCAATCGTTTAACCTGTTATCTTCTCATAGAAAGGTTGTCTCTTATCTTAAATTTTGTCTAACAATGCGCTTGTTTTAGCATCAACTGACAGCGCACTGCGCCTTCGGGATGTTAATAAAAATTCACTAGTGAGCAATGAGTTCTGGTTTTGTGTAGTCTATGTATGCTCTGTAGGGTTTCCACCATTTTAAATTAGGAGATTGGAGTTGATAATTTCACTAGAAAGATTAAGTTTTAAAAAATAATGTTAGATCTTTAAATTTCCATGTTCAAACATATTTGTTCATGTTAATGAGAATAATTTCAACCCTGTAAAAAAAATGAGAATAATTTCATAGATCATTATGTGAATAGTGAGTTAGTGAGTACATTAACAGTGACTGGTAAAACAAATGAGGTTGTCGTCAATCACAAGGTAACGGACAATTTACAAATAAACGTGTGAAATTTTTTGACAAAATAACATTTTCTCACTGCCTGAACAACTTCCTATTAGGCAGCTCGTTCTTAGTATGTGTATCCTAGAAAAAGCATCCATATATGCTCAACAGCTGATGGTAAGCCAAGTTCGTCTATTACGGGATCAGGATGTGCCGAGTTTGAGTTCCGCTTCCCCTCACGCAAGTCCACTTTCATGGTGGTGCAAGGAGCTAAATGTTACCCAACTCCATCTTGTAGAGTATAATATTAATTTTCTTTACCACACATTATAATGCATCCTTGTTAGTGTTGATACTGCAATAAGGTACGAGTTGTAGGGCTACTCTTCCAACTACGGGTGATATTATTAATGTACAAAGCTTTGACTCACAAGCTTGCAACTACTTCATTGCGTGAAAACTAAAATTTATGTAAATTCTAGATAAAAATCTATCAGTAACAACTCATTCTTAAGAGAAAAATATAAATAATAAAATACTACACTGTCAAATACAAATAGCTCTTCCAAGTTTCTTCATACATGAAAAATAGTGAAGGATTGATACCTTATTAAAGCGCAAAAACAAGAACAACATATTGATACAACACCTAAGACTCTCCAAAGTTCTAACTCTAAGGTACGAGCTACAAAAAGGACTATAGTTTTCAATTATTGTGTTAAAAATTAGTGATTGAAACCGAGACACGAATCCACCCAAACTATGCAATTCAGGTGAACTTGTGGCATCTGACTTGTTTACTTAAAATTATGAGTTGCTCACATTTAATAGCTTGATATGACGAGAATGAAAGCTAGAAGAATGAAAATTGGAAGGTAGGTGTATGAAGTCCAAAAGACTGAAAATCACTTGAGAAACACTCATCCTAAAATTGTTGCGTATGTAGGCCAATTGTTCCCGTCGGAAGAGATTTATTCGACTTTGAAGAAGGTAAGCACCGGCCTCAATGGCTTGAGAAGAAGCGAATGCTATCACCCCTAGAAGAAGGTAAGCGGCGAACTAACGGGGAGAGAAGTCTGGAAATTAAACCCGTAGATATTGTACATTTCATCTGTTCAGTTTTTTTTACTTTTTAAATTTGTTGGACCCATAAATCCTATTTATAATATCCGACTGAACCGGCATTTTAAGCCAACGTGGACGAATAAGAATCCAAGGATATGGTGGAGAACGTCAACAGGGAAAGAAGATTTGGATGGTCTTGGATCTTGTATATTTTTTATAAATCAATTTCTTCTACGAAAAAGGACATTTTGTTATAAATTTATTAAAGAAGGACAAACATTAAAAACATTTAAAAACACAAGAGACTATATAACCAAATCACCAACATAATAATCTCAGATGTCAAATGAGGAGTACACTTTGAAAGATCTGAAGCGGCATGTCTCCAACTTCAAACAAAGTTTAGCCATTGATACGTTGAGAATGAAGATAGACAAATATGCTAAGAAGTTAGAAGAGTTGGAAGGATCGAACGAAAAAGAGACCAAACTAATTGAAATTATTTCATATCTATAGAAGACGAGAACATAAGACATTGTTTAATATCGTTTATTTTTATTTATCAAAAAGTGAAAGTCGCACTTTATCGTAAATTACAAATATAGATTCATGTAGGTTGATCGGTGTAGAAATAGTATAGTCATGTTAGGAACTAACATGTAATTAGGAAAATCACGTGAGATTACAATGTGAATTTCCACTTTTTACATTGACAATCACATAGATTATTTGATGTAGTTATACTTTGAGCATTTAAATGATAAATTTGACCAATATTTGATCCCTAAATAAATGAGAATTTTCAACTTGTTACAATTCGCACAATCAGAATTTGACCAATATTTGATTCCTACATAAATTAGAAAATAGAAAGAAAAAAAATAAATGAGAATTTTCAAATTTATGATAAAACGTAGGTTACGATTTTCGTTTATAAGGGAACCGTTAAAAACCCGAAAATATGTTACAATTAGAATTCCAAGGTAGAACATACAAGATAGTCTTTCCTTAACTCTAATATTGTTCCTTATTAAGAAGGGTCGATGACAGTTAGAATCTCATGATACAATTGTATTAATTACTTGTTACAATTCGCATAACCAAAATTGTAACATACGAGAACCGGTTGCGGAATACTCTTCAGACTCGGTGAATTTTTAAAAGTAGAAGAGGAGGGTTGTGTCGTGTTCGTGTTTTGAAATGAGAGGAGAAATGCTTTTTTATAAAGGCCTAGGAGGAGATTGCTTGAGTAATATAGGACATGGTCCCTTGTGTTTTTACAACAATCTATCTTAATAAAAAAACCTCTCTTCTCTCTCCTGGCTCCTCCGGCGTAACTGAGTGCGCCACCCCGCACAGCCGCCCCCTGGCTGTGCCCCAACCCTTCCCCCAATCAGCATCCCCATGGCTGGCTCCAAGAAACCCCGACGACGAAACATAAAGCTCTCGGAACTTCCAGGGAACCCCCACAACCCTAACCACAATAGCAACCCTAACCCAAACCTTGAAAGGACACCAGACCCTATCCCTGACGACCTCATTCGATCGAATAACAACAGACTCCTCCCTAGTACACCAGTGCCTCCAGCCCTATCCTCCGAAGAGTCGTTTCCGCCGCTAAGTCCTCCAACCTCGCTGTCGTCTTCTTTGACCAACCCCAATGGGCCCTCGTGCAATCCGACTCCCATACTGCCTGGAGTCCTTCCCCCTGAGCCATACGTCTCTTTACACGAGTGCCCGTCGGCCTTGGATGCGACCTCTGAGCCCCCTGCCCTTTCGACTCTCCTAACGGATGACGTTGCAGCTGACCCACTCCCCTTTAATGCATCAAGTGCTGATTCCGAAACGGATGTTCCCCATGTAAAGGAAAGCTTTTCGCCTTCGGCCTCCTCGAATCCCCCCACGCCCCCATGCTTCAGGCATGCACTTATGAGCCTCCTACCCAAACTGCCCCTTCGGTTTCCTACAAGGATATTGCATCCAGAAGTCTTGCATGGAACCACGTCCCCCTCCCCTTCATCCCTGGCCTAGACTCCGGTCTTATCCCATTCTCTAATGATGATATCGAGGATACCATGCAGAAATGGAACCTCTCACTCGTCGGGTACCCCCTTGGAAGCCCAATCTCCTTTCAACAAATGTCCAAGTACGTGAATGATAACTGGAATACCATCTCTTTGCCTAAGCTGATCCGAAACGAGAATGGCATCTTTGTATTCCACTTCGCTACTGAAGAAGACCTCAACGAAATCCTGCTCGGCAGCCCTTGGATCGCGAACAACTCCACCACCATCCTCTTAAAGCGATGGACTACTGATCTCCCACTGGACTACTCCAGCTTAAACTCTGTTCCGATCTGGGTCACGCTACATGACCTCAACTATCGCTTTTGGTCCAAGATGATGCTGGCCAAGATAGGCTCGACGCTGGGTACGCCCATCCTGACGGACACCTGCTCGGTTAATCAAGACCGACTCGGGTTTGCTAGGATTCTCGTTGACATCCATGCTTCTAGACCCCTCCTCCGAGAGATCACCCTCGTTGGGCCTGAGGGCGCGACATTTGTTCAAAAAGTCACCTACGAATGGCTCCCCCCTCGTTGTGATACCTGTCTTACCTTTGGGCACTGCTGCAAGCCCCTCAATCTCCCCAAGTGGACTGGAACCCAAGCCCCTCAATCTCCACAAAGTCCTCGCATTCCCAAAAAGACCATCCCAAACCCTAACCCTAAATCCTTACCCATCCTCCCCACTCCGGGTCCCTCTCGAAAATTCTCCAACCCCAAAATGTGACCCTAGCATTCAAACACCCTAACCCCCAGCAGGTTGTCAAACAACCATTAACCAATGAGCCTGCTCCCATCTTGATGCTACCTACTCAAAACTCTAACCCTCGTCTTGACCCGCCATGTCCCTACCCTTCCTGTCTTGAACCCCTCGCACAATCCTTTCCTCCAAAGACAACAACCTCTTCCTCATTGCCTGCAAGTGCACGCAATGACAACAACCCAAATGTTTAATGATAGTGAGAATGGGAGCATGGAACACTCGGGGCCTCAATGAACCTGTTAAACAGAAAGTCGTGCAATCCCTTGCTAAGAAGCAAAACCTTGACCTAATTGCTATTCTTGAAACTCGTTTGCGCTCGGAAAATGAGAAAAGAATCTCAAAAACCCTCTTCCCCTCTTGGAACCACATTTCAAACTCATCTCATGCCCACAACTACCGCATCTGGGTTTGGTGGAACCCTGCCAAACTTATCATCACAACCTGTTTGATCACTGATCAACTCATCCACTGTCGTGTCTCTAACCACCTTCCTAACCCTGGCACATTTGCTGAGATCTCATTTGTGTATGGCCACAATGCCCAGGAAGAGCGCGCTAGCCTTTGGAACACCATATCTTCGTTACGGTTACTCAATACCAACTGCCCTTGGGCACTCTTAGGGGACTTTAATGTAACACTATCCCCGGATGAAAAGCTCTCCAATAACCTCCACAACTTCTCTCAACCCTCCACTGAGTTAGAGAACTGCTTCGAGCAGAATGATATCTCTGATCTTCCCTTTACTGGCTGCAAATATACATGGAGCAACAAACGGGTGGGCAACCGTATTTGGAGTAAACTAGACTGAATCATCTCGAACGAGACTTGGAACGCAGTCTTCCCTAACAACATCGCTCATTTTGGCAATCACGATGTATCCGATCACTCCCCAGCGCTGCTCTTCACCGATAGTCTGGCTCCTCGGAGTGGCTTTCCATTCAGATTCAACAACCTTTGGGCCAAGCATGAGGCCTTCCTGGATATTGTCAAAAACGCCTGGGACATCGACATAGAAGGGAACGCAATGTTTAGGCTCTCCAGGAAATTGGAAATTTTCAAGCCTCTCCTCAAGGAATTCCCTAGTGCTAAGCTTGAGACTCTCCATGCTGACATCGCTGAGAACCGCAAGGCGCTCAATGAAGCACAATCGCGCCTTCAGGATGACCCCCTTGACACGGTCCTTTAGGCGACTGAGAGGAGACTCACCCTAACCATAAAAGGCCTTCATACCAATCTATAGGGTACACTTAGCCAATTATCTAAAGAAAAATGGTTCAAGTATGGGGACCAGTGCTCATCCTACTTCTTTAAAAGCATCAAAATGCGTAGATGTGCAAACTTCATTACTGAGATCAGGGATGTTAATGGTGACCTGACTAACGCTCCTGATGAGATTTGTCGCTCACTTGTGCACCATTTCAAAAGCGCCTTCAACTCCCCTCATTGCAATGCTAATGTGACCATCCCCCCAATCTGCCTGCCCACTCTCAGTCAGTCTGATTGCTCCTCCTTGAATGCCCCTATCACGCATGAAGAAATCAAGAATGCCCTCTTCAGTATTGGTGATAATAAGGCGCCTGGGCCGGACGGCTTCAGTTCCCTCTTCTTCAAAACGGCCTGGAGCATCATCCATCAAGACTTCACAAATGCTATTGAAGACTTCTTCACGAACAAAAGGCTGCTCAAACAAGTGAACCATACCTCCATTACCCTAATTGCCAAACATGACAGCCCCACAACACCCTCGGACTTTAGGCATATCTCTTGCTGCAACACTGTATACAAAACCATCTCAAAGATACTCGCTAGCCGCCTCAACCTTATCCTTCCGGATCTCATTAGCCACAACCAAAGCGCCTTTGTCACCTCGAGAGCAATTAAACACAATGTCCTGCTCTCACAAGAGTTACTTCACAAATACGGTAGGCAGCACATCTCTCCCAGAGTGGCAATGAAAGTCGACATTTCAAAGGCTTTTGACTCCATAAGTCACGAGTTTATCCTGCACTGCCTGCGCTCGATGGGGTTCCCGGAGGCCTTCACTAGGCTGATCAGTGAATGCATAACCACTGCCTCTTACTCAGTCAATGTAAATGGCGAGCTTAAAGGCCATTTTACTGGATCTCGTGGTCTTCGCCAGGGTTGTCCCCTCTCCCCCCTCTCTTCGTCATTGTGATGGAATTCCTTTCCAGGCTGATTATGGAGAGGACTTCTAACCCAGACTTCAACTACCATCCTAAATGCTCCTCACCTGCCATCTCCCATCTCGCTTTCGCTGATGATCTCCTACTCCTTTGCCATGGGGATGCCAAATCCGTCAGGATCCTGAACGATGCTCTTGTGGAGTTTGGAACGCTCTCTGGTCTCGTCACCAACCCAGCGAAATCACAAATTTATGCTGGAGACATGAACCAAGCTGAGATTGACGAAACCGTGTGTATCACTGGCATGAGAGTGGGTTCCCTCCCTTTCTTGTATCTGGGAATCCCTTTGGGTAGCAAGCGACTGAATACCCACGACTTCCTTCCCCTGATTCATAAAATCACCAGGCGTATTCACTCTTGGAATGCAAAGTCCCTTTCTTACGCCGGTCGTGCCCAGGTCATTAAAACCATCTTGTTTACGACTAGTCACTACTGGTGCTCTATGTTGGTCATTCCTGCCAAGGTTACCAACACAATTATTGGGCTCTTTAGATCTTATTTCTGGGCGGGTGTGGCTAACAGCAAGAGGGCTCTGGTGGCCTGAGATTCCCTTTGCCTTCCGAAACCTCAAGGCGGGCTAGGCTTCCCTGATCTTGTGACTAGGAACAAGGTTGCGCTCTCTAAGCACATTTTTGACCTTGAGCACGATAAGTCTAGCATTTGGATGTCTTGGATCAAACGTCACCTTTTTAAACAGGGGGATACCATCTGGAGCTGCACCGCAAGAAATTCACACACCCCCTTTTGGAAGCACCTCCTCTCCATCAGGGATGACCTTCTGACCCTCTCTCTTGGCGCCTCGAGGGTTACTTCTCTCGCCTGCCCTAATGGCTCCTTCGCCAGGAGCAAAATCTATGATCTCTTTAGGCCAACCATCCCAGCTACCCTTCCCACCCCATTCAAAGCCATATGGCTACCCTCTAATACCCCCAAACACTCTTACATAGCTTGGCTTGCAGCCCGTAACCGCCTCCCAACTCTATCTAGGATCAAGGAATGGAACTTGATCAATGATGACTCTTGACGGCTTTGCAATATCGGCCTTGAAGATGGTAACCACCTCTGGAATCACTGCGGCTACAGCTCTACGGTCATGGCCATCATATCACACTGGACAAGGACCCCCTCCCCAACGCCTTTCCTTGGCCGAATATGGCCCTAGATGACCTCTTGGTACAGAAAGTCCCCCGCACCTATGGATTGCATTAGGATTGCTGTGATTGTGGCCTTCATCTATCACATATGGTCCGTCCGGAACAACTTGATATACAACCAAGTTCCCACTAGCCCCTTCGACTGCGCTGGGATGATCATCCGAAATGTGAAGTCACATTTCACGCACACCTGGAAAGACAGGTCGCCTCTATCGCGGGACATGGCCTTCAATCTGTGCATTCACCTCCAATGATCTTGTTGTCTACTGCTTGCCTCTCCCACCTGTCACAGGACCTTGTTTATTCTGATCACTGATACTGGCTTTGGTTCTGCTTGCTTCACTTTCCTGTAATATACTTTTCCTCAATACAAATTAATTTTTTCAAAAAAATATAGGACATGGCCCTTGGATTCTCGCACCATATTAAACAACATAATACTCGGATTTAACCCCAATATCTTAGGTGCATTTAAGCTGCACAGGTAGACAATTATATTAATGTCTGATCTAACGATATTGATACGTATTAATGCAGGATATCAAAATAATATCAAAATTATTAAAATCCTACTCTTGCAACCGAAGGCATAAATGTAAGAGATATATGTTGACCGGATCAGTCAACTGGTATTGAGATATGGATCGATTTTACCCAAAAATAAAATGTTGGATGGTCAACCCAACACGATCTATATATGACCCGAAGTCATCCCCAATAGCTCAATAGCTAAATTCTCTTTCAATAAAGATTGGTACCCATTGTACCATGGGTTTGGAATATAAACTATACTTTTTTTCCTTCTTATTATCAATGTGCAATAATTTTATATATTTTTCATTTCACACAAATGTGGAGCATCCCACCTCGAACTTCCATTTATCACTCAAACTGAAATCATTTTTTTACATATGGCTATATTAAAAGAACGTTGCGTAGACAAAACCAACACGTTTATTTTCCGGCGTTAACGATGGTCGGGACCCACCATTAAAAGTCATTGGCGACACTCATATAAGATGTGTCTCAACACTTCTAACCAAAACCATTAATAACCGCTAATAATTTAGTGTAGCATAACTTTCAATGAACAAAGAATCAAATTTATGCTGAGAAGAATTGACAAAATAGGTGAATTACTAATTGAAAATGAATGAATTCCATGCATGTATGCAAAAACAAATACATTATTTAGCTTGTTTGGTTATAATAGTAAATTAGAGATATCTTGGAAGCATTGTTTAGTAGCCTTTTGTAGAGGAAGTGTAAACAAAAGGAGACACTGAGTACAACTCCATGTTGTAAGAACTCATGAAGCCTGCAACAACTCGGGAATGTGCAGGAGTAGCACCGGAAACGCTGACGTCAGTAGGTACGTTGCAGGTGCTGGATGGTGAGCTGTGGAGGACGACCTTGCAGTCGGAAGGCTCGAGTCCCTTGCCAAGCTCTTCCGGAGTGATCAATGCGAGAAAGTATCCATTACTATCGGTCTTAGGGCTGATCTTTGACAACTCTTTGTATCCCTTTTTCATGCAGGAAATTTGTGCTGTTGCTCCTACCATTCACAATCAAATCATCACAAATTAGGTGTTGATTTAGACACTTGCAAAGTTTCATATATATAGGATCACAATCCAACAATTTTGGGTGAAAAGCCTCGGAGATAATAAGTTTCCACATCGATAGTTGTAGACATTCGTATATAAGGTTGTCGGAGATAATAAGTTCCCACATCGATAGTTGCAGACATTCATATATAAGGTTGATGGGTTATTCCTATTGACAAGTGATTTTAGGATCACAATCCAAGTGATTTTATGTGCGGGGCTTGAACCTAACATGCATGTGTGTTTGAGTACACGATTCCATTTTACAGTTCGTCTGTATCGGATTTCGACACAAAGGTTGTCATGTGAGTTGAGTATGAACATATTTTTAACCTCGATTGGTCAGCTCGATCATAAACAAGTTGAACATGAGCATATAGTTTTTACTCGTTTAGCCATATGATTGAAACAACATAGTTTAGTTCATTATATATGGACGTAGCTATGTACCTTGAAGAGGGTTGAGGTGATAGCTCGATCTACAATAGACGAGACCTTGGATGCCATAGATGGTTGGTAGCTTCTTCTTCACCGAATACTCACCGGACGGCGTAGTATAGCCATATCCGGAGGCCGATGCCACCAAGGGCAAGACAATCAATGAGGAAATGAAGAGGAAACCGTTGAAGGCCATTTTTCTTATGCTTTATGAGCTTTAATGTAAGTTGGAGGATGTGGTGACGAATTAACGACGATTGGGGGCTTATATATACATGAATGTCTGTGGCTTTCTTGTTTATTTTTTGGTTTTGTTATATATTATTTTGTACTTTGTACATATGAACATGCATGCAAGATGTTCCGTGACATATTGTGGCATGGCTAACCAATTAGTAGATCGCACGTTAGTATTTATATTATTAAAAATATTATCTTTTGAAGATATGTTTGTACAGCGCTAAAAATGAGTTGCATAGTCGGTGTTCAATTTTTTTTTATTTTTAAAAGCTAAATACACGATACTTTAATAAAATAATTTGGCTTTTCTATTTGTATTTAGTAAATGTACCCTTGAGAGAAGAGTGTGTAGAGTTTGAAAATAAATACAAAAGGTTGGAATATATTTACTTAATTAAAATATTAAAAAGTCTAGTTACTACTTTAGTTTTTCAAAAGGGTCTAATTACCAAAATTGTCCTACTTTAATTTAGTAAGACATAAATGAATTGTGGTCCGTCAACGTTTTAGCAGGCACATACACGTAACTTATTTGTATTTTTTTCTTCTTCTGAAAATTTAAAAAATCAAAGGCCTAAATTGGGATAAAAAAGAGTTATTTATTTATAAATAGATTCGATTAATTTATTAAAAATAATTATCATTAAAATTTTAAAACAAGCTTTGTTAATCATAATACGTCTCAATTCATTTGAATTTATTCTATAAATCTCACCCCCAATAATCTCTTCAACCCCATAAACTCCATTTATCGAACGAGTCATAATTCGCGTGCATTATTTTATACGAAAAAAGAGAAAGAGGTAGTTAAGTGTTTTTTTCAAGGCCTTCATTTTTTTTTTGCCAAACAACACGACGTCTATTTTTTTCTTAACAAAAATAGAAAAAAATATGGGCCCGTCACCATACGCCAACGCTCAAGCTAGACGTCGGCGCCTTGCGAATTTTATTGGTCCTTGTGAATTTGAACGTCATGTATATAACACGTCCCTTTTGCATTTACACTTGATTTTTTTAATATGTTAGAATTAAACGGGAATGTATAATATATTCCTCTAAAAAATAAATTCATAACAACTGAAGAAGACATTTGTTGCACACACAAAGTAAAAAATGCTAAGTTTTATACATTTACTCTAATTTATTTTAACTAATTGTCCCCTCTAGTCTAGCTTCTTGTATATAAATTTTATTGTAAGTATTTACGTGTTTCTTGAAAGTATTTTGCAGATTTTCTTAAATTATATCCAAATCCTCAGCCCTCGTTGATGTCCCCCTCCTTGGAATATTTATCCATGAGTCTTGTTATTTAAAAAAAAAAAAAAAGACGGTTTGGATATTTAAAAGTAGGGTTTGTGGGTTAGAGGATTTAAAAATCAAAAAACGACCCATAGAAAGGTTGTCTTTTATGTTAAGTTCTTGTCATGTTGATGGTTGATTCAACAAATCATCTAATATACTACTATGATATGAGAAATATTAGCCAATCGTTTAACCTATTATTTGCTCATAGAAAGGTTGTCTCTTATATTAAATTCTTTCAAAAGGTGAACTTGTTTCTGCATCAACTGACAACACATACGCCTTCAGGATGTCAATAAAAATTCACTAGTGAGTAATGACTTCTGTTTTTGTAGTCAATGTATTCTGGAAGGTTTCCTCCATGTTAAATTTGGTGCTTGGAGTTGATTGTTGCACTAGAAAGATTAAGTTTTTTTTTAAAAAAAATCAAATCTTTAAATTTTCAAGTTCAAACATACAAAGTTCATGTTCATGAGAATAATTTCATAGATCTTTCTGTGAACAGTGAGTCAGTGAGTACAATGCTAGTGGTAGTGAAACAAATGAGGTTGTCGTCTATCACAAGGTAATGAACAATTACAAATGAACGTGTGAAAGTTTCTGACAAAATAATATTTTCTCACGGTCTGAACAACTTCCTATTATGCAACTCGTTTCAATGTGCGTATTCTAGGAAAAACATCCACATTCAACAACTGAGGGTAAGCCAATTTCGTCTATTGCGGGATCGGGATGTGTCAAGTTTGAGTTCCGCTTCCCCTACGCAAGTCTCCCTTCATAGTGGTGCAGGGAGCTAAATGTTACTCAGTTCCATCTTGTAGAGAATAATATTGATTTTCTTTACCATACATTATAATGCATCCTTGCTAGGTTTGATATTACAACAAGGTAAAAGTTATAGGGCTACTCTTCCAACTACAAGTAATATTATTAATGTACAAAGCTTTGACTCACATGCTTGCAACTAATGGTGTGAAAACTTAAAATTATGTACATCCTAGATAAAAAAAATACACTGTCAATAATAACTCATTCTTAAAAGCAAAGTATAAATAATAAAACACTACATTGTCACATACAAATAGCTTTTCCAAGTTTCTTCATACATGAAAAATAGTGAAGGATTGAAACATTGTTCAAAGTACAACGACAAGATCAACAGATTGATACAACATCCAAGACTCTCCAAAGTTCTAACTCTAAGGAACGAGATATAAAAAAGGACCATAATTTTCAATTATTGTGTTAAAAATTAGTGATTGAAACCGAGACACGAATCCACTTAAAGTATGCAATTCAGGTGAACTTGTTGCATCTGACTTGTTTACTCAAAATGGAAATGGGTGAAAAAGAAAAAAAACAGCCATAAATTATGAGTTGCTCACATTAGAATGCTTGATATGACGAGAATGAAAGCTAAAAGACTGAAAATTGGAAGGTAGGTGTATGAAGGCCAAAAGACTGAAAATCACATGAGAAACACTCACCCTAAAATTGTTGCGTATGTAGGTCAATTGTTCCCGTCGGAAGAGATTTATTCGACTGAGAAGAACCTGACCTCAATGGCTTGAGAAGCAGCGAATGCTATCACCACTAGAAGAAGGTAAGCGGCAAACTGAAGGGGAGAGAAGTTTGGAATCCCGTAGATATTGTAAATTTCAAATGTTCAAAGTCTTTTACTTTTTAAATTTGTTGGACCCATAAATCCTATTTCTAAAATCCGACTGAACCGGCATTTTAGGCCTTTATATATATATATATATATATATATATATATATATATATATATATATATATATATATATATATATATATATATATATATATATATATATATATATATATAAACCAGTCACGTGGACGTATAAGAATTCAAGGACATGAAGGAGGACGTCGGCGGGGAAAGAAGATTTGGATGGTCTTATTAGATCTTGTATCTTTTATAAATCAGTTTCTTGTATAAAACATTATAGATGAGGACATATTGTTATAAACTTATTAAAGGAGGGTACACATTAAAAACATTTAAACACAAGAGTTATTTAACCAGATCACCAACATAATAATATCATATGTCAACCGAGAAATACACTTTAATTGAAAGAACTGAAGCGGCATGTCTCCAACTTCAAACAAAGTTTAGCCATTGCTATATTGAGAATGAAGATGGACAAATATGTTGAGAAAGTTGAGAAGAGTTGGAAGGATCAAACGAAAAAGAGAGCGAACTAAATGGAATTATTTCATGTCTATAGATGAAGAGAACATACCTTAATATCGTTTATTTTTATTTATCAAAAAATCAAAGTCGCACTTTATCGTAAATTACAAATATAGATCCATGTAGGTTTATCAGTGTAGAAATGGTATAATCATGTTAGGAACTGATAAAACTCTATCACAAATTCAATTCAAAACTGACCGGATCTAGAGCGATCCAGTCTTTCAAAACCAGATGAACACAAAAGGTTGGTGACGCAATTCGAGATAAGCTCTACTCTACGGGATCTCAGGAGGGGAGAGCCAGCTCAATCCACTAGGTAGAGTTACTGTGTAGAACGGTTATAGGATGAACACACAAAAAACCTAAAGAAAACCTTTCGAGATCAAAGAACAAGATAACAAGAACAGGGATAGGTGAGAGGTCTGTAAACCACCAAGGTATTGATCTGTGCTTTGAGGCAAAGCAAGATCTAGACAACAAAGAACGTCCCAAGACAACTCTTGGATGAAGCACTCGACTCGGATCTCTCTCTCACTATGTTTCTCTCTGTATGCTCACTTTTAGATCTAGGGTTCTCAGTAGAAGTGTTTCGGCCGCCTTAGGGTTGAAGACAAGGAAGAGAGCTTAAGTACTCAATGCCACGAAGTGAACATCATCAACGCAACATTTAACCATTTAACGCTTTGTACATTCCGCTTCATCAATAGGTGAGATGGATTGGAGCACTTACAATTGGGCCTCGATCAACTAGGCTCAATTGGCCCTGCAATCAGTCCATCACCATTATAACACAAATACCCTGTCCAACCCTTCATCAAACTCAACCGGCCTCACACTCAAACTCAGACCCACTAATCTACGGTTTGACACGAACCGGGTTTAACCAAATCCTAACAAATGCCCTCCTAAACTAGGTTCTACAACTGCATACTACCTGTAGTGGATTAGTGGTACTCCTGTCCGTCCTCAATCCAACTGTTGCTGTCCTCCTTAGCCATTCTCAATGTGCAAAGAATCTCTGCAATATGAGAACTTGTCAACTGGGACAATCTTGGTTCCAAAATCAGCTGGATTTACATCTCCTTTGATTTTCAGTATCACCAGTTGCTTGTGCTTGATCTTCTTCCTTATGTAGTGGTACCTGGTATCAATATGTTTTGTTCTTTCATGATACATAGGATGTTTACATAAGTACAAAGCACTTTGACTATTAGTATATATAACAGGAATATAGGTCTTATTTTCTATTTCTTCTAGCAATCCTTTGAGCCATGTAGCTTCTTTGGCAGCTTCAGTAGCAGC
Organism: Fagopyrum esculentum; assembly: GCA_033239045.1. NCBI lineage: Eukaryota > Viridiplantae > Streptophyta > Magnoliopsida > Caryophyllales > Polygonaceae > Fagopyrum > Fagopyrum esculentum. The sequence continues at coordinate 156,990,525 of BSUD01000001.1, forward strand.
CATGTACTCAGCTTCGGTTGAGGACAAGGCTACCATAGATTGTTGTTGAGACTTCCAGGAAATGCAATTCCCAGCCCAAGTGAAGTAAATAGCTGTAGTAGACTTCCTGTTATCCTTATTACTAGCATAATCAGAATCTACAAATCTAATCAGGTTAGTACGAGAGATATGTTCTTTATATATAAGACAATTTATCCTTTGTACCACACATATATCAAAGTAAATATTTCATAGCATCCCAGTGAGGCATACCAGGATTAGACATATATCTACTTAAGACAAATATTCCAAAAGCAAGATCAGGTCTCATGCACAGCATGACATACATTACAGAACCAACAACAACATCATATGGTATATTAGACATTTTATTTTTGCTTTCATCAGAGGTAGGGCAATCCCTTTTAGACAACTCAAGGTGCCCTCCTAAGGGTACATGTGCAGGTTTACAATTAAGCATATTAAACTTCTGCAGAACTTTATGCACATAGTCAATCTGAGATAACAACATGGTTTTCTTAGATCTATCCCTAGATATGGAAATACATAATATTTTCTTAGCATGTCCCAGGTCTTTCATGTCAAAGTGATTTTTAAGAACATGTTTTATACTAGCTACAATAACTTTAGAAGGAGATATGATAAGTATGTCATCAACATAGAGTAACACATACAAAGGATCATGCTTCTTTACATTCTTAAAATATAAAAACGTATCGTATTCACTACTGACAAAGCCCAATTTAGACATACATGAATCAAAATTTAAATTCCATTGTCTAGGAGATTGTTTCAATCCATAGATAGATTTTTTAAGCAAGCAACATGCATTGGTATTTTTAGAATCAATGAAGCCCTTAGGCTGTGACATGTAAATTGTTTCATTCAAATCATCATGCAAGAAAGCAGTCTTAACGTCCATTTGTTCTAATTCCCAGTCAAACACAGCAGTCATTGCAAGCATAAGTCTCAAAGTTTTATACTTAACTACTGGGGAAAAAATATCATTGTAGTTTATTCCTTCTCTTTGTGTGAACCCTTTAGCTACAAGTCTAGCCTTATATTTGTCAGGTTTATTATGAGATAGACCTTCTTTGATTTTATAAATCCATCTACACTGAACTAGTTTAGAATCTTTAGGTTTGTTAACTAAGGTCCAAGTGCTATTAGCATGCATAGAGTCAATTTCATCTTTCATAGCAGCTATCCAAAGTTTTGAATCCTTACAGTTAACAGCTTGTTCATAAGTTTCAGGAGTGTAGGGATTTTTCACAAATGAAGCAGTAATAAGAGCATATTCAGCAATATTAGCATATTTCTTATTTGGGATGATAGTTCTAGGAGCCCTGTCCCTGGTTAGCTGGTACAGATCATGAAGGCCAAAACGACTTGAGTTGGTGTGATCTTGTCTTGTACAAGGGGAACTCAGGTCATTATGGCTTTCATGACCTGTTCCATCACTGGAGGACAAGGTAGGAATACTAGGGCTATCAGAAATATTAGGCTCATCTACCCCCCTTAATTGGTGATTATGAGAATTACTACTGTTTTCAGGTTGTGGAGGGAAGCTACTACTTTCATTAGTAGTAGTATCATCATTAGGTAGATCACTACCTTCAGAATAGTCACCAATGTCGAATTCTATTTCAACATTGTTGTGACTTGCACTGGGCATGTAAAAAGAGGTTCCACCACTGGAATTCTCTTCAGACTCACCAGCAGTGCTACTAGTCTCACTGGAATGTTTGTTTTTAAAGTGAAAATCTGTTTCATTAAAGGTAACATTCCTAGACACAACTACCTTATACCCTCCAGGTTGGATAAGGAGAAGTTTGTAACCTTTTACACCCTCTGGGTAACCCAACATAATACCCTTTTTAGCTCTTGGTTGCAGCTTGCCTTCACTCACATGAGTGTAGGTCATGCATCCAAATGGCCTAAGGTAGTTAAGATTAGGTTTCCTTTTAGACCACAACTCATAAGGGGTTTTGAAATCTATGGTTGAGGAAGGGGATCTATTGATGAGGTAAGAAGCTGTTGTAACAGCTTCTCCCCATAGGGAAGGTTTGAGACCAGCACTAATAAGCATACATCTTGCTTTTTCAAGCAAGGTTCTATTCATTCTTTCAATAGTTCCATTCTGCTGAGGTGTTCCAGGGATGATTAAATGTCTTTTAATGCCTTGTTCTTTACAAAATTCATCAAAATGTTTGTTACAAAATTCAAGTCCATTGTCAGTTTTTAGACATTCAATCTTCTTATTTGTTTGTGTTTCAACAAGGTTTTTCCAGTTCTTAAATGTTTCAAAGGCTTCATCTTTGGTTTTAAGAAGATAGACCCAAACTTTCCTAGAGAAGTGATCTATAAAAGAGATAAAGTATCTCCTTCCACCTATGGTATCAACTTGTGCAGGTCCCCAAAGATCAAAATGGATGTATTCTAGAGGTTGTTTGGCTACATAACTAGAGGTTGTGAAACTATGCTTGGCTTTCTTTCCTAAAATATAGGTTTCACATATATCTAGATTAGCAGGTTTATTATCTATCAAACCGTGTTGGTACAAACTAAGCATTCCCTTATTTCCCATGTGTCCCAGTCTATTGTGAAGAAGAGTAGTTTGAGTTAGAGTCATTTGATTAGTTGTTTTAGACAGATTAATTTCAGGTGAGGTAATAACATGGTATAATCCTCCTTTATTAATGCTTCTAATTAACACAAAGTTATCTCTAATCACATCTCTAACACCATTCTTGGTGACAATGGTACAGTTCAAATTATCAAAGACAGATTCTGATAATAAGTTTCTCCTAAGTTTGGGAACCCATCTAACATTTTGCAAAATTCTAGTAACACCATCATGCATACATAAAGGTACATTTCCAATTCCTTTTATAGCTAAACTAGTATTATCACCTAGCATAACTTCTCCAGCATTATACAATTTGATACTACTAAATACTGATAGAAGTAGCATGCATAGTACATCCAGAGTCAAAAATCCAATCATTCATGGTATTAGAATTGGAAGCACACACCAGTAATTCATGATGATATAAACATGCACGCAAAGGCATATTATACTTAGAACAATCATGTTTAGATGAGCATACAAGCAGTTCATTAGGATAATCAGATACACATAGAGATGCAGAATGAGCAGATTTATCTTTATTGGATTCATCTTTCTTTTTCTTCCTACATTCTTCCTGGTAGTGTCCTAGTTTACTACAATAGAAGCATTTTTTATTCTTTTTATCAAAATCATTAGAGTATGTATTTTTATTCTTTTCTGGTTCATATTTTTGCTTATATTTTGTTTTGTTTCTTTTATTTCCTTTCATCATGAGGGCCTCAGATTTATCATCAGTTTTATGATTAGTTTTAAAGACTTTCATACTTTCATTTTTCTATTTTATTTGTTCTAGTATTTTATCTTTAGATATTTCATCATGACTAAACTAGATAACATCTTTAAAATTGTCAAATTGGCTAGGCAAGGCATTCAATAAAAGTATAGCAGAATGGTCATTAGAGATCTTATCATTACATCTTTCTAAGTCTTGTGTCAATTTAAGAAAAATGTCTAGATTATCATGCAAAGACAGGTTGACATTCATACTATAATTGAACAATCTACATAACAGAGATATACGACTAGGCAAAGACTTTTTAAGATAAAGATCTTCTAATTTTTTTTAGAGCAAAGAAGGATCAGTGAGACTTACAACCTGACGAGTCACGTCGTCAGCTAACTGTATAAAAATCTCAGAGTGAGCTTGCTCCTCAAACTCTTGTTTCCTATCTGGGGAAGTATCCGGAGGGAACTTTCCTTGTACAGTGGTCCAGCACTTCTCCTTGATTAGGATCGCTTTCAGCTTCAGTTGTCATATGGCAAAGTCAGAGGTGCCATCAAAGGGCTTAATCATCACTGTGTTTTCCGACATAGTCCCGTGTCTAAGAAGACACGATCCCAGATGTCGTACTTAGGGTCTATGTAAAGGCAGTCTTTAGAACCAAAGAACCTGCCGTCCTTTTGGAAATAATCAAAGATCCTCAAAACACTGTAAGTTTTGGGTTCTTTTGATTTTTCTCGTATCTAGGGTTCCTTAAGCAAAAGTGCTTGAAGGAATTATCCTCTTTTCTGGGGTTTTTGAAGAACTAGAAGATTTCCAAAGACAGTTTGAGAAGAAACGAAAAAGAACAATAGAGTCAAGCGGAAGCAGTTTTAAAAGGAAACTTCAAAAGAAGAAAAGATTTGTAGAAAAATGAAAGATCGATTGAGAAAACCAGATCTCCAACTTCAAATCGAAAAAACCATGCTCTGATACCAAAAGGTTGGTGACGCATTTCGAGATAAGCTCTACTCTGCGGGATCTCAGGAGGGGAGAGCCAGCCCAATCCACTAGGTAGAGTTACAGTGTAGAACGGTTACAGGATGAATACACAAAAAACCTAAAGAAAACCTTTTCGAGATCAAAGAACAAGATAACAAGAAGAGGGATAGGTAAGAGGTCTGTAAACCACCAAGGTATTGATTTGTGCTTTCAAGCAAAGCAAGATCTAGACAACAGAGAACGTCCCAAGACAACTCTTGGACGAAGCACTCGACTCAGATCTCTCTCTCACTATGTTTCTCTCTGTATGCTCACTTTCAGATCTAGGGTTCTCAGTAGAAGTGTTTCGGCCGCCTTAGGGTTGAAGACAAGGAAGAGAGCTTAAGTACTCAGTGCCACGAAGTGAACATCATCAACGCAGCGTTTAACCATTTAACGCTTTGTACATTCCGCTTCATCAATAGGTGAGATGGACTGGAGCACTTACAATTGGGCCTCGATCAACTAGGCTCAACTGGCCCTACAATCAGTCCATCACCATTATAACACAAGTACCTTGTCCAACCCTTCATCAAACCCAACCGGCCTCACACTCAAACTCAAACCCACTAATCTACGGTTTGACACAAACCGGGTTTAACCAAATCCTAACAGGAACCAACATGTAGTTAGGAAAACCACGAGAGCTTCCAATGTTAATTTCCACTTTTTACATTGACAATCACATAGATTATTTGATGTAGTTATACTTTGAGCACTTAAATGTTAAATTTGACCAATATTTGATCCCTAAATTTCAAATTGAAGATCGACATATTTGGGAAAAAAGGGAGGTGAATTAGAAACGGGATTCGTAAACGCACGGCGATAGAATTCACAAATATCCGGCGGTTACGGAATTCGAAACCGTCACGATTACAGGTTCTGAATCCGTGACAAATTTTTCACGGTTACGGAACCCGTAACCATCACGGTTACGGGTTCCGTAACCGTGATTATTTTTTTTTCCAATTCTAACCGCAAAAATAAATAAAAAAGTGAAGAAAATATTCTCAATAATGGAACCCGTAACCGTCACGATTACGAGTTCCGGACCAGTGATAATTTTCTTTGTGAATTCTAACCCAAAAAAGTAGTTATCTGACACTGTCACGGCTACGGGTTCCGTAACCGTGATGTCAGAAAGAAGATTTTTTTTTACAGTTACGGAACCGGTGACCGTGGCGGTCACGGATTCCGTGCGTTTATGAAACCCATCCCCGTGCCCGTAATACGCCTAACTAGAAAATAGAAAGAAAATTAAATAAATAAAAATTTTCAACTTTATGATAAAACGTAGGTTTCGTTTATAAGGGCACCGTTAAAAACCGAAAAACCTATTGCAATTAGAATCCAAGATATCACATACAAGACACTCTTTCCTTAATGTTAATATCGTCCCTTATTATGAAGGGTCGATGACAATTAGAATCTCAGGATACAATTGTATTACTTGTTATAATTTGCATAACTGGAATTGTAACCTACGAGAACCGGTTGCGGAGTACTCTTCAGACTCAATGCATAATTAGAATCTCATGATACAATTGTATTACTTGTTATAGATTGTGTCGTGTTTCGAAATGAGAGGAGAAATGCTCTTTTTATAAAGGCCCAGGAGGAGCTTGCTTGAGTAATATAGGACATGGCCCCTAGATTCTCGCACCATATTAAACAACTTAATACTCGTTATTTAACCTCAATATCTTCTTAAGCGCATTTAAGTCGCACAAGAAATCAAAATAGTATCAAAATTATTAAAATCCTACTCTTGCAGCCGATTTTGAGATATGAATCGGTCTGACCCAAAAAATTGAGTTGGGTGGTCAATCCAACTCGATCTAGATATGACCCGAAGTCATCCCCGGTAGCCCATCAAGATAAATTCTCTCTCAATAAAGATTGAAACCCATCGTACCATGAGTTTGGTATATAAACTATACTTTTTTCTTTCTTATTATCAATCTGCAATAATTTTATATATTTTTCATTTCATACAAATGTGCATTTTATGCATTCCACTTTGAACTTTCATTTCTCATTCAAATTAAAATCATTTTCTTACACATGTTTATATTACAAGAACATACTCACATATAGACAAAACCAACACTAAAGTTTTTCGGTGTTGATGATGGCCGGGACGGCAGGACCCACCATTATTGTACCCGAAAAAGTCACTAGAGATACTCTTAGAAATTGTGTCCCAATACTTTTAACCAAAACCATTAATAACCATAAATAATTTTTGTGTAGCATAACTTTCAAGGAAGAAACAATCAAATTTATGCAAGAACCAATACATTATTTAGCTTGTTTAGTTATAATAGTAAATTAGAGATATCTTGGAAGCATTTTTAGTAGCCTTCTGTAGAGGAAGTGTAAACAAAAGGAGACACTGAGTACAACTCCATGTTGTAAGAACTCATGAAGCCTGCCACAACTCGGGAATGTGCAGGAGTAGCACCGGAAACACCCATGTCGACGTCAGTTGGTACGTTGCAGGTGCTCGATGGTGAGCTGTGGAGGACAACTTTGCAGTCGGAAGGCTCGAGTCCCTTGCCAAACTCTTCCGGAGTGATCAATGCGAGAAAGTATCCGTTACTATCGGTCTTAGGGCTGATCTTTGACAACTCGTTGTATCCCTTTTTCATGCAGGAAATTTGTGCCGTTGCTCCTACCATTCACAATCAAATCATCACAAATTAGGTGTTGATCTAGACACTTGCAAGGTTTCATAGGATCACAATCCGACAATTTTGGGTGAAAAGTGTCGGAGATAATAAGTTCTCACGTCAAAAGTTGGGGACATTTCGAGTTTGGTATATAAGGTTGGTGGGTTATTCCTATTGTCAAGTGATTTTAGGATGAAACGATGCCGGGTTTATGTGCGCTTGTATGCACACGATCCCGCTTTACAGTCCGTGTGTATCAGACACAAAGGTTGTCATGTGAGCCGAGTATGAACACATTTTTAACCTCGATTCAAACTTTTAGGGTCAGCTTGATCATAAACAAGTTGAACATGAGCGTACTACAGTTTTTACTCGTTTAGCCATACGATTGAAACAACATAGTTTGGTTCATTATATATGGATGTAGCTATGTACCTTGAAGAGGGTTGAGGTGATAGGTCGATCTACAATAGACGAGACCTTGGATGCCATAGATGGTTGGCAGCTTCTTCTTCTCCGAGTACTCACCGGACGGCGTAGTATAGCCATAGCCGGAGGCCGATGCCACCAAGGGCAAGACAATCAATGAGGAAATGAAGAGGAAACCGTTGAAAGCCATTTTTCTTATGCTTTATGAGCTTAAATGTACGTTGGAGGATGTGGTGACGAATTAACGACGATTGGGGGCTTATATATACATGAATGTCTGTGGCTTTCTTGTTTATTTTATTGATTTGTACTTTGTATATATGAACATGCATGCAAGATGTTCCGTGACATATTGTGGCCTGGTTAGCCAATTAGTAGAACGCACGTTAGTAGTTATATTATTAAAAATATTATCTTTTGAAGATATGTTTGTACAGCGTAAATATGAGTCGCATAGTCGGTGTCCAATTTTTTTCATATTAAAAAGCTAAATGTAACCTCCTCCTCCTACAAGAAAGAGTTGGTTCGACTTCCCCTTCACTGCTATACCCGTACTTTGATTTACTAACACAAATGAATCGTCATCCGTCAACGTTTAGCGGGCGCGGACACATAATATATTTTTTTTTTGAAAATCCAAAAAATCAAAGGCTTAAACTGGGATAAAAAAAAGTTGTTTATTTATAAATAGATTATTAAAAATAATTATCATTAAAATTTTAAAACAACCTTTATTAACAATCATCTATCTCAATGCATTTGAATTTATTTTAGGGCCGTACGTGTTATATAAACAAATTTAAATTTACTTGGTACCGAATGTGAACGTTTTGCATTGGCGCTCAAATGAATTTTTGCGTGAGCGCTCAAATCTTAAAATAAAAAAATAGTAGGCAAAAAAATCAGGAAAAGTAGGTTTTTGGGCGCCGCCGCATGGCGCTAGCGCCCAAAACCCTACTTTTTTTTAATTTTGTCCACTTTTTTTTCCTAGACTTGAGCGTCGTCGGAAAGCGTTGACGCTAAAATCTTTTTTTTTCCTTTTCTGGTTGAGCGCCATCTGAATGCGTTTGATTTTTACATTAGTAAAACAAACCTCGTGTCTTTAGCTTCTTCGTTATTTTATAAACCTCATCCCCAATAATCTCTTCAACCCCATAAACTCCATCTATCGAACGAGTCATAATTCGCGTGTATTATTTTATACGAAAAAAGAGAAATATATCCATAACAATTGAAGAAAACATCTATTGCACACACAAAGTAGAAAATGCCAAGGTTTATACATTCACTTTAATTTTTTTTAACTAATTGTCCCCTCTAGTCTAGCTTCTTGTATATACATTTTATTGTAAATTCTTGTAAAAGAAATTAAATTGAAATAATTTTGTTTACTAGGCTTTTTCTAGTTTTGTGTTTAGTAAATGTACCTTTTGAGAGAAGAGTGTGTAGAATTTGAAAATAAATACAAAAGGTTGGGCATATTTACTTAATTGAAACATTAAAAAGCCTAGTTACTACTCTAGTTTTTCAAAAAGGCTTAGTTATCAAAATTGCCCAAAGAAATTTACGTGTTTCTTGATGAATTTTGCAAATTTTCTTAAATTAGATCCAAATCCTCAGTCCCCGTTGATGTCCCCCTCCATGGATTCCTATTTGTCCACGTGTCTTGTTATTTAAAAAAAAGAAGTTGGTTCGGTTCGGATATTTAAAAGTAGGGTTTGTGGGTTTAGAGGATTTAAAAACCAAAAAAATGGTCCATATAAAAGTTATCTCTTATGTTAAATTCTTGTCATGTTGTTAGCTATTCAGCAGATCATCATATATATTACTATGACTTGAGAAATATTAGTCAATCGATTAAATTGTTATCTGCTCATAGAAAGGTTGTCTCTTATCTTAAGTTCTTGTCAAACAGTGAGCTTGTTTTAGCATCAATTGACAGCACACTGCGCCTTCGGGGTGTTAAAAAAAATTCACTAGTGAGCAATGAGTTCTGCTTTTGTGTAGTCTGTGTATGTTTCGTAGGGTTTCCACCATGTTAACTTAGGAGCTTGGAGTTGCTAGTTTCATTAGAAAGATTAAATTTTAGAAAATAATGTTAGATCTTCAAATTTCCAAGTTTAAACATATTAGTTCATTTTAATGAGAATAATGTCATTCCTATAAAAAAAAAAGAATAATTTCATAGATCTTTCTGTGAATAGTAGGTTAGTGAGTACATTGTCAGTGGCAGTAAAACAAATGAGGTTGTCGTCTATCACATGGTAACGACCAAATTACAAATGAACGTGTGAAAGTTTTTGACAAAATAACATTTTCTCACGGCCTGAACAACTTCCTATTAGGCAGCTCGTTCTTAGTGTGCGTATTCTATGAAAAACATCCATATTCAACAGCTGATGGTAAGCCAAGTTCGTCTACTACAGGATCAGGATGTGTCGAGTTTGAGTTCCGCTTCCCCTCACGCAAGTCCTCCTTCATGGTGGTGCAAGGAGCAAAATGTTACCCAGTTCCATCTTGTAGAGAATAATATTGATTTTCTTTACCACACATTATAATGCATGCTTGCTAGTTTTGATATTGTAACAATGTACAAGTTGTAGGGCTACTCTTCTAACTACAGGTGGTATTATTAATGTACAAAGCTTTGACTCAAAGGCTTACAAACTACTTCATTTTGTGAAAACTAAAAATTATGTATATTCTACATTAAAAAAATACACTGTCAATAACAACTCATTTTTAAGAGCAAAATATAGATAGTAAAATACTAGACTGACAAATACAAATAGCTCTTCCAAGTTTCTTCGTACGTGAAAAATAGTAAAGGATTGAAACCTTATTCAAAGTACAACAACAACAAATAGATTGATACAACACCCAAGACTCTCCAAAGTTGTCACTCTAAGGAACAAGCTACAAAAAGGACCATAACTTGCCATTATTGTTTTAAAAATTAGTGATCGAAGCCGAGCCATGAACCCACCCAAAGTATACGATTCAGGTGAACTTGTGGCATCCGACTTGCTTACTCAAAATGGACATGCGTGAAAAAGAAAAAAAAAATAATCATAAGTTATGAGTTGCTCACATTTGATATGACGAGAATGAAAGCTAGAAGAGTGAAAATTGGAAGGTAAGTGCATGAAGATTAGAAGACCGAAAATCACTTGAGAAACATTCAGCCTAAATTGTTGCTTATGAAGGTCAATTGTTCTCGTCGGAAGAGATTTATTCGACTGAGAAGAAGGTAAGCATCGGCCTCAATGACATGAGAAGTGGTGAATGCTATCACCCCTAGAAGAAGGTAAGCAGTGAACTGAAGGGGAAGAGAAGTGTGGAATCCCGTAGATATTATACGTTTCATCGATTCAGTGTCTTTTACTTTTTAAATTTGTTGGTAGCATAAATCCTATTTCTAATATCCAACTGAATCGGAATTTAAAGCCTTTTTTAAACAGAAAAATAGCCTTGTGGACGAATAAAAATTCAAGGACAGGGAGGAGGACAACGACGGATCGTCATAAATCTTGTATCTTTTATAAATCAATTTCTTGTACAAAAAATTATAGAAGAGGACATTTTGTTATAATTTTATTAAAGGAGGAAAGACATTAAAAACATTTAAAAACAAGAGGCTATTTACCCAAATCACCCGTATAATAATCCCAGATATCAACCGAGAAATACACGTTGAAAGAGCTGGACCGCTCCGTCTCCAACTTCAGACAAAGTTTAGCAATTGCTACGTTGAAGATGAACATGAACAAATATGCTGAGAAGTGAGAAGAGTTGGAAGGATCGAACGAAAAAAGAGAGCGAACTAAATGGAATTATTCCATGTAGAGTGATCAGTGTAGAAATGGTATAGTCATGTTAGGAGTCAACGTGTAGTGATCAGTGTAGAAATGGTATAGTCATGCTAGGAGCCAACGCGTTATTAGGAAAATCATGAGCTGAATTTCCACTTTTTACATTGACAATCACATAGATTATTCGATGTAGTTGTACTTTGAGCACTTAACCATTAATTTTGAACAAGATTTGATCCCTAAATTTCAAACCGAAGATCGACATATTTTGGGAGATAGGGGAGTTGGATATAGATAACCCGATTCAACATCATAATTTATGAAATTATCCATATTGATGTCATTCAAATCTCGATATTCAATAATTAGTAAAAAAAAGTTCAATATTATTACGAAAGCAATGACAAACATATTTGAATATTAGCACCTCTGAACATAACATATAATAAAGATAAGACATACCAACATATATGGTGAATTAACTTAAAATCATATGCAATTAGACACTGGTAGCTGATAAGGACGTTAGTAGATGATATATAACATTTAACCACGTTGTAGACCGTCGTGTAGATCTTTTACTCACGTTAGGACCCAACATAATTAATGCTTAACCACACCTATGTCCATTGTGACTTTCTTTTACCCACTTTGAGACCGAATGTGGTTAGGGACAACACACGCCATATTACACCGTGTGATCACCTATAGAAAAGTGTTAGTGAAAACTTACTCCATTATTGTAAAAACTATGATCAACGATCAAAAAAACGTTTAATCCACTCGCGAGTTTTATTCCGTTACACAATATCTTAATTGTAGTATAACGTACATCCGGGGGATTGTTAGGCAAATCCGATTAAGAAATACATAGTTTCAATGTCTCACGGTTCTTGGTTGATGAACTTGATATTTTAAAACTCAAATTGGTTTAGGTTGATATAGGTATTATATGATCTAGATTTTACATAAATAAGATATATATATTTATTGAAACAATTTGGTTTAATAGGCTTTTTTTAGTTTTGTGTTTAGTAAATATACCCCTTGAGAGAAGAGTGTGTAGAGTTTGAAAATAAATACAAAAGGTTGGGGTACATTTACTTAATTGAAACATTAAAATGCCTAGTTGCTACTTTAGTTTTTCAAAAAAGCCTAGTTACCAAAATTGCCCTATATTATTTATATAAGAACTGTATATTGGTGTGTCAAAATTTTCACGCTACTACAATATTTTCTGCTCACCTATATTTTAGCCACCATTGTTTGGGATGCTTTCTTTCATGCCGGAATGTTCCAAAAGGGGCAAACAACTAATTACAGTGGAGCGTTACATAAAGTCATAGAATTGTGCACGTAAAAACCGGACAGGTTTCGGAATGATCTATACTTTTCTTAATCCACAACCTCCTTAGTTCTTCGGTAAACAAGATTTTTGGGTAACTTTTTGATAGTTTTAGCTTATTGGATAGTTGTTTGAGTGTTTTTTTTATAGAGTTTTATAAAATATGAAAATCTGATGAAAAAACTACTTGAGTGTTTGGTACAAGTAAATTTTTGTGGGGTGAAATTACTAAAAATAACACATCCTATAAATACAAAATAAATCATGACATAAACAAGGACAAAATTGTCTAAATTTATAGAAATCTAATGAAAAGTCTATAGAAAGCTATGGATCGAAAGTTTTCATAAAAAACCTTATATAACTCACCTATATAACTCACCTACAAGGCACTCTCTATACAAGTTGTTGAGGCTCAATATAGAAAGATTCTAGAGGCGAGAATTAGTGTCAAATACCCAAACCTATAATCCAAGGATCAAGACTAACTTAACCGATTGAGGTTTTTGAGGCTCACAATCGAGGTAGAGGTTGTTGAGGCTTCACTACCACCTAGAAAAGACAAGTCTAAACTAAGCTAAAGCAAATCTTGAACTTTAGACTAAAGTAAAAGCAAGTTCGTAGACTAAGGGAAATCACGGTTAGTTCTTGAGGTTCCACGGCCGTGGACTCAAGAACAGCCCGTAATTTAAGGTTGTCGGCGATAATTCTCTAACTCTCAGGGTCTAATCTGTTTGCGATCGATCTATCATCATCTAAGCCACAACTATCAACCCTTCACCTTAGAATTGTTAAGGGTTTTTAGCCAATAACAGTCATGTTGATATCAATTCAAGAATTAAAAGATAAAAAGATGAAAACTTTCAAGAACTTTCAATAATCTTCAATTCAATCTCAAAATCACAAAGAGAATAAGCAATGTCCAAAGATTCACAATAGAGCGAATAATCGTAACCCTAGGAAAGAAAAGAAAACGGGATGTCAATCCGTTTTCCAAATCGAACCTAATCAAGAAGAGAGATCTTCTTGCAAAATCTTCCAAGTACTTCGATCTTCCGCAATTCCGGAGATCTCCACGACAATCTCCACCAAAAGTGCGAGATTCGAGGAATTCCAAACACGAACTTCGATCTCCTCAAAGAGATGTCGATTGCTTCCAATCAAGCTAAGCAAAACGTGCCCGTGTCTAAGCGGCGAAGAATGAGGGTAAACGGGGTAGCGAAGGTGTGCGTCGATAAATGCCGCTAAGCGAAGATGACGGAAACTTGCTTCGTCCGTCTTTTTATAACGTCGGGCAATTGTCGGCCCGGCCCAATCTTTAAAAGATCGTGGCTTCAAAGTGTGGCGAAAAGATTCGCCAAGATCACGGTCGTGGAAGTGTTCCACGACCGTAATTTAGAGCGTGGAAACAAATACGGTTTGCAACATATGTTCCACGGCCGTGTAATCTCCTGGAATGAACATGATTTTCTGACTCCAAATCCACGGCCGTAATTCTGAACGTGGTTTGTGATACGGCCGTATTTTAGGGCGTAATTTAGGGCAAGAACGTGATTCTTCCCTAACTCGTGCATTCCTCAAGCTAAGACTCCAAATTGCTTCCAAAGAATGTCCTCAATCTATGGACATATCAACTCAACTCTCCTTTGCTCGATTCCGTTCGGAAATAGCTCCAAATCACCTATAATCAACATAGAACTAGTGTAGACATCCATATCGATAATATAGGTAATACTAGCTCACATATGCACAAAGTTCAATCAAAGACTATCAATATGAATCAAATACTTTTAGAAAACGTGCCTAAAATATCACAATATTTCATGCTAACAAATAACTCCATACTTAACACTTGCTTGTCCCTAAGCAAGGTCTTTCAAAAAGCTTTAAACAAGAGTTAGGATGAAATATGTGTACCTTCCTTTGGATGAATGTGACTTCTAAAGAATAGATCATTCTCAAACCTTGCTTCAATCGTTTTTCAAACTTTCACACACTTAATCAAAGAGTAAAAGGTAAAGAAAATTCATGAATCAACTTAACTTCTAAACAAGCATTATAACCTTCAAACATTAACAAAATCAACCTCAAGAAACTTCAATTTAGATCACCAAGTCATATAACATTCTTTTGATCTTAAGGACTTTCGAAGAAAAGGTCTCGAATATGAAAGGGAAGAGAAAACTTTAAGGGAAAGTGGTGCATAAATCCGGGAAAGTGGACAACTACCTTCTTCTTCTTATGCGGTTCCCGCAACACTTCAACTTAGAGCTTCGCACTCTTCTTTTTCGACTTTACTTTTGGAGTTATGGATAGAGGTGCACAAAAACCGAAGCCTAGGAGATCGGCGTTTCTCAAATTTTTCAAGAGATGCCTCAAACCCTTAGCGCACATACCATAATCCGCTAGGAATATCGCTCAATCCGACTTTGGCAAGACACAAACACCCGGCTATGTGAATGGTGCCGAGTTACTCATCTTTATGATTGACTTCCCCAAACCTATAATTTCTTTCTATTCAATTGATTGCAAATAATTGCTCTCATGGCCCTCCCACATCAAACATGCCTTTTTCTCATTCACTTCTCCAAATTCCCGGATAGGTAAAGGAGGCTAATATTTCAATGAGGAGCTAGATGATCAAAGGAAGAAGAAAGAAAATATTGAATTGCCTTAATCATTTCAACAAGAAGTATAGGAACTTATAATGTGATTTCAACTTCAATTTCTCTAGCATGATTTAGGTAACATCTTCACATTATAAAACTTGCAAAAGAGGTAAAATTCATTCATTCAAGTTCTTTTCAATTCACAATCCTTTTAAGCATGCAATTGTCATCAAACTCAATTCACAAGTAGTGATTATCATGGAAATCATCTCAATTCATTTGAAGCACAAAATTTTTCAAAATTTTTCAATTTTTATGAGTTTTTCAAGTCATTTTTCATGCAATGCAATAAGGAAACGTGTAACACATAATGAACATGCAACGATAGTCTCAAATGAAGCAAACATAGAGAGTAGAGTTATTACAAACTTTTTAGTACATCCCACCCCATACTTAGGACGAACATTGTCCCTAATGTTCAAAAGAAAGAACAAAAGAAAGAAAAGAAAAAAAAAGAGAAACTCACAAATGGTGGCGGGAATGTCTAAAACAACAATCATGCATCAATCACTGCGGTGCCGGCGGAGGTGGGAATGGAGAGAAACTCGGATCATAGAACCGCCCAAACTGCTGGCGGTAGACGTCCCTCATCATGTGGTCAAGGTCGTCTAAACGTCCGTCTCTAGCATCCGCCCGGATCTCTAGCGCTCCTACTCTCTCTGAAAGTCCGGTAGCCCAATCCGGCATCTGCTCGTACCATCCCGGGGCGTGACTGTACCATGATGGAGCATCGGATGGTGCTGGTGCTGGTGGCGGTGGTGGTGCTGCTGGCTGCGTCGTGGACCAAGGAGGGGGTGTGTCGTACCAAGTGGGAGGTGTAGTCATCCACGTGGGCCTCTCACTCACGCTGGCACGGGGAGATGACGAGCCTGAAGCTCTAGCTGGACGTGGAGAGCGCTTAGGTACACCCGGGGCCGCCTCCGGCTGATCCGGAAACGTGCCGAACTCCTGCTCCGCTCCTCCACCACTCTCGTACTGATCTCCCATGTCCTCCTCATCCACAACCGGTGGTGGAACGTAAGGGGAGCTACTAGCCTGTTCGCATGCATCGCAGCGAACGTCTCCTTCCAATTGTGGCGTCCCGCCACAATGGAATACTCCGGCAGCCACTCAATACCCCTGCCTGTCCTGCTCTCCCAAGGCATGCCCGCATAAGGCGGACCTCCATGTGTGGGGAAGATGAGTCCCCTAACCATAAAAGCATGTAGCCCTAAGGGAACCGCCGGTATACGGGTGCAAGCAGAAAAATCCACACCAAACGTCCTAGCAATGTGGGTCACTATCCCACCATATCCAATGTTCCCCTTCTTTTTGTTCTTCAGCTTACTCATCGTAGCCGCCAAAAGAGTGGCACAATCTGCACGGCGACCATAAAGCATACAATAGAGCAAGAATAGCTCATCCGTCTTGATCTTTTGGGGCGTCTCCGTCCTAGGAAAGAGACACTCCGAAAGAACACGGTGAGCTATCTTCAAGGCTAGATGGTACATCAATCTAGCCTTGGTATCGGCGGGTTGCCAACGGTCCTCGTCGGCGTAAATCATCGCAACTTCCTTCCAGAAATCCTTAGGGTAAATACCGCTCGGGAATCTACCATTGTAGGTCTCATGGAACCCGAAAATGGTCCCAAACTCAACAATGCTCAACTGATAGTCTTGTTCCATGAGACGGAAAGAGACGGTCCTATCAACGTGGTTGTGCTCAAAGGACGTCACAACCTCCCGGGTAATCTCCTCATAAGCGTCTTCACGAATGTTCGTGAAGACAAGCAATCCGGCTCTATCCAAGAGCCATGTAAGATCATCAACTATGTTGAGAGGATGTAGATCCTCCAACAACAAATACCTAGGACCTATCACTATCCTCTCCTTGATCCGGTCAAGTGCTACAAGGTGGTTCTCATGTATGGTCGGGATGCTAGGGTGAGGAGGTGAAGATGGAGGTGAAGGTGAGGATGGTAGTGAGGGAGATGAGGGTGGTGGTGCCCTAGAGGTGGAGGGATTTCCTTTCCTTTTCTTACTTTGCTCTCCTTTCTTCTCCTTTATCCTTCCCGACATTCTCCTCACAAAGTCCGTTTTTCAGAAAAATTACGGTCTGTTCTTGGGATATTACGGCCGTGGTTTACCCAGAGACCGTGATTCGTCTCAGAAACTCGTGAATCTCAGCAAATTCACCAACAATCACCACAACAAGCAGTCCTAATCTAATTCCTTCCGGTCTTTATCAGTTCTTCCTAAAAAACTATAGCAAAAATGAACTAAATCCGCGAAAATCAAGAAGAAAGAAATAACCTCTTTTTCGAAAAATCCAAAATGCGTGTTTGTTGATCGATTTGCACTCGATTTGTTGCTTGGATTCTGTTCGTGGTTGGATTTGCTGCAGTTTAGGATGAAGAATCGTTGAAAACGATTAGAAAACGAGGAATTGAGAGAGGTGGAGGGTTTTCGGTTTCTAGGTCGTGGAAATGGGGAAAATTTTGGTTAAGTTTGTGAAGAATGTGGGTTTTATAGTGGCCGGCAAAATTTCCAAAAATTACGGTCTGTCGGGGCATTCCACGGCCGTGGAAGTGTACGGAACCGTGGTTTTGGTGATTTTTCAAAGGCTTTTGAGAATTACGGCTACTGTGGCTATGACGACCGTAATTTAGACCGTGGAACCTTCTGTAAAGCTTCAAAGTCCAAATTTCGTCACTTTTCTTCGACATTATCTTCCCTTTCTCCTTCTCCATCGATCCTACACCCAAAAACACGAACATACCGGAAGAAAATCGAGGCAAAACAAAGCAAAAACGTCTATTCTAAACTAGTCTATGAATCGAAAACAAAAACGAAGATGCAATACCTTGGGTTGCCTCCCAAGAAGCGATTTGTTTAAGGTCCGTAGCTAGACCAATCTCGCACTTATTCGAGTGCGGTAGGCGCAAACTCCTCAGCTTGGAGTTCCGGCGTGTACTTCTTGAGTCGTTGGCCGTTCACCTTAAAACTTCCGCTAGCTTCACCCCATACTTCAACTGCACCATGGGGGAAAATACGTTTAATTAGAAAAGGTCCGGTCCAACGGGATTTAAGCTTACCTGGAAAGAGGCGAAGTCTTGAATTGAAGAGGAGAACTTGATCTCCTTCTTTGAAGTCCTTTGGAATGATATGCTTATCATGCGAACGCTTTGCCCTTTCCTTGTAGATCTTAGCGTTCTCATAGGCGTTCAAGCGAAGTTCATCCAGCTTGTTGATGTCTAGGAGACGCTTCTCTCCCGCTTCCTTCATGCCGAAATTCAGCCACTTGATAGCCCAAAACGCTTTGTGCTCCAGCTCTACCGGCAAATGACAAGACTTCCCATACACAAGGTTGTATGGTGTGGTTCCTATGGGAGTCTTGTACGCAGTCCGGTACGCCCATAATGCATCATCTAGCTTCAAGGACCAATCCTTCCTAGTCCTTGAAACCGTCTTCTCTAGAATTCCCTTGATCTCCCTATTTGAGATCTCAACTTGTCCACTCGTTTGTGGATGGTAAGGGGCGGCGATCTTGTGAGTAACCCCATACTTAGCTAGAAGAGCTTCAAAGCGACGGGCTATGAAGTGAGAACCTCCATCACTAATGATTGTCCTTGGTGTTCCAAATCGCGGAAAGATGGTCTTGTTGAAGAACTTAACCACCACCATGGCATCATTTGTGGGAGAGGCAATTGCTTCCACCCATCTAGAAACGTAGTCTACCGCCAATAGTATGTATTGGTTTCCACAAGAAGATGGGAATGGTCCCATGAAATCGACTCCCCAAACGTCGAAAATCTCCACCTCATGGATGTTGTTGAGGGGCATCTCGTTCCTTCTAGAAATATTGCTTGTTCTTTGACAAGCATCGCAGCAAGAGACAAAGGATTGCACATCTCTAAATAAAGTAGGTCAATAGAATCCAGATTGCAATACCTTTGTGCTAGTCTTGTTCGAACTAGCGTGTCCTCCACAAGGTAGTGAATGACAATGGCGGATGACACTTTGCATCTCATCTTCCGGCACACATCGCCGGATGATGCCATCCGGACCTCTCTTGAAGAGGAGAGGCTCGTTCCAATAGTATTCCCGGACGTCCTTAAAGAACTTCTTCCTTTGTGCGTAGGATAGTCCGGGCGGTATCTCCTGGCAAACCAAATAGTTAACAAAGTCAACAAACCATGGTTCGTTACCTTTGGAGATCTCGTTGATGCACTCCTCTATGATGTGTAGATGCTCGTCTGGAAAGGAGTCATCAATGGGTAGATGGTCGTCCTCTAGATGTGTGAGGCGACTCAAATGATCCGCAACAGAATTTTCTGAACCTTTCTTGTCGCGGATCTCAAGATCGAATTCTTGTAGGAGAAGAATTCATCTAATTAGCCTTGGCTTCGCGTCTTTCTTCGCAAGGAGGTACCGGATCGCAGCATGATCCGTGTAGACAATCACCTTTGCACCTACAAGATAAGAGCGAAACTTGTCAATAGCGTAGACAATGGCTAGAAACTCTTTTTCTGTAGTGGCGTAGTTGAGCTGAGCTTCGTCTAGCATCTTGCTAGCGTAGTATATGGCATGGGTTCGCCCTTCCTTTCGTTGTCCAAGAACAGCTCCAATAGCTACGTCACTAGCATCGCACATAATCTCGAAGGGGAGAGTCCAATCCGGGGGTTGGATAATAGGTGCTGAAATTAGAGCTTGCCGAATGGTGTTGAACGCATCTAAACATTCCTGCGAAAACTCAAAAACCGCATCCTTCATCAATAGATTAGTGAGAGATTTTGATATCTTAGAAAAGTCCTTAATGAAACGTCTATAAAATCCAGCATGTCATAGGAAACTTCTTATCCCTTTCACCGAAATTGGGGGAGGAAGTTTCTCTATGGTCTCTATCTTAGCCTTGTCTACCTCTATCCCTCTACTAGAGACTAAGTGACCTAATACGATTCCTTCCTTAACCATGAATTGACACTTCTCCCAATTAAGAACTAGGTTAGTGTCTTCACAACGTTGTAAAACAAGAGAAAGGTTAGAAAGGCAATCGTTAAAAGAGGAACCGTATACGGAGAAGTCGTCCATGAAGACTTCCATGATTTCCTCTACATACTCGGAGAATATGGCCATCATGCACCGTTGAAAGGTGGCTGGGGCGTTGCAAAGCCCGAACGACATTCTCCTATAAGCGAACGTACCCCAAGGGCACGTGAACGTAGTCTTCTCCTGATCGTCCGGATGTATCGGAATCTGAAAGAAACCACTATAACCGTCAAGGTAGCAAAAATGTGAATGTTGTGCTAACCTTTCAAGCATTTGATCGATGAATGGCAATGGAAAGTGATCCTTCCGCGTTGCGTTGTTGAGCTTGCGGTAGTCTATGCACATTCGCCATCCAGTCACGGTTCGGGTAGGAATGAGTTCGTTGTTCTTGTTGGTGATGACCGTCATTCCTCCCTTCTTCGGAACTACTTGAACTGGACTCACCCATTTGCTATCGGAGATAGGATAGATGATACCTGCATCAAGAAGTTTAAGGATTTCCTTCTTGACAACCTCCTTCATGGTCGGATTCAACCGCCTTTGAGGTTGTCTTGAAGTTCTAAAATCCTCCTCCATTAGTATCTTATGCATACATAGGGAGGGTTTAATTCCTACTAAGTCCTCGATAGTGTAGCCTATGGCTTTTCTATGTTTCCTAAGGACTGTCATGAGCTGTTCATGTTCATCTATGCTTAGTTCGGAGCTAACAATGACCGGAAAGGTAGAATTAGATCCAAGAAAAGCGTACCTTAGATGAGTAGGAAGTGGTTTGAGTTCCATCACTTTCGGAGCTTCCAATGGTCCTTGAGGGGCATCCGACGTTTCCTTAGAAGCTTCTAAGGTTGTGGAGTGGTTTGGAGAAGAATCAGAAGAAGTTGAAGATGTAAGCCGATCACCCTCTTCCACGGTCAGAATTACGGCCTCCCCATGTGTTCCACGGCCGTGTAATCCTCTGGAATGGAGGTAAATTTTGGTTGTGAAATCCACGGTCGTGGAATACAGGGTATGACCGTGGATTCTTACATTCTCAGCCTCATCGTGGAGTTTTTCAAACTCCACTCCATGCATCTCTTCTTGTGCTTCTAAGGCTTCAATTTCCTCTTTGCACTCTTCTTCTTTCCCTACATTGGTTAGACTCATAGTGATAACTTTTTGTAAAGGATCGTTAAAGAGAATCGCACTTACCTCCTCCCTAGACAAACCTTCTTCATCTTGGATATTGTAAATATCCTCATCAAAGATTGGCTCCTTTACTAGAGTGGAAAGAACGAACTCTACTTTCTCTTCTCCAATATCAAAAGCGAGTCTCCCATTCTTGCAATCGACCATGCAACCGGAAGTTGCAAGAAACGGTCTTCCGAGTATAATCGGGACCGGACTATCTGCAGGAATGTCAAGCACGACAAAATCAATAGGGACAAAGAATTTACCGAGCTTGACCGGGACGTCTTCTACAATGCCGACGGGGCGAGTGATGGATCGATCCGCCATGTATAACGTCATCTTGACCGGTTTAGGATCGCCTAAACCGATCTTCCTACATAATGCAAGTGGTATGATGCTCACACTTGCTCCCAAGTCACACAAAGCGTCGTATGTGACGTCTCCCACTCCAATGGGAATGCAAAATGACCCCGGATCCTTCAACTTTGGGGGCATTTTCTCCTTCATAGTCTTGATGAGATCCGAAGAATCCGAACTCATCTTGACCTCACCGAAATCTTCTAGCTTCCTCTTGTTGGAGAGAAGCTCCCTCAAGAACTTGCCATAAGCCGGCATACCTACAATAGCATCAATGAAGGGTATATTAATATGCAGCTTGCTCATGAGTTCTATGAACTTACCGAATTGTTTATCTAGGCGCGCTCGCGCTCTAGATTGAGGGAACGGTAGGGGAGGTTTGTAAGCTGGAGGAGGAACATAGATATCTTCCTTCTCCTTCCCCTTTCCTTTGTCCTTCTATACGGGGACTTCAACGAATGCAGGCTGCGGATCGGTGGTAGTCACTCCGCTCCTAGTTGTAATCGCCATCACCCTTCCCTTAGGGTTGTCCTCCGTCTTTCCTGGAAGTTTCCCTTGATTTCTAGGAACTTCCTCCGCGTGGTTGAACAATTGGTTTTCCAAAACTTTTTGAGCTTTGTCAACCTTAGAGACTTGATCATCAACCTTGATGAGGCGGTTCTCCAACCCTTGAAGCTTTCCCAAGATTGTCTCCAACATGGGATCGGACTTCTCCTTTCCCGTATTGTTTCCTCCATTTGATGATTGCCCATGGCTTTTCAAAGGAGTAGAGGAAGAGGAGGGTGGAGTTAGTGAATTAGAATTGGAAGGATAGGAGTTACCGGAATTTTGTTGATTGGAGCGCCAATTGTTGTTGTTTGAACCCCGATTGTTGTTCCAATTGTTATTGTTCCGGTTGTTGTTGTTTCCATTCCAATTATTATTCCGGTTATTATTCCGGTTATTGTTGTTGCGGTTGGTGTTATCACCGCCATTGTTGTTGCCCAAATAGCCAACATCCTTCTCTTGTTGCTTTGGGAAGTTGGTCTTGATAGTCTCCTTCAACTCTTTGATCTCATTGTTGAGGGAGAAAATCTGATTTTGAGCTTCATGTGTGAGCTTCGCTCCTTGCTCCACACGATTTCCCTCCGCTTTCCGGTGGGAGTACTTTTCTATGACTCTTGCTTGCTTCTCAATGAAGTCCCAAGCGTCATCTTCTCTCATGTCCATGAACGTTCCGCATGAGAGGGATTGGAGGTTGAATTGCGTTCCCGCATCCAGCCCCTTGTAGTAGATTTCCAGCAAGGCAAGCTTGGATATGCCATGATGAGGGCAATCCAAGAGTAAATCCTGAAACCTTTCCCAAGATTGAAACAAACTTTCGTTAGGTCTCATGGAAAAAGCATTAATCTTACCTCTAAGTTCCGCCGTTTTGGAGGGCGGAAAGAATTTGGTGAGAAACTCCGCGGGAAGGTCTTCCCACGTGTCTAGTTTCCCATTGGGGAGAGCTTGATACCATGACAACGCTTTCCCTTTCAAAGAGAAAAAGAAAGGTTTGAGCTTATAGCTGTTGGTAGTAGCGTTCTTCGGTCTCATTGTCTCCATCATACACTCAAAGTTTTGCAAGTGTTGGTGTGGAGATTCAGCGCTTGTACCGCCAAATTGGCTTTGGCGAACAAGAGTGATAACTTGAGGGTTAAAGCTAAACCCTTGTACATCTTCAACATCAAATTTCACACCCAAGCGGCGTGGTTGTTGTGTTGGATCCATCCGTTGGCCAAGAGTTCTTGGCTCATTATCCACACGTTCGATCCTCGCATTCCTAGGTGGAATGTGGCGATTAGTAGCTCCTCGTGGATGAAAAGGATTCATATTTATCGTGGGATCAATCTCTTCTAACGGCGGCATGGAAGAGTCACTATCATCAGCGGATGAGTGGCTTTTTCTTCTAGACCTTGATCTCCTTCTTGAGGACTTATTTCCTACCTTATTCTCAAGGTCGCTCATCTTTACCCTCATTTGGAAGATCATGTCTTGTAGACCGTTAACTTGAGATTGATGACGATCCATCTCATCTTGGCGGAGAGTCTCATTCCATCGGAGTTGAGATTCCTTCTCCGCCAACTCCGTTTGAAGATCACGTTCGTGTTCTTCGGCCATCTTCTTTTCCTTGCGCTTTTGCCTCAAGGTTCTCTCTAGCTCTTGATCAAGAGGTAAGAGATCTTCGGTGTTCCTAGACCTGCGCATGCACTCAAAGAAATATCAAATAACGAGAGCAAGCTCCCAAGCTTGACAACCGGCTACCGGATTCGGTCTAAACCAAATCCCCGGCAACGGCGCCAAAAACTTGTTCGCCCCTAGAGGTGTGTGCAAATAAGTTTTAAATTTATAAAACTAGAATCAAGCAGCGAACCCGCAGTGTACGGATCGATATAGTTAAGCAAGAATTCCAGAGTATCAAACACAGGGATTTGGGGAGAACGAACTCGATTGCAGGTTATCAAGCAAGTAAATATGAGAGTTTTGCAAATATTGAGAAAACAACAATCCTAAAGATCTAGGTATCCAGCTGTGGCAATCGATTCAAGATATACTTAATGATATAAAGACAGAGTTGAGATATGCAAAGGTATACTAATGTAAGGTAATCGTACGGTGAAGTTCCAAAAACCTTATATAACTCACCTACAAGGCACTCTCTATACAAGTTGTTGAGGCTCAATATAGAAAGATTCTAGAGGCGAGAATTAGTGTCAAATACCCAAACCTATAATCCAAGGATCAAGACTAACTTAACCGATTGAGGTTGTTGAGGCTCACAATCGAGGTAGAGGTTGTTGAGGCTTCACTACCACCTAGAAAAGACAAGTCTAAACTAAGCTAAAGCAAATCTTGAACTTTAGACTAAATTAAAAGCAAGTTCGTAGACTTAAGGGAAATCACGGTTAGTTCTTGAGGTTCCACGGCCGTGGACTCAAGAACAACCCGTAATTTAAGGTTGTCGGCGATAATTCTCTAACTCTCACGGTCTAATCTATTTGCGATCGATCTATCATCATCTAAGCCACAACTATCAACCCTTCACCTTAGAATTGTTAAGGGTTTTTAGCCAATAACAGTCATGTTGATATCAATTCAAGAATTAAAAGATAAAAAGATGAAAACTTTCAAGAACTTTCAATAATCTTCAATTCAATCTCAAAATCACAAAGAGAATAAGCAATGTCCAAAGATTCACAATAGAGCGAATAATCGTAACCCTAGGAAAGAAAAGAAAACGGGATGTCAATCCGTTTTCCAAATCGAACCTAATCAAGAAGAGAGATCTTCTTGCAAAATCTTCCAAGAACTTCGATCTTCCGCAATTCCGGAGATCTCCAAGACAATCTCCACCAAAAGTGCGAGATTCGAGGAATTCCAAACACGAACTTCGATCTCCTCAAAGAGATGTCGATTGCTTCCAATCAAGCTAAGCAAAACGTGCCCGTGTCTAAGCGGCGAAGAATGAGGGTAAACGGGGTAGCGAAGGTGTGCGTCGATAATTGCCGCTAAGCGAAGATGACGGAAACTTGCTTCGTCCGTCTTTTTATAACGTCGGGCAATTGTCGGCCCGGCCCAATCTTTAAAAGATCGTGGCTTCAAAGTGTGGCGAAAAGATTCGCCAAGATCACGGCGTGGAAGTGTTCCACGACCGTAATTTAGAGCGTGGAAACAAATACGGTTTGCAACATATGTTCCACGGCCGTGTAATCTCCTGGAATGAACATGATTTTCTGACTCCAAATCCACGGCCGTAATTCTGAACGTGGTTTGTGATACGGCCGTATTTTAGGGCGTAATTTAGGGCAAGAACGTGATTCTTCCCTAACTCGTGCATTCCTCAAGCTAAGACTCCAAATTGCTTCCAAAGAATGTCCTCAATCTATGGACATATCAACTCAACTCTCCTTTGCTCGATTCCGTTCGGAAATAGCTCCAAATCACCTATAATCAACATAGAACTAGTGTAGACATCCATATCGATAATATAGGTAATACTAGCTCACATATGCACAAAGTTCAATCAAAGACTATCAATATGAATCAAATACGTTTAGAAAACGTGCCTAAAATATCACAATATTTCATGCTAACACTAAACCTACTGAGGATACGGTTATACCTATTCTAGCAGGTTTAACTACAAATTTGAATACATATACAGTTATGGCTGATCAAGCGCCGTCACATGATGGTGGTGACTTTTCACCCAATGTTGGGGAAGAAAGTAGCAAGACGGCAATTTCGACTGAATTGGAGCAGGGTGGATCTGAGGAGAATGTTAAAAACACTCCTTCAAAACAACCAGATGACATCACTACACAGGAAAAAGAGAGTCAAACGATGAAACACTACAAGAACATGGAGCCAAGTCTTAGGGGATGTTAATAGGAATACTCTCAGTTTGGACAGGGTCAATAAGATGACTATCAGCAGCAAGATGAAAGTTAGTTATCCTTTTGGTCATGACGGGGATCCAGTTATTGAGTTTGTCAAGGAGACCACTGAAGAATTGAAAGCTAGATAAAAACAATCCATAGTTTTCAAAGTGCTGGGTTTTCCGGTGGCTTTCCCGATCATGGAAAGAAAAGTCCGAAACTTATGAAAATGTTGTAAAAATATGCAACTAATTGATCTGGATAACAATTATTTTCTAGCTAGATTTTGGAACGAGAATGAGCTCGTGACAATCCTTACGGGAGGACCGTGGGTAGTTTTTGGAAGATGTTTGATAATGAAACGATGGTCTCTGGACTTTGTTACATCTAATCCGATCAACTCAGCCCCAACTTGGGTTAGAATAACTAGAGTCCCCGTCCAATGGTATCATGAAGCGGTACTCTGGAGTATGGCGGAAAGCGTAGGAGTTCCGATTACCATAGATCCGAAGACCGTTCATTTTAATCAGGGAAGATTTGCTCGCATATGCATCGAGATTGACCTAAGTAGACTGTTGAAGAAAGCTATCTTCATCAACGGAAAAAGATGCCCCATAGAATACGAAAGTCTTGATATTATTTGCTTTAAGTGTGGTCGGTATGGGCACTACGCCTCTAATTGCTATCACGGGGATAATCCGGCTCTCCAAGAAATTGTGGAGGCATCAAATACTAAGAAGTTGCAGATAGTTGATGATTCCGGCTATGACCCATGGATGATGGTAACTCACCGGAATAAGGTGGAGAAAGGAAAGAATACTTCAGAAAAGATCCAGGGATATGTTTCCAATTCGGCTAGACCACATAGTAACCCCGCTCAAGGTAAGACACATCAAACTAAAGGAAATAATATATCTTATTTAGAGAAGGGGAAACAAGTTGTTAACGGGCCTTTGATTTTGGGTCAAAAAAAGACGGGCTAAATTATTAAAATAAGTGAAGCTTCATCTAGTGGCACCAAGAATATAGGCATCCCACAAAACACTAGATAGCAAAGGAAAAGTACTACTGTGACGGGCCCAACTAACAACAAGAAAGCTGATAGTCATCAGAAAAAGAATAGTATACACACAAAGAACATCATTTTTGCAGCAACATCCAAGGAAACGTCTGAGAACAAAGAAAATGAAGGGAAGAAGATGAGTAATAAGCTGAAGAATGATGCTAGAAGAGCCGCTTGGAGGATAAAGAAATCGGAAGAAATGAAACATGAACAAGGGAGTCTCAAGCGACAACGTCAAGACGAGACGACAAATCTTCCAACAGACACACATATTTTCAGTGCTAAGGTGGATGAGAAGGGTAAACCAGCCTCGACAGTCTCTCTACCATTAATGAATGAGGACACTAGTGATAAGACAAGGTATGGTACCTCCTCCTTCCACTATTACTCAAAATGTGGGTAATTTAGTTTTACAGGAAAGCCTCGAGGGAGTGATCAACAATGTGGGTACAGAAGGTACTCGGCAAAGGGACCGCTCTTCCATCAGGGAGGATACTATGGAGGAAGACATAGTTATGGAGGGGCAACAACAGCCAATCCAAAATGAGTTGTAAGCTTTTCTTGACCTCGGTTTATCCCTTTTTTATAGTTTTGATGAATTGCCTTCTTTGGAATGTATTCGGAGCCGGTAAGAACGGGTTCCGTCGAGCCATTAAATATCTTTGCAATCACCGTAAAGTGGACATCCTCGCTATTTTGAACCTCGCACGTCAGGTACTAGAGTCAAAACATTTGTGAGCGCTTGAATTTCTCGGGTTGTTACCGGGTGGAAGCTATAGGTTTTGAAGGAGGCTTGTGGATTCTCTGGAAAAGTGAGAAATTCCAACTCACTGTTGTCAATGGTAATAAGTGTTTCATCCATGCCAAAATTAACACAGGATCCAAAGTATTTAGCTTGATTGTCGTATATGCCTCGCGCTAACTATATAAAAAGGTGAGATTTATGGAGGGATATTGATCAAGAACTGGCTACCATCTCTGATCCCCTTATTATTGGCGGGGATTTCAACTGTATCCAGTTTCTCCATGAACGCCTAGGTGGTTCAGGTAAGCTTCGTGCTGATTCTCATGAGTTTAATAACGTGGTATTGACACATGGTCTTATTGATCTAGGGTATACCGGAGCGGACTTCACATGAGACGATGGCAAGTCAACTAAAAGGAATGTGTTCAAGAGGCTTGATAGAGCCTTTATTAATCAGGAGGGACGTCTTATTTGGCTCAATGCTCAAGTGAGGCATTTAGCCAGATTCTCCTCAGACCACTCTCCGCTCCTCTTTTCGCTAGATCCCCCTATTACCTACAGAAATGAGAGAAGACCTTTTAGACTCGAGGCTGCTTAGATGACTCATAAAGATTTCTACCCTATGGTGGAAATGTGTTGGTTCAACAATCCTGAGGTTAATCAAGCTCTCCCTATTCTCAAAAACTTCCTTATTATCTAGAATAGGTATGTGTTTGGTAATGTCCACCGCAGGAAGTAGGAATCTGTGGATAAACTTTCTAAGATACAAGCCAAAAGATGCCATGGTGATTCGGCTAGACTCATTGAGGAGGAAAAATGCCATCAAGTGGATATTAAAAGTATCTTGGAGCAAGAGGAGCTTTTGTGGTTTTAGAAATCTAGGGAGGTGTGGCTTGAGCATGGTGACCGGAGTGACAGGGCTACAGTTTGAGAACGGGGAATGTGTCGAGGATCAGTTGAGGCTGGAACACCATGTGTTGGAGTACTTCAGAAGACTTTATAGCCTTGACCATTCACATCAGCTGCAAGGTTTCCACCTTAATATCGTTGAATTCCCTGTAGCTGAAAACGAAGATTGGCTAACATCTAGAAACCGGTTAGTATGGAAGAAGTTTGGTTATCAGCTAAAAGCATGAGAGCTTACAAAGCTCTTGGGATTGACGGTTTCCAACCGGTCTTCTATCATAAATGCTGGAGCACTATAGGGCAATCTTTAAAGGAAGAGGTCTCCAGACTCTTCATCAACCAGAAGTTATACAAGGGAAGTAACGATACCCTTATATCTCTCATTGCTAAAGTTGGTAAACTGGAGTTTAATAATCAGTTTAGACCTATTGCTCTTTGTAATGTCAGTTACAAGATCATTTCCAAGGTTCTGGTCCATCGCATGTAAAGTATCATAGGTAAACTTGTAGGGCCCACTCAAGGAAGCTTCATCTCTAGTCGTCTGATCCAGGATAATATTGTCCTCATGCAAGAGGTGGTCCATTCGACAAGAAGAAAGAAAATGGGGGAAATAGTGGATGATCTTGAAGTTGGACCTTGAAAAAGTCTATGACAGATTGAGATGGGATTTCATTGATGACACGGTTATTGAAGCTGGTTTCCCTCTGGAATGGGGAAGGATGATTCAGGAGTGTGTAAGTACGGCTAGAATGCAAGTCATATGGAATGGAGAGGTAACCGAGCAATATGTCCCTGAGAGAGGTATTAGGCAAGGGCATCCGCTTTCTCCATATTTTTTCGTCTTATGTGTGGAAAGGCTTAGTCACCTCATCCTAGATGTTGTTGAAAGAGGTATTTGGAAACCTATTAGGTTATCCTAAGACGGCCCCCGATTATCTCATCTCTTCTTTGTTGATGACATCACGCTTTTTGCGAAGGCGTCCTTGTCTCAGATTAGAGTCATCATGAACTGCATCGACACTTTCTGCAAGGCATCGGGGAAAAAGGTTAGTATTCAAAAAACCAAGATTTTTGTCTCACCCAACGTCTCTAGTGATCTCTATAATAGCATCGGCCGTTTGAGTGGAGTTGAGGTGACAAAAAATCTTGAAAACTATCTTGTTGTCCCCATTCTTCAATGTAGAGTATCCAAAACTACCTTCTCGTCCCTCTTGGATAAGATCAATGGTAAGCTCAATGGGTGGAGGAGCAAAACCCTCAGTTTCGCGGGCCGTGTGACTTTGACCAAGGCTGTTATCACCTCACTACCCATCTACACCATGGCAACTCTCTCCTTACCAACAAGTGTTTGTAAAGATATCGACAGGATATGCCGTAATTTCATGTGGGGACATGTTGATGGCACTAGAAGAACGCATACTGTTAAATGGGAAAACATGTGTCTTCCGAAAGATAAAGGGGGTCTAGGAATTCGAAGCATGCTCAATACCAACAAGGCTCTCTTAGGCAAGTTATGATGGCGGTTTTTAAACGAGCCCGAAAGCCTATGAGATCGTGTTCTCAGTAGCAAATATATTAGAAGCAATGGTAGGTCTACTTCTAGCTCCTCCTACGTTTGGAATGGTATCGTTAAGGGGATTCAGGAGGTCGTTACCAAGGGTGCAAGATGGAGTCTTGGGGACGGTACTTCTATCAATTTTTGGACGGATAAGTGGTTGGGGCACAAACCTTTGATTAGTGACGCTTTAGTTTCACTTGATGCTGCTGGGACTGCTAGGAAGGTCCGCCATTACTGGTTAGATGAAGACGGTTGGAACTGGAAAGAGTTGGGAGGCAAGTTACCCATGACCAAAATCCTCAAGCTCGTTGCAATTAGACCTTGCGTTCTGGACCATAACTTTACTGCAGGAAATCAGTTAACCACCGCAGGAGATGTTCTTTGGTGGGCTTATTCCCAAGACGGGAATTATTCCACAACCACGGTGTACAATATACTCTCTAAAGCTGTGAATTTGCAGTCTACTGATGAAGGTGCCTTCAAAAGTTGTTCGCCTGGAAGTTGATTAAAGGCGGCGTATTATGCAATGCCGAAAGTAAACGTTGACACCTCAGCATGAAAGATACATGTGCATGTTGCAATAATGCGTCTAAGACCTATAACCACTTGCTACGGGATTGTGTGAAAGCACGTGTCCTTTGGAGTGGGTTACATGCCTCTCGGATTGATTATGGGTTTTTTAACTCGTCATTTGCATCCTGGATGAGTGGTAATCTTATTTCTATTGTTTATTATAAGAATATTTGTTTGTGGAGTGAGATATTTGCAATTGGCCTATAGTGGACCTGAAAGTGGAGAAATAAGAAGACCTTCAATAATACAACCAATATGTTGGATAGAAGCCGCCATGTGCAAGATAGAGCCAAGAAATACATTGATGTATGGGGAAGAAGAGATACGACCAAGAAAAGAAAAATCAGAAGTATCGTCAACGTAGCTTGGAAACCGCCTCCGGAAGGTTTCATTAAGCTCAATACAGACGGAGCCAAGGATAGAGATGGTCTTTTGTCTGCGGCAGGTGTAGATATGAATAATGTTAGAAAGTGGTTAAGTGGCTTTGGTGTTAACTTAGGGTTATGTTCAGTCTCATGGCGGAACTATGGAGAGTGACACATGACCTTAAGATTGCTTGGGAGTTGGGACATCGTTTGGTTATCGTTGAAACTAATTCCCAACTGATTACCAATCTCCTTAGTAAGCACATCGCCCCTTACCACCCTCTTGCCAGTCTGACACACTTGTGTCAAGACTTTATGAGAATAAACTCGAATATCCAGCTTCGACATGCCTTCCGCGAGGCGAACAAAGTAGCAGATTATATTGCTAGTTTTGCTTTGAACTTCCCTACTGGTTTGAATGTATCGTATGACCCGCCAGAGTGTATAGCGGATCTTTTACTTGATGATGTAAGGGGTCGGACTATCCCCGTGTGATGACCACTTAGTCTTTCTTTTTCTATTAATAAAAGCGCGTTCAGATACGCTGAAAATCACTAAATTTCCTTTCCACCAAAAAAAAAATTATGATTTTGAGTTTGGAAAACTCAATTAGAACCTACACCCAATGAAAGGGACGAACCTTTTTTCTTAGAAAAAAGGTTATTTTGCAGAAAATGAAAATAGTTAGGCACCCCAGACGAAATATAGGAAATTGCTGGTTACCATGTTGAAAACTGAAAAGCGAATCAGAAGTTCTGGGTTGGGCTTCGGGTAAATAGGAGGCCCGATGGGTACCCGAAAACTAAACCCTAGCGGAGAGGATAGAGATGTGAACTTTCGATGGTATAAAAGCGTCTCATTCCCTCTTCTTCAACCTCTTCGCAGCCTCTACAGCAGGAGAGGGTTAGGGTAGAGATATCAAAGATGGTGTCTTTGAAGCTTCAGAAGCGGCTTTCCGCTAGCGTCCTCAAGTGTGGAAAAGGAAAGGTGTGGCTCGACCCCAATGAATCTAACGAAATCTCCATGGCTAACTCTCGTAAGCTTTTTCCATCTTCCTTTTTCTTTTTTACGATCTCTGTTTGATCCTCGTGAACTTGTATTTAGTCTCTATTTTTAGCTGAGAATTATCATTTGAAATAGTTATTAGAATTGAAGCCTTGAAATGATAGGATATAGTGAAGGAATAATATAGTTTTTAGTCTATTGTTTACAGTTTTTTATTTGGCAGTATCTCTTTGCCAGATAAGTTGATTAAGCTTGATGAAATATGTTGAATCACTGTGAATTGATTTATGATAGGAAGGAATAGCAAAATTTTGATTAAAGTAGATCCTATTAGATTTCTGTTGCAGGCTCTAGGTGGCAACATTGTTATCATTTTTCAGGATGTTTGTTGAGTTCTGTGGATTGTCCTAGCGCTGCTGATTTTACCGTGTTTTTAGTCCTAAACAGTGTTTTTGGCTGTGTAGTTGTCTTCACTGGAACTGAAAATGATTCTAAATGGGATATTTGATGGGGTTTGTCCTGTTTCTAATGTTCAGGTCAAAACATCAGAAAGTTGGTCAAGGATGGTTTTATCATCAGAAAGCCAACCAAGATCCACTCTCGATCACGGGCACGTCGTATGAAGGAGGCCAAGAGAAAGGGACGTCACTCTGGATACGGTATTGTTTCATGGCAATGATATATGTAAATAGTTAAAATCATCTTACTTCAAATACTATCCTTTTTGTTAACAAGAAGTTACGAATATTATCCTTGCTTATGTAAATAGTTAACATCCCTCTTTACATGCTCTACAACAATCATATATGGGCTTGCACTGTATTTGCAAATTCAGAGATTGGTACAACTGGTTCATATCTTTGTCTGTTTACAATGCAGAATGATCTAGAATGTCTTGTTATTTACTGGCACTTGTAGAATAGTGGACAAATTGTTAATGAAGGAGTAAAAATGGTCCGCATGCCACAAATGGATAAATCATCCTTTCCCTTAATGTTAATGAAACATAAATGGATAAGTTGTCATTCCACATGACCCTAAAGTCATTATAACAACTTAATTGTTTTTTATTATGTAAAGCTGATGTGAGCTATTACAGGTAAACGCAAGGGTACAAGAGAGGCAAGGCTCCCTACCAAGATTCTGTGGATGAGGAGAATGAGGGTTCTGAGGCGTTTGCTCCGCAAGTACCGTGAGGCAAAGAAGATTGACAAACATATGTACCATGACATGTACATGAAGGTGAAGGGTAATGTCTTCAAGAACAAGAGAGTGTTGATGGAGAGTATCCACAAGTCAAAGGCTGAGAAGGCCAGAGAGAAGACGTTGTCCGACCAATTTGAGGCTAAGCGTGCCAAGAACAAAGCTAGCAGAGAAAGGAAGCATGCTAGGAGGGAGGAGCGGTTGGCTCAGGTATACATTTTCTACCACTAGAACTAGTTTCGATGTCTTTCTAGTTTCTCTTAGAATATCCTCAAACTGTTTCATCTTCAATATAGGGTCCTGGAGAGAAACCAGCACAGCCTACACCAGCAGCTGAACCGGCACAGTAAGTGAAGCTGTGATTGGTCTTTTTATTTTATTATGAGTTTATGACATATGATCTTTACTGATTTAGGGTTCCTTTCTTGTGATTCAGGGGTGCCAAGAAATCAAAGAAGTGAAGTATGAACAGATGAGTGCCAGTTTTCTGACCAGATTTAGGTTATCTGTCACAATTGCAGTAGTTTTAAAGCGTTTTGTTCTGAGCTATTATGTCTTCCATGGATCTTGTTGTGTTGAAACTTCACACAATAATGTCTTTTGCCTTTTTGTTGATGACAATTTTTTCATTAATCAAATCATGGATGAATGGTTTTCAGGGTGGCCTTCAATGCATATAATAACTTGGTCCTCTTAAGGAAGTCTGTCTTTCTACACACATTTGTACTATTTGATTTAGGGTGTCCATTTTTTTCAAGGGTAATTTTCAAGCGAAATGGCTATAAGGAGATTGTTATATTTTTTATTTATCAGAAAATGAATACAGTGAGAGGAAGTGAACACAATGTCTTGTGAAGAAGATGAAGAATGGGTGGAAATAACAAACAATATTATCAATGTTAGAATATTTGTAAAGTATAAATCATGGTAGGAGGTGTGGATATGAAAACACTATAACTATTGTATCTTCAACTATATATATCATTTAGTAAAATATGAACCCTTTTAGTAATGAATTGTTATTTGTA
Source organism: Fagopyrum esculentum (assembly GCA_033239045.1). Classification (NCBI taxonomy): domain Eukaryota; kingdom Viridiplantae; phylum Streptophyta; class Magnoliopsida; order Caryophyllales; family Polygonaceae; genus Fagopyrum; species Fagopyrum esculentum. The sequence goes on from BSUD01000001.1 coordinate 157,025,219, forward strand.
AAATATAAACTATGGTTTGTAAAATATGAGCAGTGGCAATGAATTGCTATGTTGTAAATGTAAAACCTTTAATTATATAAACTGAGACTTAAATTGTATAAAATGAATTTTGATGGTGAAGTATATAGTTTGTAAAACATTAATTATTTTCTTATAAACTATTATTTAATTATGAACTTTTTTTTTTCATCATAAACAGTTGGACTATGCTTAATTAAATGATGAGCTAATGTGTTAGTTTATAAGGGCTCGGTACAATTCTCATAGAATCAGAAATTGTATTAGGATCATAGAATCAGGAATTGTATTAGGAATGAGTCATTCGGTCCTACCCATGCAAATAATTTCAAGTAATGACTCAACGTGGGTATCATCCATTCTAAGATATTAACCATTTCAAATTTAAAGTCACGTTTATTTATTTTCATATTATACTCATTTAATTTATAAATAATTTATAAAAATTGACCCATCAATTAATTTGATCATGTGAGAACCCCTTACAATAAGGAGTGAGAACCTCTAAGAAGCGTTTGATCTGAAAGGACCACGGTCTTGATTTCACCACTTGTCTTGCACATGAGTAATAGGTGCACAATCATGCACCTTTGATCGTGCACGGTCATGTACCTTTCCCCTTTTACTCTCTCATACGTCTTTATTAGTATGGAAAACGTTCACCTTTCGTATTTCGGTATCTAAATTGACTTTATGTGTTTCAAAAATTTACGATATCAATTGTGTCAGAATTGCATCCTCCAGTAAGTCAGAACTGAAGACTTTACACGATTGAGGAACTACAACACGAAGTCTCTTGAATATATCTTAAAGTGAATATCCACGACTTGAAGCTACATATGAGCTGAACGGCCAAGGAAGTCGTAGGGAAGCTGTTTCACATACATCATCACTGCAGAAGATTATGTAAAAGCCCAACTTCGAAGCCCAACCCGAAACATTCTCTACAACCTAGCGAAATGGCCTCAGTCTACGGCCACCCTATGGCCGTGGGTATGCCGTCTGGAGGCTATTGGCTAGCCGTTTTGACTGCCGTTGAGAAGGAAATCAAATCTTCCGATTTGATTTCTTTGGAAGGGCTATATTTTGTGTAACCCTAGACTACGAAAATTTCCCCTATATATTCATACGTCAACTGTAGAGTTACATACGCCGATTCATCCCGAATTAGGCATCACCCAAATTTCTCTTCACCCTAGTCGTCAAGTAGTTGTTAGTTTTTCTTTTAAGGTTCGCCATATTAAAACCAAACAATTGTGAGTTTGTATCTTTCCTATATATATTGTCTTTGCTTTATATCTGATCATAGTGGCTAAATCTCCTCTTGATCTAAGGATTGAAGAATTCCTATAATAGTTTAAATATTGTTTGCATATATATATATATATATTTATGAATTGAGATTGTGATATTGATTCTTCTCAAAGTGCTTAATTTCTACCTTTTATTTACCTTCGAAATAAGTGGTGTTTATAAGTGGTTTAGATAAAACAACTAAAGAGCCACAAACGAAGGGTGTTTTATTGTATTTATTGAAAATAACTTGTTTGAGAGTACTAGTTTATCAAAACTTTGAAGATTTCTAAATATCGTAGAAAGTTCCGGTCTTTGTACCTTTTCTTAACTATAGAACCAAAAACGAATGTTGTTCTTGATCTTTTTCGGATTTCTAATTGTATAATGGGTTTTCCTATACTTGTCGAACCGCTGGTTTGAGAGCTACGCGATTTGGAAAGCACGGTCTTTTTTGTCTATGTCAAAGGCAATTTTAGATGGTGATGTGAGCCTCCCCGGAAAAGAAACCATCAACATCAATATCCCGGAACCGATCACTTTGCTACCAACCGTTCAAGTCAAAAGGACTAAGGTTGGCCAAGACACCTTCATTAATCAACCATTGGACACCTCACTTAATGAGTTGAGAATCCTAATGTCTTAGAGGTCGTGTTCGAAACTAAGACGACAACGCTATCTCCGAGCATGCCTAAGCCACACACACTTCCACTCGCTCAAACTAAGGTGTCAAATTTCACACGCTTAGTAAAACACATATATTTGAGGAAATATTTGGAGTTATAAGACCTATGCATACTACTTTTAAAAGTATTTTCAATATCTACAACTTTCTAGTTTATTGGAAGTCGAGGTTCCCGACGAAAGAGGGTGAAAATGACCCAACATTGCAACAACAAAGATACTTGGATGGGCTTTTGCCCACAATCATGCATGTAGTCATGCAAGTGATGGTCAACAAGTCAATATTTTACCAAAAATTGACTTAAGAAGTACCAACCGGAAACGCCGGTTGAGGAGGTCGCGCCGATCTACCTCCTTTGAGACGCACCATGGTCCAGCTAGCGACCTAAAATCAAGCGCTTCTTGGGAGGCAACCCAAGGTATTGCTTTCTTTCCCGTTTTCTAGTCTAGTTTAGATAGTTTTTGTTTTTGCTTTGCTTTGCTTTGTTTTTGGTGTTCTGGACAGACAACAGGAAGGAGCACTCCAGGAAAGAGAGAAGTTCGAGATTCTGAGAAGAAAGAGGCACCTCGGTCACTGTCAGAACACCTCGACCGAGTTGATTCTTGAAGCAACCGAGGCGACTAGGGTTTCTGCAGAACCGCCTCGGTCCGTACCACCTCGGTCCAGTCGAGACCATCTCGACCGAGGTGACAGCAGATCTCGCGACGGTATAAAAAGGGAAAATTACTTTTCACTTTTTATTTTTACGCATTTCGACCGCGGCGACAGAGGCACCTCGCTCTCCCTCGTTTCTCACTCTTTTTCGACGATTTCTGTTTCAAAACTGCAATTGAGGAGTAGAGGAGTCGATTGCAACTACAGATCTGCAAGAACTCTGAGTGTTTCGACCGAAACGAAGCGAAAAAGGTTCGAAAAACCCTAACTCCTCGTTCGCTGTTTATTGGGCTTTGGTTGCCCTTGATTATGCTGAGGAAATCCATAAGTACCCCTTAGGAAGCAATTGTAGTGATTTTAGGGGGAAAAGAACTGAATTTTCTGAGAATCGAAATCGAACTGTTGCGCCTCGGTCCAGTCGGCCTGCACCTCGACCGAGGTGATTTCTGAGATTGTCAGTCAACCGAGGTGATCTGACAGAGTGTTTTGTGAAAATGAGTTCAGAAAGATTACTGGCCCTTAGAGATAGATCCTCACCTTCCCCTTCCCCTTCTTCTTCCCGTCCCTACCGCCCGGTCATCCACGAGAGATGCCGGGTAGATTATGAGAGGATAGCGGGCCGTCCAGTTATCGCACCGCGATTTTTGGAGATATCCGCTTTTGACTGCCTAGGGTTAGAGGCTGACCTTAGGAGGATGATCGCCACAGTCGGGCTGGATCAGTTTTCTGAGATCCGAGCCCCAGCCTACATAGAGCCGACACTCGAGTTCGTCAGCTCCTTCTCTTACCTACCCACAGAGGGATCTGTGAAGTATCGGCTGATGAGCCGGAACTTCATAGTTCCATTAGAGATATGGAGAGAGATCTTTAGCTTTCCTGCCCCTACCGCTGTAGACTTTCCCTCCCGATCAGTAGCTAGGGAGTTTTGGGGACAGATAGCCCACATCACCACTCATGCAGACAGATGGCGCCCTGGAGATTCCAGGGAGAAGGTCATCTTCCACCCAGCTTTCAGACTCGCCCACCGGATATTCAGTGAGATGCTTCTGGCGCGTACTGAGACGCCCCAGAAGATCAGACAGGGGGAGCTATTTTCGCTATACTGCATGGTCACGGGAGGATACCCTGACTTTGGCTTGATGCTGGCAGAGGATCTGCACAGGATCAAGGCCAAAGGGAAGGGTGATATTTGCTGTGGAGGTCTAGTCACCCACATCGCCACATACCACGGGATGGACCTCAGCGTTTGCACATTAGCGGCGGCTCCGAAGCCGCTGGGTCTGCAGGAGATGATCACACGGCGGATTCTGGTTCCCCGTGGGCTGACTACACCCTACGTTGCTATGCCTTGGGAGCGGACAGCGCCTCAGGGCATCAGATGGTCTGCACAGTTCTCTGTCGCCGACCCGCATTTCTGGCAGGCAGCATGGGTCCCGCTGATGGAGGACTACAGAGAGGGAGCAGCTGCTGCTGCAGCTGCTGAGGAGGCTGAGGAGGTCGATGAGGATGATGATGACGAGACTGCTAATGAGAGAGGAGGCGGCGTCCCGATGGACACAGGGACAGATACTGCAGGGACGAGCGCGCCCCCCATTATTGATCTTGATGAGGACGAGGAGGACACTGAGCCGGCGCCAGCTGAGACTTCTCCAGTCAGGCCCGCTAGGCACAGGAGGCAGAGGGTTAGAGACAGAGCAGCACACCGACGGATTGATGATCTGACAGATCAGGTTATCGACACTTATGCTGCACTTTCTTTGGATATCCGGGAGATGCAGGAGCGGCAGCATCATCAGCACATGATGGCTCAGCTACAGTTCCAGCATGTCATGGGCTATCCCTATGACCCTACTCTGTTCCCCTACATTCCACCACCACCACCGGATCAGGACTTCTGAGGAGCTGCAGGATTTATTTATTTTATTTTTATGCAGTTCGGCTCTTTATCCGGTGAGTCCTCCTTTCTTTCAGACTTTTATTACACCCACTGGGACAGTGTGTCTCAAGTATGGGGTAGTTGATGTATTATTTGGCTTATTTAACTTATGATGTATTATTTGACCTTTGATGTATTTTATTGACCGGATATTTTCATATTTATGCTTCATTCTGCATTTATATGTTTTATCTGAGATTTCATGCATACTTACAGGTCATTTGATTGAGAAAAACGTCGAAACCGAAAAAAAATTTTCGACCTCGACCGGGACAGTTCTGGCAAAACGAGGTGTTTCACCTCGGTTGAACCAAGAACATCTCGACCGAGGTGTGTTAACTGAGAGTTTTCGAAAACGATTTTTGCGTTACTTATCTGGATATGATCTCAGTGAAGATCTTGTTTACTGACTGGTTTTAAATTCTTTATATGTTTGAAATGTTTTATGATATGATTAAGTTGCTAAATGCTTTGTTTGAAATTATTGGCATGTTTAATACCTTGTTTTTATCCAAATTATGTTGAATTTGAAGGTTGACACCGCAGCATAAGTTCTCTCACGTTCTTCTTGGAAAGACCAAGGCAATTCATTCTTCTTCTTCTTCTTCTTCTTGATCATGCTTAGCCCCTCATATACATTTTGCCTCCCTTTACCTATCCGGGAATTTGGAAGCAAGCAAAGTGGTGAAAGCAAGCTAAAGTTGAAGATGGCTGAAAGTGAAAGTGTTAGAAAGCAATAATAGGTTTGGGGAAGTCAATCATGAAGATGAGTAACTCGGCACCATTCACATAGCCGGGTGTTTGTGTCTTGCCAAAGTCGGATTGAGCGATATTCCTAACGGGTCATGGTATGTGCATCAAGGGTTTGATGCATCTCAAGAAATTGATGATTGCAGATCTCCTAGGCTTCGGTTATTGTGCACCTCTGTCCATGCATCCCAAAAAGTAAAGTAAAAGAAAAAGTGTGAGATAAGCAAAGCTTATTGGTGGAAGATGTTGCAAGTCAAAGTAAAAGTGAAGTTCATCCTTTTCCCGGATTCTAGCACCACATTACCTTACATACATCCCTACCCTACACGTTTCTTGACCTTTTCTTTTGGGAAGCCCTTGAGACCTTGAGCTTGTTGATTGACTTAGCGGTTTAAATCGGATTATACATGATTAATTTTGATAATTATGATTTATTATGCATTCTATGATTTTATGCAAAGATGAACAGCTTTCTTATATTTATAAAATGTTTTGAGCATATCGAGTTTTTAATTCCAGGAAGTATTCTCTTAGAGTGATCTATGATAGTTGCACACCATAAAATGTTTTTGAAAGACTTTTCATTGATTTTCTTGACTTATAATCCATTCTATCTTGTCTTTTATATGAGGAACTTGCTTGGGGACAAGCAAGGGCTAAGTATGGGGTATTTTGATAGCATGAATTATAGTCTATATTTTGGGGTTTGTTTGGACGTTTTATCTTTCATATTCTGCATGTTTGTATGTACATTATGTGATTTTACTACCATTTCATCTACCTTTGCGAGAATCGAGGTCTACACCTAGTTTCGTTGTAATTGCAGGTAATATGGTACGTTTTGCATCAAAAAGGAGCAAAAGGAGTCAAGAGTCATTTGGAGCTACATTTAGGAAGCACAACCATGGATTAAAGATTTACTTTGGACCTGTTTTGAGAGATTCTACATTCAGTTATGAGTCACCTCGGTTGACCAGAGATGCATCTCGACCGAGGCGATCCAGAGACGCCGACTCGACCGAGGCGAACACCTAGGACGCGGCGAGAATATTTTATTCATGGCTGAGATCTTTTAAAATTGGAAAGTGATCTTATATTTTTGGGCTGAGCTTCTAGAAGGAAGGAGATATGCAGAATCATATATTTTTCCTATATTTATGGGATAATATCTTCTTAAGATTGATTATCTTTGGAGGTTTATTTTTCCTATAAAAAGGGTTGATTTTCTACAATTTGAGGAGGCTGCATACACCGCATACGATCTAGATTACAGCGAAGAATACGCAGCAGCCGCATCATACTCCAACTTGGGAGAGAGTTGAAGAACCTTTTTGAAGGTTGAAGGAAGATTTAAAGACTATAGCTTTATAGTTTTTTGGAGGGTTTTGTAAGATTGTCTTCAATTCCTTTCCTTGTTGTCTTGTCTTGTTGGATCATTATCCAAGGAACGATTTTGTGTGTTATTTGATTCAGTTATTGAAGTGTTTTCATTAAATTCTTCTTTGTTCAAATATTCACCTTCTTCCCATATATTTAATACTTTCATTATGATGATGAGTGGCTAATTTCCTTGTGTGATTCTAGGGTGATTGGCTGAAGGTTGTGGGAAAAACAATGATAGAATAATCTTAGATTCCAATAGGATCCTGAAAGTTCGAGTCTTTAACCTTAACCCTAAGCATCTCGTTCGGTTGATGAACATCTCGGCCGGGGTGGAATTCTTCTGACCGAGGTGACTTATCCGACCCTAAACTGAGAGTTAAGTGTTAGAGTTTGCCAAATCCTATTCTTATTACACCTTTCCTGGTTCAAAGCAAGCCTAGGATGAGACTTACCCGGTAATTCCTTAGTTTGTGTACCAACGATCATAAGTGTAGGTAATAAAGGTTTGTCCTTTATTGGGGTTTGAGTGTGCTTCCATCCCATCTTTGTGAGTTAGCCTGAGACTTACCCGGTAAAGGTTGATTCTATTCCCTTAGATGGTGTGTTAGTTTGAGGTTATAGTTCTTTATCTTAATTCCTTGAGACTTACCCGGTAATAGGAGTTGCGGTTTAGGATTAGTGTGTAGTGAGACTTACCCGGTGATCTACTCCACTTTAGAAACGCCTTCCCCACGCAAAAATCTCAGCTTTGTCCGCTTATCTATAGATCTTGAGTTGGAACCACAACTAGATGCTTTAATCCCTAGAATTGCATGTTTGCTTTATTTGACATCTTATTCATCTTTGATTGTATTACTTGCTTTAGTGGTTAGCATTAACATTAGCACACCGTGTTGGACTTTGTTTCACCAAGTCCCTGTGATCGACCCCTGGAATTTTCTTACTTTTACTACGATTGACCCGTACACTGCGGGTTCGCATCCTTGTTTTAAGCTTAAGTCTAGGGTTATAAATTTAAAGCTTGCACACACCGTTTGGAGCGAACAAGTTTTTGGCGCCGTTGCCGGGGACAGTTCTGATATGTTTAAGTTGCTAAATGCTTTGTTTAAGTTGCTAAATACTTACAGGTCATTTGATTGAGAAAAACGTCGAAACCGAAAAAAAATTTTTGACCTCGACCGGGACAGTTCTGGCAAAACGAGGTGTTTCACCTCGGTTGAACCAAGAACATCTCGACCGAGGTGTGTTAACTGAGAGTTTTCGAAAACGATTTTTGTGTTACTTATCTGGATATGATCTCAGTGAAGATCTTGTTTACTGACTGGTTTTAAATTCTTTATATGTTTGAAATGTTTTATGATATGTTTAAGTTGCTAAATGCTTTGTTTGAAATTATTGGCATGTTTAATACTTTGTTTTTATCCAAATTATGTTGAATTTGAAGGTTGACACCGCAGCATAAGTTCTCTCACGTTCTTCTTGGAAAGACCAAGGCAATTCATTCTTCTTCTTCTTCTTCTTCTTGATCATGCTTAGCCCCTCATATACATTTTGCCTCCCTTTACCTATCCGGGAATTTGGAAGCAAGCAAAGTGGTGAAAGCAAGCTAAAGTTGAAGATGGCTGAAAGTGAAAGTGTTAGAAAGCAATAATAGGTTTGGGGAAGTCAATCATGAAGATGAGTAACTCGGCACCATTCACATAGCCGGGTGTTTGTGTCTTGCCAAAGTCGGATTGAGCGATATTCCTAACGGGTCATGGTATGTGCATCAAGGGTTTGATGCATCTCAAGAAATTGATGATTGCAGATCTCCTAGGCTTCGGTTATTGTGCACCTCTGTCCATGCATCCCAAAAAGTAAAGTAAAAGAAAAAGTGTGAGATAAGCAAAGCTTATTGGTGGAAGATGTTGCAAGTCAAAGTAAAAGTGAAGTTCATCCTTTTCCCGGATTCTAGCACCACATTACCTTACATACATCCCTACCCTACACGTTTCTTGACCTTTTCTTTTGGGAAGCCCTTGAGACCTTGAGCTTGTTGATTGACTTAGCGGTTTAAATCGGATTATACATGATTAATTTTGATAATTATGATTTATTATGCATTCTATGATTTTATGCAAAGATGAACAACTTTCCTATATTTATAAAATGTTTTGATCATATTGAGTTTTTAATTCCAGGAAGTACTCTCTTAGAGTGATCTATGATAGTTGCACACCATAAAATGTTTTTGAAAGACTTTTCATTGATTTTCTTGACTTATAATCCATTCTATCTTGATTTCTATATGAGGAACTTGCTTAGGGACAAGCAAGGGCTAAGTATGGGGTATTTTGATAGCATGAATTATAGTCTATATTTTGGGGTTTGTTTGGACGTTTTATCTTTCATAATCTGCATGTTTGTATGTACATTATGTGATTTTACTACCATTTCATCTACCTTTGCGAGAATCGAGGTCTACACCTAGTTTCGTTGTAATTGCAGGTAATATGGTACGTTTTGCATCAAAAAGGAGCAAAAGGAGTCAAGAGTCATTTGGAGCTACATTCAGGAAGCACAACCATGGATTAAAGATTTACTTTGGACCTGTTTTGAGAGATTCTACATTCAGTTATGAGTCACCTCGGTTGACCAGAGATGCATCTCGACCGAGGCGATCCAGAGACGCCGACTCGACCGAGGCGAACACCTAGGACGCGGCGAGAATATTTTATTCTTGGCTGAGATCTTTTAAAATTGGAAAGTGATCTTATATTTTTGGGCTGAGCTTCTAGAAGGAAGGAGATATGCAGAATCATATATTTTTCCTATATTTATGGGATAATATCTTCTTAAGATTGATTATCTTTGGAGGTTTATTTTTCCTATAAAAAGGGTTGATTTTCTACAATTCCATAACCCCGCTTACACCGAAATACAGGCTGCATACATCGATTGCATCTCGCAGACATACGCAGCAGCCGCATCATACTCCAACTTGGGAGAGAGTTGAAGAACCTTTTTGAAGGTTGAAGGAAGATTTAAAGACTATAGCTTTATAGTCTTTTGGAGGGTTTTGTAAGATTGTCTTCAATTCCTTTCCTTGTTGTCTTGTCTTGTTGGATCATTATCCAAGGAACGATTTTGTGTGATATTTGATTCAGTTATTGAAGTGTTTTCATTAAATTCTTCTTTGTTCAAATATTCACCTTCTTCCCATATATTTAATACTTTCATTATGATGATGAGTGGCTAATTTCCTTGTGTGATTCTAGGGTGATTGGCTGAAGGTTGTGGGAAAAACAATGATAGAATAATCTTAGATTCCAATAGGATCCTGAAAGTTCGAGTCTTTAACCTTAACCCTAAGCATCTCGTTCGGTTGATGAACATCTCGGCCGGGGTGGAATTCTTCTGACCGAGGTGACTTATCCGACCCTAAACTGAGAGTTAAGTGTTAGAGTTTGCCAAATCCTATTCTTATTACACCTTTCCTGGTTCAAAGCAAGCCTAGGATGAGACTTACCCGGTAATTCCTTAGTTTGTGTACCAACGATCATAAGTGTAGGTAATAAAGGTTTGTCCTTTATTGGGGTTTGAGTGTGCTTCCATCCCATCTTTGTGAGTTAGCCTGAGACTTACCCGGTAAAGGTTGATTCTATTCCCTTAGGTGGTGTGTTAGTTTGAGGTTGTAGTTCTTTATCTTAATTCCTTGAGACTTACCCGGTAATAGGAGTTACGGTTTAGGATTAGTGTGTAGTGAGACTTACCCGGTGATCTACCCCACTTTAGAAACGCCTTCCCCACGCAAAAATCTCAGCTTTGTCCGCTAATCTATAGATCTTGAGTTGGAACCACAACTAGAAGCTTTAATCCCTAGAATTACATGTTTGCTTTATTTGACATCTTATTCATCTTTGATTGTATTACTTGCTTTAGTGGTTAGCATTAACATTAGCACACCGTGTTGGACTTTGTTTCACCAAGTCCCTGTGATCGACCCCTGGAATTTTCTTACTTTTACTACGATCGACCCGTACACTGCGGGTTCGCATCCTTGTTTTAAGCTTAAGTCTAGGGTTATAAATTTAAAGCTTGCACACACCGTTTGCACACACCGTTTCCCCGGCAACGGCGCCAAAAACTTGTTCGCTCCAAACGGTGTGTGCAAGCTTTAAATTTATAACCCTAGACTTAAGCTTAAAACAAGGATGCGAACCCGCAGTGTACGGGTCGATCGTAGTAAAAGTAAGAAAATTCCAGGGGTCGATCACAGGGACTTGGTGAAACAAAGTCCAACACGGTGTGCTAATGTTAATGCTAACCACTAAAGCAAGTAATACAATCAAAGATGAATAAGATGTCAAATAAAGCAAACATGTAATTCTAGGGATTAAAGCTTCTAGTTGTGGTTCCAACTCAAGATCTATAGATTAGCGGACAAAGCTGAGATTTTTGCGTGGGGAAGGCGTTTCTAAAGTGGGGTAGATCACCGGGTAAGTCTCACTACACACTAATCCTAAACCGTAACTCCTATTACCGGGTAAGTCTCAAGGAATTAAGATAAAGAACTACAACCTCAAACTAACACACCACCTAAGGGAATAGAATCAACCTTTACCGGGTAAGTCTCAGGCTAACTCACAAAGATGGGATGGAAGCACACTCAAACCCCAATAAAGGACAAACCTTTATTACCTACACTTATGATCGTTGGTACACAAACTAAGGAATTACCGGGTAAGTCTCATCCTAGGCTTGCTTTGAACCAGGAAAGGTGTAATAAGAATAGGATTTGGCAAACTCTAACACTTAACTCTCAGTTTAGGGTCGGATAAGTCACCTCGGTCAGAAGAATTCCACCCCGGCCGAGATGTTCATCAACCGAACGAGATGCTTAGGGTTAAGGTTAAAGACTCGAACTTTCAGGATCCTACTGGAATCTAAGATTATTCTATTATTGTTTTTCCCACAACCTTCAGCCAATCACCCTAGAATCACACAAGGAAATTAGCCACTCATCATCATAATGAAAGTATTAAATATATGGGAAGAAGGTGAATATTTGAACAAAGAAGAATTTAATGAAAACACTTCAATAACTGAATCAAATAACACACAAAATCGTTCCTTGGATAATGATCCAACAAGACAAGACAACAAGGAAAGGAATTGAAGACAATCTTACAAAACCCTCCAAAAAACTATAAAGCTATAGTCTTTAAATCTTCCTTCAACCTTCAAAAAGGTTCTTCAACTCTCTCCCAAGTTGGAGTATGATGCGGCTGCTGCGTATTCTTCGCTGTAATCTAGATCGTATGCGGTGTATGCAGCCTCCTCAAATTGTAGAAAATCAACCCTTTTTATAGGAAAAATAAACCTCCAAAGATAATCAATCTTAAGAAGATATTATCCCATAAATATAGGAAAAATATATGATTCTGCATATCTCCTTCCTTCTAGAAGCTCAGCCCAAAAATATAAGATCACTTTCCAATTTTAAAAGATCTCAGCCATGAATAAAATATTCTCGCCGCGTCCTAGGTGTTCGCCTCGGTCGAGTCGGCGTCTCTGGATCGCCTCGGTCGAGATGCATCTCTGGTCAACCGAGGTGACTCATAACTGAATGTAGAATCTCTCAAAACAGGTCCAAAGTAAATCTTTAATCCATGGTTGTGCTTCCTAAATGTAGCTCCAAATGACTCTTGACTCCTTTTGCTCCTTTTTGATGCAAAACGTACCATATTACCTGCAATTACAATGAAACTAGGTGTAGACCTCGATTCTCACAAAGGTAGATGAAATGGTAGTAAAATCACATAATGCACATACAAACATGCAGATTATGAAAGATAAAACGTCCAAACAAACCCCAAAATATAGACTATAATTCATGCTATCAAAATACCCCATACTTAGCCCTTGCTTGTCCCTAAGCAAGTTCCTCATATAGAAATCAAGATAGAATGGATTATAAGTCAAGAAAATTCTTTCAAAAACATTTTATGGTGTGCAACTATCATAGATCACTCTAAGAGAGTACTTTCTGGAAATTAAAAACTCAATATGATCAAAATATTTTATAAATATAGGAAAGTTGTTCATCTTTGCATAAAATCATAGAATGCATAATAAATCATAATTATCAAAATTAATCATGTATAATCCGATTTAAACCGCTAAGTCAATCAACAAGCTCAAGGTCTCAAGGGCTTCCCAAAAGAAAAGGTCAAGAAACGTGTAGGGTAGGGATGTATGTAAGGTAATGTGGTGCTAGAATCCGGGAAAAGGATGAACTTCACTTTTACTTTGACTTGCAACATCTTCCACCAATAAGCTTTGCTTATCTCACACTTTTTCTTTTACTTTACTTTTTGGGATGCATGGACAGAGGTGCACAATAACCGAAGCCTAGGAGATCTGCAATCATCAATTTCTTGAGATGCATCAAACCCTTGATGCACATACCATGACCCGTTAGGAATATCGCTCAATCCGACTTTGGCAAGACACAAACACCCGGCTATGTGAATGGTGCCGAGTTACTCATCTTCATGATTGACTTCCCCAAACCTATTATTGCTTTCTAACACTTTCACTTTCAGCCATCTTCAACTTTAGCTTGCTTTCACCACTTTGCTTGCTTCCAAATTCCCGGATAGGTAAAGGGAGGCAAAATGTATATGAGGGGCTAAGCATGATCAAGAAGAAGAAGAAGAAGAATGAATTGCCTTGGTCTTTCCAAGAAGAACGTGAGAGAACTTATGCTGCGGTGTCAACCTTCAAATTCAACATAATTTGGATAAAAACAAGGTATTAAACATGCCAATAATTTCAAACAAAGCATTTAGCAACTTAATCATATCATAAAACATTTCAAACATATAAAGAATTTAAAACCAGTCAGTAAACAAGATCTTCACTGAGATCATATCCAGATAAGTAACGCAAAAATCGTTTTCGAAAACTCTCAGTTAACACACCTCGGTCGAGATGTTCTTGGTTCAACCGAGGTGAAACACCTCGTTTTGCCAGAACTGTCCCGGTCGAGGTCGAAAATTTTTTTTTTTCGGTTTCGACGTTTTTCTCAATCAAATGACCTGTAAGTATGCATGAAATCTCAGATAAAACATATAAATGCAGAATGAAGCATAAATATGAAAATATCCGGTCAATAAAATACATCAAAGGTCAAATAATACATCATAAGTTAAATAAGCCAAATAATACATCAACTACCCCATACTTGAGACACACTGTCCCAGTGGGTGTAATAAAAGTCTGAAAGAAAGGAGGACTCACCGGATAAAGAGCCGAACTGCATAAAAATAAAATAAATAAATCCTGCAGCTCCTCAGAAGTCCTGATCCGGTGGTGGTGGTGGAATGTAGGGGAACAGAGTAGGGTCATAGGGATAGCCCATGACATGCTGGAACTGTAGCTGAGCCATCATGTGCTGATGATGCTGCCGCTCCTGCATCTCCCGGATATCCAAAGAAAGTGCAGCATAAGTGTCGATAACCTGATCTGTCAGATCATCAATCCGTCGGTGTGCTGCTCTGTCTCTAACCCTCTGCCTCCTGCGCCTAGCGGGCCTGACTGGAGAAGTCTCAGCTGGCGCCGGCTCAGTGTCCTCCTCGTCCTCATCAAGATCAATAATGGGGGGCGCGCTCGTCCCTGCAGTATCTGTCCCTGTGTCCATCGGGACGCCGCCTCCTCTCTCATCAGCAGTCTCGTCATCATCATCCTCATCGACCTCCTCAGCCTCCTCAGCAGCTGCAGCAGCAGCTGCTCCCTCTCTGTAGTCCTCCATCAGCGGGACCCATGCTGCCTGCCAGAAATGCGGGTCGGCGACAGAGAACTGTGCAGACCATCTGATGCCCTGAGGCGCTGTCCGCTCCCAAGGCATAGCAACGTAGGGTGTAGTCAGCCCACGGGGAACCAGAATCCGCCGTGTGATCATCTCCTGCAGACCCAGCGGCTTCGGAGCCGCCGCTAATGTGCAAACGCTGAGGTCCATCCCGTGGTATGTGGCGATGTGGGTGACTAGACCTCCACAGCAAATATCACCCTTCCCTTTGGCCTTGATCCTGTGCAGATCCTCTGCCAGCATCAAGCCAAAGTCAGGGTATCCTCCCGTGACCATGCAGTATAGCGAAAATAGCTCCCCCTGTCTGATCTTCTGGGGCGTCTCAGTACGCGCCAGAAGCATCTCACTGAATATCCGGTGGGCGAGTCTGAAAGCTGGGTGGAAGATGACCTTCTCCCTGGAATCTCCAGGGCGCCATCTGTCTGCATGAGTGGTGATGTGGGCTATCTGTCCCCAAAACTCCCTAGCTACTGATCGGGAGGGAAAGTCTACAGCGGTAGGGGCAGGAAAGCTAAAGATCTCTCTCCATATCTCTAATGGAACTATGAAGTTCCGGCTCATCAGCCGATACTTCACAGATCCCTCTGTGGGTAGGTAAGAGAAGGAGCTGACGAACTCGAGTGTCGGCTCTATGTAGGCTGGGGCTCGGATCTCAGAAAACTGATCCAGCCCGACTGTGGCGATCATCCTCCTAAGGTCAGCCTCTAACCCTAGGCAGTCAAAAGCGGATATCTCCAGAAATCGCGGTGCGATAACTGGACGGCCCGCTATCCTCTCATAATCTACCCGGCATCTCTCGTGGATGACCGGGCGGTAGGGACGGGAAGAAGAAGGGGAAGGGGAAGGTGAGGATCTATCTCTAAGGGCCAGTAATCTTTCTGAACTCATTTTCACAAAACACTCTGTCAGATCACCTCGGTTGACTGACAATCTCAGAAATCACCTCGGTCGAGGTGCAGGCCGACTGGACCGAGGCGCAACAGTTCGATTTCGATTCTCAGAAAATTCAGTTCTTTTCCCCCTAAAATCACTACAATTGCTTCCTAAGGGGTACTTATGGATTTCCTCAGCACAATCAAGGGCAACCAAAGCCCAATAAACAGCGAACGAGGAGTTAGGGTTTTTCGAACCTTTTTCGCTTCGTTTCGGTCGAAACACTCAGAGTTTTTGCAGATCTGTAGTTGCAATCGACTCCTCTACTCCTCAATTGCAGTTTTGAAGCAGAAAGCGTCAAAAAAGAGTGAGAAACGAGGGAGAGCGAGGTGCCTCTGTCGCCGCGGTCGAAATGCGTAAAAATAAAAAGTGAAAAGTAATTTTCCCTTTTTATACCGTCGCGAGATCTGCTGTCACCTCGGTCGAGATGGTCTCGACTGGACCGAGGTGGTACGGACCGAGGCGGTTCTGCAGAAACCCTAGTCGCCTCGGTTGCTTCAAGAATCAACTCGGTCGAGGTGTTCTGACAGTGACCGAGGTGCCTCTTTCTTCTCAGAATCTCGAACTTCTCTCTTTCCTGGAGTGCTCCTTCCTGTTGTCTGTCCAGAACACCAAAAACAAAGCAAAGCAAAGCAAAAACAAAAACTATCTAAACTAGACTAGAAAACGGGAAAGAAAGCAATACCTTGGGTTGCCTCCCAAGAAGCGCTTGATTTTAGGTCGCTAGCTGGACCATGGTGCGTCTCAAGCGAGGTAGGAGGTTCCCTCACCCCATACTTCACCTCCATCGTGGGGTAAAGTAAGTAGATCCATCAAACGCTCCAAGACATGCAAGTGCTCGTCGGGGAATGAATCGTCTATGGGTGGGCTATCCGTTTCGCGGGAGGATTCCGGTAGCCGGCTGAGGTGATCCGCAACTGAATTCTCGGATCCCTTCTTATCGCGGATCTCAAGGTCAAACTCTTGAAGCAAGAGAATCCATCGAATAAGACGCGGCTTGGCATCTTTCTTAGCCATCAAGTAGCGTATGGCTGCATGGTCGGTGTAGACAATGACTTTCGCCCCTACTAGATAGGAACGAAACTTCTCGAAAGCATATACAACCGCCAATAACTCCTTTTCTGTGGTAGCGTAGTGGCGTTGTGCTTCATCTAGTGTCTTGCTAGCATAGTAAATGGCGGTGGTCCGTCCATCCTTCTTTTGCCCAAGCACCGCTCCTACGGCTACATCGCTAGCGTCACACATGACCTCAAAGGGCAAGGTCCAATCAGGAGGTTGGATAATGGGAGCGGAGATCAACGCTTCCTTAATCTTGTAAAAAGCATCAAGACACTCCTGCGAAAACTCAAAAACAACATCTTTATTCAAGAGGTTAGTTAGAGGTTTAGAAATCTTGGAGAAGTCCTTGATGAATCTCCTATAGAAACCTGCATGCCCGAGAAAACTCCTCACACCCTTAACAGAACAAGGAGGAGGGAGTTTCTCAATAGTCTCGATCTTAGCTCGATCGACCTCAATACCTCGATTAGAAACGAGGTGTCCTAGTACAATGCCTTCATTAACCATAAAATGACACTTCTCCCAATTCAAAACAAGGTTAGTGTCTTCACATCTTTTAAGCACTAGAGAAAGGTTAGATAGGCAATCATCAAAAGAGGAACCATATACAGAAAAATCATCCATAAATACCTCCATGATCTCCTCTATGTACTCGGAGAAGATGGCCATCATGCATCGCTGGAAGGTAGCTGGTGCATTGCACAATCCGAATGGCATCCTCCGATAGGCAAACGTCCCCCAAGGACATGTGAAAGTGGTCTTCTCCTGATCATCCGGATGGATAGGAATCTGGAAGAATCCACTATAGCCGTCCAAGTAGCAAAAATGTGAATGCTGGGCCAACCGTTCGAGCATTTGATCAATGAAGGGAAGCGGAAAATGATCTTTCCTAGTAGCCGTGTTCAGCTTCCTATAGTCGATGCAAACTCTCCAGCCCGTAACGGTCCTCGTTGGGATCAACTCGTTGTTCTTATTCGTCACAACGGTCATCCCTCCTTTCTTCGGAACGACATGCACCGGGCTAACCCACTTGCTGTCCGAGATAGGATAAATAATACCTGCATCCAACAACTTAAGAACTTCCTTCTTCACAACCTCTTTCATGATCGGATTTAACCGTCTTTGAGGTTCCCGTGAAGTCTTATGATTATCCTCCATTAGAATTCTATGCATGCAGAAAGAGGGTTTAATGCCAATAAGATCATCCGTGGTGTAACCTATGGCTTTTCGATGCTTTCTCAGGACATGCATTAGTTTAGTTAATTCAGAATCGGAGAGGGAAGCGCTAACAATAACGGGATAAGTAGAATCCGGCCCAAGAAAGATATACCTCAAGTGACTAGGGAGTTGTTTAAGCTCCACAACTGGGGGTGCTTTCTGGGAGGGATCTGTGCTTCCTCTTTCCAGTGGAGTGGTGTCAGAAATTGGACTAGATGCAGTCTCAGTTTGAATCGTCTCGCTGTCGACCTCGGTCGAGGCGCAAAGGCGTTGACCGAGGTGTTCTTCAGACGCCTCGCTCTGTCCAGAAAGTGCCTCGGTCGAGGTACTGCTACTGGATCCGAGGCTGGAAATCTTCGTTTCCTGGATCAGCTTCTCAGTTTTAGCTCCTGGATCCTCTTCCAGTGCCTTTAAGCTCCGTATATCTGCATCACAAGAAGCATCTATACCTTCCTCCATTAAACTGAAGCTAATAACTCTTTCGAGTGGATCATTAATAAGGATAGAGCTCACCAATTCTCTTGATTCTTCTTCATCGTAGATGTTGAAGATATCATCAGTCAGTTGCTCCCCTTTCATAGCTGCAAGTAGTGCGAACTCCACCTCATCGCCGCCAACGTTGAATTTCAACTTGGCGTTCTTGCAATCCACATTGCAACCCGAAGTTGCTAGAAATGGTCTCCCGAGAATGATAGGAACAGGATAATCTGCGGGAATGTCAAGTACGACGAAATCTATGGGTAGATAGAAGTTACCTAACTTGACCGGAACGTCCTCCAAAATGCCCACGGGATGGGTGATGGAGCGATCCGCCATGTAAAGTCGAATCTTGACCGGCTTGGGCTCTCCAAGACCGATCTTAGTGCATAGCTCCAGCGGAATGATGCTCACGCTGGCTCCTAGATCGCAAAGGGCTTCACAAGTGACATCCCCAACTTGAATGGGAATGCAAAATGAGCCGGGATCTCTTAATTTAGGTGGCATCTTCTCCTTCATGATCTTTATGAGTTCCGAAGACTTAGATGTCATCCTAACTTCACCAACATCCTCCAGCTTCCTCTTCCTTGATAGGATCTCTTTTAAGAACTTCCCATAGGCGGGCATACCTAGAATAGCATCAAGGAAAGGAATATTAATATGGAGCTTATTCATCAAGTCAAGGAACTTACCAAAGTGCTTGTCAAGATGTGCTCTGGCTCTGGACTGGGGGAATGGAAGTGGTGGTTTATATGCAGGAGGTGGAACATAAGCTTCTGTCGTTCCTCCTGCTTTCTGTTGCGCCGCCTCGGTTGGCATCTCGGTCGAGGTGTTCTTCGACTGGATCTGGACCGAGGTGGTCTGCGTCGAGCGAGGTACTGGATCTGCAGTTTTTAGTCCACTCCTCGTCGTGATGGCCATGCACTGGCCCTTAGGGTTAGTTTCCGTCTTTGCTGGAAGCTTCCCTGGATCTCTTGGCGCTTCATTCGCCCTATTAGCAAGTTGTTGTTCGAAGGACTTTTGGGCCCTCGAAAATGAAGTCATAGAATTCTCCATAGCATTAAGCTTGATCAAGATTGCCTCCAGGACTGCGTCCTTCTTTTCCGGCTGAGACGAACTTGATCCTTGCCCTTGACTCTTCAATGGAGTAGTGGAAGAAGAAGGGGAAGAGAGGAAAGGGTTAGAGGAATCATTAGAGTTGGAGTTTGAATGATTGTTACCGTTGTTTTGGTTATTCGCCCTCCAATTGTTGCTATTGGATCCTCTATTGTTGTTGTAGTTGTTGTTTCGGGGTCCGTTGTTGTTGTTACGGTACCCGTTGTTGTTGTTGTTGTTCCTTTGCCCTTGCTCTTCCTTCTTAGTTTGAGCCATCAATAGCTCCTTCAATTGCTTCACGTCGTTCTTCAAGGACGTGAGTTGGTTGTTGTTGGGTTGAGTCTCTTGAAAGTTGACTCTTTTAACTCCACCTTCAGCTCCTTGGTGGGTATACTTCTCCATATGTAAGGCTTGCTTCTCAATGAAGTCCCAAGCCTCGTCAACCGCCATGTCCATGAATGTACCGGCGGAGAGTAGTTGGAGATTGAACTGGGTGTTTCCGTCCAGTCCTTTGAAGTAGATCTCCAACAACTCGATCTTTGGAATCCCATGATGTGGGCAATCCAAAAGGATATCCTTGAACCGCTCCCATGATTTGGACAAGCTCTCCTTGTCCTTCATGATGAAAGCATTGATCTTCCCTCTCATTTCAGCAGTCTTTGAGGGGGGAAAGAATTTGGTCAAGAATTCCGTAGTCATCTCTTCCCATGTGCTGATCTTTCCTGCAGGAAGAGATTGATACCAAGTAAGAGCTCTATCTTTAAGAGAAAAGTAGAAAGGTCTTAGCTTGTAGTTGTTATTTTCAATTCTTGGAGGTCGCAAGGTCTCCATCAAGATCTCGTAGTTTTGAAGATGTTGATGCGGCGATTCCTTCTCTAGCCCTCCGAATTGACATTGGCGAATCATGGCTAGCACTTGCGGTCGAAGTTCGTAGTCATGATCCGCTGGATCTCCTAGGTTCACCCCTGGACGCCTCAGCTGCTGATTAGGGTCCATCCTTTGACCTAGGGTTTGCGGGATTTCTGCAAGAAGAACATCTCGGACTGGTATCCGAAGCGGATGCACATCGGCCGGGGCGTCAGGTACTGGAATCTGCCTCGGTCGAGGATCAACTACTGGATCCTGCATCGGTCGAGGTTGAATCTGGTTCCGAATTGCTGCAATCTCAGCTTCGATTGCTGCAGTCCTGGCTTGATTCTCCTCTTTCTCTTGCCTTAACTCTTCTTGACTGAGACGTAGCAATTCCTGCGTCTCTCTCAACTGGGCCGCAAGATCGTGATCGTCTTGTTGGGCCATCTTCGCTTCTCTTAAGCGTCTCTTGTATGTCTTTTCTGGTTCGGGATCGTAAGGAACGATTTCCTTCCCAGCGCGGGTTCTTCGCATATACCTAAGAAAGAACCTGCAAAAGCCACTCAAGTAGAGTGGTAAGATGAAACGGGGCAAATGCCCCAAGAGCAAACCGTACCGGCTCGGTCTAGACCAAGTCCCCGGCAACGGCGCCAAAAACTTGTTCGCTCCAAACGGTGTGTGCAAGCTTTAAATTTATAACCCTAGACTTAAGCTTAAAACAAGGATGCGAACCCGCAGTGTACGGGTCGATCGTAGTAAAAGTAAGAAAATTCCAGGGGTCGATCACAGGGACTTGGTGAAACAAAGTCCAACACGGTGTGCTAATGTTAATGCTAACCACTAAAGCAAGTAATACAATCAAAGATGAATAAGATGTCAAATAAAGCAAACATGTAATTCTAGGGATTAAAGCTTCTAGTTGTGGTTCCAACTCAAGATCTATAGATTAGCGGACAAAGCTGAGATTTTTGCGTGGGGAAGGCGTTTCTAAAGTGGGGTAGATCACCGGGTAAGTCTCACTACACACTAATCCTAAACCGTAACTCCTATTACCGGGTAAGTCTCAAGGAATTAAGATAAAGAACTACAACCTCAAACTAACACACCACCTAAGGGAATAGAATCAACCTTTACCGGGTAAGTCTCAGGCTAACTCACAAAGATGGGATGGAAGCACACTCAAACCCCAATAAAGGACAAACCTTTATTACCTACACTTATGATCGTTGGTACACAAACTAAGGAATTACCGGGTAAGTCTCATCCTAGGCTTGCTTTGAACCAGGAAAGGTGTAATAAGAATAGGATTTGGCAAACTCTAACACTTAACTCTCAGTTTAGGGTCGGATAAGTCACCTCGGTCAGAAGAATTCCACCCCGGCCGAGATGTTCATCAACCGAACGAGATGCTTAGGGTTAAGGTTAAAGACTCGAACTTTCAGGATCCTACTGGAATCTAAGATTATTCTATCATTGTTTTTCCCACAACCTTCAGCCAATCACCCTAGAATCACACAAGGAAATTAGCCACTCATCATCATAATGAAAGTATTAAATATATGGGAAGAAGGTGAATATTTGAACAAAGAAGAATTTAATGAAAACACTTCAATATCTGAATCAAATAACACACAAAATCGTTCCTTGGATAATAATCCAACAAGACAAGACAACAAGGAAAGGAATTGAAGACAATCTTACAAAAACCCTCCAAAGAGCTATAAAGCTATAGTCTTCAAATCTTCCTTCAACCTTCAAAAAGGTTCTTCAACTCTCTCCCAAATTGGAGTAGGATGTGGCTGCTGCGCTTGTAAACCCTGATCGGCGGTATAGCGTGATGTATGCGGCCTCTTCAAATTGTAGAAAATCAACCCTTTTTATAGGAAAAATAAACCTCCAAAGATAATAAATCTTAAGAAGATATTATCCCATAAATATAGGTAAAATATATATTCTGCATATCTCCTTCCTTCTAGAAGCTCAGCCCAAAAATATAAGATCACTTTCCAACTTTAAAAGATCCCAGCCAAGAATAAAATATTCTCGCCGCGTCCTAGGTGTTCGCCTCGGTCGAGTCGGCGTCTCTGGATCGCCTCGGTCGAGATGAATCTCTGGTCAACCGAGGTGACTCATAACTGAATGTGGAATCTCTCAAAACTGGTCCAAAGTAAATCTTTAATCCATGGTTGTGCTTCCTGAATGTAGCTCCAAATGACTCTTGACTCCTTTTGCTCCTTTTTGATGCAAAACGTACCATATTACCTGCAATTACAACGAAACTAGGTGTAGACCTCGATTCTCGCAAAGGTAGATGAAATGGTAGTAAAATCACATAATGTACATACAAACATGCAGATTATGAAAGATAAAACGTCCAAACAAACCCCAAAATATAGACTATAATTCATGCTATCAAAATACCCCATACTTAGCCCTTGCTTGTCCCTAAGCAAGTTCCTCATATAGAAATCAAGATAGAATGGATTATAAGTCATGAAAATCAATGAAAAAGTCTTTCAAAAACATTTTATGGTGTGCAACTATCATAGATCACTCTAAGAGAGTACTTCCTGGAAATTAAAAACTCAATATGATCAAAACATTTTATAAATATAGGAAAGTTGTTCATCTTTGCATAAAATCATAGAATGCATAATAAATCATAATTATCAAAATTAATCATGTATAATCCGATTTAAACCGCTAAGTCTATCAACAAGCTCAAGGTCTCAAGGGCTTCCCAAAAGAAAAGGTCAAGAAACGTGTAGGGTAGGGATGAACGTAAGGTAATGTGGTGCTAGAATCCGGGAAAAGGATGAACTTCACTTTCACTTTGACTTGCAACATCTTCCACCAATAAGCTTTGCTTATTTCACACTTTTTTCTCTTTTACTTTACTTTTTGGGATGCATGGACAGAGGTGCACAATAACCGAAGCCTAGGAAATCCGCAATCATCAATTTCTCGAGATGCGTCAAACCCTTGATGCACATACCATGACCCGTTAGGAATATCGCTCAATCCGACTTTGGCAAGACACAAACACCCGGCTATGTGAATGGTGCCGAGTTACTCATCTTCATGATTGACTTCCCCAAACCTATTATTGCTTTCTAACACTTTCACTTTCAGCCATCTTCAACTTTAGCTTGCTTTCACCACTTCGTTTGCTTCCAAATTCCCGGATAGGTAAAGGGGGGCAAAATGTATATGAGGGGCTAAGCATGATCAAGAAGAAGAAGAAGAAGAAGAATGAATTGCCTTGGTCTTTCCAAGAAGAACGTGAGAGAACTTATGCTGCGGTGTCAACCTTCAAATTCAACATAATTTGGATAAAAATAAAGTATTAAACATGCCAATAATTTCAAACAAAGCATTTAGCAACTTAAACATATCATAAAACATTTCAAACATATAAAGAATTTAAAACCAGTCAGTAAACAAGATCTTCACTGAGATCATATCCAGATACGTAACACAAAAATCGTTTTCGAAAACTCTCAGTTAACCCACCTCGGTCGAGATGTTCTTGGTTCAACCGAGGTGAAACACCTCGTTTTGCCAGAACTGTCCCGGTCGAGGTCGAAAAATTTTTTTTAAAACCATTTATTTTCGGTTTCGACGTTTTTTCTCAATCAAATAACCTGTAAGTATGCATGCAATCTCAGATAAAACATATAAATGCAAATAAAGCATGAATATGAAAATATCCGATACATCTAAAGTCGAATGGTACATCCATGTCGTCACGTAGTCAAATAATGTCAAATAGTACAGCAAATACCCCATACTTGAGACACACTGTCCCAGTGGGTGTAATAAAAGTCTGAAAGAAAGGAGGACTCACCGGATAAAGAGCCGAACTGCATAAAAATAAAATAAATAAAACCCTGCAGCTCCTCAGAAGTCCTGATCCGGTGGTGGTGGTGGAATGTAGGGGAACAGAGTAGGGTCATAGGGATAGCCCATGACATGCTGGAACTGTAGCTGAGCCATCATGTGCTGATGATGCTGCCGCTCCTGCATCTCCCGGATATCCAAAGAAAGTGCAGCATAAGTGTCGATAACCTGATCTGTCAGATCATCAATCCGTCGGTGTGCTGCTCTGTCTCTAACCCTCTGCCTCCTGTGCCTAGCGGGCCTGACTGGAGAAGTCTCAGCTGGCGCCGGCTCAGTGTCCTCCTCGTCCTCATCAAGATCAATAATGGGGGGCGCGCTCGTCCCTGCAGTATCTGTCCCTGTGTCCATCGGGACGCCGCCTCCTCTCTCATCAGCAGTCTCGTCATCATCATCCTCATCGACCTCCTCAGCCTCCTCAGCAGCTGCAGCAGCAGCTGCTCCCTCTCTGTAGTCCTCCATCAGCGGGACCCATGCTGCCTGCCAGAAATGCGGGTCGGCGACAGAGAACTGTGCAGACCATCTGATGCCCTGAGGCGCTGTCCGCTCCCAAGGCATAGCAACGTAGGGTGTAGTCAGCCCACGGGGAACCAGAATCCGCCGTGTGATCATCTCCTGCAGACCCAGCGGCTTCGGAGCCGCCGCTAATGTGCAAACGCTGAGGTCCATCCCGTGGTATGTGGCGATGTGGGTGACTAGACCTCCACAGCAAATATCACCCTTCCCTTTGGCCTTGATCCTGTGCAGATCCTCTGCCAGCATCAAGCCAAAGTCAGGGTATCCTCCCGTGACCATGCAGTATAGCGAAAATAGCTCCCCCTGTCTGATCTTCTGGGGCGTCTCAGTACGCGCCAGAAGCATCTCACTGAATATCCGGTGGGCGAGTCTGAAAGCTGGGTGGAAGATGACCTTCTCCCTGGAATCTCCAGGGCGCCATCTGTCTGCATGAGTGGTGATGTGGGCTATCTGTCCCCAAAACTCCCTAGCTACTGATCGGGAGGGAAAGTCTACAGCGGTAGGGGCAGGAAAGCTAAAGATCTCTCTCCATATCTCTAATGGAACTATGAAGTTCCGGCTCATCAGCCGATACTTCACAGATCCCTCTGTGGGTAGGTAGGAGAAGGAGCTGACGAACTCGAGTGTCGGCTCTATGTAGGCTGGGGCTCGGATCTCAGAAAACTGATCCAGCCCGACTGTGGCGATCATCCTCCTAAGGTCAGCCTCTAACCCTAGGCAGTCAAAAGCGGATACCTCCAGAAATCGCGGTGCGATAACTGGACGGCCCGCTATCCTCTCATAATCTACCCGGCATCTCTCGTGGATGACCGGGCGGTAGGGACGGGAAGAAGAAGGGGAAGGGGAAGGTGAGGATCTATCTCTAAGGGCCAGTAATCTTTCTGAACTCATTTTCACAAAACACTCTGTCAGATCACCTCGGTTGACTGACAATCTCAGAAATCACCTCGGTCGAGGTGCAGGCCGACTGGACCGAGGCGCAACAGTTCGATTTCGATTCTCAGAAAATTCAGTTCTTTTCCCCCTAAAATCACTACAATTGCTTCCTAAGGGGTACTTATGGATTTCCTCAGCACAATCAAGGGCAACCAAAGCCCAATAAACAGCGAACGAGGAGTTAGGGTTTTTCGAACCTTTTTCGCTTCGTTTCGGTCGAAACACTCAGAGTTCTTGCAGATCTGTAGTTGCAATCGACTCCTCTACTCCTCAATTGCAGTTTTGAAGCAATAATCGTCGAAAAAGAGTGAGAAACGAGGGAGAGCGAGGTGCCTCTGTCGCCGCGGTCGAAATGCGTAAAAATAAAAAGTGAAAAGTAATTTTCCCTTTTTATACCGTCGCGAGATCTGCTGTCACCTCGGTCGAGATGGTCTCGACTGGACCGAGGTGGTACGGACCGAGGCGGTTCTGCAGAAACCCTAGTCGCCTCGGTTGCTTCAAGAATCAACTCGGTCGAGGTGTTCTGACAGTGACCGAGGTGCCTCTTTCTTCTCAGAATCTCGAACTTCTCTCTTTCCTGGAGTGCTCCTTCCTGTTGTCTGTCCAGAACACCAAAAACAAAGCAAAGCAAAGCAAAAACAAAAACTATCTAAACTAGACTAGAAAACGGGAAAGAAAGCAATACCTTGGGTTGCCTCCCAAGAAGCGCTTGATTTTAGGTCGCTAGCTGGACCATGGTGCGTCTCAAAGGAGGTAGGAGGTTCCCTCACCCCATACTTCACCTCCATCGTGGGGTAAAGTAAGTAGATCCATCAAACGCTCCAAGACATGCAAGTGCTCGTCGGGGAATGAATCGTCTATGGGTGGGCTATCCGTTTCGCGGGAGGATTCCGGTAGCCGGCTGAGGTGATCCGCAACTGAATTCTCGGATCCCTTCTTATCGCGGATCTCAAGGTCAAACTCTTGAAGCAAGAGAATCCATCGAATAAGACGCGGCTTGGCATCTTTCTTAGCCATCAAGTAGCGTATGGCTGCATGGTCGGTGTAGACAATGACTTTCGCCCCTACTAGATAGGAACGAAACTTCTCGAAAGCATATACAACCGCCAATAACTCCTTTTCTGTGGTAGCGTAGTGGCGTTGTGCTTCATCTAGTGTCTTGCTAGCATAGTAAATGGCGGTGGTCCGTCCATCCTTCTTTTGCCCAAGCACCGCTCCTACGGCTACATCGCTAGCGTCACACATGACCTCAAAGGGCAAGGTCCAATCAGGAGGTTGGATAATGGGAGCGGAGATCAACGCTTCCTTAATCCTGTAAAAAGCATCAAGACACTCCTGCGAAAACTCAAAAACAACATCTTTATTCAAGAGGTTAGTTAGAGGTTTAGAAATCTTGGAGAAGTCCTTGATGAATCTCCTATAGAAACCTGCATGCCCGAGAAAACTCCTCACACCCTTAACAGA
Source organism: Fagopyrum esculentum (assembly GCA_033239045.1). NCBI lineage: Eukaryota > Viridiplantae > Streptophyta > Magnoliopsida > Caryophyllales > Polygonaceae > Fagopyrum > Fagopyrum esculentum. Next base: position 157,052,234 of record BSUD01000001.1, read on the forward strand.
ACAAGGAGGAGGGAGTTTCTCAATAGTCTCGATCTTAGCTCGATCGACCTCAATACCTCGATTAGAAACGAGGTGTCCTAGTACAATGCCTTCATTAACCATAAAATGACACTTCTCCCAATTCAAAACAAGGTTAGTGTCTTCACATCTTTTAAGCACTAGAGAGAGGTTAGATAGGCAATCATCAAAAGAGGAACCATATACAGAAAAATCATCCATAAATACCTCCATGATCTCCTCTATGTACTCGGAGAAGATAGCCATCATGCATCGCTGGAAGGTAGCTGGTGCATTGCACAATCCGAATGGCATCCTCCGATAGGCAAACGTCCCCCAAGGACATGTGAAAGTGGTCTTCTCCTGATCATCCGGATGGATAGGAATCTGGAAGAATCCACTATAGCCGTCCAAGTAGCAAAAGTGTGAATGCTGGGCTAACCGTTCGAGCATTTGATCAATGAAGGGAAGCGGAAAATGATCCTTCCTAGTAGCCGTGTTCAGCTTCCTATAGTCGATGCAAACTCTCCAGCCCGTAACGGTCCTCGTTGGGATCAACTCGTTGTTCTTATTCGTCACAACGGTCATCCCTCCTTTCTTCGGAACGACATGCACCGGGCTAACCCACTTGCTGTCCGAGATAGGATAAATAATACCTGCATCCAACAACTTAAGAACTTCCTTCTTCACAACCTCTTTCATGATCGGATTTAACCGTCTTTGAGGTTCCCGTGAAGTCTTATGATTATCCTCCATTAGAATTCTATGCATGCAGAAAGAGGGTTTAATGCCAATAAGATCATCCGTGGTGTAACCTATGGCTTTTCGATGCTTTCTCAGGACATGCATTAGTTTAGTTAATTCAGAATCGGAGAGGGAAGCGCTAACAATAACGGGATAAGTAGAATCCGGCCCAAGAAAGATATACCTCAAGTGACTAGGGAGTTGTTTAAGCTCCACAACTGGGGGTGCTTTCTGGGAGGGATCTGTGCTTCCTCTTTCCAGTGGAGTGGTGTCAGAAACTGGACTAGATGCAGTCTTAGTTTGAATCGTCTCGCTGTCGACCTCGGTCGAGGCGCAAAGGCGTTGACCGAGGTGTTCTTCAGACGCCTCGCTCTGTCCAGAAAGTGCCTCGGTCGAGGTACTGCTACTGGATCCGAGGCTGGAAATCTTCGTTTCCTGGATCAGCTTCTCAGTTTTAGCTCCTGGATCCTCTTCCAGTGCCTTTAAGCTCCGTATATCTGCATCACAAGAAGCATCTATACCTTCCTCCATTAAACTGAAGCTAATAACTCTTTCGAGTGGATCATTAATAAGGATGGAGCTCACCAATTCTCTTGATTCTTCTTCATCGTAGATGTTGAAGATATCATCGGTTAGTTGCTCCCCTTTCATAGCTGCAAGTAGTGCGAACTCCACCTCATCGCCGCCAACGTTGAATTTCAACTTGGCGTTCTTGCAATCCACATTGCAACCCGAAGTTGCTAGAAATGGTCTCCCGAGAATGATAGGAACAGGATAATCTGCGGGAATGTCAAGTACGACGAAATCTATGGGTAGATAGAAGTTACCTAACTTGACCGGAACGTCCTCCAAAATGCCCACGGGATGGGTGATGGAGCGATCCGCCATGTAAAGTCGAATCTTGACCGGCTTGGGCTCTCCAAGACCGATCTTAATGCATAGCTCCAGCGGAATGATGCTCACGCTGGCTCCTAGATCGCAAAGGGCTTCACAAGTGACATCCCCAACTTGAATGGGAATGCAAAATGAGCCGGGATCTCTTAATTTAGGTGGCATCTTCTCCTTCATGATCTTTATGAGTTCCGAAGACTTAGATGTCATCCTAACTTCACCAACATCCTCCAGCTTTCTCTTCCTTGATAGGATCTCTTTTAAGAACTTCCCATAGGCGGGCATACCTAGAATAGCATCAAGGAAAGGAATATTAATATGGAGCTTATTCATCAAGTCAAGGAACTTACCAAAGTGCTTGTCAAGATGTGCTCTGGCTCTGGACTGGGGGAATGGAAGTGGTGGTTTATATGCAGGAGGCGGAACATAAGCTTCTGTCGTTCCTCCTGCTTTCTGTTGCGCCGCCTCGGTTGGCATCTCGGTCGAGGTGTTCTTCGACTGGATCTGGACCGAGGTGGTCTGCGTCGAGCGAGGTACTGGATCTGCAGTTTTTAGTCCACTCCTCGTCGTGATGGCCATGCACTGGCCCTTAGGGTTAGTTTCCGTCTTTGCTGGAAGCTTCCCTGGATCTCTTGGCGCTTCATTCGCCCTATTAGCAAGTTGTTGTTCGAAGGACTTTTGGGCCCTCGAAAATGAAGTCATAGAATTCTCCATAGCATTAAGCTTGATCAAGATTGCCTCCAGGACTGCGTCCTTCTTTTCCGGCTGAGACGAACTTGATCCTTGCCCTTGACTCTTCAATGGAGTAGTGGAAGAAGAAGGGGAAGAGAGGAAAGGGTTAGAGGAATCATTAGAGTTGGAGTTTGAATGATTGTTACCGTTGTTTTGGTTATTCGCCCTCCAATTGTTGCTATTGGATCCTCTATTGTTGTTGTAGTTGTTGTTTCGGGGTCCGTTGTTGTTGTTACGGTACCCGTTGTTGTTGTTGTTGTTCCTTTGCCCTTGCTCTTCCTTCTTAGTTTGAGCCATCAATAGCTCCTTCAATTGCTTCACGTCGTTCTTCAAGGACGTGAGTTGGTTGTTGTTGGGTTGAGTCTCTTGAAAGTTGACTCTTTTAACTCCACCTTCAGCTCCTTGGTGGGTATACTTCTCCATATGTAAGGCTTGCTTCTCAATGAAGTCCCAAGCCTCGTCAACCGCCATATCCATGAATGTACCGGCGGAGAGTAGTTGGAGATTGAACTGGGTGTTTCCGTCCAGCCCTTTGAAGTAGATCTCCAACAACTCGATCTTTGGAATCCCATGATGTGGGCAATCCAAAAGGATATCCTTGAACCGCTCCCAAGATTTGGACAAGCTCTCCTTGTCCTTCATGATGAAAGCATTGATCTTCCCTCTCATTTCAGCAGTCTTTGAGGGGGGAAAGAATTTGGTCAAGAATTCCGTAGTCATCTCCTCCCATGTGCTAATTTTTCCTGGAGGGAGAGATTGATACCAAGTAAGAGCTCTATCTTTTAAAGAAAAGTAAAAAGGTCTTAGCTTGTAGTTGTTGTTCTCAATTCTGGATGGTCGCAAGGTTTCCATCAAGATCTCGTAGTTTTGAAGATGTTGATGCGGCGACTCCTTCTCTAGTCCTCCGAATTGGCATTGGCGAATCATGGCTAGAACTTGCGGTCGAAGTTCGTAGTCATGATCTGCTGGATCTCCTAGGTTCACTCCTGGACGCCTCAGTTGTTGATTAGGGTCCATCCTTTGACCTAGGGTTTGTGGAATTCCTGCAAGAAGAACATCTCGGATTGGTATCCGAAGCGGATGCACATCGGCCGGGGCGTCAGGTGCTGGATTCTGCCTCGGTCGAGGATCAACTACTGGATCCTGCATCGGTCGAGGTTGAATCTGGTTCCGAATTGCTGCAATCTCAGCTTCGATTGCTGCAGTCCTGGCCTGATTCTCCTCTTTCTCTTGCCTTAGCTCTTCTTGACTGAGACGTAGCAATTCCTGCGTCTCTCTCAACTGGGCCGCAAGATCGTGATCGTCTTGTTGGGCCATCTTCGCTTCTCTTAAGCGTCTCTTGTATGTCTTTTCTGGTTCGGGATCGTAAGGAACGATTTCCTTTCCAGTGCGGGTTCTTCGCATATACCTAAGAAAGAACCTGCGAAAGTCACTCAAGTAGAGTGGTTAGACAAAAAGGGGGCAAATGCCCCAAGAGCAAACCGTACCGGCTCGGTCTAGACCAAGTCCCCGGCAACGGCGCCAAAAACTTGTTCGCTCCAAACGGTGTGTGCAAGCTTTAAATTTATAACCCTAGACTTAAGCTTAAAACAAGGATGCGAACCCGCAGTGTACGGGTCGATCGTAGTAAAAGTAAGAAAATTCCAGGGGTCGATCACAGGGACTTGGTGAAACAAAGTCCAACACGGTGTGCTAATGTTAATGCTAACCACTAAAGCAAGTAATACAATCAAAGATGAATAAGATGTCAAATAAAGCAAACATGTAATTCTAGGGATTAAAGCTTCTAGTTGTGGTTCCAACTCAAGATCTATAGATTAGCGGACAAAGCTGAGATTTTTGCGTGGGGAAGGCGTTTCTAAAGTGGAGTAGATCACCGGGTAAGTCTCACTACACACTAATCCTAAACCGTAACTCCTATTACCGGGTAAGTCTCAAGGAATTAAGATAAAGAACTATAACCTCAAACTAACATACCATCTAAGGGAATAGAATCAACCTTTACCGGGTAAGTCTCAGGCTAACTCACAAAGATGGGATGGAAGCACACTCAAACCCCAATAAAGGACAAACCTTTATTACCTACACTTATGATCGTTGGTACACAAACTAAGGAATTACCGGGTAAGTCTCATCCTAGGCTTGCTTTGAACCAGGAAAGGTGTAATAAGAATAGGATTTGGACAAGCTCTCCTTGTCCTTCATGATGAAAGCATTGATCTTCCCTCTCATTTCAGCAGTCTTTGAGGGGGGAAAGAATTTGGTCAAGAATTCCGTAGTCATCTCTTCCCATGTGCTGATCTTTCCTGCAGGAAGAGATTGATACCAAGTAAGAGCTCTATCTTTAAGAGAAAAGTAGAAAGGTCTTAGCTTGTAGTTGTTATTTTCAATTCTTGGAGGTCGCAAGGTCTCCATCAAGATCTCGTAGTTTTGAAGATGTTGATGCGGCGATTCCTTCTCTAGCCCTCCGAATTGACATTGGCGAATCATGGCTAGCACTTGCGGTCGAAGTTCGTAGTCATGATCCGCTGGATCTCCTAGGTTCACCCCTGGACGCCTCAGCTGCTGATTAGGGTCCATCCTTTGACCTAGGGTTTGCGGGATTTCTGCAAGAAGAACATCTCGGACTGGCATCCGAAGTGGATGTACATCGGCCGGGGCGTCAGGTACTGGAATCTGCCTCGGTCGAGGATCAACTACTGGATCCTGCATCGGTCGAGGATCAACTACTGGATCCTGCATCGGTCGAAGTAGAATCTGGTTCCGAATTGCTGCAATCTCAGCTTCGATTGCTGCAGTCCTGGCCTGATTCTCTTCTTTCTCTTGCCTTAGCTCTTCTTTACTGAGACGTAGCAGCTCCTGCGTCTCTCTCAATTGGGCCGCAAGATCGCGATCGTCTTGTTGGGCCATCTTCGCTTCTCTTAAGCGTCTCTTGTATGTCTTTTCTGGTTCGGGATCGTAAGGAACGATTTCCTTCCCAGCGCGGGTTCTTCGCATATACCTAAGAAAGAACCTGCAAAAGTCACTCAAGTAGAGTGGTAAGATGAAACGGGGCAAATGCCCCAAGAGCAAACCGTACCGGCTCGGTCTAGACCAAGTCCCCGGCAACGGCGCCAAAAACTTGTTCGCTCCAAACGGTGTGTGCAAGCTTTAAATTTATAACCCTAGACTTAAGCTTAAAACAAGGATGCGAACCCGCAGTGTACGGGTCGATCGTAGTAAAAGTAAGAAAATTCCAGGGGTCGATCACAGGGACTTGGTGAAACAAAGTCCAACACGGTGTGCTAATGTTAATGCTAACCACTAAAGCAAGTAATACAATCAAAGATGAATAAGAAGTCAATTAAGCAAACATGCAATTCTAGAGATTAAAGCATCAAGTTGTGGTTCCAACTCAAGATCTATAGATTAGCGGACAAAGCTGAGATTTTTGCGTGGGGAAGGCGTTTCTAAAGTGGGGTAGATCACCGGGTAAGTCTCACTACACACTAATCCTAAACCGTAACTCCTATTACCGGGTAAGTCTCAAGGAATTAAGATAAAGAACTACAACCTCAAACTAACACACCACCTAAGGGAATAGAATCAACCTTTACCGGGTAAGTCTCAGGCTAACTCACAAAGATGGGATGGAAGCACACTCAAACCCCAATAAAGGATAAACCTTTATTACCTACACTTATGATCGTTGGTAAACAAACTAAGGAATTACCGGGTAAGTCTCATCCTAGGCTTGCTTTGAACCAGGAAAGGTGTAATAAGAATAGGATTTGGCAAACTCTAACACTTAACTCTCAGTTTAGGGTCGGATAAGTCACCTCGGTCAGAAGAATTCCACCCCGGCCGAGATGTTCATCAACCGAACGAGATGCTTAGGGTTAAGGTTAAAGACTCGAACTTTCAGGATCCTACTGGAATCTAAGATTATTCTATCATTGTTTTTCCCACAACCTTCAGCCAATCACCCTAGAATCACACAAGGAAATTAGCCACTCATCATCATAATGAAAGTATTAAATATATGGGAAGAAGGTGAATATTTGAACAAAGAAGAATTTAATGAAAACACTTCAATAACTGAATCAAATAACACACAAAATCGTTCCTTGGATAATGATCCAACAAGACAAGACAACAAGGAAAGGAATTGAAGACAATCTTACAAAACCCTCCAAAAAACTATAAAGCTATAGTCTTTAAATCTTCCTTCAACCTTCAAAAAGGTTCTTCAACTCTCTCCCAAGTTGGAGTATGATGCGGCTGCTGCGTATTCTTCGCTGTAATCTAGATCGTATGCGGTGTATGCAGCCTCCTCAAATTGTAGAAAATCAACCCTTTTTATAGGAAAAATAAACCTCCAAAGATAATCAATCTTAAGAAGATATTATCCCATAAATATAGGAAAAATATATGATTCTGCATATCTCCTTCCTTCTAGAAGCTCAGCCCAAAAATATAAGATCACTTTCCAATTTTAAAAGATCTCAGCCATGAATAAAATATTCTCGCCGCGTCCTAGGTGTTCGCCTCGGTCGAGTCGGCGTCTCTGGATCGCCTCGGTCGAGATGCATCTCTGGTCAACCGAGGTGACTCATAACTGAATGTAGAATCTCTCAAAACAGGTCCAAAGTAAATCTTTAATCCATGGTTGTGCTTCCTAAATGTAGCTCCAAATGACTCTTGACTCCTTTTGCTCCTTTTTGATGCAAAACGTACCATATTACCTGCAATTACAATGAAACTAGGTGTAGACCTCGATTCTCGCAAAGGTAGATGAAATGGTAGTAAAATCACATAATGCACATACAAACATGCAGATTATGAAAGATAAAACGTCCAAACAAACCCCAAAATATAGACTATAATTCATGCTATCAAAGGCATCTCCACACTTACATTGAATGAAGTCCAAAATAGCTCAAGGACCCTCTTCTCTTTCAATATGGACGTTCAAGCTATGTTCTCTCCTCCTTGAAATGTTGCCAATGTGGTTAAAGAAAGATCTCCATGAGCCAGTCAAGAATAAAGCCATATATGGCTAATTACTTGCTTTTAATTTAAAAGTTACAAACTCTTCTATTTCTTGCACTTTCTTTTGATAATCTTTGATATTTCTAGAACTTAATTAAGGAGTTTCCAAGGCTGATTTTGTAGGCTATAAAAAGCCTTGTACATGCCCATTGTAAGACAATCCAATTTAATGAAGTGAGTTTACCTTTGTGCTTTCAAAGTTGTTGTTTGATCAAAAACAAAACCCGAATTCAAAGTGAGATTCTTACTTTTCAAACATCTAGGTGAGATGCTTAGGTGATTCTAAGGTGAGAGGCCGAGGAACAAAGGTTCGAACCCTAAAGTGAGATTCTGATGGTAGTTCATTCGAGTTGAGGGATTCCCAAAGTAAGAGGCCGGGAAAAATTTGCTCTTCATATCCAATAGAAAGCTCCACAATTATGAAGGCTCAATTGACATCACCAAGGAGTGCAACGCCATGCGCAAGACAAAGATGCCACCCAAGAAGGAAGGACCAAGAAGCTTTTGCATCCCATTGACCTTTGGTAGACGAAAGCATTCTTGTTAATGTGATTTTAGAATTAGGAGAAATATCCCCGGTGAAATTCACCTTGACTTTGTTGACCGACAAGTTTGGCATTAGACCTGTTGGCATGCTGGAGAACATTGTTGTAAGGATGGACAAGTATGAGATGCTTGTGGACTTTGTGGTTGTTGATGTTGAGGCATGTACTACTGTCCCTGTGATTGTCGGACGCCCCTTCCTTGCAAATGTTGGAGCTTTCATTGACTCATCTTTCGATTTGATGAAGAAACAATGAAATTTACTCTCCCTAACCTCCCTTAATGTTCCCTACTTGATGATGATATTTGTGTTATAACTAATGTTGTTAAGAATGATGATTGAATGATCATTGAGGACAACCCCTCTTTAGATGTTTTTGCCTTGCAGGAAACCCCACAAGTTACTATCATGGAAATGATAATGAGAGAGGTGCTAAGAGAGCAAATGAAGATGAGAATAACAATTTACAAGCTCAAAGAAACTATGAAAGTTCTGGAAAGTAACTCCAACTTGAAACGAGATCTTGGAGAACTTCATGATAGCCATGAATTCCTTAAATATCAAGTCACTGCATTCGAGGGCACCCGCTAAGAGCTTATTGGTTAATTGAAACACATGAATATTATGTTGGAAGATGCTATTAAGAAACTTGATGCTCAGAAGTTTGTCCCTGCAAAAGCTAAACAAGGGCTGAATTTAAATCATTCTGCTGAATTAATTGAAAAAGCCGCAATCAGAAACGGCTAGCCTACCACCTCAAACGGGAAATCCTATGGCCGCTGTACTAGTCATAGGGAGGCCGTTTCGTATGCGCTAGAGAAATATTTTGAATTTAGTTCGAAAAGTCGTAACCAAGATTTTAATTTGAACGGTTAACCTACCGCCACCTACGGGCAACCTTGTGTTCATGAAGACCGTTTCACTAGCCATAGAGTGTGGTGGTTCCGAAAAGATCAAGCCAAATGGCCAACTTACGGCAGATATTTCGTTTTAAGGTCGTTTGATGACCGTTTTGCCACCCTAGAAAATTCAGTCTGAAATTCCGTACATAACTCTCTAGTTAGAAAGTCAAAGTAAGCCTCTTTCCAACCCTTTCTCACCTACATCATCACCTCCTTTGTACACCATCTATTATATCCATTGAAACTCCTCTTCCTCCACACCATCCATCACTTGCAAACATCACTCTTCGCCCACACCATCCGCCAATTCCAAACTCCCTATTTCCTCCACATCACCCATCACTTACAAATGCCACCTTTCACCCACACCAACCGTCAATTCCAAACTCCCTCGTTCCCCAACAACTTCTACCAACACAAAATGTTCCATTTCACCTACACCTCAAGAACAATGTTCTACCCGCCCCCGATGCACAAGAGACTCTTGTTCGTCCCCATCTACTTCCCGCACTCCGTCGATCCACACCTTGCCTACACCTCCATCTACGGTGGTGGAGGATTCCCTATGGATTAATCTACCTGGGTGGAGCTAATGATAAAAAAACAAGTGCTACATGGGAGACATCCCATGAATTTGAATTTCCTTTTCACTTTTGTTTTTTTCTTGCACTTTTCTTATGTTATTTCCCTTTTCTAGGATGACGGCTACTGTTTATGTTTGATTTAGGGATATTCAAAGATTCAATGGATACATGCAATGGGCTTCAAAAAGCCTCCACAACATTCCACCATCCTCCATTCCTTACCACTGTGTGCATTTGCATTGCTTTGTGAGTATCTTGCTCTCTTTACTTTCTTTTTCACATCGAGGATGATGTGTAGTTTAAGTATGAGGTGTTTTACTCACATTCGTATTTCATGTTTTCCTTTTATGTCACACGTTTAATTTATGCATTTTCCTTTTCTTAAGTCTTTTACCTTTTCGCATGCATTTATAAACACAAAACCACAAAGTATTGCATTTAGCGTAGATTGAGTTGACTCTCATCATTCTTACTTCCATAATTTTAAATATGCTATGCTATTACACTTGATTATCTACGATGCTTTGGATTGCTACTTTTTGATATTGTTTATGCACATGAGTCATTTGATGATTACTGATGATTAGTGTTCCCAAACATAACCTTGTAAGTGTTTTAGCCTATGGACATGCATTTTATGTGTCCTTTCTTTCTTATTATTGTGTGATCTCAAATATGTTTTGTTTCTTCTAGATCTTTTGATTGAATCTCTTTCAAAACTGCATGCTCATTTGATTCTATATGTTTGATATCTAAATGATTAATACACTCTTTGATAAGTCTATGTGAGCTTTTCCACCTTTATATATGTTTCATTTATACTATCCATTTCTTACCTTTATTTTCTCTTCTTTGGTTCCCCTAAAAAATATCTCACAATCATGGATAACCTTATTTGACCCTATCTAGGGTTGTGATGGAAGAGAAGAATGAAGATATCAAGTATGGGGTGTTTCCATGAAGTAAAAGTGAATTTAAGAAGTAAATGCGCGAGTTTGGAAGCATATTGACATTATTGAAGATATTTTCATATTTGGTAAAGATGAAAAAAATTTTCCGCCAAATATGCAAGAACAAATAAATAGTGATCGGTTCAAAAGTGACTAAAAACTTAACATTGAAAGAGAAACCAAGTGCTACAAAGATCAAAGTGTTATGATTCATGAATAAGTACAAATTATGAAGAAAAGTATGAAGTGACATGGCCTTGAAGGTGTTTGGAGTTACAAAAGTGTTGATACCCCGAATATTATTTACCATTTTGTCCTACTTTTTGTCCGACCAACATCACTTTTTCATGTCTCGTACCCCCATTACACCTTTATAAATGATCTCATGATATTTATCCGCATTTTAGTTTCACTTGACAAGTGGTGGAGTTCGAGATCTCCTTGACAAGCTTATGGTAAGATCTACTCATGACTATTGAGTTTGAGTGATTATTGATATATGCCTAAACATGTCTTGTGAGATTGGGAGAAAACACATTGCCCTTGAGCGGTTTGGATGGCTATTATTCTTTATTTATCCTCTTACAATTATTGATGTTATGATGACATTGTTTGAGTTGTTTGTTTTCTCTTAGTTGAGGCAACTGTTTGTTCTTATACATAGTATGCATACAACATAATCTTACTCAAGGACGAGCAATGTTTAAGTATGGGGTATTTGATGAGTGTCAAATGTAACACTTTTTAGAACTTATATTTACTCTCTCACACATCTCTATATTGTATGGAAAGCGTTCACTTTTTGTATTTCAGTATCTACCTTCGATTTTATGTGTGTTAGGCATTTACGGCATCAATTATGCAAAAGTTGCATCCTCCTGGAAGTCGAAACCGAAGTGAAGATTTTACATGACTGAGAAACTACAACACGGAGTCTCCTGAATATGCATTAAAGTGAAGATTCACAATTTAAAGCTACAGATGAGCAAAACAACCAAGTGAAACGGCCAATGAAGCCGTAAGGTAGCAGTTTCACATATGTCATCATTGTAGAAGATTATGTCAAATCCCAAGTTTGAAGCCCAACCCGAAGCATTCTCTACAACCTGGCGAAATGGCCTGTCTACGGCCAACCTATGGCCTTAGGTATGCCGTTTGGAGGCTATTGTCTAGCCGTTTCGACTGCCGTTGAGAAGAAAATCAAATCTTCCGATTGGAGCTTTGGAAGGGTTATATTTGGTGCAACCCTAGACTCCAAAATATCCCCTATATATTCATACATCAGTCGTATGGTTAAATACCCCGAATCATCCCGAATTAGGCATCACTCAGAATTTTACCCTAGCCATTAAGTAGTTGTTAGCTTTGCTTTGAAGGTTCACCCTATTAGAACCAAACAATTGTAAGTTTGTGTCTTTCCTGATTATATATATATATATATATATATATATATATATATATATATATATATTGTAACACCCCGAATTCTCAGAACTCGGGAAGTCATTGGTTAGGACCTCACAATGGGTCCCGACATTAGTTTGACAACAATTTTACTAGGATCTTACAACAAGACACAAATAAGAAAACCGAAATTCATAAAACGGTATTTTAATGTCATGAATGTAACAACAGCGTCTAACAGCCAATAACGTACTTAAGGTAATAAAAGTCTACATAGCATCACACTAGAAAGGACACAACACAACAAAACCCAAACCCCACTCTAAGGAGTACGGAGACCCGGCTGACCACTACTTCCGGATCACTCAACTGCTGTTCTAACCTGTGGTAAATCTAAACAACAACATAAATCAACCGTTAGCTAGCTATCTAAACGTTAGATAAATTATATTAGCACACATACAATAGCAAAACTAAACACATCATGCTTTCAAAGATATCCATGTTTATTATCTTTATTTAGGTCATTCACTCTTACTAATGATACTTATTTTGTGACACGAGGGATTCCCAAACCTTGCCTCCGTTCCCGTGTAACCATCAGGAATGGATCCGATGCATCTCACCTTGTACCTCTATCTGGGTATAGAGAACCTCTCAGTCTCCTGTCAGAGCTGGACAGTGATGTCACGACCCATTATAAATACACTTGAGCCTTAAAAAAATAAAAGTCGTCCTAGGCATGTTATAATTATTAAACAATCAACATACACCACTATCATCATTAAGCTAACATCTAGAAACCAGCTAAGTAAGTCGCAAGGACTTACCTGAATCAAATCTCAAATCCCGTTATCTCGACTCGGGCTGTAACCGTAGAAACTCAACCGCCTGTTATACAAGGCAAGTGGATCAATAATGTATCCCACTTTCTTACAAGTCTCCAACTTCTAAGATATAAAATCGATCATAAATAAATTACCAAAATACCCTTATACGGGTAAATGACCATTTTACCTCTGGTCCCAAAACTCTATAAAATCCTATAACAAAATTCCAAACTATTCATTGAAACTCAAAACCACACTCAAAACTCTCAAAGGGAAGTTTGCTAAATATTTAGAAGAGTTAACTACATTCTTGACTTTCATAAAAATTCGCCAAGGTCCAACTTTGGCTTAAGATATGAGAGCCGAATAAAAATATAAAAACTCCAAATAAAATATCTAGGTCTTTTACATGATGCACTCTGCTCATAAAAACAAGAAAATCTCAAAAATACCAACAACAACTTCTATACAATTCTCCAAAGTTGGATACAAAATCCAGGAATTCTATACTTAGCCAATTCTAAGTCATTTCACAAACTGCACAAATAATCGACTTTGAGCTCATATAGATCCGGATCCGACCGTTGGATCGGTCTCCACTTCTGATACATCACAGTATAGATACCATCTATATCATATTAAAAATTGAACGGTTGATGATGCTTTTAAGGTCTCTAAACTTAAGTTCAAACATGACTGCACAACACAAAGTATTTTCAGCACTTTTCAGCAACAACCAGAAAACTGCTTACAGCCTCAACTTCGAAAAATTATAACTACAACATATCCGAAATTCATCCACAAAAGAGGAGTTTAACTTACCAAAATCTGGACTCCAAGTCGACTGTTCGTCACCTTACAACCCGGAAAAATACATCATCTTTTAAACCATCTTCTAGGGCTGCTATGGAGGGTCTAAAGACATACATGTGTACTCTCATTAGAACATACACAAAGAGGGTACGGAAGTGAAGCGAGGTGAGGTGTTTACCGGACACGAGAGATCGGCAAGCTCACGAGTTCACTAGCAAAGGAAGGACGTTGGTTGTTATGTTGTTGCGTGCAGGAAGGAGGAGAGCAGCGGCTAGAGGTGCACTTGTGGTTCGAGAGGCTCGCATCATTGACTCGAAGGTCTAATGAAGCTAGACGCGGCGCTGAGGCGGTTTCCTGGCTTGTTGTGTGACTGGACGTACCGAAGGACTTCGAAGGAGCCTTGAGCCCTTGCTGGTGTGAAAGAGGGCAGACGAATCACTCCTGGCTGCCGGCTCGACGGTGTTGTTCGGCATTGAAGGATGAGACACTGTTTGTTGTACTTGTAACTGTAGGAGGCGTCGTCGATGGCAGTTGCTGGTGTGCCAAGGCGTCGCCTGGAGGATGAGGTTGCAGGCAGTCCCGCTTGCTTGCTGGTGTGCTAAGGGCGGCGTCGACGACGGTTGCTGACTACCAGGGGAGCGTCGAAGACGGAGGAGCTGAGAGGCCGATGAAGAACGTCACTGCTTCACGCAAGAACCGGCTGAGGAGCGGCCAAGGCATCAACGCAGGGGTAGGTTTCTAGGGTTAGAAGCACGTAAGAGGTTCCTTCACCTCTTAACGGGCCTAGCTGGCTTGTTTCTGACGGGCCAGAATAGAAAGTCTTGATGGCCCGGATGGTATGGTTCTCATGTGCTGAAGTTATCTTCTCCTATCGGATAAAACTCTAATAACGGACCAAGAGAAGCTAGATCATTTCCGCGTACTTTATGTGAGTATAACCTCACATAAAATAATAATAAAAAAATATCCAAGAGCTCGGTGTCACATAAAATGTCAAAAAGAAAAAGCCGGAAAAGAAGTCTAAACCGGTTGAGTTCCGGTTTGTCTCGGAAACAAACGGAAATAAATTTTTCGGATGTTACACCAGTACCCCCTTAAAATAATTTTTGTCCCGAAACTTAAAATGAGGAAAATCACTCCGATAGCTTTCTATAATTATACCCAGAGTACCTAACTCTTCTTCTAGAGAATTTTCGTTCTACCTCACTAACATAGAAGTAGCACTCAATTATCATAGAATTGAAACACAAAAGATTAAACACTCAATCACGGGAGTAATCACATAGGCAAATAAGTCATGCATGTCGATGTCCGAGTACTAATTCTTCGGTACAAGGTTCCGCGGTTGACTCCGCCAACAATTCAGGGCAGCAACTCCTAATGTTATCTTCCGTCTCTCAGGTAGGCCCATCGGCCCTTCGTCTAAACCACTATATATTTTACAAAAGTATGATCTAGCTTATCAATCCGACCCTCACAGTTGATGACGTGTCCCTGATCTAGGGTGTACTCTCTTAACCTATACATATAGAACACTTGGTGTACACCCTCTAGTATGGGCAGGGGTGCTATTCGATTACTAACTTCCTGATTTTTTTTAAGATCTCACAAGGTTACATTCTTCGACTTACTTTCAGTTATTCTTGGTGACTTTCCGAAAATGACCACAATACTTTCCTCCTCTTATTAAATCTAACAGTTCCCGACTTTTCGGAAGATCCCGACTATCGCTTCTGAAACAATGATCTGAGACATCTCCCGACTCTTAACTAGTGTCTAATGCTCTTTGTAAGACCACTCATTTGGTCTTGTCTCCCTAATATGACTCAGTCGAACCGTTCCTCAAATAATGACTGTTAGCATGAAATATTGTGATATTTTAGGCACGTTTTCTAAGTGTATTTCATCCATATTGATAGTCATTGATTAAGCATTGATGCATTTGTGAGCTAGTTTGTCTATATTGTCGAAATAGAGATCTACACAAGCTTTATGTTGATTGTAGGCAATTAAGAGCTATTTCCGAACGGATTGAGCGAGAATGGAGTTTGATTGAGTATGTCCAAGGATTGAGGACATCTCTAGGAGCTAAGGATGGTGCTAACTTGAAGAATAGCACGAGGAAAGGAAGAATTACGGTTTAGCCCTAAACCACGCTCTAAAATACGGCCGTACTACATTCCACGTTCTAGTCCACGGCCGTGGAACCTTGGCAAGGGAAGCGTGGTTCATTCCAGTAACTTCTACGGCCGTGGAGGGTTGTGTCAAACCGTGACCAACTTCCACGCTCTAAATTACGGGCGTGGAACCCTTCTACGACCGTGATCTTGGCGATCTTTTTCGCAATACTTTAAGCCACGATCTTCTACGCAATTGGGCCGGGCTTATATTTTATCTTACACTATAAAAGGACGGACGAAGAGAGATTCTGTCACCTTCGCTTACGCTTAGACGCACCTCCGCTTAAACTTGGAATTGCCCTAATTTCGCATTTTGGCGGAGATTGTGATTGAGAGATTTTGCACTTTGTGCTATTGCGATTTCCGGATTGACGGAAGAGTTGAAGATTTGGAAGATTGTTCGTAAGGAGATTTCGCTTCTTATTTAGGTTTGATTAGAAGACGGATTGACATCCCGTTCTTCGTTCTTATCTAAGATTGTGATTGTTTGCATTATTCCGAATCTATTGACGTTATTGTTCTTGATTTGTGAATTTGAGATTGACTTAAGAGTTATTCAAGGTTTTCGGAAGTTTTCATCTTTCATTCTTTTAAATCTTGAATTTGATATCAATATGACTGTTGTTGGCTAAAACCCTTTAACAATTCTAAGGTGAAGGGTTGATAGTTGTGGCTTAGATGATGATAGATCGATCGTAAACAGATTGGACCCTGAGAGTTAGAAAGAATCGCCGACAAACCTAATCCACGGTCTGTTCTTGAGCTTCCACGGCCGTGGAACTCAAGAACCACCCGTAATTTTGTGTTAGTTTACGAACTTGCTTTTACTTTAATCCAAAGTTAAAGATTCCCTTTAACTTAGTCTTGGCTTGCCCTTTTCTAGGTGGTAGTGAAGCCTCAACAACCTCTACCTCGATTCTGAGTGTCACAACCTTAATCGGTTTAGTTAGTCTTGATCCTTGGATTACAAGTTTGGGTATTTGACATTAATTCTTACCTTTAGAACCTTTCTATATTGAAGCCTCAACAACCTTTATAGAGAGTGTCTTCTAGGTGAGTCACATAAGGTTTTTGGAACTTCACCGTACGATTACCTTACATTCGTATACCTTTGCATACCTTAACTCTGTCCTTATATCTTTAGTATATCTTGAATCGATTGCCACAGCTGGATTCCTGGATCTTTAGGATTGTTGTTTTCCCAATATATTTGCAAAGCTTCATACATTTACTTGCTTGACAATTCTTAACTGGATTAAACCCCCCAAATCCCTGTGTTCGATACTCTGGAATTCTTGCTCAACTATATCGATCCGTACACTCTGGGTTCGCTTGCTTGATTCTAGTTTTATAATTAAAGCTTATTTGCACGCACGCTAAGTGGCGAACAAGTTTTTGGCGCCGTTGACGGGGATTTGGTCTAGGCCGAATTCGGTTATCGGTTGTCAAGCTTGGGAGCTTCTCCCTTGTTATTTGATATCTCTTTGAGTGCATGCGCAGGTCTAGGAACACCGAGGACCTCTTACCTCTTGATCAAGAGCTTGAGAGGAATTTGAGGAGAAAGCGTAAGGAAAAGAAAATGGCTGAAGAACGTGATCTCCAATCGGAGTTAGCGGAAAAAGAAGCTCAACTCTAATGGAGTGAGAAGACTCGTAGGGAAGAAACGGATCGTCACCAAATGAAGGTTGATGATCTAACGGATATGATGTTCCAAATGAGGTTGGAGATAAACAACCTTAAGGAGAAAAAGAAAAAGAGGAGATCGGGAAGATCGGTTAGAGCTAACTCATCCAATGAGGATAGCGACTCCTCCATGCCACCGTTAGAGGAGATTGATCCCACGATCAATGTGAATCCATTCCATCCACGGCTAGTTACAAATCGCCGTGTTCCACCTAGGAATGCAAATGCGAGGGTCGAACGTGTGGAAGAAGAGCCAAGAACTCTTGGCCAAAGGATGAATCCAACTCAGCAACCAGGCCGTCTAGGTGTGAACTTTGATGCTGATGATGTACAAGGGTTTAGCTTCAACCCTCAAGTTATTACCATTGTTCGCCAAAACCAATTTGGTGGAACAAGTGCTGAATCTCCACACCAACATCTACAAAACTTTGAGATTATGATGGAGACGATGAAGCCTAAGAACGCTACTACCAACATCTACAAACTCAAGCCTTTCTTCTTCTCCTTGAAGGGGAAAGCATTGTCTTGGTATCAAGCTCTTCCAAGTGGAAAGCTTGAGACATGGGAGGATCTTTCCGCGGAGTTCCTTGTTACGCTAAAAGGTGTGCACGCAATAAGCCTTAAATTTATACTCGTTATAATTATCCTAACTTCTAGCGCACCCGCAGTGTACGGGACGTATGTAGAAAGATAAGTATTCCGAGGTCGAACACAAAGACTAAGGTGAAATTGATTTAAGTTGTGATTGAATTTATCAAGATCTAAGTCTAAAGAAAAGGAGAAAATAAAGGAAGAAGATCTCAATTGTTTGGTTGGTTTTAGGTGATCACATCAAAGATCACAATTCATCCAAAGCAATCAATCAAACTAAACCAAAAATCAGCACAAATAAACAAATCAAACAAGATATTGATCAAGGGAAAGGAAAGACGGATTCTAGGGGTTAGAAATTCCGGTTATGGCATAGAACTCAAGTTATCTATTCATTATTTGGATTGATTTTAATATGTTGGGATTAAGTATTTCTAGATTGGGATCAATTACCGGGTAGGTCTCATGGTCCAACTAGTCCACACCTAAGGTCTTATTACCGGGTAAGTCTCTAAGAACCTAAGGTTAGGAATTCTACACAAACCGGAATTTTTAATTAGGAATCTAACCTATCCTTACCGGGTAAGTCTCGGAATGGGAAGTCCTAATCAACATTCCTAGCACATCTAATCCAATGGCGGCTTATTAGGCTCACCACTACCTAAGGTCTTGCTATTTTGAATTCTAAGGGCAAGGATTACCGGTTAAGTCTCTCCTAGCACTTAGTCTCTACTCTAGGATACTCTAGGGTAGGTTAAACTTAGCAAAAACTTAGGGTTTCAATATTTATATAGATCTAAGGTGAGATCCTTCGAACCAGAGAAAATCACGGTTTGTTCTATAGAAACCACGACCGTGGTTCTTCAAGAACTACCCGTGATTTCTAACAGAGACTACGTTCATAAACAAAATCGTCCAAAGGTAAATCTAAGTCCGTCCTATCATAGTTCTAGCCAAAATCATCTTTTCCTCACCCTAGAATCACATCAATTTAGCCTACAACATTCATGATGGAAATCAAAGCAAGCAAACATAAAATCATAATCCCCATTGCAAGATAATGAAAGAAAAGAGATGAACAATGAACTTCAAGAACTAACAAATCCGAGAATGGAATTAGAGCTACTTACAACCCTTCCAAAAGAAGGTTTCAAGGGTTTACAAACTCCAGAAATAAAATCCGAAATACAAGAAAGCTATGGTGTGTTCTTCTCTCCTCTTCAATGGAACCTTTCTTCTTCTCTTGGGCACTTTCCTGCCTAGAAAAAATCTTCTTCTTGGAGAATATATTTTGTTAGAGAAATGGATAATGGATGAGCTGCTCCCAAACTACCCCAGCTGCCTCAAACAACCCATCCAGGACCACCTTTATAACAATTTCTTCATGAGCTGGCCATGAGATTCGTGGCACAGCTGTCACGAGAATCTGGCAAAATCCACGGTCATTTCCACGGCCGTGGTTCTTCAGGAAACCGTGATTCTATGCAGAAACTTCGTTTTGGATCATTAGGCTGCGGTTTGGTGCATGGATTGTGTTGGCAAGGTTCCATGAGTCCTCCTCAGCCTCGGCTTGCGTTCCAATGAGTTCGGAAGCGTGTCATCTAAATGAACGACCCTCAAACGCATCGTTTTAGCTCAAAACATCCCGAAATACCTACAAAATGCGCACAAGTCCGTGTAGACGTCTATCTCGACAAAATACATGTTTTGAGTGCAAAACGTATTGGACTAGTGCTAGATCATGCATGATTGAGCGAGAATCTTATCTAAATGTACACTTATAACTATGCTATAAATCGTGTTATCATTCCTCACTAAGTTCTTTCCGCCATCTAAAACGGCGGAACTAAGAGGTAAGATTAATGCATTCTCCATGAGATCTAACGAAAGTTTGTTTCAATCTTGGGAAAGATTTCAGGATTTGCTATTGGATTGCCCTCATCATGGCATAACCAAGCTTGCATTGTTGGAGATATACTATACGGGGCTAGATGTGGAGACACAATTCAAGCTCCAATCCCTCTCATGTGGTACATTCATGGACATGAGGGAAGATGACGCTTGGGACTTCATTGAGAAGCAAGCAAGAGTCATAGAGAAGTATTCTCACCGGAAGGTGGAAGGAAATCGTGTAGAGCAAGGAGCAAAGCTCACACATGAAGCTCAAACTCAAATCTTTTCTCTCAACAATGAGATTAAAGAGTTGAAGGAAGCTATCAAGACCAACTTTCCAAAGCAAAACGGAAGGGATGTTGGCTACTTGGGCAACAACAACAACGGCGGTGAGAATACAAACCGCAACAACAACAATAACCGGAACAACAACCGGAATAATTGGAACGGCAACAACAACAACCGGAACAATAATTGGAACAACAATAGGGGTTCAAACAACAACAATTGGCGCTCCAATCAACAAAACTCCGGTAACTCTTATCCTTCCAATTCAAATTCACTAACCCCACCTTCTTCTTCTTCTTCCACTCCTTTGAAAAGCCAGGGGCAAACATCTAATGGAGGAAGCACTTCGGAGAAGGAGAAGCCCGATCCCATGTTGGAGACGATTTTGGGAAAGCTTCAAGGGTTAGAGACCCGCATCATAAAGGTTGATGACCACATTTCTAAGGTTGATAAAGCCCAAAAGGTTTTAGAAAACCAAATGTTCAGCCATGCGGAGGAAGTTCCTAGGAATCAAGGGAAACTTCCAGGAAAAACGGAGGACAACCCAAAGGGAAGGGTAATGGCAATTACAACTAGGAGCGGAGTGACAACCACCGATCCGCAGCCTAAGTTTGTTGAAGTCTCCGTTGAGAAAGACAAAGAGAAGGGGAAGGATAAGGAAGATGTCTACGTTCCTCCTCCGGCTTACAAACCTCCCCTACCATTCCCTCAATCTAGAGCGAGAGCGCGTCTAGATAAACAATTTGGTAAGTTTATAGAACTCATGAGCAAGCTACATATTAATATACCTTTCATTGATGCTATTGTAGGTATGTCGGCTTATGGAAAGTTCTTGAAAGAAATCCTCTCTAACAAGAGAAAGTTAGAGGACTTTGGAGAGGTTAAGATGAGTTCGGATTCTTCGGATCTCATCAAGACCATGAAGGAGAAAATGCCCCCCAAGCTACAGGATCCGGGGTCATTTTGCATTCCCATAGGAGTGGGAGATGTCACATATGATGCATTATGTGACTTGGGAGCTAGTGTGAGCATCATCCCACTTGTATTATGTAGGAAGATCGGTTTAGGCGACCCTAAACCGGTGAAGATGACGTTGTACATGGCGGATCGATCCATCACTCGCCCCGTCGGTATTGTAGAAGACGTCCTGGTCAAGCTAGGTAAATTCTTTGTTCCCATTGATTTTGTTGTGCTTGACATTCCTGCAGATAGTCCGGTCCCGATCATACTCGGAAGACCGTTTCTTGCAACTTCCGGCTGCATAGTCGATTGCAAGAATGCTAGACTCACCTTTGACATAGGAGAGGAGAAGGTAGAATTCGTTCTTTCTACTCTAGTGAAGGAACCAATCTTTGATGAGGATATATTCAATATCCAAGATGAAGAAGGGTTATCTAGAGAGGAGGTAAGTGCTATTCTCTTCAAAGATCCTTTGCAAAAGGTTATTACTATGAGTCTAACGGATGTAGGGGAAGAAGAGGAGTGCAATGAGGCAATTGAAGCCTTAGAAGCACAAGAAGAAGTATGTGAAGAGGAGTTTGAGAAACTCCACGACGAAGCAGAAAACGTGAGAATCCACGGCCATACACTATATTCCACGGCCGTGGATTTCACCAACCAAAGCGTGGCTCACTCCAGAGGGTTACACGGTCGTGGAGGAAACAGAGCACCCGTAACCACATTCCACGCCCAAAATCACGGCCGTGGAGAAGCCAGAGCAACCGTAATTTTGGCCGTGGACGAAGACAAATGTGCCACTTCTTCAACTTCTTTCGATTCTTCCCCCACACCTTCTACTTCCTTAGACACTTCTAAGGAACCATCGGATGCTCCTCAAGAACCATTGGAAGCTCCGAAAGAAATGGATTGAAACAACTTCCTACACATCTAAGTTACGCTTTTCTAGGACCTAACTCTACTTATCTGGTAATTATTAGTTCCGATTTAACCATAGATGAACATAGTAAGCTTATGGCTGTCCTTAGGAAACATAGGAAAGCTTTAGGTTATACTATAGAAGACTTAGTAGGAATCAAACCTTCCCTATGCATGCACAAAATATTAATGGAAGAGGACTTTAGAACTTCAAGACAACCTCAAAGGCGGTTGAATCCGACCATGAAAGAGGTTGTCAAGAAGGAAATTCTTAAACTTCTTGATGCAGGTATCATCTACCCTATCTCCGATAGCAAGTGGGTGAGTCCGGTACAAGTAGTTCCGAAGAAGGGAGGAATGACGGTCATCACCAACAAGAATAACGAACTCATTCCTACCCGAACCGTGACAGGATGGCGGATGTGCATAGACTACCGCAAGCTTAACAATGCGACAAGGAAGGATCACTTCCCATTGCCATTCATCGATCAAATGCTTGAAAGATTAGCACAACATTCGCACTTTTGCTATCTTGACGGTTATAGTGGTTTCTTTCAGATTTCGATACACCCGGATGATCAAGAGAAGACCACGTTCACGTGCCCATGGGGTACGTTTGCTTATAGGAGGATGCCGTTCGGGCTTTGCAACGCCCCAGCCACCTTTCAAAGGTGCATGATGGTCATCTTCTCCGAATATATAGAGGAAATCATGGAGGTCTTTATGGATGACTTCTCCGTATACGGTTCCTCTTTTGACAATTGCCTTTCTAACCTTGCTCTTGTATTACAAAGGTGTGAAGACACTAACCTAGTTCTTAATTGGGAGAAGTGTCAATTTATGGTAAAGGAAGGGATTGTATTAGGACACTTAATCTCTAGTAGAGGGATTGAAGTAGATAGAGCTAAAATAGAGGCTATAGAAAAGCTTCCTCCCCCAACTTCGGTGAAAGGGATAAGAAGTTTTCTAGGACATGCTGGATTTTATAGACGCTTCATAAAAGACTTCTCTAAAATATCAAAACCGCTCACTAATCTATTGATGAAGGATGCAGTTTTTGAGTTTTCGCAGGAATGCTTGGATGCGTTTAACATGATCCGGGAAGCTCTAATTTCAGCACCTATTATCCAACCTCCGGATTGGAATCTTCCCTTTGAGGTTATGTGCGATGCTAGTGACGTAGCTATAGGAGCTGTTCTTGGACAAAGAAAGGAAGGGCGAACCCATGCCATATACTACGCTAGCAAGACGCTAGATGAAGCGCAGCTCAACTACGCCACTACGGAAAAGGAATTTTTAGCCATTGTTTATGCTATTGACAAATTTCGCTCTTATCTTGTAGGTACAAAGGTGATTGTATATACGGATCATGCTGCGATCCGGTACCTCCTTGCAAAGAAGGATGCGAAGCCAAGGCTAATTAGATGGATTCTTCTCCTACAAGAATTCGATCTAGAGATCCGCGACAAGAAGGGTTCGGAAAATTCTGTTGCGGATCATTTGATTCGCCTAACACATCTAGAGGACGACCATATACCTATAGATGACTCCTTCCCGGACGAACACTTACACATTATAGAGGAGTGCATCGATGTGATCTCCAAAGGTAACGAACCATGGTTTGCTGATTTTGTTAACTATTTGGTTTGTCAGGAGATACCGCCCGGATTATCCTACGCACAAAGAAAGAAGTTCTTTAAGGATGTCCGGGAATACTTTTGGAATGAACCTCTCCTCTTTATGAGAGGTCCAGATGGCATCATTCGGCGATGTGTGCCGGAAGATGAGATGCAAAGTGTCATCCGCCATTGTCATTCACTACCTTGTGGAGGACACGCTAGTTCGAACAAGACTAGCGCTAAGGTATTGCAATCTGGATTCTTTTGGCCTACTTTATTTAGAGATGTGCAATTTTTTGTTTCCTGCTGCGATGCTTGTCAAAGAACAGGAAATATCTCTAGAAGGAATGAGATGCCTCTCAATAACATCCAAGAGGTGGAGATTTTCGACGTTTGGGGAGTTGACTTTATGGGACCGTTCCCATCATCTTGTGGAAACCAATACATAATCTTGGCGGTGGATTACGTTTCTAGATGGGTGGAAGCAATTGCCTCTCCCACCAATGATGCCATGGTGGTGGTTAAGTTCTTCAACAAGACCATCTTCCCACGATTTGGGACACCAAGGACTATTATTAGTGATGGGGGTTCTCACTTCATTGCCCGGCGCTTTGAAGCTCTTCTAGCTAAGTATGGGGTTACTCACAAGATCGCCACCCTTTATCATCCACAAACTAGTGGACAAGTTGAGATCTCAAACCGGGAGATCAAAGGAATCTTAGAGAAGACGGTTTCAAGGACTAGGAAGGATTGGTCCTTGAAGCTTGATGATGCATTGTGGGCGTACCGGACTGCGTACAAGACTCCCATAGGAACCACACCATACAACCTTGTGTATGGAAAGTCTTGTCACTTACCGGTAGAGTTGGAGCACAAGGCGTTTTGGGCCATCAAGTGGTTGAATTTCAGCATGAAGGAAGCGGGAGAGAAGCGTCTCTTGGACCTTAATGAGCTTGAAGAACTCCGCTTGAACGCTTATGAAAACGCCAAGATTTATAAGGAGAGAGCAAAGCGTTGGCATGATAAGCATATCATCCCAAAGGACTTCAAAGAAGGAGATCAAGTTCTCCTCTTCAATTCAAGGCTTCGTCTCTTTCCAAGTAAGCTTAAATCTCGTTGGACCGGACCTTTTCTAATCAAACGTATTTTCCCCCATGGTGCAGTTGAAGTATGGGGTGAAGCGGGCGGAAGCTTTAAGGTGAACGGTCAACGACTCAAGAAGTATATGCCGGAACTCCAAACTGAAGAGTTCGCGCCTACCGCACTCGAATAAGTGCGAATTTGGTCTAGCTACGGACCTTAAACAAAGCGCTTCTTGGGAGGCAACCCAAGGTATTGCATTTATGCTTTTTGTTTTTGATTCATAGATTAGCTTAGTTTAGACGTTTTTGCTTTGTTTTGCCTTCGATTCCTTCTGGTATGTTCGTGTTTTTGGATGTAGGAACAGTGGAAAAGGAAAGGGAAAGAGTAAGTTTGAAGAAAAGTGACGAAACTTGGACTTTGGAGCATTACAGAGAGTTCCACGGCCTAAACCACGGCCGTGACAGCTACAGTGACCGTAATTTCCAAAAGCCTTTGAAAAATCACCAAAACCACGGTTCCGTACATTTCCACGGCCGTGGAACCCCCCGACAGACCGTGATTTTCACAAATTTTTCCGGCCACTATATAAACCACGTTCTTCACAAAAACACAACACACAAAGCCCAAATTATGCCCAAAATCGCCGATTCCACGCCCTTCACCTTAATTCTCCGTTCGTTAATCGTTTTTAACGATTCTTTGACCCAAACTGAAGCAAATCCAACCACCAATGAGATCCAAGCAACGATTCGAGCGGCAAATCACCAAGGAAAGCAGAATTCGGATTTTAAAATCCGAAAACCTAGGTTTTTCCGCTCTTCTCTATCTTTGTCGATTCGGCCTTAATTTTGATAGAATTTGTAGGAGAACTGATTGAAATTGGAAGAAATTAGTCTAGGACTGATTGAGTACTGAGTTTGGTGATTGATTGCTGAGTTTTGAGAAAATTCAAGACGAACCACGGTCTCTGTAACTTCCACGGCCGTGGAACACCAAGAACAGAGGCTTCTGCCAGAAATGGATTTTGTGAGGAGAGTGTCCGGGAGAAATAAGGACAAGAACAAAGAGAAGGATAAGAATAAAAAGAGGAAGGGCAACCCCTCTTCCTCTTCCTCCTCTAGAGCATCACCACCTTCATCCCCTTCACCTCCATCATCACCTTCATCACCATCACCTCCTAGCCCTAGAGTCCCCACCATTCACGAGGATCATCTCGACACCTTAGAGAGGATCCATAAGAGGGTTGTTATAGGACCTAGGTACCTACTGTTGGAGGATTTAGCTCCTCTACATGTGATTGATGACATCACTTGGCTCTTGGATAGAGCCGGATTAGTTGTCTTCTCGGCTATCCAAAAAGTCGCATACGAGGAGATTACTAGAGAGGTTGTGACATCTTTTGAGCACAACCATGTTGCTAGGACAGTTTCTTTCCGTCTGATGGAAAGAAACTATGAGTTCTCCATCCGGGAGTTCGGAGCCTTCTTTGGGTTCCATGAGACCTTCAATGGTTGTTTCCCCAGCGGCGTTTACGCCAAGGATTTCTGGGAGGAGGTAGCCATGATCTATGCCAGCGAGGACCGCTGGCAACCAGCTGATACCAAGGCTAAGTTGATGTATCACTTAGCCTTGAAGATTTCTCACCGGGTACTTTCTGAGTGTCTCTTCCCTAGGACGGAGACACCTCAGAAGATCAAGACGGATGAGCTCTTTCTTCTGTACTCCATGCTATATGGACGACTGGCTGACTGCGCCACCCTCTTAGCTGCTACCATGAGCAAGCTAAAGAACAAGAGGGCTGGCAACATTGGATATGGTGGGATAGTGACCCACCTTGCTAGGATATTAGGGGTAGATTTCTCCGCCTGCACACGCATTCCTGCTGTACCCCTAGGACTCCAGGCCTTTATGACTATAGGTCTCATCTTCCCCACCCATAGAGGTCCACCTTACGCAGCTATGCCATGGGAGAGCAGGACGGGGAGAGGCATTGAGTGGCTCCCAGAGTATTCCATTATGGCTGGACGCCATAACTGGAAGGAGACGTTCGCTGCTATGCATGCGAACAGGATTGCAGCCCCTCCATATGTCCCACCACCGCCTGTAGTTGAGGAGGAGAAGATGAGAGATCAATATGAGGGAGGAGGAGGAGCTGATGACTTTGGCATATTCCCGGATCAGCCGGATGTGGTTCCTGATATGCCCAAACGTTCTCCTTGCCCAGCTAGAGCATCTGGCTCTTCTTCTCGCCGCGCCAGCGTGAGCGAGAGGCCCACTTGGATGGAGACTCCTCCTGCGTGGTACGGAGCTCCACCACCATGGTCTACACAGGCACCGCCACCACCAGCACCAGCACCGTCAGATGCACCGGGATGGTACAGCCAGCCGCCTGGCTGGTATGAGCAGCTGCCGGAGTGGGCCACCGACCTTTCTGATAGGGTGGGAGCATTGGAGATTCGAGCTGACACTAGAGATGCACGTATGGACGACCTCGACCATATGATGAGGGATGCCTACCGCCAACAGCTCGGGCGGTACTACGATCCTAGCTTCTCTCCATGTCCGCCTCCACCGCAGTGATGACGATGATGACCGACAGCTTTAGCCGCTCCACCACCATTTTGTGAGTTCCTTTTCTTTCTTTCTTTTCTTCTTTTTCTTTTCTTTGAACATCAGGGACAATGTTTGTTCCAAGTATGGGGTGGGGTGTGACTAATCGTCTGTAATAACTCTTACTCACTTTGTTTGCTTCTATTGAGACTATCTTGCATGTTTCATTATATTGTTGCACGTTTCATTATTGCATTGCATGAAACAGAGTTTGAAAAACCCATAAAAATTGAAAAATTTTGAAAATTTTGTGCTTCTAAGAGTTGAGATGATTTCTATGATAATCACCACTTGTGAATTGAGTTTTGATGACAATTGCATGCTTAAACGAATAGTGAATTGAAAAGAAATTGAATGAGTTGATTATACCTCTTTTGCAAATTTCATAATGTGATGAATGTTACTTAAATCATGTTAAGAAATTAAGGTTGAAATCACACTATAAGTTCTTATACTTCTTTTTGAGATGATTAAGGCAATTCGATTTTCTTTCTTCTTTCTTTGATCATTTAGCCCCTCATTGAAATAATGGCATCCTTTACCTATCCGGGAATTTGGAGGAGTTGATTGATATTGGCATGTTTGATGTGGGAGGGCCTTGAAAGCAATTATTTGCAATCAAAAGAATAGAAATAAATTGTAGGTTTGGGGAAGTCAATCATGATGATGAGTAACTCGGCACCATTCACATAGCCGGGTGTTTGTGTCTTGCCAAAGTCGGATTGAGCGATATTCCTAGTGGATTATGGTATGTGCGCTAAGGGTTTGAGGCATCTCATAAAAAATTGAGAAACGCCAATCTCCTAGGCTTCGGTTTTTGTGCACCTCTATCCATAACTCCAAAAGTAAAGTCGAAAAATGAAAGGAAGAGAGCAAAGCTCTAAGTTGAAAGTGCTGCGAAAACCGCAAGAGAAGAAGAAAAGAGTAGTTATCCACTTTCCCGGATTCATGCACCACATTCCTTAAAGTTTTCCTTCCCTTTTCCACATTCTAGACCTTGTTGAAAGTCCTTAAGATCAAAAGAATGTTATATGACTTGGTGATCTAAATTGAAGTTTCTTATGATTGATTTTGATAATGTTTGAAGGTTATGATGTTTACATGGAAGTTTGATTGATTCATGAGCTTTCTTTACTCTTTACTCTTTGATTAAGTGTATGAAAGTCTTATAAACGAATGAAGCAAGATTTGAGAATGATCTATTGATTAGAAGGCACATTCATCCAAAAGAAGTTTTGCTTTGAGAAGGTACACATATTTCATCCTAACTTGTGTTTTAAAAGTTTTTGAAAGACCTTGCTTGAGGACAAGCAAGTGGCAAGTATGGGGTTATTTGTTAGCATGAAATATTGTGATATTTTAGGCACGTTTTCTAAGTGTATTTCATCCATATTGATAGTCATTGATTAAGCATTGATGCATTTGTGAGCTAGTTTGTCTATATTGTCGAAATAGAGATCTACACAAGCTTTATGTTGATTGTAGGCAATTAAGAGCTATTTCCGAACGGATTGAGCGAGAATGGAGTTTGATTGAGTATGTCCAAGGATTGAGGACATCTATAGGAGCTAAGGATTGTGCTAACTTGAAGAATAGCACGAGGAAAGGAAGAATTACGTTTTAGCCCTAAACCACGCTCTAAAATACGGCCGTACTACATTCCACGTTCTAGTCCACGGCCGTGGAACCTTGGCAAGGGAAGCGTGGTTCATTCCAGTAACTTCTACGGCCGTGGAGGGTTGTGTCAAACCGTGACCAACTTCCACGCTCTAAATTACGGGCGTGGAACCCTTCCACGACCGTGATCTTGGCGATCTTTTTCGCAATACTTTAAGCCACGATCTTCTACGCAATTGGGCCGGGCTTATATTTTATCTTACACTATAAAAGGACGGACGAAGAGAGATTCTGTCACCTTCGCTTACACTTAGACGCACCTCCGCTTACACTTGGAATTGCCCTAATTTCGCATTTTGGCGGACATTGTGATTGAGAGATTTTACACTTTGTGCTATTGCGATTTCCGGATTGACGGAAGAGTTGAAGATTTGGAAGATTGTTCGTAAGGAGATTTCGCTTCTTATTTAGGTTTGATTAGAAGACGGATTGACATCCCGTTCTTCGTTCTTATCTAAGATTGTGATTGTTTGCATTATTCCGAATCTATTGACGTTATTGTTCTTGATTTGTGAATTTGAGATTGACTTAAGAGTTATTCAAGGTTTTCGGAAGTTTTCATCTTTCATTCTTTTAAATCTTGAATTTGATATCAATATGACTGTTGTTGGCTAAAACCCTTTAACAATTCTAAGGTGAAGGGTTGATAGTTGTGGCTTAGATGATGATAGATCGATCGTAAACAGATTGGACCCTGAGAGTTAGAAAGAATCGCCGACAAACCTAATCCACGGTCTGTTCTTGAGCTTCCACGGCCGTGGAACTCAAGAACCACCCGTAATTTTGTGTTAGTTTACGAACTTGCTTTTACTTTAATCCAAAGTTAAAGATTCCCTTTAACTTAGTCTTGGCTTGCCCTTTTCTAGGTGGTAGTGAAGCCTCAACAACCTCTACCTCGATTCTGAGTGTCACAACCTTAATCGGTTTAGTTAGTCTTGATCCTTGGATTACAAGTTTGGGTATTTGACATTAATTCTTACCTTTATAACCTTTCTATACTGAAGCCTCAACAACCTTTATAGAGAGTGTCTTCTAGGCGAGTCACATAAGGTTTTTGGAACTTCACAGTACGATTACCTTACATTCGTATACCTTTGCATACCTTAACTTTGTCCTTATATCTTTAGTATATCTTGAATCGATTGCCACAGCTGGATTCCTGGATCTTTAGGATTGTTGTTTTCCCAATATATTTGCAAAGCTTCATACATTTACTTGCTTGACAATTCTTAACTGGATTAAACCCCCCAAATCCCTGTGTTCGATACTCTGGAATTCTTGCTCAACTATATCGATCCGTACACTGCGGGTTCGCTTGCTTGATTCTAGTTTTATAATTAAAGCTTATTTGCACGCACGCTAAGTGGCGAACAATGACTCAACACCTAGTTCTTATAAGGCTTTCAACTTGTTGTAATCTAAAATCACACTTTTGGTGGAGATTTTCATATAGATAACTAATTCTTTAACTTGAGGTCATAGATAAAATAATATTGGGTTTCCTAATATGCGGGTTATGGCCCCACCATGCTTCCCTACGCTACTCTGATTAATCTGTTGTCTCCCATTACTCATAATGGCGTCTCCCGTAAGCCAGGATGATTTACCAAACTCTCGCATGTAACTTCCTTCTCATAATTGCAAGATCCTCTCACGCCGACCGTCAGTATAGTGATGATTTACTATAGTAAAGGGAAGACTCGTACTCTAAGCCGTGAGTACTGGTTGTCCGAAACCTCGAAATAAACTATCTCTATCCGTCAAGGCTATGGTCCTCACCCAAATGTAGTTTTACGATTGGTCTAGAGAACTCCTCGGCAAAATAAATTACCAGTCACGCCTCCTTGGAGGGATGAAACGTGCGGTCTTGGAATTTCCCGGACATCACTTATGTCTCATCGGAACTGTACTTACTACTCGTCAGGACTACTCAATGTGGTTATCCTTCCACAATTCCTTTTAACTTCAACGTAGGGTACATCACGTTGGCTTACAAGTCCTTATCCTGACCTATTTCAAATCTTGACATGGAGTTATCTAGCTCCTCATTCCCTAGGTGTGGTAACGAGCCTATTTCGAAACAGTAATACCAAACACATGATGGTTTCTCATGCTTGTCTCGTAAACTTCTTATACTAGGTGACTCATCTTGTAATATTCTCGTTGTCCGGACTAGTCTCCTAATGTCACTTGGTTATCACCACTCTTTCAGTGTTGAATCCTCAATTGTGTTGTACTCTTGAATAGATTGTATAAGAGGATCTCCATCTCCACTATTGTTAAGGTTGACAGGGATCACCTTTGATACCTGGTATGTTTCTTTTGACTAGTTAAGCTATCCGCCTGGGGTTACACTTCTTCAACATGGTTTTATCAATCCGATAGCATGATTTTTGTTCAACATCTCTCGGTATCATTTCCATAGGAAACATCATATGCATATCATTTTCTCAAAAATCCGATTTTCTCGACTCACATCCATTAGGTTGTCCTTATGGCCATGTTGATTGGATTTATTACTTCTATCTACTCTTTTGTCATCATTCCAGAACGCACTTCTGGGCACACCATGTACGCAGTCCGACTACTACCTCTCCATCTACATATATTGGTTATCAGGGTTAGCTTGAATTTTTTTTTCGGAGTACCATTTTTCATTAAACTCTTATATAACCACTCTTCGGTAATCATCTTATTTGGTGGTACAGGATCCGTATAACAACCTTCAATCATTCAACCTTACTCTCCCTCATGTTTGTTCCAACAAGGATATAGATTCCATTTACAATCTCTCCACAGCTCAATAAGATATTTTACCAAGGCATTGGATCATACTTTCTATGTTTGTGCCGCCTCTATAATTCTAATTGTTCTGTGTCACATCTTTAGTCGCAAGGGCTTCCTCTGTCAATTTAGAAAATTGACCCCAACTTTTACGCGGAAGAGCACCATCAGTCTAATTTGTGTCAACTGCAGAGTACCCTCTGTCTGGACTGACGTAGGATTTGGTCAAAATCATCTGCTTCTTCTTACTCCTCTAGTTCTCCTTATACTAATCCATCTGTACTAACTGTGATCTGTAAAATTTTTCTTAGCTAATAGGTAAGCAACTACTCATATTGATTTAACTGCACAATTGTCGCAGTTGATCTCTTGAAGAATTTCTCCAGATGTCGATACAATTCTTTTATAAACCTATGGTTATTCTTCTTATTTGTCAACCAGTCACCACTAGTTAGTCTGCACGTATAAAGTCTCAGTTGTTACCAATTAGTTTGTAGTTGACCTTCTACAGGATCGTAGACTTACTTTTCTTCTATCTCTTTTAATGTGGAGGTACTTGGTAAAATGTTATCTCCTCTAGGTTATCGGTTTATACTCCTTTGGCTCCTCCTACAGTTTTCACTGTAAGCTCACTTATACTCTTCCAAGTCCGGTTGTATCATTCCTCTACCGTCGATGAACTTATCAATTCTTCCACAATAGCTTGTAAGCGCTTCTTTGTGATTCCTCTTACATTAGTCATCATCTGTTTGCGGCTCTCTGGTATGAACCGTTAATGTTGGTAACCTAAATCTCTTTGTGAATGAGAAGTTATATTGTGTACCCTCGAGTCCACCAATATCATTCCTTCACATTCTTCCTCCTTGGTTGGTGTAGTTCTATAATGCCACCTTTATAGAAATCCATTGTCTCAATTCCAGACTTCTACTGTATTTGATACTTGCGTCCTGATTTTCTTTAAAATTCTTGCATCTTTGAGGAAGTCAAACCGTCTCTATGATGATGAAATTTATTTCTCGTCTTTAAACTCATTTGTCAATGTCTGTCTTTGTACCCTTAAAGTCTTCACATAGGGGTCAACACCATATCTCCTCGGTACTCTCATGCTCATACTTGCCTATCGTGGCATCCACCTTAGTCGTAGTTGTTATTTAACCCAAGTGTAGTTGTATGGTACCTTGCTTGATTTGTTTTCCCATATTGTCCTCTTCAGTCCGCACTCGTGTCAATCCTTACACGTATCTCCGACTTTCATCTTTCGTCCACATACTACCAAGTCCCTTGGACGGTTTTCCATCACTTCTAGCTGAGTTGTTTTGTTGTTTCTCCCTCGTTCGATTGTTCCCGTTGTTAAAATCATCTTGCAATCCACAACACTTTGTCCACCCGTTCTTCGGAAAATTGCAGGAATCACCAGAGAACCCTCGAGAACGAAAATGTTCAATCTGGGTTTGTGTACACTATCTTCACATAGATACTCTATAAGATCTACTAATGTTTTATCATGCGGCGATACTCACATCATGATAACTCAACTAAAGGACATCCTATCCTTTAGGATATTAACATACTACATATACATATATATACACATATCTATACAACCTACATAAATATAAAATATTATATAAGTCCATATACTATTTACTATCATATCCAACTACAGAGATCCACGGAGGTAGTGGTGGTCATCCGTACTTTCTATCCCATCCCGACTCATGCATGAAATTGGAAAATCAGAAGTTTCATTGAAAAGTTCAGACCCCTTTCGGGTTCTGTTTATTTACTTATTCGGAACTCGAGAAGTCATCTGCTGATATCATGTTGCTAACCTAGAGCTTTGATATCATGTTGTAACACCCCGAATTCTCAGAACTCGAGAAGTCACTGGTTAGGACCTCACAATGGGTCCCGACCTTAGTTTGACAACAATTTTACTAGGATCTTACAACAAGACACAAATAAGGAAACCGAAATTCATAAATAGGTATTTTAATGTCATGAATGTAACAATAGCGTCTAACAGCCAACAACGTACTTAAGGTAATAAAAGTCTACATAACATCATACTAGAAAGGACACAACAAAGCAAAACCCAAACCCCACTCTAAGGAGTACGGAGACCCGACTGACCACTACTTTTGGATCACTCAGCTGCTGCTCTAACATATGGTAAATCTGAACAACAACATAAATCAACTGTTAGCTAGCTATCTAAACGTTAGATGAATGAAATTAGCACACACACACAATAGCAAAACTAAACACATCATGCTTTCAGAGATATCCATGTTTATTATCTTTATTTAAGTCATTCACCCTTATTAATGATACTTGTTTTGTGACACGAGGGATTCCCAAACCTCGCCTCCATTCCCGTGTAACCATCAGGAATGGATCCGATGCATCTCACCTTGTACCTGTATGTTCTGGGTATAGAGAACCTCCCAGTCTCCTGTCAGGGCTGGGTAGTGATGTCACGGCCCGTTATATATACACTTGGGCCTTAAAATAATAAAAGTCGTCCTAAGCATGTTATGATTATTAAACAATCAACACACCACTATCATCATTCAGCTAACATCTAGAAACCAGCTAAGTAAGTCGCAAGGACTTACCTGAATCAAATCTAAAATCCCGTTATCTCGACTCGTCTTGTAACCGTAGAA
Source organism: Fagopyrum esculentum (assembly GCA_033239045.1). Taxonomy (NCBI): domain Eukaryota; kingdom Viridiplantae; phylum Streptophyta; class Magnoliopsida; order Caryophyllales; family Polygonaceae; genus Fagopyrum; species Fagopyrum esculentum. Next base: position 157,086,608 of record BSUD01000001.1, read on the forward strand.
ACTCAATCGCCTGTTATACAAGGCAAGTGGATCAATAATGTATCCCACTTTCTTAGAAGTCTCCAACTTCTAAGATATAAAATCGATCATAAAGAAATTACAAAAATACCCTTATACGGGTAAATGACCATTTTACCCTTGGTCCCGAAACTCTATAAAATTCTATAACAAAATTCCAAACTATTCTTTTGAACTCAAAACCACACTCAAAACTCTCAAAAGGAAGTTTGCTAAAGATTTAGAAGAGTTAACTACATTCTTGACTTTCATAAAAAGTCGCTAAAGTCCAACTTTGGCTTAAGATATGAGAACCGAATAAAAATATAAAATTCCAAATAAAATATATAGGTCTTCTACATGATGCACTCTGCTCATAGAAGCAAGAAAATCTCAAAAATATCCAACAACAACTTCTATACAATTCTCCAAAGTTGGATACAAAATCCAGGAATTCTATACTTAGCCAAATTCTAAGTCATTTCACAACTGCACAAACAGTCGACTTTGAGCTCATATAGATCCAGATCCGACCGTTGGATCGGTCTCCACTTCTGATACATCACAGTATAGATATCATCTATATCATATTAAAAATGTAACGGTTGAAGATGCTTTTAAGGTCTCTAAACTTAAGTTCAAACATGACTGTACAACACAAAGTATTTTCAGCACTTTTTAGCAACAACCAGAAAACTGCTTACAACCTCAACTTCGAAAAATCATAACTACTAAACCTTTTGATGAAATCCTCTAAAATATTAATATCTTCTAGTATGTAATCCTAACTATTACAGATCCAAAATTCAAGTCCAATAGAGGTCAATAATCTATTCAAATCTATCTCACAAAACTGCATCACAAGCAGTTTTTCTCAACACTTAGAAAATTCAGCACACTTACAAAAAATGCGTGAGGAACCAGATTTGGGACACCATAACTCTCAAACTGTAGCTCGGATTCCTCTCAAATTTTAGTATGATCTAATATGCAATACTATCAACAACATATCCGAAATTAGCCACAAAAGAGGAGTCTAACTTACCCAATTTGGTCTCCAAGTCGGCTGTTCGTCACCTTACAACCCGGAAAAATGCATCAGCTTTCAAGCCATCTTCTAGGGCTGCTATGGAGGGTCTAAAGACATAAATGTGTACTCTAATTAGCACATACACAAAGAGGGTACTGAAGTGAAGCGAGGTGAGGTGTTTACCGGACACGAGAGACTCGGCAAGCTCACGAGTTCACTAGCAAAGGAAGGACGTTGATTGTTATGTTGTTGCGTGCAGGAAGGAGGAGAGCAGCGGGCTAGAGGTGCACTTGTGGTTCGAGAGGCTCGCATCATCGACTCGAAGGTCTAATGAAGCTAGACGCGGCGCTGAGGCGGTTTCCTGGCTCGTTGTGTGACTGGACGTACCGAAGGACTTCGAAGGAGCCTTGAGCCCTTGCTGGTGCGGCAGAGGGCAGACGACTCACTCTTGGATGCCGGCTCGACGGTGTTGTTCGGCATGGAAGGATGAGACACCGTCTGTTGTACTTGCAACTGCACGAGGCGTCGTCGATGGCGGTTGCTGGTGTGCCAAGGCGTTGACTGGAGGATGAAGTTGTCGGCAGTCCCGCTTCCTTGTTGGTGTGCTAAGGGCGGCGTTTGCTGAATACCAGGGGAGCGTCGAAGACGGAGGAGAGGAGAGGCCAGTGAAGAACGTCACTGCTTCACGCAGGAGCCGGCTGAGGAACGGCCAAGGCATCAACGCTGGGGTAGGTTTCTAGGGTTAGAAGCACGTAAGAGGTTCCTTCACCTCCTAACGGGCCCAGTTGGCTTGTTTCTGACGGGCCAGAATAGAAAGTCTTGATGGCCCGGATGGTATGGTTCTCATGTGCTGAAATTCTCTTCTCCTATAGGATAAAACTCTAATAACGGACCAAGAGAAGCTAGATCATTTCCGCGTACTTTATGTGAGTAGAACCTCATATAAAATAATAATAAAAAAAAATATCGAAGAGCTCGGTGTCACATAAAATGTCAAAAAGAAAAAGCCGGAAAAGAAGTCTAAACCGGTCGAGTTCCGGTTTGTCTCGGAAACAAATGGAAATAAATTTTCCGGATGTTACATATATATATATATATATATATATATATATATATATATATATATATATATATATATATAT
>BSUD01000001.1:157088797-157146706 GCA_033239045.1 Fagopyrum esculentum
ATATGTTATATATATATATATATATATATATATATATATATATATATATATATATATATATATATATATAGTTTTTGCTTTATATATGATCATGTATGGATAAATCTCTTCTTGATCTAAGGATTGGATGATTCCTATACTGGTTTAATTTATTGCATATATATTTAGATTTGAGATTGTGATATTGCTTCTTTTCAAAGCGCTTAATTACTACCTTTTTTTTTTACCTTCGAAAGAAGTGGTGTTTATATATGATTTGAATAAAACGACTAATAGCCACATGTGAAGTACATTTTATTCGATTTAATGAAAATACATTGGAATTTTAAGAGAACTAGTTTATCAAAGTTTCGAAGATTTCTAACTATCGTAGAAAGTTCCGATCTTTACAGTCAACCAACACTTTTACCTTTAAATATAAGTATGAAAATTAAGGGACCTAATTTGTATCAACTAAAAAAAAAAAGCTTTAATAATCCATTCTTCTCAAAAACATTTGCAATTAGTTGACAATTAATTAAATGATGTAGATTAAGTGAATACAGATTTCATAAAGCATTTGCAATTAGCTTACAATCAATTAAATGACATAGATTAATAAGTTAATACATAAAGCATTTGCAATTAGTTGAAACTTACCTAAATGGTGTAGATTAAGTGAATACAGAAAGGTTGGCAATTAACTAAGTGATGTCAATTAAGTAAATATAGAAACCAATTTTATTTAATTGGCAATTAACTAATTGATGTCAATTAAGTAAATATAGAAACCAATTTTAATTAATTGGCAATTAACTAAATGATGTAGATTATACAAAAATTAGTTGGCAATTAACTAAATGATGCTAATTACTTGACAATTAATAAAAATACATGTAATCTATTGTTTCATAATTAAATTTGATTTATGTAAACATTGATTTGTGTAAATTTCATAAGCTTCGGAAAAGTGAATACAGAAAGTAATATATTTGAGAAAGTAAAATATATCATGGACATCCAAGTTAATAATGTAAAATTCATTGATTTGAAAATATAATTCTTCATCTCCCAACAAAGATCTCTGCTCACAGGAAACAAAGTAATCTCCCATGCTAAATAGGCATTTCCCACTCTTTGTTGTGGTGAAAATGGTGTTCTCTAGGTAAATAATGAAAATTGCTTAAAATGAAAATGGTGTGTTTAGGTAAATGATGGGGAAAATTGCTTGAAATGAAAATGGTGTGTCTAGGTAAATAATGAGAAAAATTGCAAAGCAATGAAAGCTACTTCAGTCCATTCTTCCTTCAACAGGTCCTTTCGAAACGTTGGAATGAGAAGCTCCTGTCTTCAAACTCAGAGGTCCTTTGCTGAATGTCGCCTGCCGATGGATCATCTGGGTTCCTGCAGATTCCCAGCTTGACCACAAGGCTAACCAGAGTTCCCTTGTCCGAGCCTTCGCTTTCCACCCAGATGTGACCTCCCATGAGATTGATGAACCTGGTTTCACCATTTCGAAAATTGAAAGAAAGTATCATTTATGGGCAATTATAAGTTACACTAAATATAGGGTGTTTTTACATGAAATGGCGTACGTACCGCTTAGAAAGAGCAAGGCCAAGTCCAACACCAGCATTGTTGCGACGACCAGTTTGAGGCTGACAGAACTTATCAAAGACGAGCGGGAGCTCTTGCTGGGTTATCCCACATCCAGTATCCTTGACCTGAATTTCACAAATAGCATTTCTTGCATCAAGAGTTCTCGTAAAAACGGTATTTCCTTCACAAAATTTCAACTAACAAGAAAAGCCAAAAATAAAATGATGGATTTTGACCAACCTGGAATCCCAGGTAGAACTGCCCTTCATTATCAGCAGGGCGCGGATCTCTCACAGAATCAGGCCTTGTGACAGAAACAGCAACCGAAACCCCACCAGCCTTAGTAAACTTCACAGCATTACCCACAATATGTAGCATGATTTGCATGAGCCTTGCCTCATCACCAACTACATACATAGGCACCTCTGGTGCTACAGCTATTGTCAAGGACAGCTTCTTCAGACTTGCTATGGAGTTGATTGAACTGGTTACCTGCAAAAATAACGATTCTCCGTTATGTTAAGATCACAAGTGTCAGGTATAGATAATAAGGGTTATAATATAAATTGTTACCTCTCTAAAAAGTGCATGGAGATTAAAAATCCCAGACTCTAATTCAAGGCTACCATCTTCCAATCTAGAGAGATCAAGGACATCATTAATCAGTGTTGCCAAGACGTTGCTGCTCCTGAGTATAGTCTCTATCATCACCCTCTGCTCAGGAGTTAACTCAGTTTCCAAAAGAAGTGATGATAACGCAATTATGCCATTCAATGGGGTCCTCATTTCATGGTTCATGACAGCTAGAAAATCATTGCGAGCACGGATAGCCATCTCAGCCTCACGCCGGGCTAGATCCAAAGCAATATTCTGTGCCAAAAGCTGATCACGGGCTTCCATAGATTCTTCCAGAATTGCAGCATGAGAAAGAGCAACAGCCACCTAGGGAAATGACATATGATAAGTAACGATATATAACACAACTATGCAGTATCAAGATCAAAATTGAGCTGTGCGATACTGGATGTAAAATGTAATGCAATTTATATACAATATGTGTATATGGTTCACAAAATTCTCTAACTAATGCATTAATTAATGAGAAAAAGGATCAAGTGAGGAACTTCCATATCATGAAAAGTGAAAAGCAAAAACCGCATAATTTATAACTACAAGTGCAGAGATTGTACATTGAAGTCATTTTTGACAAATATAAAAAGTGCATACTTCTGTAAAACTATGCTATTTTGGAAAGTGGGAAATTTGTACAAAGTTGCACAATTAAAAGCTGTGCACTTTTAATTTACAATATATGCACACATGGAAATATTTTTGTGCTCCTCACTATTCGTGATAAGGGAGCTCCTCACGGGATCCCTTCTCTGTGTAATGATAGGTTATACAAAGATTCCAAACACCAGTAATGTATTGAAGGCCATAAGACAAATTTATAAACATTTAGTATGCATCTAAACACACCCTTAGAAACCAAAAGGAAAAATGTAAGAACACAAGTTCATAAATCATTACCAAAGATCCACACAAACCAGGGGCAGCAGAACATCATAATGTTGAGATACATCAATGAAAGAGAGAGAAGAGAATATAACCTGGTCTGCAACAACTTCAATTAACTCCAATTCATGCTCACGGAATTTTCGTACTTCATCTGATGAAAGAACCAAAACCATAACTGCATAGCTTTTTCCTGACACATCAGGCCAGTCATTTATTTGAAAATTGGACAGATTTAAAAGAGGAACACGAATAGCCACGGCCTCAGCAGCTACATATCTCCGTGCAACAGGTTTAGTCTTGACCAGTGGACACGTATTTGGTATTCTTACCACCCCGGGATTATTAAATATTTCAGCAACAACAGGAAGATTCAATGACACCGTAAAACCAGCAGGTATTAAATTCTGTAAAGCATGAGTTAAACGCAGCGTCATACCCGTCGGTGATGGCATCCAAAGAGAGCATTCCTCTAGCCCTAGCGTCCTACCGAGCTCAACAAGAGTAGTTTTTAATATTGTATGTCTGTCAAGGGTGCTCCTGATCTCATGGGTTAGCATTCTCACATGCCTGCCGGTTTCTTCTTCGGTGAGAATTAGACCCATCTCCCTGTCGAGTTCATCAGCCCTTCTCTTAAGAATGGACTCCCTTGTCTTTACACTCAACAAATCAGGAAGGATGTGCACAAGCATCAAAGCAGTAACGCAAGATACAAGAGCTGTAGACATCTTTGCAATAGTCATCACCACTGCAACAATTTTAGAGTGCATAGAGAAAGTCCATAAATTTATAAGGTGAGTTGCCCCACACAGAATAATGAAGGCACCAAACTGAATGAGCACCCATCTGTATGGAAAGAATGCTGATTTATTCACAAAATAAATAAGCTCCAAAGGAATGGAGAAATACGCAACAGCAATGAAGAAGTCAGATAGATACTGGTATCTAATCAGAAGTTCATCAGTAAACCACTGACTATCAACGCAATCGCAAGACTCCATCAGTAAGTGCCTTAATCAACCTGGAAAAAAAATATATCACATTGTAAGAATGAAGCTATAGAGAACTTTCAACTTAAAAAATGAGTAAGAAAACAAGAAGGCCATACCTCGCTGCACAAAATTTAGCCTAGAGGGAAAGGCTATTTATATCAATTTAGTAACATAGCGGACTTACGTAAATGCCCTTGATATACATGCATCAATGCACCATACATCGAAGATAGGGGACTAATTGATGAAATTTCTAGATACACTTCTAGATACACGCATGCACATTTCAAAGATAAGAGGGACTAATCTATACACGTCGGATACACGCACAAGATCCCCAAGGATTTTGGTTAACCGATCCGATAAAAATTCAAATTTTGGTTACGGTTACCGACCCGAGAAAATAAATGGTGAATTGACTAACTAACAGCTTCAGGTAATAAGTTATAGTATTTGTCCCCATTACAAACATTATTGAGAATTTATCCCTTTTCCACAATAACTTTAATCTTCTGATTTCTTCTCTCTCCTCTAAGTAAAAAGGATAAATAATTAACTAAATTAGTAGGGAGGAGAACAACTTAACTAACTATTGAAGGTGATACCACATCCAATTTTCTCTAAAATTATTGGTTAATGGACAAGTAGGAGTGGCACAAAAAAACGTAACTGAAAAACTCGCATTTTTATTCTGTTAGCCGAAGCGACAAAATTGTGAATTTTGGATACAGCTACCAATAAGATTACCGGGTAATGAAAAAGTAGGGAGGGAACAAAAAAATGTAATCGAAAATGGCATTTTTACTTTGTTAGCCAAACCGATAAAAAATGAATTTTTGCTACGGTTACCGAACATATAGAATTACTGCTTAATGGTTCGGTATGGTTAGGACTTTTGTACTACTGCAAAAAAATACATGTGTATTTTTTTCAAATAAGACCATATAAACAAGATCAGTTCGATGATAACTTTGTTCATTTGAGGATGTATATAGGACTAAGGTGCCGTGTTCTATTCTCAAGAGCCCTTGATCAAAATTTATGAGTCAATTTCACTTGTTGATTGAAGATGTAATATCAAGTTGTGTTTTCAAAGTTTTTGTTTCCGATTTCTTATTAGGATGTGTTAATACTTTTAATACTTTGGTTTTAAAGATATTGATAATTATTATTTTGAAGTTTTCTATTGTATTTAAAAATAGAGAATTTCCTCTTGGTACCTTCGACTTATTATCTTTTCCTCTTGGTATCAACAAGTTTTCAAATTTCTTTTGGTGCCCTCAAACTTGTAAAACATTCATCTCCTTACCATTTCTTAATTTTTATAAAGTAAACAAAATAAATTAAGTTAAAATTCTTTTTATTTTTGTTGTACAATTTTTTTTCCTCTATAAATTATAACCCGGATTATACGCTTAATTCTTAATTTTTATAAAGTAAACAAAAATGAATTTAACTTATTTATTATAAGTTAAACAAAAAAAATAAAAGAAATGGATTTTCATTTGTTTACTTTATAATAAAATAAGTTAAATTCTTTTATTATTTCTTGTATTAAAAAAATAAGTTAACATTTAAATTTTTCATTTTTTAAAAAATCTTTTAATGGAATATATATTAACTTCAAAAAAAAAAAGGGCAAGAAGAGGAATGTCTTAAAACTTTGAGGGCATCAAGAGGAATATTAATTACCATTTTTCAAGTCTCTTTCAATTATGTGCAGGTTTTGAAATTTTTGGTTAAAATCTTGGTCATCCTTAACCGTATGGTTATGAAAATTTAGCGACCGAAATTACGGGTAACCAAAGTTCGGTTCACCGAGTTTTCCCGCCCCTATGACCAAGCAGCATCGGGAGCCTTATCGTCCTTCTAGAGGCAATTAAGAACGTCATAGGCAATAGTGGTGGGCACAAGTCCCGCCATTCCCGGTCCCATCCCATTCCCGGCGGGATTTCATCCAAAATTAGTAATCCCGTCCAAAACCCGTCCGCCAAAAACTATCCGGTACGGGATATGGGTCTTAACTTCTTCATCCCACTAGGCCCGTCTCGTCTCGTATATGATAAAGTTTTTAATTTAAAATAAGAAATAAAAATAAAATCCCTAAGCATTAGTGATATTGATATACTTATATAGTATTATATAGTTATGCTTATATATTTAAAAAAAAACTATGTTGGTCAAACCGTCAAAATTGAAAAAAAACCTAGATTCATTAAGATATGTAATATGCTATTATGCATACTTGGAAACTTTAACGTAAACTATAATATATTGTTATGGATATTTGGAAACTTTAATGTTTTTACATTTTAAGTACGATATATACGGATATTTTTGTGGATAAAACCTAAAATTTAAACACATTAAACAAATTAATGGACAAACGGGCTTGAGCTTGTCCCGTCCCGATCCCAACCGGAATAGGACCCGGTGGGATTCAATCTAAAAACCTCAAGGCCCGTCCCGATGCCATGTAAAGTCCCATCCCATCCCATGCCCACTCCTAATAGGCAGTGTGTAAAATGATATAAGGGGACTCAAGGCGATGGGTACCGCCTGCTTATGCATGCCTGAGAGGCAAAAAAATCGGGCACGGGTGCAACAGACCCGGGAACTTGACTGCCTAGCTTCACCTGTGCACCTAGGCAGCCCTTTTCCAACCTACACTGACTAGGGTCTTCCAGGTGCGGGAGGGGCTAAGGCCAGCAGGTGCATGCCTAAGTGCGCCTGCACCTTGCCTTTTAACACACTGATAATAGGCCAACAATGGAATAAATTTGTGCATAAACTTGATTGCCCCCGACAGATCTTCAAGCGGAACACATTCCTTAATTTATATTGCAAAGAGGACTTCCATGTGAATAAGATGAGATATTCCTAACACAATGCCTTCAAACACATAGCATGACAAACCCCTGGCTAAGTATTACAAACTGAACTTCAGAACTTCCCAATTCACATCATTAAGACAGTGACTCCATAAGAACGTTCCTGAATTCAAGCCTTCTAATTGATTCAATGCCTTCAATCATATACATCAACCCACAAAAAGATCACATATACAGTACGCCTTCCCCAGAAAAATCACATTTTTGCACAAATTAAGGCAAAAAATCAAACTACAAAATTCATTTTCTCTGATATCCAGAAAGTTCATCTTAAACCACACCCAACCATTCAATTACAGCCTAAACACCATCAAACTATGAAAAACACAAAAACACGAGACACCCAGAAAAAATCAAGAAGGCCAATCAATCTAGGGCAATAAAGCTCGAATTCAAGCAATCAAATAATCAGATTTAATCAAGTCTAAAACCCTAATACCTCAAAATTAGATGGATGAAAAAACAGAATAAAGCGAAACCAAGATCAGTAACAAGGATTAAACAATGAAATGAAACATAGGATCACCGGTATACCTGGGTAGTGAAGAGCGATGATGGAAGATCCCAGTAATGAGACTGAACCACAGAGATCGGGGCATCACATTTTGCACTTGAAGATGCTTCGAAGTGAGTTTGCATGTGAGATGGTGATAGAAATAAGAGGGAAACAGGAAAGAAAAAAAGTGGGGCTTGTGTCTGTGCGTTGAGTCAAAAAGGAAAAGGAGAAGGCGTTGACAGAAATTGCGTTTAACCAAATCCAGGGGCGATTTTGGGATGGGGTCAGAGACAAGAAAGATCAGATCAGATCCTAAATTAGTAACTAAATATAAAATATAACAATAATATTCAAAATCAATATCTTGTTTTTATACATTTGCCTCCATTTTTGTTGCTTATCTAAAATCTAACTAGTGCATAGTTACACCTTAACAAAATAACTTTTTTTTTTACTATACTATATGTTGTTGACTTTGTTGGTTATATATCATGAGACCGTATAAATGATGTGTCATGAGTTAGATAGTAAGTGAGATCACATAGCCCGTGTGTTGATCATTAATTAGTTTTATGCGAATACAAGTTTTAAAATTTTAATTTGTTATTTAATAAATAATAATTTAATTAAAAACATAATCGTATAATATTAAAATATCATAATCTGATACGAAATCGCTTAACTAAAATCGGTACAAAAATCTAAAATAATCAAAATCATATAATAATTAGTATATTTGTTTACCAAGATTTAAAACAAAATTAACTCATAATTTGGAAACCTTCGATTCAAAATCTAAAAAGATTGTTTTTGTAAATAAAAACATTTCAAAGATGTCGATCAAACAATCGGTACACAGAAATAAACTTTGATACGAATTTGTTTTAAAGATGATGAACAAAGTAGGCGAATATGAAAGTATAATTTTGTAAAAAAAAATACGATACAAAATTATGTGCCCTACGGGTATAAATAGTTTATATACGTGTCCTACGGGTATTTGATAATAAAAGTTTAAAGGTTTTGTATATTTATTAGATTGATAAATTATAAATTACGAATTTAATAGGTTAACGACCCACAAATCAATAGGTCACAACGACTCAAAAATCGACTCACAAATCAGTAAGTAGGTCACACCGACCCACACACAAGTATTAATATGATATGAATAAATATTATACTTGATTCTGACCAACAAGCCGAGAAATGTATGATTTATTCAATCTTTAAACTTTTTATGTTTATTTATACAATTTTTCAAAGTGTCATTCTTCCTTGATAATCGACGTGGGATAGCAAAATCCATATTTTACAAAATTAATTATGATTTAGTAAAATAGATTTATCAACTTAATTTGTGATTTAGTAAAAGATTTTTTCCGAGAAAAAACGTGGGGATAAGCATGTCCACGGGTCGGACCCGCCGACCCGCCGGGTCAAGGGTCCGGAAAGGGTGACCCGGACCCGTATAAATGGCCGACCCGCCGGGTCACGGGTCAGACCCGGCAGGTCGGCTACCTCATCTTAAAAAAGAAAATAAATAATAATGGAAATAAACTTAAAAAAGAAGAAAATAAAGAGAAGAGAAAAATTGGACTTAAACTTAAAAAAGAAGAAAATAAATAGAGGACTTAAATTTTAAAAAATTGGACTTAAACTTAAAAAAAAAGGGAAGAATTGGGCTTGAACTGGAATCCTGGTTGCCTATGTATCCTCTCGGGGAGGAGGAATCAAAGTTCATGTAGTTCTCTTACCTTTGTTTATATCCCCGATTGACCCTTACCTTAGTTGTCGGACTCTCCCGCCAATACATCCGATGGCGTTTGTTGTCGCTCGTCGTCATCTTCATCGCCTTCCTCCGCCGAGAGGTTGTTTTTTTGTATTCGCATTTCCGCTTTCCTCCAATCAGCTAGGAGGACTTGTGCCTCCAACGTCTCGGGCAACATGTTTGATCTCGTCGGATCGAGCACCTTTCCACTCCGGCTAAAGGTTTGCTCAACCGCTACCGTTGAGGCGGGAACGGCGAGAATTTGTGTCGCGATCCTTGAGAGGGTAGGGAACCTCAATTTCTCCGGTTGGCTCCACCATTCTAATATGTTGAAATCTTCTTCTTCTTCATCATTGGCAAACTCAAAAGAAATGGTTAGATATTCGTCGAGTTCCGAATGGGAACTCGACGTGATTTTTGCCCTTTTCGGGCCAAACAAATCTCTAGCAATTGATTTAAATTTAGATGAAGTTGAAGATGACGGACGAGGAGGGGGTTGAGAAGATTGACCTTGATCAGAAACACGATATTGAACCAATAATTCATCAAATAATTTTCTAACTTTAGCAATTATGGTAGAAACATGACAATCGGGATGTTGTTCTAAACCTAAAAATTCATAATAACTTTCTAAAAATTGTTTTAAACCATCCATTTTACGTCTAGGGTCTAACACAAATGCAATAAGAAAAACATCGGGAATGGTTGTATAATAATCTAACCATTTACTTCGCATTGAATAAATAGCTTGTGAAATATTATCAATTAAAAGACCTTGTTGAATTGCAAATGCAATATTAATTGCTACATAACAAAATATGTTTGAAGTTGGTGTATAAACATAACTAAAAGTGTTAGTAGCATCATAAAAATATTTTAAAACTCCCATTACATCTTTTGCTAAAACCCAAGATTCAGCGAAAATAAAATTACCGTCAATATGTTGTGCGGCAAAACCACTTAAAAGTTCTCGATATTCATATGATTCGTAAATCATTTTATAAGTAGAGTTCCATCTTGTACAAACATCTTTTGGAAATTTTTTAGGATAAACGTCATTTTGTTTACAACATGCATACCATTTAGTACGTACACTTTTGTAACATCCCGATTCCGCGGGACTCGGGATGTCACATTGGGCTAGGATCTCACAATGGATCCTGACCCTAGCCTGACAACAAGTTCACTGGACCTTACAACATGGCACTGACAGATATAAAAACAAATACATAAAACCGTATAAACTGTATAACCAAAGGTAAACATCAACATAGCCGAGTATGAAACGACATCCTCGCACAGGATGTAAACAAGAAATCATCATCACGCAAGAGGGAAAACATAAACAACCCCAAAACCAACCACCTAATGTACGAGAGTCCTCAGTCTGTCACCCTGTCAGATCACCCAGCAGCACCTATCCTGCAAACATCTACAACACGGTATGAAACCGTTAGCTAACCATAAATATATATGGTAATGCATAAGCACCATCACAAGTCATGAAAGATAAACACATAATCATGCTATCACACATTTACCCATTTTATTATCTTCATATAATAGTTATTCACTCAAATCATATATATATATATAGATGAAAATATGTTACACGAGGACCGATACATCCCCACCTCTGAGTGCTATATCCAGCTGTACGAGTATCGGTCACACAATCCGTGTACCCTATGGGAGTGGATTGCGCCCTTCCTGTAAACCAGTCTGGCCTGACGTCAAAGAACCTCCCAGACTCCACTACGGGATGAAAGGGAAAGGTTATCACAGCCACGCAGTGGGGCAATCAATAAAACATAGGTCGGTATAAACGACATCTCATGCTATCATAACAAACATATAAGCACACACCACTCATCAAACACCCAATATAAGAATGGTAGCTAAGTAAGTCCTACGGACTTACCTCAACCTCGTACAAACTCAACCACGATCACCTCTACACTTGAGGGACAACACGGCCTATAAACAAGGCATAAAGAGATATATCAACCTCTATTCATCAAAGGGTCACGCCTAGACCCAAAGGGATCCATAAGCATCATACTCAATCTATAAGCATCACAACCAACTAAACCTCAATATCTCAACATAACTCATAATTCCTCAAATCTCAAGGTAGTATCTAATCGACATTCCTCAATCTCAATTCTAATCCTAATTTAATTAATTAATTAGATTCCGCCAGAATAACGTTTTGTCCGCAGGCAATTTCTAAACCCCCTTTCACCAGATTTCATCAAACCAACAACCCATAATCACCAGAATAATATAACGACCATAATGGAATTTCTAATTGTCCTATTTGACAAGCCTAAAGTCAATTTAGACCAAATCGTAGTACGGAAGATGAATAAATTCATAACTTATTCGTTACTAACCCAATTGACGATCTGAAAGAAGATTCGGAATCACAACGACGCAAGCTACGCATGGACAGCATCAAATTCATCGGAATCTGAGCGACGGAACCGTCCTGGTGACATATATGCTCGACCAGCCCTCCATATACTCGGAAATGCGGAAACTCGGTACCAATATGAAGAGAATGAAGAGAGTAATCCAGAAACTCAAACGGAATTGAAATCGGATTAGAAACGGAGAGTAGATCCGAGTTTAAAGGTTGAGAGAAATCAGAGCTTTTACGAGGAAACGTGAAAGGAAATGAATTAATAAAGGATTTTCCGCTATTTATAGTGAAGACGATAATTATCCTTTAACAAAGTTGATAATTATCCTTTAACTGATCCAAAGGCGGGTCGAACCTCTTTCTCCAAACTTCTCGAGATTGGAACATTAAATCTGGAATATTGTAGGGATAATTATTCCACAACTGCCTCGGAAAACCTGTATTCCTAAGCCGTCTTTCTTAGCCGTTAAGAAACGAAATAGCGACTCTTTTGGCCGTTTTGCCTCTTCGTGTTATTCCATATCTAGGACATATCTGATGAACTGATCATTTCTCTCAACTGCATTTTTATTAATTGGAGCTCCCAAATGCTCCAAACAACACCGGAGGATAAAAATAATTACCCGGGGAAAAAGTAAAAATTTCCCCAAACGTCCAAAATTACGCGAGGAACATAACGGTGGGACTCATACTCATCACTTGCGAAATCTTCGCGAGTTATATGTCAATTACTATTAACGATTAAGTTAATCGACTTTAATTAGAATTCGGAAATTCCTAGCTATTACATCTTTTTTTAGACCAAAGTTCATTAAGAATATTTCGAATAGGTTGTACTAAATCTCCAACGTATACTAAACCGTCTTGAACACACAAGTTTAAAATATGAGCGGCACACCTAATGTAAAATAATTTACCTCCAACCGTCGGCTTACAATACTTGGTTAAATCTCTAATGGAAGCCGTGTTAGCGGAGGCGTTGTCAAAACCGATTGAAAAAACTCGTGAAAGTAATCTATATTCTTCCAAAACATTTGCAATCAAACGGGCAATGTTTTGGGCGGTTGTTGTTCGTTGAAAACTCGTAATGCTAAAACTCTTTTGTTTAAAATCCAAAATTTATCAACAAAATGACAAGTAATACCCATATATGAATTTTTTTGAAAACTGTCGGTCCAAATATTACTACAAATAGAAACTTGAATATCAGCGTTTTCCATAAAATATTTAATCAATTTTTCTTTACGAATTTTATATTTATGCGTCATTTTTCTTTTAGCGGTTTGACGAGAAATCGGTTTATATGCGGGTTGGGCATGATTTTGCATCCAATCATTAAAACCAACATTTTGTGCAAAACTAAATGCTAAAGAATCTACGACTAACATTTCCGAAAATGCATCCATAGAAGAAGCATGATCATATGTAAATAAAGAAGGAGGTTGGTTAGAGGTAGATGTGTACCCGGTAAGTTGTGTTTGCCCTCGTGCTAATACCATTTTTTCGGGATGCTTGTTCCGGATATGCCTCTTGTAGTTCCCGTAGCCTTCTCCCTTTTTGTGCTTGTATTGTGCCAAACAAAAATTGCATTTGGCATAGTAAACCCCGTTGGCAACGGGAGCACCTTTTGTGAACCAAAATCGGAAGACCGCCACCGTTAGTTGAGTGTTGTTCAACGGCGGCTCCTCTGCCTCCTCCGTGAATTGGGTCTCGTATCCTTGGGTGTTGGGGAAAGTAGGTGATTCCATGTTGATATCCTCCTTGAAGATCTCGTGATCTCCACTTAATAAGTCCCGCCTTAAATCAGAACCGCTTGGAGGACCACTAACGGAATGACGTCCTCGGGTAAAACCTTTGCCGGATGAAGGACCGACATCGCTAATGGAACGTCTTCCTCGGCTAGACATTTTTTTTTGAATAATAGAATGTAGTAGTAAGAGTAGTAAAATGAAAAATAAGAGAATGAGAATATGAGATTAGGAGAGTAATTGAATGTAAGAGTTGGAAATTATGGAGAGATTGAGAGAGTGAATAGATGATTGAATGAGAATTGGTGTGAGATGAAATGAATTGGGTTTGAGGTATTTATAGAAATGTTTTTGGGTTAGATTTATTATAGTTTATTGTTTTTTATTTTTATTTTTTTTATAAACTAGCCGTTACAACGGCTACCCAACGGCTATATAGCCGTTGGGATTTTTTTTTAAATAAAATTTGTGCCCGTTACGGGTCAACCCGGCGGGTCGACGGGTAAGGATATCATGACCCTTACCCGTACCTGCGACCCGGGGGAACCCCTACCCGCCGGGTCAGAACCTGTCGGGTCACGGGTGACCCGTGACCCGAGGACATCCTTACGTGGGGATGCCACGTCGGCATTAATGTTGTGTAATTTACTAAATTATAGAGATATAAATAGTTTATATATGTGCCATACACGGGTATTTGTTAATAAAAGTTTTAAAAATTGATGTATATTCATTATATTGATAAAATGTAAATTGCAAATTTAATAGGTCACAACGACCCACAAATCAGTAGTTCACAACGATCTACATCAAAATATTAATCCGATATGAATAAATAATATGCTTGATTCTCACCGAAATGCTCAAAAATTTATGATTTGTTAAATCTTCAAACCTTCTATGTTTATTTAGAAATAATTTGGTTTACTAGGCTTTTTCTAGTTTTGTGTATAGTAAATGTACCCCTTGAGAGAAGAGTGTGTAGAGTTTGAGAATAAATACAAAAGGTTGGGGTATATTTATTTAATTGAAACATTAAAAAGCTTAGTTACTACTTTAGTTTTTCAAAAAGGTCTAGTTATCAAAATTGCCCGTTTATTTATACATGTTCTCAAATTGTCATACTTCATTGATAACCGACGTGGGATAGCAAAATTTATATTTTACAAAAATAATTATTGTTTAGTAAAAATAGATTTATTGGCTAAATTTGTGATTTAGTAAAATATTTAATCAGAAAAAAATCGTAAACTTTATGTTATTAGTAAACCGAGTAGATAATTTTATGTATTAATCATATAAGAATAAATATTATACTTGATTATAACCAAAAGGGCGAGAAATGTATGTCTTGTTTAATTTTCAAACTTTCTATGGGCCAGTTTGGTGAGTGAAAATTATGAGGATGAAATTAGACATAGGTCTCAAACCTAAATCGTTGATTTAGGTTTAGGAACCTACGGTTTAGGTTTGGTCAAAGGATGTGAGTCGAACCGGCGGTTTGGCACATGTTTTTTAAAAAAATAAAAAAAATAAAAGGTATATAACTTGTTTTTAAAAAACTTTTTTACCGAGTTTGCATCGAGTTTGCATTAGTAATTTAATTAAAATAAAACCGAGTTTACATTAGTTTTTTTTTTTACATTACTAATTTAATTAAAAAACGAGAGCAAACTCGGTTTTTTTAGTTAGTAATTTCATTTATTTTAAAAAAAACGAGTTTTCTCTCGGTTTTTTTAAATTAAATTACTAATTGAATTAAAAAATGGAAAGGGCTTGAACCAGTTTTCCGGTTGCCTACGTATCCTCTCGGGGTTTAAGAGGAATCAAAGCCTACGTAGTTCTCTTACCTTTGCTTACCTTTTTTCGGACTTCCGAGTTGTTTTCGTTACCCCTTACCTTTCCACCTCGAACTCGGAAGTGGTGCCCGGATCATCGGAGTTGGAATCCGATCTTGAGTCATAAACCGGAGCATTCCGTTGTTTCCGCTTCTCTACCCTTATCCAATCTTGAACGCATACTTGTGCCTCCAATTTCTGGGGTTTCAATTGACTTCTCTTATAACTTAGCATGTTTCCTCCTTGACTAAAAGCTTGCTCCACAACCACAGTTGATGCGGGCACGGCCATGATTTGTTGCACAATCTTTGTCAATCTAACTTCTTCCATCAATCTAAAATCTCAAAAGTTTCACTATGAAAACTGTAACACCCCAAGTTCTAGGAACTCGAAGCGCTACGGACTAGGCCCTCACAATGGGTCCCAACCCTCAGAGTAGCAATGACACAACAAATCTTACAATAAGGCACAGACGAATGAAAACCAAAACTTAATAAAAAAACCAACGGTTTGAACAAAAGGAAGCGTCAAAGACTCGCAACCGAGTTCAAAATAAAAAAGAAAAGCAACAACATAAACATAAACCCGATCCCATCCTATAATGTACGGGAACCCTGACTGTCCACACCATCCGGAGCACTCAGTAACATCTTGAACCTGTGGAACATCTACAACATCGGTATAAACCGTTAGCTAACATTCTACTTATCAAAAAGACAATAAAGGCACAAACACACATAAGGTAAAGTAAACACGTAGCATCCTCATATAACAGCCGATTATTATCTTTCATTAGGTAATCCAATTACTAATTCAACTTATGGTTGTTACATGAGTATCGCTACAATCTCGTCTCCGTCCCCTTTCACCAACAGGAATAGAACGTATGCATCCTTCTGTCACCTGTTGGACTGGTCGCGAGAGCACCTCCCAGTTTCCCCATTCTGAACTAGACAAGCGGTAACCGCCCGATTATAATATACTTGGGCCAATTAAGGTATAACAAAGGTGAATCATATTCCGGTTATCAGTTATAACAAGATAAACAACACAAACAAGCCAATACAATCAAATCAATACGCGTAATGAAGCTAAGTAAGTCAAAGGGACTTACCTCACTTGAAGGTAAACTCAACACTCAACAAACACACAGGAAAGCCTCACGAAAGGGACACAAGGAAGTCTGTTCATACAAGCATCACGAATCAAGAACCAAAACGAATGCTAGAAGTCTATAAATTCTAGTCTCCATGATCTGTAAGAGATCTACACAAGTTAAGGTCTCAACATTAGTCTTACAGAACACTAAGGGGCCAAGGAACATCATCAAAAGGTAAGGAAAGGAACGAGGAAAGCAAGGAAGGAAGCAGCTCACCAAAGACGGGAGCTACTATAGATAAACCGGGCGGCTAGACAGGCGCAAGGGCGGCTATCCGCGGGGGCAGATCTTCGACAGATGCTACTGTCGGCTTCTCGATGACGGCAGAACCACGACAAGGCCAAAGCTTGCTCTTTCACTACTCTTCAAACTTCACAAGTCGACCAAGTGAGCATGTGAACATCAAAGGATCATCAACGGAACGCTCCACAAGAATCAAGGATCAAACTTGATTCTTGGTGAAGAAGAAAAGAGGAAACGAAGAGAGAACGAAGCAGAAGGAAGCATACTGCAGCATCACATGAACGTGAGGAAGAAACAGATAAGAAGGAACTTACGCGTTCAGCAAGATCACAGGGGAAGCAAGGGAAACGGCTGTAGCTCTCAGGGTTGAAGACGAATGAAAGAAACGGCTGCAGATTGGACGCGATCTGCAGCAAATTCACAGGGACAGATTGCCTCAGCCGTAGGGGTGACCCCTTGTCACCGCAGGGGCGGTGATAGACATCAAGGCCGCTGGGGCAGCTTTCTTCACCGTGGGGGCGGTGAAGGTCAAAATTGGGATCTTACAAAAACTAAAACAAGTTGTTAGATAATCTTGAGTTTCCACATTTGCGGATGAATGCCTTGTGTTTTTGTTCTTTTAGCTAAAATTTGTTTAGCGTTTGAAAGAATAGAAGAAGAAGAAGAAGAGGAGGAGGAGGAGGAGGAGGAGGAGGAGGAGGAAGAAGAAGAGGAGGAGGTTGGAGGAGGAGGTTTGACGGAAGCACTAACACTTTTTTCAAATAAAGAAAGCAATTTACTAAATTCAAGACGAATATCAAGAATAAGGGTAATAATGTTCATAGAAGAAGTTAAACCTAAACATTCATAATAGACATTTAACAATTCGGTAACACCATCAATTTTAAGCCTAGGATAAAAAACGATAGAAATAAGATAAATTATGGGAATATCTTTATAATATTTGAGCCATTTTATTTTCATATTGGTTATAGCATTTATAATTGATGGATAAGTAAAACCGGTTTGTAAAGCATCGGCAACATTTACGGCTATTTCTAAAAAAACTACAAGAAGTGGGAGTGTAAACATAACTCATCATATTAGTTGAATCACTAAAACTTTTAAAATATTAAAAATATCATAACAAGTTTTGTAAGGCCCCAGTTTTTGTCTTCATCGCCCCTGCGGCAGGGCAAACTGCCCTCACGGTTTTGCCACAGATCGCGCCGATCTGTTTTCTGTTCGTTTTTATTTCCTTCCATAGATAGAAAATTCGATCTTCTATCTTATGGGCTGGTCCTAAGTTCTTAACCCTATAACGTCCTTCCTTCTATCTTTCCAACCCTTTTCTATAAATTCCCTCTTTCTCTTCTTTTCGCGTTTCTTGCATATGTCTTTCTTCAACCCTGAAAGCTACAACCGTTTCCCTCATTTCCCTTTGCTGAACGTGTAAGTCTTCTTATCTGAGTTCTTCATCACGTTCATGAGTTGCTACATGCCTTTCCATTCTGTTTTGCTTTCTTCCTTCGTTCTCCTCTTTTCTCCTTCTCCAAGAATCAAGGTTGAGTCTTGATTCTTGTGGAGTGTTCCATTGTTGACACGCTGATGTTCACAGGCTCCCTTGGATGAGTTGTGACGTGTGAGAGTATTGAGAGAAGCAAGCTTTGGTCTTTTCTGCATTCCTTGTTGTCGAAGGAGTCAGCAACAACTTATGCACCGTACCCGCCCCCGTGCCTCTGTCGTGCCGCCCGTGCGGGATCTTCCACGCGCCGCCCTTGCGGTGCTGTCCGCCGCTGACTGAAGGTATTTCTATGGTCGTCTATACCCAATCAAAAGTAAATCCCGACTTAGCACTAAGAACAAGTATAGTGGATAAGTAAGGGTCGAACCCAAGAGAGTTAAGGTGTTTTAGATGCAATTATCGATTATAGCGACAAGTAACAAAGGGGGGTTTGGTTGAATTGATGCACACAAAAACTTAAGAAAACGATTAACGCGACAAGTAAGACAATGATGGGTGAATCTACACTAGGTTGATTATAAGCATGCAATTGCTACTTTGGTGAGTTCCTTTTACAAGCTTTTAAGTAATCTCCCGTCTCGATCATATATATGTGTTGAGCCAACCGGCATCAACACAATAACAAGTTAGCTTTCAAACAAAGACTAAGGGATATAAAGAGAAGATTAAAACCGTTAAACTTATCTTTATATTTGTGTTCCTTTTCTTTAAGCAATTACAACCCGTTATTACTTAAAGTTGCTACTAGATTAAAGACCCGAACCCGGAACCTATTAATCCTAGTTGTTTACATGCACTTTAGAACCTAAGGTGATCAATCTCAAGCAATAGTAAACATGCAATTAGACAACGGAGATCAAGGAAACACAAAGCATTACTGAATAAAAACTTATATTAAAAAGAACTTACAACCAAAGTAACAACGCAGCTTCAAACCAACCCAATGTAGCAAGGGAGTTAGCAACTCATTACAATGGAAAACTCAATTCGAAAATGGATTTTTGTGAGGAAAAGTATGGATGATTCTAGCAATCAGCCAAGGACTATTTATACTACAAAAGACACTATTTAGGAGTAAATAGCCGGCCTTAAACAACCACCTTTAATGCCATAAAGGTGGTGTAAACAGTCGGAGTAAAAATTCTGGGGTTAAACCGCAGGGGCGGCCTTCAGGGACCGCAGGGGCGGTGAAGGCAAAAACGCTTGATTTTCTTCATGGCCGCTGGGGCGGCTAGGTAATTCCGTTGGGGCGGATCTTCAATGCTCTTCAAACGTCTAACCCTTCGACTTCCTGACGTTTCTGATGCTAAGCCGCCGGGGCGTTCCTATGTCAATGCAGGGGCGGTGGCACAACCTCTTCGTCTTCCAGCTCCCAGGTTGAGGCGCAGGCTGGGGCGCAGTGGGAGGCGTAGGGGAACTGGTCTTCGTCTCTTCAGGGCAGGTCACCGCAGGGGCGCCAAGGAGTGGCGTAGGGGGCGGTGACACACTTCATGGCCGGCGCTGGTGAAGGCGCAGGGAGCGCTCCGGTGGAAGGCGTCACCCGCAGGGGCGGTGGCAAGGCTCCACTGGGGAGGTGATGCAACAGAAGCTTTGCTTCGTGATCGATCTTCACTCCTAAGTGCTTATAACTCCTTCCTTAGCTTCTTTTAGTCTTCTTCTTCTGGACCAAGGAGTTAGTAGCATAAACCGATACAAATGCAATAAAAAGACTCTAAAAACTACCCTAAATGATAGTGATTCCATCACCTATCAAACTCCCCCATACTTAGACCTTTTACTCGTCCCGAGTAAAACAAATGACAGCAACTAGACTCAAAGGCCTCAAAAAGCATGGGTAAGCAGAAAAGACAATGAAAACAAAAGAAAAGCCAAGAAAGAAAGAAGGAAAAGAGAGGAAATGTGAGAAAAAGGGAGAAACTACCATCCTTATTGCTCCAAGAGTGGCCTACCCGGACAACCTCCTTATGACTCCCCTTCTTATGTTGCCAAACGCCGGAAGGGAAACCTACACTCGGTGTCGCTCATTTTACCAAGGCGCCCTTTCGGGTTTTCACCTTGCCACTCTTCTTCTTTTGATGATCTCACTTTTAACTCACATCCCTCAAGCCCAATTTTGCACCAACCTAAGGTTGGTCGGACTACCTTCTTTTCACCTAAACCGTTCTTTCGGGTTTTCGGTTTATCCAAGGATTTTCATGCCTTTTTTTCATTTCTTAGGCTTTTTCTCTCTCTTTTTTTTTACTGAATATCAAACTGAATTCAAAAAAATGCAAAAACAACTCAATAAAATTGTACATGAAATGATATGTCCCTCCCCCATACTTGAAGTACACTTTGCCCTCAAAGTGGAAATGAAGAAAAGATAAATGTGGGGAAAGGGAAAAGAAGTATACCCCTCAGTGGGATGGTTCTGATGGACCACCTCGACCCTCTTCCGGTGGGTATGGAAAGTGGCTAAAGAAATGTTCCTGCCGGCGGTGGAGCGTGTCGATACGGCCCTCCTGAGCCTCCATCCTCTCTCTGAATGAAGTCTCATAGCTAGCTTGCCAAGCCAGCTGCTGAGTCTCCAACTGCTGCTGATGAGCCGCCTTCCAAGCATCTTGACGACGGTCGAAGTGAGTGGTCATAGAGGAGGCGAAGCTGGACTGCCACGACTGCTGCTGCTCAAGCATGGACCACTGATACTCGGTCTGCCATGCCTGGTGTTGTGTAGTCAAGGCCGTCATCTGAGCTTGCAGACTCTCCATGGTCTGACTGTTGTGTGCTGCCGTCGGCATCTCCTCATCAGTGGTGGGAGCCCGGCTGGAGCCTGCTGCGTATCTCCCAACAATATCTACCTGAGACCGTATCAGAGGAACTGGGTCAGCTAGTACATACAAATCGGAGAGTTCATCTCCCAATGAAAGTCGTCGGGGGAGGTATGTGATGTGACTCCCATCTGCAAGTGAGATCCAAAAATGATGCTCCCCTTCTCTCCTGAGGAGCCTGCACCTCCTCATCAGACCTTCAGTATATAGTGGCGCCTCCAAACCTTC
The DNA here is from genome assembly GCA_033239045.1 of Fagopyrum esculentum. Taxonomy (NCBI): domain Eukaryota; kingdom Viridiplantae; phylum Streptophyta; class Magnoliopsida; order Caryophyllales; family Polygonaceae; genus Fagopyrum; species Fagopyrum esculentum. Next base: position 157,109,993 of record BSUD01000001.1, read on the forward strand.
TTCCAATGTAGGAAGATCCATCACCTCTGCAGCCAACAAGGATATTATCCCACCTCCCACGATGTCTCGAGGCTCATTCTTCCTAATCCGCTTTAAAGCGGTAAGGAAGAGATATGACCAATCTGGCACCCAGTCGTTCGTGGAGAGGCAAGCGTATAGAAATGGAAGGTCCTTGAGAGCGACCTTATTCTCCTCCGTGTGTCCACAGAAAACACTCATAAAGATCTTCGAGATGAGCCTCAAACAGGGTGAGTGAATTTGTTGGAGTACTCACCCCCTGCATGAAACTCCGACCTATTGGCGGCCTGCCAAAACTCCAGCAAATCGGGTGTCGGAATGGGTTCCCACCAGTCGTCGGAAGCTGCTATAGTCACCCCTAATGCCTCCTGCAGTTGGGTGTAATCCAATGTGTACTTCTTTCTGTTGAACTTGAATGAGAGTCCAACACACAAGTGGTCCTCCGTTTCCATTTTGAATGTAGCGATGAATTGGAGGCTGAGGTCGGGGTGTGTTGGAGCACTTCTTATCAGAAAATCACCCAGCCCGGCATTGTTGAGGAATTCCTGCATGCTCTCTAACATGCCCAGATTTTCCAAGGTGGGAACGTCTAGGAACCGAGTTGCATACACTTCCTGACTTTGAGCAATCCTATACCGGTCCTTCTCACCTTCCGATAACTTGTATTTCTTCTGTGTTTCCATCTCTTGCAGTTAATCAAGAAAAGGAGTTAGAAAGTTCAGAAATTTGATCAAGAGACGAAACTACTGTCGTGATTTCTGCATGGGCGGCTGAAACAGGCGCAGGTGCGGCACGACACGGGGGCGGAGGCTTGCAGGCGCAGGGGCGGGCGAAGAGCAGAGGGCGATTTGGGAGTTTGGCGAAGGTGGTGGCGATGGGGCTGTTCCGGCGTCTTCCTTGCTGTTGCAGACGTCGCCGGAGGTGGGGCAGTGGAGGTTGAGAGTGAGAGGGTTGAGGTGGTGTTTGTGTGTGGTGGTGGAGAGGGTTGGTGTCGCAAAGGGGCGGTGACACTAGGTTGCCGGAGGTGGCACAACAACGTCTGGACAAGGCGGTGCGAGAGTCTTCCGGAGGGCGCAAGGGCGTGGGAGGCGAGGCGGCTAGGTTTCGAAAAATGAATTGAGAGGGAGTGAAGAGGGCGGTAGATGTAGGTTATTTTTGGGAAGTGTATTTTTTTTCTTTCCTTAACAGAACCGCAGAGGCGGTGACAAGGAAGGGGGCACACAACCTCAACGCCGGGGGCGGCACTGAGGATGTGTGCTAAGGGTGGCCGCCGCAGGGGTGTATGGATGTCACCGCGGGGCGGTGACAAGCAGGTCGTCGGCGCAGGCTCAGCGCTGGGGCGACGTTGAGTAAGGATGTCACCGCGGGGGCGGTGTCACCCAGCCGCTGGGGCGGTTTTCTTGACAGGAGCTCCTCTTCTTTATTCCTTCGGGTTGCCTCCCGAATCAACGCCTTTGTTTTACGTCGTTGGCTCGACGTAAGGACTTTATCTCTATGTTTGAGCCTCTTCCAGCATCACCTTTGGGTTTATAACCGTTTGAGAAGGTAATCCTCCGGAGGCCCTAGTTTCAATTCTTGTAATGGCTTCTGCCATTTGACCAACCTGTTTTTCAAGGTTCTTGATGCTGGATTCTGTTGTTTGGACATGAGTAGCAAAGTGTTTAGTAAAAACCTGCAACATATCTTCAGTTGTTTGATACTTACCTTGACGGAGCTGTTGTTGTTGGTTTTGTTGATCCTTCCAACGAAAATTCTGTTGGTCATGCCAGTTTGGCATGAAATTCTGTGCATAGGGATCGTTTCTAGGCCTTTGCTGTTGTGGTTGTCCATAACCCATTGCGTTCACCTCAGCATCGTCAACCTATACTAATGGACACATGTCCGTTGGATGGTATGGGTCAGCACATACTCCACAAGTTTTGAGTTGTTGTGGGGTTCCCATAAGTGTTAGCCTCTTCACCATTTCTTTCAATTATGCGAGCTCGGTGGAAATCTCGCTCTTCCCGGAACTCACAGCATGAACTCCTTTCTTAGCCGGGGTCCTTCCAAAGTTCCGAGTACCTTCCGCTAGTTCCTGTATCTTTTCCAAAGCAAGGTCAGGAGTAGAGTTAAGAATATTACCTCCGCAAGCCGCATCTACGATCCTCCTTTCATTGTCTAGCAATCCATTGTACAAATACAAGACTAGATCTTGAGTTGAATATCCGTGAAAAGGACAGCTGGATCGGAGGCGTGCAAACCTCTCGAAGTACTCGTAGAGAGTTTCATTCGCCTCTTGCTCGATGTTGCTTATAGCTTTCTTCAAGTTGTTGGTCTTCTTAGCTGTAAAGTATTTCTCCAAAAACGCCTTGTGAAGGTTCTCCCAAGTGTCGATACTCCCGGATGGAAGGTGGTAATACCAATCATCCGCGGAATCTTTGAGTGTGAAACCGAATGTCCTCATCATGATTTGTTCTTCGGTAATGTTGGCCGGCTTCATGCTCATACACACGGTATGGAACTTCCCAAGATGCTTGATGGGGTCTTCTCCACTTAGCCCATGGAAGGATGGAAGCAAGTGAATGAGGCCCGGCTTGAGCTCAAAGTTGACTCCTTCCCCTAATGCCGCTACAGTGACCGCAAGAAGGTTTTAAGCCAAGGTGGGCTGCGTAAGTTGACGAAGAGTACGGTCAGCCATCTCTTGTTGAAGTTGTTGTTGTCTTCGTTGCCGGATGTGCGTCCTCTCAATTTCTGGATCAAAAGTAGCAAGATTGGGGTTAGTAGCACGGATTTAAACCATAAAAATGGTTCAAACCAATAATCAATAATAACGATAAAACACTAAAACTCCCCGGCAACAGCGCCAAAATTTGACTGAAGGTATTTCTATGGTCGTCTATACCCAATCAAAAGTAAATCCCGACTTAGTACTAAGAACAAGTATAGTGGATAAGTAAGGGTCGAACCCAAAAGAGTTAAGGTGTTTTAGATGCAATTATCGATTATAGTGACAAGTAACAAAGGGGGGGGGGTTGGTTGAATTGATGCACACAAAAACTTAAGAAAACGATTAACGCGACAAGTAAGACAATGATGGGTGAATCTACACTAGGTTGATTCTAAGCATGCAATTGCTACTTTGGTGAGTTCCTTTTACAAGTTTTTAAGTAATCTCCCGTCTCGATCATATATATGTGTTGAGCCAACCGGCATCAACACAACTTAACAGGTTAGTGTTCCGTAAACCTACAAGAATAAATAACAAGTTAGCTTTCAAACAAAGACTAAGGGATATGAAGAGAAGATTAAAACCGTTAAACTTATCTTTATATTTGTGTTCCTTTTCTTTAAGCAATTACAACCCGTTATTACTTAAAGTTGCTACTAGATTAAAGACCCGAACCCAGAACCTATTAATCCTAGTTGTTTGCATGCACTTTAGAACCTAAGGTGATCAATCTCAAGCAATAGTAAACATGCAATTAGACAATGGAGATCAAGGAAACACAAAGCATTACTGAATAAAAACTTATATTAAAAAGAACTTACAGCCAAAGTAACAACACAACTTCAAACCAACCCAATGTAGCAAGGGAGTTAGCAACTCATTACAATGGAAAACTCAATTCTAAAATGGATTTTTGTGAGGAAAAGTATGGATGATTCTAGCAATCAGCCAAGGACTATTTATACTACAAAAGGTGGTGTAAACAGCCGGAGTAAAACTTCTGGCGTTAAACCACAAGGGCGGCCTTCAGGGACCGCAGGGGCGGTGAAGGAAAAAACGCTTGATCTTCTTCATGGCCGCTGGGGCGGCTAGGTAATTCCGTTGGGGCGAATCTTCAATGCTCTTCAAACGTCTGACCCTTCGACTTCCTGACGTTTCTGATGCTAAGCCGCCGGGGCGTTCCTATGTCAATGCAGGGGCGGTGACACAGCCTCTTCGTCTTCCAGCTCCCAGGTTGAGGCGCAGGCAGGGACGCAGTGGGAGGCGCAGGGAGCGCTCCGGTGGAAGACGTCACCCGCAGGGGCGATGACAAGGCTCCGTTGGGGAGGTGATGCAACAGAAGCTTTGCTTCGTGATCGATCTTCATTCCTAAGTGCTTATAACTCCTTCCTTAACTTATTTTAGTCTTCTTCTTCTGGACCAAGGAGTTAGTAGCATAAACCGACGCAAATGTAATAAAAAGACTCTAAAAACTACCCTAAATGATAGTGATTCCATCACCTATCAGCCGCCCATGTGGTTTCCTTTGTAGTATCTCCGTCTTTGGTGAGCTGCTTTCTTTCTTCCTTTCCTAGTTCCTTTCCTTGGTTTGTTATTGATGTTCTTACCCTTGAGAGTGTTGTAAGACTAAAGTCAAGCCCTTAGCATGTTGAGATCTTTTAGAGATCATCGAGACTAGAAGTTATAGACTTCTAGCAATCGTATCGTTCCTGATTCGTTATGCCTTGCTTGAGCAAGCATTCCTTCCTTCCTATTCTTCAGGAACTGAGTTGTTGTTGAGTTATTTGAGTGAGGTAAGTCCCTTGGACTTACTTAGCTGTGTTCCATATATTAGTTTGATTGCATTGACTTGTTTGTGTTGTTGTTTATTGTTATAATTGATAGTCGGGACTAGGATTGACCTTCATAACCATAATTGGCCCAAGTGTATTATAACCGGGCGATTACCTCATGTCCAATTTAGATTGGGGAAACTAGGAGGTGCTCTTGTGACCAATCCAGCAAGTGACAAAAGGATGCATACGTTCTATTCTTGTTGGTGAAAGGGGACAGAGGCGAGATCGTAGTGATTCTCGTGTGACAACATAAGTTGAATTAGTAAAGGGATTAACCTTAATGAAAGATAATAATCGGTTGAGTGTGAGCATGTTATATGTTTACTTTACCTTGTGTGTGTTTGTGTCTTTACTGCCTTTGCGATATCTAGAATGTTAGCTAACGGTTTGTACCGATGTTGTAGATGTCTTGCAGGATATAGGTATTGCTGAGTGATCCGAATGGTGTGGTTACCGGGGTTCCCGTACATTATAAGACAGGATCTGGTTTATATTTCTATTGTTGTTTTCCCTTTGTTTTGAACTCGACTACGAGTCTTTTTACGCTTCCCTGGTTTAAACCTTTGGCTTTATATTGAGTTTTGGTTTTCATTTATTTGTGCCTTGTTGTAAGATCTTTGTGTAGTTGCCACTCTGAGGGTCGGGACCCATTGTGAGGACTTAGCCCGTAACGCTTCTAGTTCCCAGAACTTGGGGTGTTAAAACTTTGCCAAATAATTTCATCATATAACATAGACCAAGATATGTATTGTGCGGAAAATGATAAAAAGATCTTTGTAACAAAGAGTTTGACTAAGTAGTTTGTACGTTGAATTCCAACGAGTTCCAATATCTTTTGAAAAAGCAATAGGATGAACATTATTTTCTAAACACGCTGATCTCCATTTTTTTTTTAAATCAGATGAATGCCAAATATGTTCAATTACGTTGGTGATGGACGTTAACATAGCACATAAAATTTTAAGTCCATCTTGAACACATAAGTTTAAAATATGACATGCACATCTTTTGTGAGTAAAAGGAGTTTATATAAATTGTCCCGCATCCCCCACCAACTCATTTACGGCGGCGGTGCTAGTGGATGCATTATCAAAAGAGTATGAAAAAACTCGATTTTGTAAATTAAATTCTTGTAAAACCGTTTTTATTAAATTTGCAATGTTGGCGGCATTGTATCTTTCGTTAAAATGGCGAAATGCAATAACAAATTTATGCAAACATATCATTATCAATAAAATGTAAAGTAATGCCCATGTAAAAATGTCTTTGTGTTAATGTACTCCAAATATCACTACAAATTGAAACTTGATGCGAAATTGATTGCAAAATCGTAAGAATTTTTTGTTTCTTTTGTTCATAAGATTTTAAAAATTAATTTTGAAATGGTTTTATGAGAAGGTGGTTTAAAAGATGGTTGAAGATAAATAGTGTTATATTCTCGTACATTTTCATATTCCGCATAAGAAGCTTGAGAAGCTATTAGGTTGGCTAGATTCGTTTTTATTTCGTTTCCGTTCCAAAGTTGAAATCAAACGGATCCTTATACACACCTTAATTTTATGGCATTTCTACTCAACTTAATATCGATTATCAATCTTTTGATATTTTAGATTTGTGTATATTGAACTATTTATTTTTTTTAAAATGACAAGATACACATATTTTTATTGCAGTTTTCCTATTTTATATCTTTAACAACTTTGATTTTAAAAACCATTCTTAGTATTATTGTATTTAATAATGATGTGTTGTTCATCAAATGAACACCATATAACTATTGCCAATATTTGAGATCTTGTTATGATTTATAGTAAAACAAAATCTATATATAAATGAGAAAGATAAATAGATACATCGTGTAAATAATAAGATTTAGTGATGGTTAATAGGTTTTTTTGAGTTTTACTTTTAGTAACTAGGCCATCTAGTTATTTATTTGGGTAAATATACCCCAATCTTGTGTATTTTCTCTCAAACTCTAAACAATCTTCTCTCAAAGGGTACATTTACTAAAACTAAAACTCAAAAAAGTCTAGTATACCAAATTGTTTCTATTTATGCGATAGTTTACTACGTTCTATAAACACTTCTCTTCTTTTTCTTTTTCCTTTTCTTTTTCTCAGTTATTATATACTCTTTCTGTAACTATTGCTTGATTCTATAAACACTTCTTCTTCTTTCTTTTTTTATAATTTTTTTTTACAATTATATACTTTTCTTGTCACTAGCTATCACTTATGAAGTACTGAAAAAAACAAATTTGTTAGAAAATTTTAAACTTATGATTACATAAATAAATTTACCATGTTCCGTTAATAAGATGTTATGCATTAAATAATTAATTATCAAAATTTATCTTAAACTGAAAAAGAAGATAAAATAATAAATAGGATGACATACCCATATGAAGGCACACCATCACATGCTCTCTATGTTTCTAATAGGTACTCTTATATCTTTTAAAAATCACGATTCATATCTATATAATTTTGTTATTGAAAAAATAAACATTTATTATTAAGAAATGAAACTTTTTTTTCGGACTATCAATATTTATTAACTCACAATACTTGTTGACCATCAACATACTAAAACATTTGTTGGTACATGTTACTGTGAAAAATAAGAAGGTATGTGAATCGTCGGATAAAATTATCGACGTTCATGATTTAAAGTGTTACTATAGTACGTGCATATATTTTATTTAAGAGGTAATTAATTTATAAATGGCATTCACGATCCTTACTTTTAAGGGGCGAGAATATTTTATAATTGTAATTATTGTGCACATTGAGAAATGTTTGCTAACATGATACACATGGCATGCACTTGGTGGTGCATGTGTGAATTCATATGTGCAAGTTTTGTTGAATAGAAGTTATGTTGGCAATTCAAATGAACTTAGTCGTACATTTTGATCATGTTTCATATATTATATTTATTTTTCCTCACGTGTACTTTTTATTAACTTGGTCGTACATGTGTGACTTTGTATGTGCACATCGTGCTCACTTAGATTGAGCTTAAGAGTGCATTTCAAATCAATTTAGTCGTTCACTTTATTTGCGTTTATGTATTCTATGGGTTACTAATAATTGCGTCAGTATAGGTGTGCATTCGTGCACACTTTAATTAACTTGGGCTTGGATTTAGGAGTTCATTCGTGCACACTTTAATCAACTTGGGTTTGAATTTAGGAGTTCATTCGTGCTTTGTTGGATCAATGATTGTAAAATGCTTCATACTTTTCGAGTTTGGATTAGGCAGGGATAAATTCAATACGGCTTCGTCCATGTATTTGGACTTTTCAATTTTTGGATATTCGAAGTGGATATCCGTTTCGATCCGACATCTGTGGACATGATATTCAAACGGTATGGTTCAGACTCACAATCCATTTCAAAGAAAGCCAAGTTATCTCCCTTGCTGTAAATTTCCAACTTATATATGGATAAACCATTAAACAATATGAGTTCGTCTTGGTGGGTGGACCATTTGATAATAATCCGTTTTCAAATATATTTTTTCCAACTTATATATGGATAGACCATTAAACAATAAGAGTTCGTCTTGGTGGACCATTTGATAATAATCCGTTTTCAAATATGTTTTTCCCCTTGATATACATCAAGAATTAGTAAAACAGAGTTCGTTTCTCGAGTAGTAGAATCATCAAAAACATTGAGGGTCCGTTTGGTTCCAACTCCAAAAACGGAAACGGAAACGGAATAAAAACGAATTTTGTCCATATGTATACTCTTATTCATGAAATTTTATGGAATCATTCATTGTTGTTTAACATATTTGTAGTAAAATTTGATTAGTTTTGATACCCTATGGAGAAACAAATACAATTTACTGTTAGACTATTTACGATTCCATTTCGAAATCAAACACTATAATTGATCTAGACTTAACCATGAATCAATCGATATATCCGCATATGAATCGAAGACTAACATTTATCCGTAGGGGTCTTCATTACCAATCAATCGATCGAGTGGGTGCAAAAGAGTATTTTTCTCCTTCCTTTATCCTTTGTTTTAATTAATCTCTAATGGATGAGATTAACACTAATTAATCCTCTTCTTCTAATTACTTTTGTTTAATGTCGTCACTTTCATGCACATTACTTCATGCACAGCACTCGTTGTTTTTCCATTCTCTGTCAAAAGGAAGAAGATAAACAAAACAGTAAGGAAGGAGGGATTAAAATTAATCCCGTAATTTTAACGTCTTTAACCGATACCGATCCATTACGATTTCGACTTTATATTAAAACTACAAACTATAAATTGAACTTAACTTTATATATTAAACCTAGACACATTTGCCACATATATATTATAAATATTCTTACATTTACATGCAACTCAAGAAATGATTCCAAAATATATTCATGAATAAGGTAACATATGAACTAAATTCGTTTCCGTTTTCAAAATTACAACCTCCGTTTTCAAAATTACAACCAAACGGGGGCTGAATTTGAAGGAATCATCTCCAACCATCATGTCTCCCAACATCCTTGCAGCTCCTACAAACTGTCTTTTTGCAGCATTACCCAAATTTAAAATTGGTGATCATATTACTTATGTAACCATCATCATTTTATCTGAACTTACTCAAGAAGCAAACTTTATAACAATTCATACCTGTTGTCTTGAGCTCACCATTTGCATCAAATCACAAAATCCCAAAAACAATTAGGAACGTGTTCAGGTTTCTGCGATATGAACTAACTTTTTCACAGGCTTCGTCGTCATCATCGTCATCTCCAAAGATATGAAGCAATCCAACATCATGCATACAACAAGCTCTTGCCATTGTTTCATAACACTGTAACAAATCAACCATTGAAAATATAGATACTATATTGACTTGCATAATATAATAAAAAAAAAATCGAAGTACCAGCCTCTTGAATTTTCTGAAATCTTCTCTTAGCTTCTCCAACAAGCAATGAATTATTTCTCGTCGACCATTTATCAAGATGTCATTTTCTTATCATTTGTGAATCTTGATTGATTGAATGATATATGATATATCAAATGTTGAATATCTATACACATACTAAAGCGAGCTTGTGACAAGCAGAGCGAATCTATGGTTGCAAGGCTTGTTTGCAGAGGCCGAGCACCGCGTAATAGCATTGTTGCGAGGCTGTAGCTATGTTGAGCTTTGAGTTCGACATGATGGAATTCTTGTAGCTTCCTGGAGATTTGGAGAAAAAATTTGGTCTGTTTTATTCGATGTGGGAGGGAAGTTTGTGTGTTTCGGTTGTTTTTATGGGTAAATGAGATCAAGAGAGAATGTTTTAAGAGAAGCCATTCGAATGGGAGCTTCTGAAAACTTGGATTGTAGTACTGCAATTTGAAGAAAGTTCTAGAGAGACTGTGGTGGGACCCACTACCGGCGGACGTCCTTATATTGTAGGGTTGTCGAGTGTAAATTGGGGTTTTAAAGGATGTTGTTGATTGGCCGTTGAAATATGTGGTGGTTTTTTGTCAATATTTTACGTGGTAGTAAAATGATTAACTACAAGAATGAATATTCCATAAACAGATAGTGACAAAAGATGAAATGATGTGGTAAGAGTTGGACGAGGTAAAAATATCTCTATGGAGGAGGGATACTCGGGATGTTCAAACTCTGTTCCGGTACAAAATTTTTTACCGGGCCAAGCCTAGTCGGAATGCTCTTGTTGGCCTAAAAAGCCCAAAAGTATTTATGTAAAATTTGGTCCAACCGGACGGTATAGACAGGAAATCCCGGTCCAACAAGAGATTTTTGGTGAGGCTCTGGACCGATGAACAACTCTAAGGACTCGTATGTTGAATGATGATATGTTCATCCAACTTGTTTAGAATCGAGTTGTGCTTGAGTTTGGATCAAGCCTAGTATCAAGCTCATACTTGACTCGTGAGCCTTCCACCAAGCTCGAGCTTGTTTTGCTCATTTTTTCTAGACGAGTTTGAGCTCAAGCTCGTTTGAGTTAGTTTTGCTCACTTTTATAACACCATCCATACCCAGGCACATTGTCGTAATATAAATCCATAAATGAACTACTTGGCCTGACTCATTAAAAGTTCATATTTGAGCTCGAGTTAAGCTTTATAATATGTTCATGCCCAGCTTGTTATGCAATCTGAACAAGCCCAGTCTAAGATTTTGTCAAGGTTGGCTCACATAACCCTACTATGATTTAATTAATATGCACCAAATAAATCTCATTTGAACAAGTGTGGGAGGAAAAATGTAAGAGTACCAAGGAACATGCAATTGGTGTGTGTAAAGAGAGAAGGAAAAAATACAAGTGAAAGCTCATCTTTTTACATTAAGGTCTCATGAGAAAGGCAAAGCCCTGAGACAAGTTTACAATCCAGAAGGGATCATTCTGTCAAATGTTGATCCCTCAAAAACAACACACCACGCCTATTAACTAATGAAACACATCGTTTTGAGCTCTTTCTACTTTACAAAATGCTACAAAGCAACTGGTGTTATTGCTGGATTTTTATCTATAACGGCCAACAAACAAAAGAAACACAAACTGTAACAAAAAAATTAATCAAATCACTCTTCTCAATCCTCTATATCAGAAACCAAGAAGCAAACATAAACTTTAGGTAAGAGGAAGCAACACCATACTTCTTTAGCTCTATTTCCTATTACCATTCTTCCTCTTTGCTTCAGCTGAGAGTTGCTGCCTTCCATTTCTTTGCACTGGAGGGCTAACCCCTTTCGCTAGTTTCCGCGATGGTGATGGCCCATGTGTTGGAATCATACTTTGACTGAGAACCCGGAAGCGATTTAGTTTTACATAATAGCAACATTTTTGTTAAATAAGAATAGTTCAATAAAAATGTACCTGAAATTGGTGCTCTTAGCTGTCTTGGCATCTGTTTTCTTACTGCTCTTTGATCCAAATCCATTGGGATGGCTTGGAAGTTTGCTGTGGTTGAATTGCCAAAGCAAATCCGCCTCGGATGAATCACTAGTTGCGGCATCAAGCTCGTCCAGTTCATCAGCATTGTCAAACCGAGTAGTACCATTGAACATGTTAAATGATTGTTGGGTATAAAGTTTGGAAGAATCTGTGAAGGTTTCTTGGTAGAACGAATCGGGCATACGTATATTGTCTGTTGGCCAACATGGCATGGGTTTCTCAGATTTGGTTGGAGTATCTAGCTTGTTTACCATGACCTTGTCTACCCATTCACCTGAACTCATCTCTTTTTCGTCGTCCCTATAGTTGTCTCCAGGGCTATTTACTGGTGGCCAAGGAGGAGATGTCCTCAATAGCTCGTCCAGATCAAAGCTTTGTCTCTTTTGCCTCGGTGTAGATTTTGTACAAACCTGAAAAAAGTAGAAACTTTAGATAATATTTTGATAGTTGAAGAATTAACTTACTAGCATATACTTGCCAGAAGTTAAACAACAATTTCTAAACAGAAAGTTCAGGTCTGTCACTATCTGGAGCTACTTGTCTATGCTAACTAAGAATGTTGACTCTTAAAATAAGGATTTTTAGGTAAGTAGCAGCTGGTCATAAAGTTGTTCAGGCAATTAGACTACCTAATGGTCCCTTCCTATCATCATCTCATCAGCAACTTCTTGTTCTAATGGTTAACTAATGAACCAAAATAATACAAAACCAAAAATAATCAAAACTTCAAAAATTACCAAGTACAATAAGAACTATAACCATATCAAACAATGTTAATAAGGGTTTGTCTCAAAATTATGTTTTGCTGTAAAACCGAAAAAGAAGATCACTGTTAACAACAACATGATTCTTACTTGGCCAAATTCAGTTATAATTAGCTTAAGATAATCTAACCATTCAAACAACATATACATCTTCAAGATTTTGTTACCTCTACATTGCCCAAATCTCCTACAGACTGCATGTATCCACCACTGTCAACCAACATCTCTCCACCTTGATGATCTGGACGAAGAGGGGAAGGACCTCCGGCTTTCAATCTATATACGTCAGGGGTTGCTAAAGGTTGTTCCGCCTCCTTCCTCGCCAAGGCTGCCTTGAGGTTAACAATCTGGCAAAAACAAAATGATTAGCAACATAAACCCATGGTTATATACCAGCTATATTGGAAGTAGGACAATACCTGTTCCTTAAGCTCCTTAACATCTGCACTGCTATCTTTGTTTACTCGTGCTGCACCAAGTTCAACTGTGGCTACTCGCTCTGCAAATTTAAGGGTACTTATGGTCTCTCCAACAGCATCAGTTTCAGGGCTAATATGAACAAACATAAGCGTCTTGGCTTGTCCTCCTGTGATCAGTACAAAAACAAAACAAAACTGTTAAATAGAACCAAGAGCCTCTTAATTTTCAATGTGTAAGGTAAACTAAGGGATTTATTAAAACTAATTACCAAGTGAATCTTGGAGTAACTGTGTTAATTTGCTATTTCTGTAAGGAACATGAGAGTTCTTCTGGGAAAGGGAAGCAATCACATCACCCAAAGCTGAGAGGGATTTGTTAATATGTTGTGCCTCTTTTAATCTATCACCAGTCACCTCTGATTTGTCTACCCTTTCACTTCCTGCAAGGTCAACCAAATGCATACAACCACGAAGAACATTGCCAGTCGTGACGTCTCTTCCTTGGACATGAACAGTTAAGCAACTGCAGGATATATATACATATGTGAGATATTGTATCCCTAAGCAATACCTTAGATTGAATTTACAAAATTATACCTGTGGGACCGGCTACTACGGTCATTCAAGGCTGTTGCACCCACTGCCCGGTTCCTTTGTCCAAGATTCATCAAATTAATAACATCATAAGTTGATGAAACCCGCACAAGGGATGCATCTGGAACATTGACTCCATTCTGAGAGCTATTGCGAATCTCTAATGTGTAAATGTGTTAAGAAAAAACCTTGATACAAAAATGAACTTGTTTGAAGGTTACATATGGATATTAATAAATGCACCAAACAAATTGGAAAAACATTAAGGATATCTTTTCTGGAGACTGTCACTAGCAAGAAGATCCCTCACTTGCTCATTATAAATTTCAATCATCTGTACAGAGATATCATAATGGAAGGTGTCCTTTCTTTGATCAGCAAGATAAAACAGGTCACCCAACGATCTGTAGTTTACACCTTGACTGTGCTCAGTGAGATCTCTAGGTCCAGACTGAAGAGGGATAAGAAAGTGTAAGTTCAACAAATATGTGTTATATTGTTAGTTTCCATAGAACTAAGAAAAGTGTATTACCATAGTGTGAGTTTTCCCAGATCCCGTTTGTCCATAGGCAAATATACAAACATTATAACCATCGAGAACAGAGCGAATTAGTGGTTGCATATCTGAAAACACCTCCGCTGCAGATAAAAAAAATAGACGAATGATATGAGAATATAGAGTGGCAATCACATGAGATGTGAAACTAAGTCTCTAAAAATGCATACCTTGTGTTGCTGATGGCCCAAACACTTTATTGAAGCTGAAAGCCTTATGGCCTTTTCCGTACTTGGATGGGGTCTTAATAGTAATGCTTCCTTCTTCAATGCTTTCAACTGTGCTTAAAAAGCTTGATTGGCCATTCAAAAATGGCCTGACACGACAGTAGACTCTTATACTACCTAAGCATTTAAAAACAGAAGGCAGATTAGATTTAGTTTACTTGCAGTTTCTCTAAGACAAACATTAGAAGATATAGAGAATGTCCTTTACCCTTAAGATCTTGCACCTCATTATACAGCCTGCGATTTTCTTCAAGGACTTTATGATACCCAGAGGCAGCATGAGCTAGTCCATGAATGTGCATGCCTACAAGAAAGGCAATGGAATGAATGAAATTGCTCTGCTTTAACCTCGTCTTTTATTCACTCTTACTAAGGGGGAATGAAAGAATAAACACCACCAATTTAACTCATACCAACATTACGAAGCTCTTCCTGAAATTTTATCTGCATGAACTGCATGCCGGCTTTTGTAGTTGAAAGTGTTTGCTTTAGAACCTAGATAAAAAATAACCTAATGTATCAGGAAGAGGAAGAAGAGATTATCAGTTAATAATAGCCACATAGTACACACTAGCTTTGTACCTGGAGATCCTTTCCTTGGCGATCAAAGATCATCTTTTGTTTTAGAATCAACCTTTTTGATTCCTCATCAGTGATGAGTTTACTATCTTGGCATTCTAGTTTCAAGTTTGAAGTGTTTCCTCCATCATCCACCTTCAGTTTCACCATAAGTACATTGTCAAAATATGAAAATCCATCACAAAAAAACGACCATCGGATGGTTATAGTCTTATAGATTTCAGTATATTACCTTTCTGTTATCATAGGAGATCATAGAAAAAGGCTTTCTTCCTTGTGATGTGACTGTATCTTTTGTTGGTTGCCTTTGTTGGTTAACCTAAAATGGAAAGGTTAACAAGGGTGCTTAGTGCTTACAATGTCATTGCATTTTGATAAACACTCAATATTGATCAACCTTTTTTAGTAGCAAAGATGAAAGAGTTGATAAATAAAATTAACTTACCATGTCACCTTGGGCTGCAACGCGTTGCTCAAATTCTTCTACAACTTTACTTAGAACCGACTCTATGATCTGCATCAAGAAACAGAAATAAAACCAGGAGATCAGCCAACTTTTTATGCTGAATTTTGAATGCATTGATTATTTTAGAGAAACTATTTATGCTAAGATGTTAGAGAGAAAAACAACATAACTTTCTCCCACAGAGACAAAATCCATAACCTAAACTATCCTTATTAATATAATTGACACTAACCTGCGGAACTTCTTCAGGCTTCTTATCAGAGAGAAGTGCATGAAGAAGTGAACTTACAGATTGAGAACTGGGCTGTAAAAGTACAAAACAAGTAGTATATTCAGTGATGGAAAGACAAATGGTAAAAACTAGAAAATACATCACCAATATATACTTAAATGCTACTGACCATTTTATTATTGTCAGGGTCGTGAGACAATGCATTAGAACATTTTTCGTTCATGGATGAAGTCCTCGACAAAGAATTGGTGAATGGGTCAGAGTTTTTCCGCACAAATTGTTTTACTGCTGAGGTTGGCTTTACATTTCCTCCAAATTTCCATACTCCCACACTTCCGGTTTGCTTCCATTCATAGTAAGATTTGAGTGCTAGAACAGAACTCACCACCCTGGCTGATATGCCTCCCTGAAAACATAATTATTAATATACATGAGAAGCCGAAAAATCTAACCTAATATCTTCCTCTATAATCTTTCACAATAAAGCAATAGTATAAGTTGGATAATCCTGAAACCGTTACTCGGTTACAAGTTTTATTTATTTATTGATGATCATCAAACTTGTGTCTTACTTGCTCAAGATCAGATGCCTCAAATGTAGGGAGGGACAACTCTTCTGCAGCAACAAGGAAGTTTCTGACATTTTCAAAGTATTGATAGGCTGACAAGGCTGCTCCATCAGGTATGACAGCGGAATCATTTGGGCTTTCTACCACCTAAAGGATTCATATCATAAGCATAATGAGTCTCAAAACATCAAATCACAGACAAATCAAGTGAATTACAATTCATACTATAAGATCACCTTTGGAACAGCCCCGGGTTGCACCTTGTTCAATACATTACAAAGTATTAATCCGCTTCTCAAACCAAGCCGAAACTCTTCCTCCGAAGGCTCAGCTGGCAAATCTCTGGCCGCAACCACCCCGATCATCTTTCTGAGCCAACTGGCTGCCTCATATCTTCTCAGAGCTACAGGATTTAAAGTTGAACCTAATTAATTACCAAACATTCTCTACAAAAATGCAGTTTAAGATTGAACAAATTCAAAATTTGTCCAATCTTTATAAAAGTCTATACAGATTAAATTACTCATCATTTGATCATCACACTGAGAGATCATACAAGAACTACAGTAACAGAAAAAGTTCATACAAGTTCAATCTTTCAAATCAAGAATCAGCACTAAATAAAAGCGGAATTTGATCTAATTAGTTTCGATTATAATCAGTTGAATCGGAAAGCAGATAAAAGAAAAATAAAGAATAACAGACCAGCTTCTTCCGCTCTTCTAGACTCCAAATCAAGACCTCTAGGACGAAATCCATGTTGTTGAAGAACATCCTCCACCACAGACGCAACACTCAAAGCAAAAGCTTCTCTAGCCGCCATTTATCCTCCTCAATCCACAACAAAACCTATAAATATTCAAAAATC
This sequence comes from Fagopyrum esculentum, assembly GCA_033239045.1. Taxonomy (NCBI): domain Eukaryota; kingdom Viridiplantae; phylum Streptophyta; class Magnoliopsida; order Caryophyllales; family Polygonaceae; genus Fagopyrum; species Fagopyrum esculentum. The sequence goes on from BSUD01000001.1 coordinate 157,126,776, forward strand.
AGATCACAAAAAAATCCTCCGAATTCAAACGGTCTAAAAATAGAAAAATAACAGAGAAACCAGAAAATGGAAGAATCGTACCCCAAATCACACAATTTGTCTAGATATGGAAGCGAAACTTATAGTTGCGGATGTAAAACAGTAAGAGAAGAGATATTTTGGATGATAATGTTGTGAAGAATAATGCAAGTGCTAAAATCTGCAGTCCTCCATGACTCCATGGACCCTCTGCTTCATGACTTTCTATCTCTTTAGGTTTCGTTGGTTCCTTTGATGAGCTGTGAAACTGTGAAGCTTTTGCTTTCTCTGCAACTTTAATGGATTTAAGTAGAGAGAAAGGCAAGAAGAGGGAGAGAGACGATGCTTTGGTTTGGTTGGGTATCTCTCTCTTTCTATAGTCTCCTCTATTCTCAATTTCTTTTCTTTTCTCTTTTTTTTTTCAAATTTAATTTTATTCCGAGCCTACTGAGTACTGGCTAGGTTTGTTTGTCATTTCAAATTCATATCTTAATTATGAATTTATCATAATGGACTCTTACCCATACAATATTCATGTTAAAAAATATCATATTATTTAAATGGAAAATATACAGGTCTGGATTTAAGCTGTCTACAAATTACGTATCAGTGTGTTTGGACAATATTCCGGGTCCGAAACGCACACAACAGTGTCGTTTTGTTTAAGTTTTATTTCTTTGATTTATACTTTTTAATAAAGGAAATTAATGTGACATTTAAATGTTTATTTGGCCATAACTTATTATATTCTCTTTGTTGAAATTTATATTCTCTTTGTTGAAATTTTAATTATTCAAAAACTTGTCCATTGCAATTAAAAATGTTTTCCCCTTTTTTCTTATAGTTTACCCTTTTTTTCAATTTTATTGAAAATGTCAACTAAGACACTTATAAAATAAAAGTATATCCTTTTTGTCAAAAAATTGTTCAATTATATATACCTAATTGAATTCTCCTCTACTTTAAAAGTTAATCATTTTTATTTGGAAAAGAGAAATTTACTTTGAAGTATATGTCACAAGATAACGATTTATTATTAACTCATTCAACAAAAAATCTCAAATATCCTAAATTTAAATATTATAACTTTAATAAATTACCATAACCATTAGAAACCCTTTTAGGAAGAAAAGAAAAACTTGAACCATAATGTTAGATATTTTATTATTAAGATTAAACCATAACATCCTTCTGATCTATCTCTAATCTTTTTCTGCATATTTCGATATATTAGCATTTTTATGAAAAGGGGGTAAATATGTATTTATTTTAATAAAGTCGTTCGAAACACAAATTAAAAAATGTTGAGACAATTTTAGTTGTGTACAAAAAAGAAAATAAAAAAAATAACTAGACTTGAAACAAATGAAAAAATAATAAGACTACTTTTTAACAATTTAAAGAATATAAACTGTGAGACTTGAGCAAATAACTAAGAATTATAAAAGGGGAGTTTACCCATTATAGTAAGTCTAGTCTAGGTATGAATATATCCGACGGCAATGGCAGATGAAGTATCACCCAACCGTTAATCTTATCATCCATCATCAACTTTACGGGTGATCAATGAATTCAAATTATTTCACGGATAATAAAAGTTATGACTATTGTTAATTTATGTTGTAATTTTAAATATTTCTGCAAATATATATTAAAACTAATATTTTTAAAATCGATAATATCAATAAATACGATATAAAAATTATTTATAGCAGAACAACAACAAATTTATCTTATTTTTTTGTGAATTTAGGACTAAATATACAAAATTAATATATTTTGCGTGTGTAGGAAAACGGGTGTAATATCATCGTCCACGGTCCACCCATCACCCGAATTTTCATTATTTTTTCAGATCAAGTGGATATCCATCATATTTGGAATATTGTCATCCCCACTTCTAAGACCTCCAACAAATTTAAATTTCTAATCGTTTAACCATGTTATCAAATTTTAACAACTTTTTTGGGTGTTGAAAGGGAGATGGAACATTATGTGCTTTATTGTGTATAAAAATAGGTTAAATACAAATCAACCACAAAATAACTAGATTTCTAAATAATAATAATAATAATAAATTTGACAAAACGTGTAATCTGAGTTTCAAAAAACACATTACAGCATAATAACTATTCTCGTATTAAAACCGATTAAATTAAATAAGTTAAGGGCCCGTTTGGTTTGAACTCAGGAATCGGAAACAGAATGGAAACGAATCTGGTCAATATGTATACCATTGTTCATGAAAGTTTTTGGAATCATTCTTTGTGGTTTGAAGGAATTGGAGTAGAGTTTGATTACTTTTTATACCCTATAGGGTAACAAAATGTGGGGAAACAAGTGCATTTTGTATTAATACACAAGGAATGATTCCACAAAATTTCATGAATAATGATATACATATGAACTAGATTCGTTTCCATTCCGTTTTCGTTTCCGGAGTTGGAACCAAACGGACCCTAAATCTCTATAAAACTTTGCATTTGGATATGCAAGGCACAACCGTATTATTATACACTCACATATTATGCATCTATGAGCATGTTGTGTCACCATTAGAGATGAAATTAGGTTTATAAAATTTGAGAAGATTAAGCTATTAAGGTAACTTTTTTTTATATAAAATAAATTAGGCCCCAAGTATTTAACAATTTTTTTTAAAAAAAAATAAATATTAAGAACATCTTTATTAGACAGTTACAATATTAATGGAAGATAATTAAGAGTGAGGTGGGTAACTATGCTCTTTTTGCCTAATGTAGTATCAAGTAGGCCCTTTTATTTTACCGTAAACAAAAAAGGCCCCTTGAATTTATTTAAAAAGATTAGTTCAAATGACTATTTGGTAATTTTGATTTACACAACTCAAGCTCTAGCTATGTACACAAGGTTTAAGCCCAATCGAGGGTCTATAAGAACCATGTCCTTCGGTCTTTCTTGATGCGTTGGTTGCCAAATTCAGACCATGATTTCATATAGACTTTGATTTCACACATAATCCAAAATCCAAACATCCGGGTTCTCCGAATTACCGACGGCCAAAACCGGCGCCATTGATGTGGTGGTTGCCAATTCAGGCCATGATTTCATACATACTCCAAACTCGAATATACCTGATATGTGTTATCGAATTTGTAGTACATGAATCGAGTAATAATGCTTGTTTTACTGACAGATTGATCCCTTAAGAAAACAAGCTTATACTTGGCGAGGATTGAAACCAACACCTTTGATGCGGTGTTGCCAAAGACGAACAACGGCATGATCGAGTTTGGATTTTTTAGGATTTTGCCCGCCAATTGAAAGTTTCGGACGTGGATTCTGTCGATTGAGGGTGCGTGCCTGAATGCACAATTTTGTAGGGTATTTATTTTTGCCTCTCAATTTTCCTTTTATACCCCTTAAGTGTTTTTAAAATTAAAAATTAATCAAAAATTAATAAGATTCTAGTTTGTATCTCAAATACAAAAAAGCCCCACTAAACCAATCTTCTCACAACCTTTTCTTTTTGGTGTGAGTCATCCTCATTTCCTAATGTGTTTGGCTTCTTGACCTTAAAACTTAACTTCAAGTGTCAACTAATGTCCCAATCAATTACACTTGAAGGCGTGTGTGAAAACTATATCACTTTGATTATAAAGAACATATATAATATACGAGATTGATATACTACTCTTCCTATTATCAATTGACTTTAGTACAGAATCTCGCTACAATTCACCTCAAAACATACACATATATATACACACTTTAAACGAACGTGTCAAACCTCCACGTTATATTGATCTACAGATTTGTTGGTTGATCTAATATAAACTCAAAAATATAATTTATAAGAGTATGGCGGATAAGAGGGGAGAAGTGGGGGTGGGTTACCAACATAAAGATGTGAGTTGAGTTGTCAATATCTAAGATGATTGGTTCATCGGTATTAAGCTCATTTCATAATCTCATCTTATCTTCCGAATTTGATTAACTGCATCTAAATGGCATATGAGAGTGATGCATTATTCACAAAGTAAACATCTTGCCCCCGGAAGTTTAGGCTTTATAGCTACATACTCACCCACCTACTTTATATTGCAACATCAAACTTCGACTTAAACCGAGTTTTGTGGTGATATGATTATATCGCATTGTTAATCAACAAACTTATAGTTTAATATGCAAATTCTCTTAGGGCCCGTTTGATTTTAACTCCGGAATCAGAAACAAAATGGAAACGAATCTAGTCTATATGTATACCATTGTTCATAAAAGTTTGTGGAATTATTTCTTGTGGTTTGAAGGAATTGGAGTAGAGTTTGATTACTTTTGATACCCTCTAGGGTTTGAATTAATCCACAATGAATGATTTTACAAAATTTCATGAATAATGATATACATATGGACTAAATTCGTTTCCATTCCGTTTTCGTTTCCGGAGTTGAAACCAAGCGGGCCCTTAATATATAAATTTGGTAGATTACTCATCTTATTGTCAATTCTTTTAAAAAAAATATCATCGAGTTTATCTTAGTAGTAATTTTGGTCGCATGTTTCTCTATGGTCTATGGAATTGTATACTCGTTGAGATTTCTTATACTAGGGTTGAATATTGTATAAATTGAAAAATATTCAATTATTGGTGAAAATAAAAATGTTGATGAGTTAGTTAAGTTGATTTGTATGGATTAAATTAATGTTAAAATATTTTTATCAAATTCTTTTAATTTATGATTTTTATTATAATTAATTTTAAATTATAATATTGTATCACTAATTAAAAATAATATACATACATGATGATACAAACATATATATATATATATATATATATATATATATATATATATATATATATATATATATAACTATTTTTTTATTTTTTTTATTTTGAAAATGGAAAGCGGTTCGAAATCAATAGACGGCGCGACGTCTAATGGGTCGAAAGACCGATAAATCGGCAGACGGTCAAACCATCACGAAGGACCACAAAGAAAGGAGAAAAGAAGTACACAAAAATACATCAAAATGAAACCGAAAGCAAAAAAGTCTTCAAGGGAAAGTAGGCTGATCCAACGAGCGGGAGGCAACGAGCATAAATGTTCATCTTCAAATGAAGCACACAGGGAGGAAGCATGTGGAACAAATGTGGACACCTAAGATTTGACTCCCTTGAATAAAACCTTTGGTTCGGCCATTGGATAATGATGATTTGAGGGCGAGTTTTGTAGTGCGGGATTATCAAACTTATCAACTTATCGGGATGAAATTATGAAAAAATTTTCCAACTTTGATCTAATAGATTATGAAATTATGAGAAATCACGGGAATTATATAATCCATACATATATTACCGAACAAGCCATTAGTTTGTGCGCGTGTGTGTCTATATATATATATATATATATATATAGACTTCCATTAATTTAAATAAATTGATACATGCGATTAAACATGGGAGAATTTGATATACTAGGCCTTTTTGAGTTTTTGTTAAAGAAAATGTACCCCAAATTTTTTACCACTTTCATTTAATAGTAGGTAAAAATTATTAACCCTTTTATTTAAAAAGAAAGAATAGATTATGTTTGTTATTTGTTATATAAGTATAAGTTTTAATTTTTAATTACTGAATTAATTTTATTTGATTATTTTTCTTGCTTTTTTTTTATATTTTTTTATTTTCTTTTTTATTTTCTGGACTGAATTTCATATACCAGAATTTCTCATACCAGAAATTTCTCATACCAGAAATTTCATACCAGAATTTTACATACCAGAATTACATACCAGAATTTTACATACCAGAATTTTACATACCAGAATTTTACATACCAGAATTATATACCAGAATTACATACCAGAATTTTACATACTAAAATTACATACCAGAATTTTACATACTAAAATTACATACCAGAATTTTACATACCAGAATTATACTCCCTTTGCACATACCGGAATTAATGAGTAATGTAATACTGCTCTATCCAAACGAACCAAAATTCATAAATGAATTATCTCTTCCTTTGTAGCAGTCTTGCATCTAAATTTCCTGAACTAAAAATATGAACTGAAAATATGAGCATACCAGAACTGAAAATATGAGCATACCAGAACAGAATATTTAAGAGTAACTACGATTATCCTTACGTGACTATGGACACTGAATTCCCCGGGATTGTTCTTCGTCCGGTTCAATTGTAATCCACCGGCGGCTACGAGTTCCACCTGTGTACTTCTGCAGTGGCATATAGTAGGGTGTTTCAACATCTTGGCCCTTGCTACAAATGACAGCTTTCCTGGAAAACAACATTCACAACCATAAAATAATTGATTGATTCACTTTAGATGAGAATACATATTTCAGAAACTAAGCAATTAAATGCCTAACCTAGAGAAATAACATAAATTCAGATTATATTTGCATCTTGAGCATTTCTACCTTGTTCATCCCAGTCAATACCGCACGATGCACAATGCACCATATCGTATGATAGAGCAGGATATGGAACCCTAAAAGACAATGTAAACATGCTGAAATTGATTCAGCTTGGCCTCACTTTCTCCGATGATGAAGGGAATTTGCCAACATGTGGGACTGGTAAGTACTACATATGGCAGTTCAATTTCCGCAAATTCAATGTCAATAAGGATGTCTTCGCTAACGATTCAATTGAGCTTCTCCGTCGGAGTGGGATGGATTTCAAAAATAACAACGAAAGGGGGATTAACGCTAGGAGATTTGGGGAGCTCTTAATGTCGTCTAGAATCGTGTTGAGTTACAATGTGCATTGGGTTACTTTTCACAGTGGGTATGATTTCGGTATTTGCTGAAGCTCTTGACCTGCAAGAACTTGCCTGAGACACATACCAAGTTCTTCAAACTCCGATCTCCTTGCAAAACCCTTCAATCAAACCCTTTTCAATCCTCTGTAATTTTCACCCCTCTTTTTGGCAGACCTGCAAAGAGCCTCCATGGATCGGCACGGTGGAGAGGAAGGAAGGAGGTAGAGACTAGATCTGTAGATCTAGATCTAGATCTGCAGATCCAGATCTAGATCTAGATCGACAGAGGGTTAGAGAGGGGGTTGAGGAGGAGGAAGTCGACGGAAGGTGGCTAGTGCGGCGGCGGGACAGCGGCGGAGGAGGGGTACGGGGAGAGAGAAGGAAGGAGAAGAGCAAAGAGTCGCCATGGATCGTAACACTCAAGAGAAGGAAGCAGTAATGGGGAGAAGGGTTGTAGGTTTGAAGGAAGCAGTAACGGGGAGAAGAGAACGGTTAAAAATAATTTGGGGGTATATTTACTAAACTAAAAACCTAAAAAGGCTTACTTAGTAATCCTATTCTTAAAAAGGCCTAGTTACCTAATTAGCCCATTAAACATTATTTTAAATAAATTGATACATACGATTTTGTAGGTCTATCTCAACTTGCAATTTGTCTATTGAAAAATAGCGTTTTTCGATCTCGGTTATTCCGGTTTACGCAACGCCACTAGCTCAATCTTTCTCTGATTAAACATTAATTTAAATAAATTGATACATACGATTTTGTTATCGACGGAATTTACCACAATTGCACCCGTCAGAATCGAGTCTTTTAATGATGAAAGAGTCCTGCACAATCAAGGCAGTAATTAAAATAATAATATAATTGAAGAGATTGTCATCCTAAGTAGATGCATGTTCACATATATTAAGGTTTTCCTTCGACAATCATATTAAGGTTCGGTGTAAATATTTTTCCCTAGAATTTCTAGGTCTATCTCAACTTGGTGTCGATTAAATTTTAATATTATTTTTAAATCTACCGACGTTACTAATGTTAACGTGATGCTTTGAATTAAATCTTTTACTAAATAACAAATTGAGTCGATAATTTTATTTTATTAAAAGCATATAAATTTTTTAAAATTAACTGGTGTCTTTAATGTGAAAGCAAAAACTGGATCCAGATTCTTTTACAAAAATATTCTCGTCAAATCTTTTATAAAAAATATTTTAATTCTTTTTTAATACTAACGGGATCAAAATTTTACTAACTGAATCCATATTCCTTTTTTTTTTTTCAATACTAATCGGTTATTTCGAATATTTGAAACATTTTTTTAATAGTAACATGATCAAGAAATTGAAACTAACATAATTCTATCAATTGGAACTAATTTTTTTAATTAATTTAATATCTTTTAAATTCGAAATAGTATCTATTCAATTATTCATAAGCGTATCCCGTAAGCTTAGTCATACTTTCTTCCTATTTTCTATAAATACCTAAACCATCGAGTTTAAGATTTCATATTACTGATATTTTTGCATGCGTTTCGATTTTCAAGTTTCTGCGAGGAATCCTTTCATCTGTTTCTCATATTCACAAAACAAGAAGCCTTGTATGTTATACGTTCTAACTTTTACGTTATAAACTTCGTAGAGTTTAACCTTCATGATTATACGTTACAAAATTTTCTTCTCTGGTTTTTTTAACTACTTTTTACGTTACAATTTGAGATTTCACTTGTTTCTTCTCGGATTTTATTCTACTCCACGTATTTCTCAACCTTTGTTTCTATATATGTTAAAAAAAAAAATTAAAATTTAATATTTGTGGTTATTTTAAACTAAAGTTGAGTCAATGAGGTTTGTCTTCTATTTAAAAATAAATTGATTAAATTTTTTTAACAATCGATAGTTGTGTTGTTTTCGAAATAGGTGATATGTTTTTTATTTTAGAATAATTTTTTTTTGGATTTTTATCCCCTTTAAAAAATCGATAGTTCTTGTAATTTGTTGAAACAAAAATCTTTTTTAAAAAATAAAAAAATTTCTTGACCGTTTTTTTTAAAATGTGCTCAGTTTTGTTTCAATCTAACGTAATTTTCAATAAAATTTACCTCACAAATCTTTTGCAGAAATCTTCCTAATATAAAATTAATAATAAAACATGTTTATTTGTTACCTATTATAATGATATTTCACAGAATCACAATATATAAATATTTCTTTATCCGATTTTATCTCCTACCATAAATCTTAAACACCTACACAAAATCGTAACCATATTTATTGAATTTATTTAAACTATAATTTAACTTTAAAACATTGTAACAACCTACGTAAAATCGTAACCATATTTATTTCGAAATATCTTCGTCGTCTTCCATGTATATAAACACGTAATTGCAACTTGCATGGTAAATTGGTATGTGTCGATTGGTTCACTTTCTCCTTTGGCGTGCTTCACAATCTCGCATTATTTGCATTTTATTCATTCATTCACAAAACCTATGTCAGGCGAGAGTGGATCGAATCAACTAACTGGTTGGAAATATTCTAGACAAATAATCAGGTGTCAAGGACGAAATCGATACCGGGCGGTGCGGCACCCCGTAAAATATCATATAAATGGGGATTTATGCTAAGGATGAGTCGTTATTCATGTCAACAAGAATTGTTCTAGAGTGATGACAAATAAATTTTAGATTGATGACAAATAACTCTGGATTCTTCTGGAGTTAAACGGAAGAACTTTCAGGATGCGTGCCGCAAAATGGTTGACATGGGGACAACCGAGTTCTTACAAGGTAATGGATCAGAACGACATATGTAAACTCGATCCGACAAGGTAGTTGGGGCCGACGTGCTCGACGACTGCAATTCCACCGAGTGATTCATGGTGGATTTGGAGTCTCAATTAAGCTTCTCAATCTGTTATTTTTTTAAATTCAGATTTTTATTTTTTATTTAATCTAATTTTTTAATGTTAAGATATATACCAATGATTATAATCTTCGGATTTTAGGGTTGGTCTATTGTTTCTACACTTTTTGTTTTACATAATAATTTAATTATATATTTACCGCCGTAACTTTTTGAAATCTTTTTTAAAATTACCAAATTAGAATACATCGGAATCAAATCTCACGTTATACTTCAAATCTAAATTAAAATTTAATGAAAATATAAAAAAAATCTAAACGGATAAGATCGAGATTGTGATAAGATTAAGATCGTGATAATATATTTGTTATATATTAGTAGTTAATATTCTTTTGTAATCTTTTGTAAAACCTATATAAAGACTATCATAATATTGATAAATGTGTGGTTCTACTTTCAGCATTTGTGTCATCTTCTCCCCCAAAATCTATCATAAACTGCTAAATTTTTAAATTTGCATTCCAAACCCGGTTAATTGTTTCAATTGAGATTCTCTTTCGGTTGCATTTTTTATTCTTATAATTTATCTTTCAGTTAGCAATATTTTATTTGAATATAAATCTGAAAGTATATGAGCATATTTGAGATCAATAGCAAGGTTTTGTAACAAATTCATATCATTGACATGCACGAGCTATCTTTCAAGAAGAATATATCGTATTATTAACCCACGATCTTAATCATCTTATATTATGTATATTAAAAGAGATATTTCTATTATCACATTGTTATCTTATATATTGAAAGATATTCTTCTCATGTGTATTCCAATGGTGGAAAAATTCAAAGAAGAGCCATCTCGAATGTTATAAATAACGATGATGAAGGAGATCAGCTTGCAGCATCGATAAATGACGGTGATGAGAATTGGGACGGGCAAGAAGTTCAACCTTAAATCTCAAGATCATGGTTGCTGTCAAATTAGGATTTTCGAAATCCTCCATAGGAGCGGTGAGCGGTGAGCGGGGTCGAAATCAAGATAAGTGCATCGTTAATACTTGCCTTTATCCTCTATTGTAGATGAATTTGTTTTGTGAAAGTGTTTTCTCTATTGTATGAATTTCAAAAGTTCCAATATTGTTCATATTGTGTACATTTTTTTTACAGATTCACGCAATGGTGTGTTCCTTGTAATTAATTCTTGCGCAGATTAAGATTATTTGTGACTTTAATTACGCAGATCTAAAACAACCAAATCAAATAAACAAGCGGTAAGTACACACCCTCTATTTCACATCAAATCTCATTCTATTGTATTCAATATTAAGCATATCTTAAATTATATATTTCTCTCCGTCTTTTTGTGGCATTATTAATATTTCTCTCTGGATTTTTGTTTTTGGATAATTTAACATATTATAACCGTTAAAAGATTCAAATTTGATTTTCTTCAAAATTAAAAAATTAAAATCGGTTTTGTTATCTCAACAACTTCATTCAGATTATGTTGTTATAACTAATACATGGATACATAATTTGTTTCTTTTTATAAAAAATAAATTTCAGATTACTTTTCAAGTTAAATTTTATAATTATTTTTTTAGGTTGATCTTTTATATTTCTATTTTCTTAAAGAAATCGCTCATAAATAATTTGTTTAATTTTAAAAAAAAATGTGTGATGTATAAGAATTAAGTGTAGAATATTAAGAAATTCTTTATGCGTAACTATTTTATATTATATTATAATGTTTCATTAAAAACTCTTTTACTTTGCACGACTCATGACATATTACTCAAAAGATTCAATATATAAATACACTCGCACAAGGTGCGGGCTATGCACTAGTTTTAAATTAATAAAACGAGTCAATTGATCGAAAATTTTTACATAAAACTATCAACTAATAATTTTAATTAAAAAATTTTATCTTTTAAAATAGAGTTTATTAATCAAGAGAGTAAAATACGAGATTGAGACAGGTGAATGATACATTGTTTTATAATACCGTATGGTAAGAGATATTATGTTGGATTATCTTCTGAAAACTCTTCTTCCTAAAACTTCCACCTAAAGAGTGATCGATGACGAAAATTGTGGGTATACAGGTCCTAATTTTAGGATCTCATTGACAGCACAATTAATTTTTTTTGGAAAACATGACGGAAACTAGTCACAATGATACAAAAGATTTGAATTGCGGTTAAGGTTAGCATAGGGAAACAATAATATATGAAGAATGTTGACTAGTAGTACGTAACGGGTGAGTGAAGAAATAGAAATAGGCATTAAGAATGGGCGGCTAATGCATCCTTTTCTACCTTTCGGTAAGTGTTTGTTCAAGCTTTCTAGTACTTACCAACTTACCATTATCCAATTTTTTAATATATACTATATATATATATATATATATATATATATATAGTATAGATCCTATGAGAACGCCCCCTAACATGAGAACATATTCGTAATTATTATTAGTTTTGTTACGAATGTGTCATATCGTTTAATGTATTATTCGTAGTTATTGTTGGTTGTGTGAATTATTCGTAGTTATTGTTGGATTCCTAATTATAATTATTCGTAGTTATTATTATTTTTGATATCTAGTCTAAATCTCAACCCTTAATACTCATATCCAACGGTGTACGATTGTTCTCATGTTCTCACATTAGGAGTGTTCTCATGAGAACCATACCATATATATATATATATATATATATATATATATATATATATATATATATATATATATATAGATAGAGGGAGGTTGACTCCAATGTAAACAGCTTTTACCATGTAAAATGAGAATAAATTGTATCCGTTAGATCGTTAAATAGATGGCTGAGATTAGGCGATATTAAAGGATAAAAAAAATTGTGTTATTAATGGAAGAAGATTCGCCGGACCTGAATCTATATATTCGGTGGTATAGTCACATATATTCGGCGATATATTCACATATATTCGGTGTTTACACGCTCACACGATAAAAGTTGTTTACATATGAGTCAGGATATATATATATATATATATATATATATATATATATATATATATATATATATATATATATATATATATATATATATATATATCGGGTGTGTTTTTACGATATTTCTTAATCATCTTGCTCATTAAAATGTTTCCACTAATATAGTAATATACACCTTTCTTCTTTATTTGCTACTTTCTTTCAATCTAAGTTACCTTTTGTGTTTATAGGCGTAAAGAGTATCTTACGGTCCCTAACCCTATTACATTAGGACCTTAGGCCAGCTCCCAAACTTATTTTCATATTATAAACTAGTCCAGTTTTACCATGTCGATGTTCAACTCATTCTACTCGTATTACACTCTTAACCGTCATAATATAAAGATCCGTGCATCTGTAGTTGCGCATACACATTAGTTTCGGGCCCATCACAAAAAGGCTGGATAGGCTTTCCCGTAAAAACAATTACGAATAAGAGACATAACTCATCAAACTATACGCAATCTTTATTATCTATTGGATTATTTTCACATATATAATTATTTTATTAGAAAACAAAATATTATTTACCAACATATAATAAAAATTATATCAAGTATACTCTCAAATATACCGTAGTCCGTAAATTCAGGACCTTTTGTGAGGTGCCTTACAGAAGGAATATTCTTAGAGAAGGAATATTTTGTAATATTGATATATAAACTAAAAAATTCTCTTGCTCATATTTAATTTATAGTGTGAAAACTTTAAATGGACTAATTAGGTAAGTGAGCATTTTATAGATTTACGTCTATTAACTAGGTCCATTGAGTTTTATAAATTAGTAAGTATACACTTTTTTTTATTTTTTTTATTTACTGTTTTATAACCCTAACTTTGTTCTCTCCTTCCTCCTCAGCCTCTGCCGACTCACCAATCCAACTCTCAATCAACGGCTTCTATCGACTCACCGCCACCATCGCCGGAGTTGCTGCCCTACTACTTCTCTACGCCGTCAATCGAACCAGAAGCACCGTCGACTATTTCTCATCATTGTCATCTATTTCTCATCGGGAGTGAGCGTACCCTTCTTTTTCCTCCGAATTTCATCGATTGATGCTTTCCTTCATTGCTATTACATGAAAATTTTGTGAATTGTTTTCAAATCCCTGGATTTCCTCTCGTTTCTAGGTTTTTCATGGCCAACCAATGAACAATCTTGTTCTAGTAGGTTGGATGGCCATCAAGTCGTGTCTCTCATTTGCGTGTTGGTTTGGCGTGCTGGTTTTGGAGATTGTCACTAGTCAAAGGAACGCCGACTGTGCTAGCGGGGAGTCTTGTGAAGATCTAATAAACTTGGTGAGTAAATTTCACCTCTAAAGAAGCATTTGCTTTCGTGTTTCAATGGAATTGCAGATGAGTCTTGTTGTTATTGTTGTAGGCATGGAGAAACTGGAACAATGACACACCTCTGAAAAACGGCTCTACTCATATTGGTTGAATTTTAATTTTTGTTTTATTTGATTGTGATTCTCATGCCTTCTTTAGGGGTGATTTTGGGAGGTTGTATCATGAAAACTCTAGTGATATGCTTATTCCACGCCCCCATCGACTACTTTGATGGAGTGAAAATAAAACAAATTGTTTATGGTGATTGTCATTGTTTAGCAATAATTGTGGAAGGAGAGGTTGTCAGGTTGGTAGCCGATTCTTGACTCATTTATTCTTGCCCGATTCTTGATTGTGTATTTTGCTGTAGTTGGGGTCGGAATCAAAATGGTCAGCTCGGTCTGGGTTGCAAAAAGATTCCCCTACACTTCAAAATATTGATGCTGGTACCTTAAAAGTTGTGATGTTGGTACCTTAAAAGCATTAATATTTTGAAGTGTAGGGTAATCTTTCTGGGTCCCAACGCCACTGACCATTTTGATTCCGTCCCCAACTACAACAAAATACACAATCAAGAATCGATAAGAATACATGAGTCAAGAATCGGCTACCAACCTGACAACCTCTCCTTCCACAATCACTGCTAAACAATGACAGTCACCATGAGCAATTTGTTTTATTTTCACTCCATCAAAGTATTCGATGGGGCGTGGAATAAGCATATCACTAGAGTTTCCATGACACAACCTCCCAAAATCACCCCTAAAGAAGGCATGAAAATCACAGTCAAATATAACAGAAGCTAAAATTCAACCAATATGAGTAGAGCCGTATTTAAGAGGTGTGTCATTGGTTCAGTTTCTCCATGCCTATAACAATAACAACTAGACTCATCTTCAGTTCCATTAAAATACGAAAGCAAATGCTTCTTTCCTTAGAGCTGAAATTTACTCACAAAGTTTATTAGATCTTCACAAGACTCCCCACTAGCAGAGTCGGCGTTCCTTTAACTAGTGACAATCTTCAAAACCGACACGCCAAACCAACACGCAAATGAGAGACACGACTTGATGGCCATCCAACCTACTGGAACAAGATTTTTCATGGACATCCAATAAACAATCCTGTTCTAGTAGGTTGGATGGCCATCAAGTCGTGTCTCTCATTTGCGTGTTGGTTTGGCGTGTCGGTTTTGGAGATCGTCACTAGTCAAAGGAACGCCGACTGTGCTAGCGGGGAGTCTTGTGAAGATCTAATAAACTTGGTGAGTAAATTTCACCTCTAAAGAAGCATTTGCTTTCGTATTTCAATGGAATTGCAGATGAGTCTTGTTGTTATTATTGTAGGCATGGAGAAACTGGAACAATGACACATCTCTGAAAAACGGCTCTACTCATATTGGTTGAATTTTCATTTTTGTTTTATTTGATTGTGATTCTCATGCCTTCTTTAGGGGTGATTTTGGGAGGTTGTATCATGAAAACTCTAGTGATATGCTTATTCCACGCCCCCATCGACTACTTTGATGGAGTGAAAATAAAACAAATTGTTTATGGTGATTGTCATTGTTTAGCAATAATTGTGAAAGGAGAGGTTTTCAGGTTGGTAGCCGATTCTTGACTCATTTATTCTTGCCCGATTCTTGAATGTGTATTTTGTTGTAGTTGGGGTCGGAATCAAAATGGTCAGCTCGGTCTGGGTTGCAAAAAGATTCCCCTACACTTCAAAATATTGATGCTGGTACCTTAAAAGTTGTGATGTTGGTACCTTAAAAGCATTAATATTTTGAAGTGTAGGGTAATCTTTCTGGGTCCCAACGCCACTGACCATTTTGATTCCGTCCCCAACTACAACAAAATACACAATCAAGAATCGACAAGAATACATGAGTCAAGAATCGGCTATCAACCTGACAACCTCTCCTTCCACAATCACTGCTAAACAATGACAGTCACCATGAGCAATTTGTTTTATTTTCACTCCATCAAAGTATTTGATGGGGCGTGGAATAAGAATATCACTAGAGTTTCCATGACACAACCTCCCAAAATCACCCCTAAAGAAGGCATGAAAATCACAGTCAAATATAACAGAAGCTAAAATTCAACCAATATGAGTAGAGCCGTATTTAAGAGGTGTGTCATTGTTTCAGTTTCTCCATGCCTATAGCAATAACAACTAGACTCATCTTCAGTTCCATTGAAATACGAAAGCAAATGCTTCTTTCCTTAGAGCTGAAATTTACTCACAAAGTTTATTAGATCTTCACAAGACTCCGCACTAGCAGAGTCGGCGTTCCTTTAACTAGTGACAATCTTCAAAACTGGCACGCCAAACCAACACGCAAATGAGAGACACGACTTGATGGCCATCCAACCTACTGGAACAGGATTTTTCATGGATATCCAATAAACAATCCTGTTCTAGTAGGTTGGATGGCCATCAAGTCGTGTCTCTCATTTGCGTGTTGGTTTGGCGTGCTGGTTTTGGAGATTGTCACTAGTCAAAGGAACGCCGACTGTGCTAGCGGGGAGTCTTGTGAAGATCTAATAAACTTGGTGAGTAAATTTCACCTCTAAAGAAGCATTTGCTTTCGTATTTCAATGGAATTGCAGATGAGTCTTGTTGTTATTGTTGTAGGCATGGAGAAACTGGAACAATGACACACCTCTGAAAAACGGCTCTACTCATATTGGTTGAATTTTAATTTTTGTTTTATTTGATTGTGATTCTCATGCCTTCTTTAGGGGTGATTTTGGGAGGTTGTATCATGAAAACTCTAGTGATATGCTTATTCCACGCCCCCATCGACTACTTTGATGGAGTGAAAATAAAACAAATTGTTTATGGTGATTGTCATTGTTTAGCAATAATTGTGGAAGGAGAGGTTGTCAGGTTGGTAGCCGATTCTTGACTCATTTATTCTTGCCCGATTCTTGATTGTGTATTTTGCTGTAGTTGGGGTCGGAATCAAAATGGTCAGCTCGGTCTGGGTTGCAAAAAGATTCCCCTACACTTCAAAATATTGATGCTGGTACCTTAAAAGTTGTGATGTTGGTACCTTAAAAGCATTAATATTTTGAAGTGTAGGGTAATCTTTCTGGGTCCCAACGCCACTGACCATTTTGATTCCGTCCCCAACTACAACAAAATACACAATCAAGAATCGACAAGAATACATGAGTCAAGAATCGGCTACCAACCTGACAACCTCTCCTTCCACAATCACTGCTAAACAATGACAGTCACCATGAGCAATTTGTTTTATTTTCACTCCATCAAAGTATTCGATGGGGCGTAGAATAAGCATATCACTTGAGTTTCCATGACACAACCTCCCAAAATCACCCCTAAAGAAGGCATGAAAATCACAGTCAAATATAACAGAAGCTAAAATTCAACCAATATGAGTAGAGCCGTATTTAAGAGGTGTGTCATTGTTTCAGTTTCTCCATGCCTATAACAATAACAACTAGACTCATCTTCAGTTCCATTGAAATACAAAAGCAAATGCTTCTTTCCTTAGAGCTGAAATTTACTCACAAAGTTTACTAGATCTTCACAAGACTCCCCACTAGCAGAGTCGGCGTTCCTTTAACTAGTGACAATCTTCAAAACCGGCACGCCAAACCAACACGGAAATGAGATACACGACTTGATAGCCATCCAACCTACTGGAACAGGATTTTTCATGGACATCCAATAAACAATCCTGTTCTAGTAGGTTGGATGGCCATCAAGTCGTGTCTCTCATTTGCGTGTTGGTTTGGCGTGCTGGTTTTGGAGATTGTCACTAGTCAAAGGAACGCCGACTGTGCTAGCGGGGAGTCTTGTGAAGATCTAATAAACTTGGTGAGTAAATTTCACCTCTAAAGAAGCATTTGCTTTCGTATTTCAATGGAATTGCAGATGAGTCTTGTTGTTATTGTTGTAGGCATGGAGAAACTGGAACAATGACACATCTCTGAAAAACGGCTCTACTCATATTGGTTGAATTTTCATTTTTGTTTTATTTGACTGTGATTCTCATGCCTTCTTTAGGGGTGATTTTGGGAGGTTGTATCATGAAAACTCTAGTGATATGCTTATTCCACGCCCCCATCGACTACTTTGATGGAGTGAAAATAAAACAAATTGTTTATGGTGATTGTCATTGTTTAGCAATAATTGTGGAAGGAGAGGTTGTCAGGTTGGTAGCCGATTCTTGACTCATTTATTCTTGCCCGATTCTTGATTGTGTATTTTGCTGTAGTTGGGGTCGGAATCAAAATGGTCAGCTCGGTCTGGGTTGCAAAAAGATTCCCCTACACTTCAAAATATTGATGCTGGTACCTTAAAAGTTGTGATGTTGGTACCTTAAAAGCATTAATATTTTGAAGTGTAGGGTAATCTTTCTGGGTCCCAACGCCACTGACCATTTTGATTCCGTCCCCAACTACAACAAAAAACACAATCAAGAATCGACAAGAATACATGAGTCAAGAATCGGCTACCAACCTGACAACCTCTCCTTCCACAATCACTGCTAAACAATGACAGTCACCATGAGCAATTTGTTTTATTTTCACTCCATCAAAGTATTTGATGGGGCGTGGAATAAGCATATCACTAGAGTTTCCATGACACAACCTCCCAAAATCACATAAAAAAGGCATGAAAATCACAGTCAAATATAACAGAAGCTAAAATTCAACCAATATGAGTAGAGCCGTATTTAAGAGGTGTGTCATTGTTTCAGTTTCTCCATGCCTATAACAATAACAACTAGACTCATCTTCAGTTCCATTGAAATAGAAAAGCAAATGCTTCTTTCCTTAGAGCTGAAATTTACTCACAAAGTTTATTAGATCTTCACAAGACTCCCCACTAGCAGAGTCGGCGTTCCTTTAACTAGTGACAATCTTCAAAACCGGCACGCCAAACCAACACGCAAATGAGAGACACGACTTGATGGCCATCCAACCTACTGGAACAGGATTTTTCATGGACATCCAATAAACAATCCTGTTCTAGTAGGTTGGATGGCCATCAAGTCGTGTCTCTCATTTGCGTGTTGGTTTGGCGTGTTGGTTTTGGAGATTGTCACTAGTCAAAGGAACGCCGACTGTGCTAGCGTGGAGTCTTGCGAAGATCTAATAAACTTGGTGAGTAAATTTCACCTCTAAAGAAGCATTTGCTTTCGTATTTTAATGGAATTGCAGATGAGTCTTGTTGTTATTGTTGTAGGCATGGAGAAACTGGAACAATGACACACCTCTGAAAAACGGCTCTACTCATATTGGTTGAATTTTCATTTTTGTTTTATTTGATTGTGATTCTCATGCTTTCTTTAGGGGTGATTTTGGGAGGTTGTATCATGAAAACTCTAGTGATATGCTTATTCCACGCCCCCATCGACTACTTTGATGGAGTGAAAATAAAACAAATTGTTTATGGTGATTGTCATTGTTTAGCAATAATTGTGGAAGTAGAGGTTGTCAGGTTGGTAGCCGATTCTTGACTCATTTATTCTTGCCCGATTCTTGATTGTGTATTTTGCTGTAGTTGGGGTCGGAATCAAAATGGTCAGCTCGGTCTGGGTTGCAAAAAGATTCCCCGACACTTCAAAATATTGATGTTGGTACCTTAAAAGTTGTGATGTTGGTACCTTAAAAGCATTAATATTTTGAAGTGTAGGGTAATCTTTCTGGGTCCCAACGCCACTGACCATTTTGATTCAGTCCCCAACTACAACAAAATACACAATCAAGAATCGACAAGAATACATGAGTCAAGAATCGGCTACCAACCTGACAACCTCTCCTTCCACAATCACTGCTAAACAATGACAGTCACCATGAGCAATTTGATATATTTTCACTCCATCAAAGTATTCGATGGGGCGTGGAATAAGAATATCACGAGAG
>BSUD01000001.1:157146716-157158256 GCA_033239045.1 Fagopyrum esculentum
AAACTTGGTGAGTAAATTTCACCTCTAAAGAAGCATTTGCTTTCGTATTTTAATGGAATTGCAGATGAGTCTTGTTGTTATTGTTGTAGGCATGGAGAAACTGGAACAATGACACACCTCTGAAAAACGGCTCTACTCATATTGGTTGAATTTTCATTTTTGTTTTATTTGATTGTGATTCTCATGCTTTCTTTAGGGGTGATTTTGGGAGGTTGTATCATGAAAACTCTAGTGATATGCTTATTCCACGCCCCCATCGACTACTTTGATGGAGTGAAAATAAAACAAATTGTTTATGGTGATTGTCATTGTTTAGCAATAATTGTGGAAGTAGAGGTTGTCAGGTTGGTAGCCGATTCTTGACTCATTTATTCTTGCCCGATTCTTGATTGTGTATTTTGCTGTAGTTGGGGTCGGAATCAAAATGGTCAGCTCGGTCTGGGTTGCAAAAAGATTCCCCGACACTTCAAAATATTGATGTTGGTACCTTAAAAGTTGTGATGTTGGTACCTTAAAAGCATTAATATTTTGAAGTGTAGGGTAATCTTTCTGGGTCCCAACGCCACTGACCATTTTGATTCAGTCCCCAACTACAACAAAATACACAATCAAGAATCGACAAGAATACATGAGTCAAGAATCGGCTACCAACCTGACAACCTCTCCTTCCACAATCACTGCTAAACAATGACAGTCACCATGAGCAATTTGATATATTTTCACTCCATCAAAGTATTCGATGGGGCGTGGAATAAGAATATCACGAGAGTTTCCATGACACAACCTCCCAAAATCACCCCTAAAGAAGGCATGAAAATCACAGTCAAATGTAACAGAAGCTAAAATTCAACCAATATGAGTAGAGCCGTATTTAAGAGGTGTGTCATTGTTTCAGTTTCTCCATGCCTATAACAATAACAACTAGACTCATCTTCAGTTCCATTGAAATACGAAAGCACATGCTTCTTTCCTTAGAGCTGAAATTTACTCACAAAGTTTATTAGATCTTCACAAGACTCCCCGCTAGCAGAGTTGGCGTTCCTTTAACTAGTGACAATCTTCAAAACCGGCACGCCAAACCAACACGCAAATGAGAGACACGACTTGATGGCCATCCAACCTACTGGAACAGGATTTTTCATGGACATCCAATAAACAATCCTGTTCTAGTAGGTTGGATGGCCATCAAGTCGTGTCTCTCATTTGCGTGTTGGTTTGGCGTGCTGGTTTTGGAGATTGTCACTAGTCAAAGGAACGCCGACTGTGCTAGCGTGGAGTCTTGTGAAGATCTAATAAACTTGGTGAGTAAATTTCACCCCTAAAGAAGCATTTGCTTTCGTATTTTAATGGAATTGCAGATGAGTCTTGTTGTTATTGTTGTAGGCATGGAGAAACTGGAACAATGACACACCTCTGAAAAACGGCTCTACTCATATTGGTTGAATTTTCATTTTTGTTTTATTTGATTGTGATTCTCATGCCTTCTTTAGGGGTGATTTTGGGAGGTTGTATCATGAAAACTCTAGTGATATGCTTATTCCACGCCCCCGTCGACTACTTTGATGGAGTGAAAATAAAACAAATTGTTTATGGTGATTGTCATTGTTTAGCAATAATTGTAGAAGGAGAGGTTGTCATGTTGGTAGCCGATTCTTGATTCATTTATTCTTGCCCGATTCTTGATTGTGTATTTTGATGTAGTTGGGGTCGGAATCAAAATGGTCAGCTCGGTCTGGGTTGCAAAAAGATTCCCCTACACTTCAAAATATTGATGCTGGTACGTTAAAAGTTGTGATGTTGGTACCTTAAAAGCATTAATATTTTGAAGTGTAGGGTAATCTTTCTGGGTCCCAACGCCACTGACCATTTTGATTCCGTCCCCAACTACAACAAAATACACAATCAAGAATCGACAAGAATACATGAGTCAAGAATCGGCTACCAACCTGACAACCTCTCCTTCCACAATCACTGCTAAACAATGACAGTCACCATGAGCAATTTGTTTTATTTTCAATCCATCAAAGTATTCGATGGGGCGTGGAATAAGAATATCACTAGAGTTTCCATGACACAACCTCCCAAAATCACCCCTAAAGAAGGCATGAAAATCACAGTCAAATATAACAGAAGCTAAAATTCAACCAATATGAGTAGAGCCGTATTTAAGAGGTGTGTCATTGTTTCAGTTTCTCCATGCCTATAACAATAACAACTAGACTCATCTTCAGTTCCATTGAAATACGAAAGCACATGCTTCTTTCCTTAGAGCTGAAATTTACTCACAAAGTTTATTAGATCTTCACAAGACTCCCCACTAGCAGAGTCGGTGTTCCTTTAACTAGTGACAATCTTCAAAACCGGCACGCCAAACCAACACGCAAATGAGAGACACGACTTGATGGCCATCCAACCTACTGGAACAGGATTTTTCATGGACATCCAATAAACAATCCTGTTCTAGTAGGTTGGATGGCCATCAAGTCGTGTCTCTCATTTGCGTGTTGGTTTGGCGTGCTGGTTTTGGAGATTGTCACTAGTCAAAGGAACGCCGACTGTGCTAGCGGGGAGTCTTGTGAAGATCTAATAAACTTGGTGAGTAAATTTCACCTCTAAAGAAGCATTTGCTTTCGTATTTCAATGGAATTGCAGATGAGTCTTGTTGTTATTGTTGTAGGTATGGAGAAACTGGAACAATGACACACCTCTGAAAAACGGCTCTACTCATATTGGTTGAATTTTCATTTTTATTTTATTTGATTGTGATTCTCATGCCTTCTTTAGGGGTGATTTTGGGAGGTTGTATCATGAAAACTCTAGTGATATGCTTATTCCACGCCCCCATCGACTACTTTGATGGAGTGAAAATAAAACAAATTGTTTATGGTGATTGTCATTGTTTAGCAATAATTGTGGAAGGAGAGGTTGTCAGGTTGGTAGCCGATTCTTGACTCATTTATTCTTGCCCGATTCTTGATTGTGTACTTTGCTGTAGTTGGGGTCGGAATCAAAATGGTCAGCTCGGTCTGGGTTGCAAAAAGATACCCCTACACTTCAAAATATTGATGCTGGTACCTTAAATGTTGTGATGTTGGTACCTTAAAAGCATTAATATTTTGAAGTGTAGGGTAATCTTTCTGGGTCCCAACGCCACTGACCATTTTGATTCCGTCCCCAACTACAACAAAATACACAATCAAGAATCGACAAGAATACATGAGTCAAGAATCGGCTACCAACCTGACATCCTCTCCTTCCACAATCACTGCTAAACAATGACAGTCACCATGAGCAATTTGTTTTATTTTCACTCCATCAAAGTATTCAATGGGGCGTGGAATAAGCATATCACTAGAGTTTCCATGACACAACCTCCCAAAATCACCCCTAAAGAAGGCATGAAAATCACAGTCAAATATAACAGAAGCTAAAATTCAACCAATATGAGTAGAGCCGTATTTAAGAGGTGTGTCATTGTTTCAGTTTCTCCATGCCTATAACAATAACAACTAGACTCATCTTCAGTTCCATTGAAATACGAAAGCAAATGCTTCTTTCCTTAGAGCTGAAATTTACTCACAAAGTTTATTAGATCTTCACAAGACTCCCCACTAGCAGAGTCGGCGTTCCTTTAACTAGTGACAATCTTCAAAACCGGCACGCCAAACCAACACGCAAATGAGAGACACGACTTGATGGCCATCCAACCTACTGGAACAGAATTTTTCATGGACATCCAATAAACAATCCTGTTCTAGTAGGTTGGATGACCATCAAGTCGTGTCTCTCATTTGCGTGTTGGTTTGGCGTGCTGGTTTTGGAGATTGTCACTAGTCAAAGGAACGCCGACTGTGCTAGCGGGGAGTCTTGTGAAGATCTAATAAACTTGGTGAGTAAATTTCACCTCTAAAGAAGCATTTGCTTTCGTATTTCAATGGAATTGCAGATGAGTCTTGTTGTTATTGTTGTAGGCATGGAGAAACTGGAATAATGACACACCTCTGAAAAACGGCTCTACTCATATTGGTTGAATTTTCATTTTTGTTTTATTTGATTGTGATTCTCATGCCTTCTTTAGGGGTGATTTTGGGAGGTTGTATCATGAAAACTCTAGTGATATGCTTATTCCACGCCCCCATCGACTACTTTGATGGAGTGAAAATAAAACAAATTGTTTATGGTGATTGTCAGTGTTTAGCAATAATTGTGGAAGGAGAGGTTGTCAGGTTGGTAGCCGATTCTTGACTCATTTATTCTTGCCCGATTCTTGATTGTGTATTTTGCTGTAGTTGGGGTCGGAATCAAAATGGTCAGCTCGGTCTGAGTTGCAAAAAGATTCCCCTACACTTAAAAATATTGATGCTGGTACCTTAAAAGTTGTGATGTTGGTACCTTAAAAGCATTAATATTTTGAAGTGTAGGGTAATCTTTCTGGATCCCAACGCCACTGACCATTTTGATTCAGTTCCCAACTACAACAAAATACACAATCAAGAATCGAGAAGAATACGTGAGTCAAGAATCGGCTACCAACCTGACAACCTCTCCTTCCATAATCACTGCTAAACAATGACAGTCACCATGAGCAATTTGTTTTATTTTCACTCCATCAAAGTATTTGATGGGGCGTGGAATAAGAATATCACTAGAGTTTCCATGACACAACCTCCCAAAATCACCCCTAAAGAAGGCATGAAAATCAAAGTCAAATATAACAAAAGCTAAAATTCAACCAATATGAGTAGAGCCGTATTTAAGAGGTGTGTCATTGTTTCAGTTTCTCCATGCCTATAACAATAACAACTAGACTCATCTTCAGTTCCATTGAAATACGAAAGCAAATGCTTCTTTCCTTAGAGCTGAAATTTACTCACAAAGTTTATTAGATCTTCACAAGACTCCCCACTAGCAGAGTCGGCGTTCCTTTAACTAGTGACAACCTTCATAACTGGCACGCCAAACCAACACGCAAATGAGAGACACGACTTGATGGCCATCCAACCTACTGGAACAGGATTTTTCATGGACATCCAATAAACAATCCTGTTCTAGTAGGTTGGATGGCCATCAAGTCGTGTCTCTCATTTGCGTGTTGGTTTGGCGTGCTGGTTTTGGAGATTGTCACTAGTTAAAGGAACGCCGACTGTGCTAGCGGGGAGTCTTGTGAAGATCTAATAAACTTGGTGAGTAAATTTCACCTCTAAAAAAGCATTTGCTTTCGTATTTCAATGGAATTGCAGATGAGTCTTGTTGTTATTGTTGTAGGCATGGAGAAATTGGAACAATGACACACCTCTGAAAAACGGCTCTACTCATATTGGTTGAATTTTCATTGTTGTTTTATTTGATTGTGATTCTCAGGCCTTCTTTAGGGGTGATTTTGGGAGGTTGTATCATGAAAACTCTAGTGATATGCTTATTCCACGCCCCCATCGACTACTTTGATGGAGTGAAAATAAAACAAATTGTTTATGGTGATTGTCATTGTTTAGCAATAATTGTGGAAGGAGAGGTTGTCAGGTTGGTAGCCGATTCTTGACTCATTTATTCTTGCCCGATTCTTGATTGTGTATTTTGCTGTAGTTGGGGTCGGAATCAAAATGGTCAGCTCGGTCTGAGTTGCAAAAAGATTCCCCTACACTTCAAAATATTGATGCTGGTACCTTAAAAGTTGTGATGTTGGTACCTTAAAAGCATTAATATTTTGAAGTGTAGGGTAATCTTTCTGGGTCCCAACGCCACTGACCATTTTGATTCCGTCCCCAACTACAACAAAATACACAATCAAGAATCGACAAGAATACATGAGTCAAGAATCGGCTACCAACTTGACAACCTCTCCTTCCATAATCACTGCTAAACAATGACAGTCACCATGAGCAATTTGTTTTATTTTCACTCCATCAAAGTATTCGATGGGGCGTGGAATAAGCATATCACTAGAGTTTCCATGACACAACCTCCCAAAATCACCCCTAAAGAAGGCATGAAAATCACAGTCAAATGTAACAGAAGCTAAAATTCAACCAATATGAGTAGAGCCGTATTTATGAGGTGTGTCATTGTTTCAGTTTCTCCATGCCTATAACAATAACAACTAGACTCATCTTCAGTTCCATTGAAATACGAAAGCAAATGCTTCTTTCCTTAGAGCTGAAATTTACTCACAAAGTTTATTAGATCTTCACAAGACTCCCCACTAGCAGAGTCGGCGTTTCTTTAACTAGTGACAATCTTCATAACTGGCACGCCAAACCAACACGCAAATGAGAGACACGACTTGATGGCCATCCAACCTACTGGAACAGGATTTTTCATGGACATCCAATAAACAATCCTGTTCTAGTAGGTTGGATGGCCATCAAGTCGTGTCTCTCATTTGCGTGTTGGTTTGGCGTGCTGGTTTTGGAGATTGTCACTAGTCAAAAGAACGCCGACTGTGCTAGCGGGGAGTCTTGTGAAGATCTAATAAACTTGGTGAGTAAATTTCACCTCTAAAGAAGCATTTGCTTTCGTATTTCAATGGAATTGCAGATGAGTCTTGTTATTATTGTTGTAGGCATGGAGAAACTGGAACAATGACACACCTCTGAAAAACGGCTCTACTCATATTGGTTGAATTTTCATTTTTGTTTTATTTGATTGTGATTCTCATGCCTTCTTTAGGGGTGATTTTGGGAGGTTGTATCATGAAAACTCTAGTGATATGCTTATTCCACGCCCCCATCGACTACTTTGATGGAGTGAAAATAAAACAAATTGTTTATGGTGATTGTCATTGTTTAGCAATAATTGTGGAAGGAGTGGTTGTCAGGTTGGTAGCCGATTCTTGACTCATTTATTCTTGTCCGATTCTTGATTGTGTATTTTGCTGTAGTTGGGGTCGGAATCAAAATGGTCAGCTCGGTCTGAGTTGCAAAAAGATTCCCCTACTCTTCAAAATATTGATGTTGGTACCTTAAAAGTTTTGATGTTGGTACCTTAAAAGCATTAATATTTTGAAGTGTAGGGTAATCTTTCTGGGTCCCAACGCCACTGACCATTTTGATTCCGTCCCCAACTACAACAAAATACACAATCAAGAATCGACAAGAATACATGAGTCAAGAATCGGCTACCAACCTGACAACCTCTCCTTCCACAATCACTGCTAAACAATGACAGTCACCATGAGCAATTTGTTTTATTTTCACTCCATCAAAGTATTCGATGGGGCGTGGAATAAGCATATCATTAGAGTTTTTATGACACAACCTCCCAAAATCACCCCTAAAGAAGGCATGAAAATCACAGTCAATTATAAGAGAAGCTAAAATTCAACCAATATGAGTAGAGCCGTATTTATGAGGTGTGTCATTGTTTCAGTTTCTCCATGCCTATAACAATAACAACTAGACTCATCTTCAGTTCCATTGAAATACGAAAGCAAATGCTTCTTTCCTTAGAGCTGAAATTTACTCACAAAGTTTATTAGATCTTCACAAGACTCCCCACTAGCAGAGTCGGCGTTCCTTTAACTAGTGACAATCTTCAAAACCGGCACGCCAAACCAACACGCAAATGAGAGACACGACTTGATGGCCATCCAACCTACTGGAACATGATTTTTCATGGACATCCAATAAACAATCCTGTTCTAGTAGGTTGGATGGCCATCAAGTCGTGTCTCTCATTTGCGTGTTGGTTTGGCGTGCTGGTTTTGGAGATTGTCACTAGTCAAAGGAACGCCGACTGTGCTAGCGGGGAGTCTTGTGAAGATCTAATAAACTTGGTGAGTAAATTTCACCTCTAAAGAAGCATTTGCTTTCGTATTTCAATGGAATTGCAGATGAGTCTTGTTGTTATTGTTGTAGGCATGGAGAAACTGGAACAATGACACACCTTTGAAAAACGGCTCTACTCATATTGGTTGAATTTTCATTTTTGTTTTATTTGATTGTGATTCTCATGCCTTCTTTAGGGGTGATTTTGAGAGGTTGTATCATGAAAACTCTAGTGATATGCTTATTCCACGCCCCCATCGACTACTTTGATGGAGTGAAAATAAAACAAATTGTTTATGGTGATTGTCATTGTTTAGCAATAATTGTGGAAGGAGAGGTTGTCAGGTTGGTAGCCGATTCTTGACTCATTTATTCTCGCCCGATTCTTGATTGCGTATTTTGCTGTAGTTGGGGTCGGAATCAAAATGGTCACCTCGGTCTGGGTTGCAAAAAGATTCCCCTACACTTCAATATATTGATGCTGGTACCTTAAAAGTTGTGATGTTGGTACCTTAAAAGCATTAATATTTTGAAGTGTAGGGTAATCTTTCTGGGTCCCAACGCCACTGACCATTTTGATTCCGTCCCCAACTACAACAAAATACACAATCAAGAATCGACAAGAATACATGAGTCAAGAATTGGCTACCAACCTGACACCCTCTCCTTCCACAATCACTGCTAAACAATGACAGTCACCATGAGCAATTTGTTTATTTTCACTCCATCAAAGTATTCGATGGGGCGTGGAATAAGCATATCACTAGAGTTTCCTTGACACAACCTCCCAAAATCACCCCTAAAGAAGGCATGAAAATCACAGTCAAATATAACAGAAGCTAAAATTCAACCAATATGAGTAGAGCCGTATTTAAGAGGTGTGTCATTGTTTCAGTTTCTCCATGCCTATAACAATAACAACTAGACTCATCTTCAGTTCCATTGAAATACGAAAGCAAATGCTTCTTTCCTTAGAGCTGAAATTTACTCACAAAGTTTATTAGATCTTCACAAGACTCCCCACTAGCAGAGTCGGCGTTCCTTTAACTAGTGACAATCTTCAAAACCGGCACGCCAAACCAACACGCAAATGAGAGACACGACTTGATGGCCATCCAACCTACTGGAACAGGATTTTTCATGGACAGCCAATGAACAATAGATGGGTTAATTACTTTTACCGGCCATTAAATGAAAGTGGTAAAATTTAAATGAGTATACTTACTAAAAGAAAATATAAAATGGTTTATTTGACCAAATTTTTTCACATTAAATTCACAACTTTCTAAATGTTTTTTTAAAAAATATTACAAAAATATTTAGTTTATAGTTACACCATTTAATCTAGAATTTTTCCATTGATTCTTTTAAACATATTTAGTACATAATTTTACAAATATTTAAAATTCAAATTTACGCGATTAACTATACTAATGAGTCCCTACCTTAACCTATTGTGATACGTCAAGGATTACCATGTCATTGCAAAAGACTTGAAAAAGCTCCGTAAAGTTTAAAAAATAACTAGAAATTTATCGTTAATTTATTAAAACTGTATTTGTTTAATTACAAGAATACATTTTAAATACCTTTTTAGCATAACTAGAGGAATTTTATTTTCTTTTCTTTTCTAATCTTTAAACGTTATATCCCTTTTTATTTATAGGTCCCAGCATCTTTTGTCACTATTTTGATTGAAAATGAAAAAAAAAAATACAAAGTTTTATACTGCCTAATTATTCAAAAATAAATATTGATGATAAAATGTCATATTATTTTTTTTTTTGAAAAAATGTGATATTGCTTAAATTAATAATAAATTTGGAGGTTGTCAAATTTCAATTCCTCGACATGCGACAAAGGAGGACGAAAGCGAGGACAAAATCGTCAATGAACGAAGTTAAACAAACTTAACGTTCAAAAAATTCAAATATTAGGTTTGGTTCCAAAGCTAATAGGTATGGAACTGTGTGAGACGGGACCCGCAGGGGAGCGGGTTGTTTTCTTTTTTTTTATTTAAATTTTTGTTTCACCTTCAACTTTATCCAGCTGTCGTTTTACGACCCTAAATAGCATAAAACGACAAATAAAGTCACGCCACGTACCCGCTCTATAAATGGAATATCCTCCCTCGTGCCTACGTGTCACCATCCCAACTTACGTCATAGTAATACCTACGATTCCACGATATCGGGCAGATATGTTCCGTACTTTTGCGTATTATACGTACGATTAATTTTTCAGAACGCGTTATGTACATGACATCACTCACTCTCCTTTGCCCTTTCTTAAAAAGAAGGCCAAACAAATTATGTCTTGGCTTGAATATGAAATTTCGAATATTATGGCCTATAAACAATTTTATTTAAGATTAATGCTAATTGTATAGTATCTACATATGTATAATCGATATATTATGTTAAAATTTTAAGACCAATCGACGGTTTTCATCGTCCTATATACTAGGTTGACGGACACTTGGATAAATAAATCTAACATCTTTGTAGCCGGTCTATGATTAACTGTTTGATACTATATTAAACTCTAACGGATTATAGATTGATATCGTATGTCCACTAAAATACATGTATGTTAGATTCAAGTATTATCCATAAACTTAACGAGCTTCTATCTTATACCAAATTATTAAGAGAAGTAGTACACTGTTATTCTGTTAAGACAACTAACTTTTATCCTCGTATCTTGTATAGTTTAACTAATAAAATTACTCATTTTATCTCTTTAAACTAATAAAAAATGTATAATTATGATGATTTATTTATAATTATTTATTAAAATATTGATAGTTCATAAAGAGAAAAATAAGGGTCATTTTCTTTATAATTTGAATTGAGATTGGATTGAGAAAGTATATAATCTTGATCGATTGGCTCATAACAAATCTATTTTACAAGAAGACTATTGTAGTGAGTTAGCTACTCTTTTTTTAAGATCAATCCACAATGATTAAACATTAATCAAACACTTAATTCTATTAATCTCATAATTGTAAATTTCTTTATTTTTTGAAAAATATGAACTATGAAGTGATAATTTAACCTTTCTTTTAGAAAGAAAGGTGAGAATGTGGTTGATTTCATGGAAGAATATGATTGTTTATGATGGTTTGACAAAGGGTCAAGTATGTGAGGGCATGTCACTCATTGCTCTTCCATCATAGCCAACTATGAGTAAAAATATGCTTCATCATTTCTAACTCCTTTTGTTCTTTTTGTTGGTATGAATCTCATCTCATCTTCTCCATGAGACAAAAGTATCATGCAAGATTTCAGTCAATCTAGTCCACATTCTTATTTACCTTTTCTTCATATAAACTATCATTAATATTGTAAATTATATATTTATACTTAAAGCTATATAGTTACTAGTAGAAAACTAATTTAGGGTTTGGATTAAGTGAAGATCGATGATGTTAAGGTCCATTCTAAGAATAATAATTATTCCTGAAAACAGAATATTATCCAATCAATAAAAAAATATGTTATACAATCATTAAAAATGGATTGTTAGAATTTTTTAACACATTAAGTAACATAATTATTTTTATTTTATTTCATTCTCTTTAACCATTTTTATTCAACCCTTTTAACGAAACGATAAATAATATTTATAAGTGAAGTTACTATATAATTGAATATATCTTAAGTAAAAATGAAAATAATAAATATAGAAAACTTATCCATGTGCCTAACCCGTAAATCTAATAACCGAAATCATGTGGATTATATATATATATATATATATATATATATATAT
>BSUD01000001.1:157161277-157171666 GCA_033239045.1 Fagopyrum esculentum
CCTATTGTTCTAGTCGTACACGAAACCCTCAGAATTGAAAGTTGAAAATCTATGGGTCATTTTTCAGGGAATTGTTACGAAATTTTTGCCTAATTATGCAATTTAGGTGATCTCATATAAAAAACGAAAATGAGAATAAAAGCGATTTATTTTTAATTTTAATTTGATAAAATTTTAGAGTGAAAAAATATATTTTTTTAAAAAGTGATCAAGATTTAGGAAAAAAAAACTCTCAAATAAAAAAAGTTTAATTCATTTTAAAATATAAACTAAAATAATATATTAGACAATAGCATTAAGAATAAGATAAAGTTATTTTAAATTTTTACCTAGTCATAGAAGAAATCCTAATCGATTCAAACTGAAAATCTACAAAATGGTTGGTATGATATTATGGGTCAATTTTCAGAATAACTTGATAAAGTAAAGTAACAACTGTATCTTCAGCAGCAACCACCAGCCTAACTAACGGAACCACTATT
This sequence comes from Fagopyrum esculentum, assembly GCA_033239045.1. Lineage (NCBI taxonomy): Eukaryota > Viridiplantae > Streptophyta > Magnoliopsida > Caryophyllales > Polygonaceae > Fagopyrum > Fagopyrum esculentum. The sequence goes on from BSUD01000001.1 coordinate 157,161,760, forward strand.
ACCCGGCAACAACAACCACCGAAGTTGACCTTCTCGGGAAGAACACCGCCAACCTCACAAACCCTCAAAAAAAAACAAACCCAAAATGGCTATTAAAATTCGAACGTAATTCAACTCGTTGAAAATTTCGAGTTGAATGTAAAATATATTTTTTTACCTCAGTTAGTTTATAAACTTAAAAGACCAAGCATGTCAGGTTCTGCTCGTTCAGTCCGAATAGCGTTGTAGGGTTAATACAGTAGTCTAGCTACTTGAACTTGGCTCAAACTAGGATCGAACTTGTTCACTTTGTACATGAGTTGAATATGAATACCTTTTAAAGCTCGATTAATATTAGGCTCAGTACAAACTCAACTCGTTTATAGAAGCTGAGTCCGAGCATGTCAAAGCTCGATTCGTATAACAAACTTGTCTACACCGGAGAGATGTCCAAATATTTGTATCCAATATGAATTTCAGGGGATATCTTTTGGATCGGGTGGATATCCGACAAACCCGAAAAAACTATGACCTGACCCGCTGATATCCACATTCACATGACGAATATCCGACAAAATTTAGGCAAACCCAATTCATATGCGGTAAAAGATTGTGAAAAAATATCCCATACCAAATCGGATTATCGGGTCAGATCGGCCTCTCCCTACCACCAAAATATCCTCGGCAACACATGAAAAAGCGTACGGTGATTAAACAAAACGAACGGGATCATAAGATCATATTACTGTACAAGGGCCTTCCCTTGTACTACACCATTCTCAAGTATCGACAGAATGAAATGGATGCATCATAGATTGCAATAAACCAACAAGCATTACTTTTCCAATCTAGTGTGGTACATATTCTAACATCACAATCAGGCATCAAACAGTCATCTTTAAACACTGAAAATATCCTGAAGTTCACTCGACAATGGAAAAAGATTTATGAATCACTCTTAGGTACATAAGTTTCTTTCAAAGGTAAGATATCTTCACGCATAGTTTAGTGACTGAAATAGCAAATTCAACAACCTAGTAGAGTTGAAGGTGATAACCACCACCAAGAACAATAAGGGTATACCAATAATCGCCTTTCCGTAAAGCATCCATCTTCCACAAGAAGAATGCGGAAAGGAGAATGCTGATCTTATCTATTGCTTCATTTAGCAAACAATCATAATCAATCTAATATATCTAAACCAAACTCTCCAACAAATGTTCTTTTCCAATCTTGGGTTTCAATGGTGTTTCACAAACAAGGCTAAAACATACTTTTATCATCATCATCTTCATTTTCTTTCACATTTACCAAACTCAAGAATGGATGAGTTTACCCATCTAACAGTTCAAGATATGGTAGTACGTAACGAATCTTAGCTAGATCCTAAATGTTAGAGTGCATGGGGTCGGGTATCATGATGGAGTGACTCAACCAGAAACCGGTGAATCATCTCAAAGCTAGTAAATGTAATAACGGCAGCTGGTGTGGTTCGGATTAAGTTAGTTGCACACCCACGGTAAAATCCTGGGATGCCGTCCAGATGATATACTTTCTTAATGCAATCTACAACCCCAGAATACCGCTTTTCAGAATGGTGTCCTTGTTCTTGAAGCCTTGATCGTATTACCTGCAAACATTTAGAAAGGGAAATGGAATAAAGTTTAGCTGCATACAAATCACCAGATTAAGACCGATATCTTGTTGCAAAGACATCCTCTCTTTTTTGAGGTTTACAAAAGTGTATCAGTTTATTCGGTACAAATTTCAATTACTTTTCAGTGCCTAACCCTCTGATTTGACATCCCAGATAAGCTCAAGTATCAGCTTAAGAGAAGAGCATCATCACGAAGTACTATTCACTCTAACATGTGCGCTTTATGGCCTGGCTTCAGCTTTAAAAAAGAATAGGCTCCACAATGTTCCCTATCAAGTTATTGTAGTTTGGCCTTCAATGGATAGATGCTGCTTCACTCTAAGTGTGTATAATCTTAAACAGGTAAGTGGAATAAATGTAGTACCAATCTAAGGTCAAAAAAATTGAGTAGGAAAGAAGTTAGCTCAAACATTTATGCTCCTAATTATTGTATCTCACTCAGTTAAATGTCCTAGTTTGACCAGTTTTCCCTAGGATTTTGGTAACCAACTTACCGGCAAAATGATAGGATTTTTGAAGTAAATATGTAATGCTTCCTAAAGGAGCAGAGGAAACCGAGATCAAGGGAGAGAGCATAAGTTTTGAAGCCACAGATTGAACAGAAGAAGCTGTCAAGACTCAAGAATGCTTTTGGAAGAACTTTCGATGACTAGTTTACCACGGAATTACTCTAATGGAAATGCGATCTTTATCGTAGAGAAGTATAACTAAAAATTTAGAATATCAAAGTCTCACCTCATGTGGATACGTCAATGAAGATGCAAATATTTTGGAAACCGAAGAAGCAACAGCAACATCACTAGCAGGAAGCTTGTCCACACAGCAATCATCTGGCAAAATGCAAGAAACAAGGTAGATCATTTACGTAACCAAACTTTATCTTTCTTTTTGTAATATCTTATTTTATAAATTAGCATGAAACACGTACGGCGTTTTGCAAGGTAAGATTTGATTTTCTCATATGCAGGAAACTGGATAGCTACATGACTGATACCAGCTAATGCAGGGACCAGACCACTGTCCTCCATGCACAACACCAAAATATAAGTTAGTGATATCCAAATTTACAAGTCAATACTTGTCATTCATATGGCATTTAATTACCTATACAATCCACGAATACCCTCTTCATGAGTAATTTTTCGTAGAGCAGATAATGTGCCCTTGTATGGCTTGATCCCCATTCTCATTCCCTGAGTCTACAAAGGAACAATATCACTGCTTTAGAAAAAATTGTCCTATCAAAAGATGCATTGACCGCTTACACGCACCACCAGCAATATTTATATGAAAGGGTAAATGACATTTATGTACACCTTGTATAGGCCAATTTGCACAAAACAAAACCACACTTGCATTCAAAAATTTCCATTCAACAACCCTTAATTGGTATTTTGTCAACATACAGCCACTCCAAGCCTAAAGTTGTTTAAAACTGTTGATTTTCCCATGAAATAACGAAAATATTCTTCTAATACGAAATAAATAATCAATCTAACATTTTATATAAGGTTATTTTCATCATATAATAAGAAACATAACAAATTTCATATATGTTTATGTTTGAGGTGGTGAATTGTTATCAAAATATCCCTTACGTGGTTGAATATTTGAATGGAAGTATTAAATTTAAAGGTGGTTTGTGCTAATTGGGGTATATATAAAGGGTGGTTAAAAGTAGTTTAACCTATATACAAATCTGTTATCATCCCTCTACCCTTTTGCTTTATATCTGAACTGCACGCATATCGTCTTACAGGTAAAAACGTCAGATAGATCTGATTAACCACCATAGAGTATCCACCCACCTCAGCAGTAAGGAATGAACAGACTGCATATTAGCAGTACTTGGGGAGGGTGTGATCAGAAAGGAGCTAAGGGAGCTGTGAAAAGAAATGGACTATGGGATTCTCAATAAAAATTGTTAATTCTCAAGGTAAATTTGTGTTGGTTTAATTATTTAAATAGCGTTGTTATAGAGACAACAAGCAAACATATTAAGCATATCTCTTCTCACAGCTGAAACCAATCATACCAGATTCACAGATAATCTAGATGCAGTTTTTATCATTTCAGAACTTACAGAGAACCAACAAGGATAAAAAGTTTTCCAGAAAATTTCAGAAGAAAAATTATAATTGACCACGTTTAACAATAGTTAACATATCTCTTCTCATAGCTAAAACCAGCCATTACCAGATTCACAGCTAATCCAAATGTAGATCTTATCATTTACAGATTGCCAACAATGATAAAAGGTTCTGGGCGAAATTTTCAGAAGAAAACATCTTCTATTATATGCTGCATTTAATAAAGCATTTTGCAAACAACTAATGATTTAACTTTACATTTAATCAAAATTTTATAGTCAGATTCTCTTTAATGCACTAATGCACTAAGTATAAAAAAAGAAGGAAGGGGAAAAAGACTAACTTGGAGTCTGGTTTTTACAACCCAAAGAGGATTTGTAGCAATGGTAGTTGCAGCTCCAGCACAAGAAGCAGCCATCATATTGGCACCTACTGAGAGAGGCTGATTTTCATCTGTAATGCAGAACTAAAAAATATTAGTAGCTCAATGAGACTGCTCAGGTTATGAACTGAATTAGATAAAGAAATCCACAACTTTTCCATACATAGACAAGTCATAAATAAAAGCAAAACTATTGTAAGTAAAGCCAATTCACCGTTAGAGGAGAGGACACTTTTAAGCTGGTCGTATATTGTAAAATAAACCTGCAATGTATAAAAATGTCTAGGTGTGACGATTAATGAATATAGAAGAGATCGAAATCAATACCAATGTAAAAGACAACTTTCGCCAACACAGGAAGTACAACTATAAAGCTTAATTACTTTAAAGTTGTTCATTATGTGAAACATTCTTCCCAGTGAAAGTGGACAGGTATTCCAGAACGTAGAATTAAAAAAAAAAATCACAAAACACTTGTTTTATCCAAAGGGTTGTGGAAAGATTGAAGCTTATATTGGAAAATATGAAATATTAAGCTCCCTGAAGCAAACCAATATTTCAATGATGAAATTTAATCATGTATGTCCACACAATGTTCATCCACTGATTTGCTGGTGTGATCTGTATCCCAGTTTTCTATATGATAATTACTCAAAAGAAAACTTTTGGTACGTTTAATTTGGTACTATAGCAGACATTAAAGGACAGGAAACAGAACACTGAAGCATCAGTCAGAACCATTACTAAGCTAAGAAATGATAGAATCAATATTACATCACAAATTTTTTTTGCTGTGAACAATAACTTACAGCCCAGTTGGGAAGTAATGCAAGAACTGTAGGAGACAGGCCACGGTACATTCCACGCAAGCCCTCCCTCTGAAAGATTTGTCCTAGACTTGTAACTATAACACCACCTGCTTAAACAAACATGTCAGTCATTATCCAAAGCTTCATCGATCATATATATACACACACATCAAAACCAATTTCCATTCTATTAGTCAATCAACAGCAAAAGAAGTACCATATTAAACTTAACCTGTAACAGTAACTAAACCACCACCAATTTTTAAAGCAAATTTCAGTAAGAAAAAGAAGCTTCATTTATCCAAAGAAAAACTTCAAGCCTACATCTTTCTACTCATCATTAAGTAGCTAATAATGTACCAACACACTTAGCCATATATAACAGTACTGTAGTAGTGAGTTCCATCACAATCTATTTCAACTCAAAAGATAAACTAACACTCAGTTGCTCAGCAGCCTTAACCGCAAACTCAACATAAAAAGTATTCAAAAGCACAAAATACCACAACGTGATACAAATACTTAGAGAAAAAATGAGGTACCTTTACCATTCCCATTAGCAAGCTGTGGAAGGCCGTGAACCTGAAGTCTAGTTTTGATAACATCTAAAGGACACACGAACGTAGCAGCAATAACACCTAAACACAACCACAACAAAATCACGTGATATTATAAAACTCCCAAAATTTGGGGAAAAAAGTTTAATTTCACAAATTGAAATTGAACAGAAAGTCAAGAGAATTGAATTAAAATAATACCAGCAGCGGCACCAGCGCCGGCATTACAGAGAACGGAATTGGGGATATGAGAATCGGCAGCAGCCATTTACTCGGTTGAATTGACAGAAACGAACAAGAATTGTGTTGGAATCAAGAAAGTCCTCTTTGAAGAGGGCTGCTATGACGACTAACACGACTCGCATGGCCCAGCAAGCTTTAGAATTTCAAAGGCAAAACAAAACAAATAAAGAAACAACGATTCCTACACTCAATTTCGTCAACAAGAATTTGAGCAATCAAGTGAAGAACATACAGTTAATGAATGATTTCCTACCAAAAATAGTGAATCAAAGATTTAAGGGTTTCGATTGGATCGAGGAACAGAAGACAAACCAGGGGATTTAAGAGGTTAGGTGAGAGAGAGGAAGTTACAGGAATTGTGAGAGATCTCAGCCTCTCAGGAGACTTTCGTAGAAAGCTCGTTTCTTTATTGCCTTTTATTTTTCGTCTTCTATTTTGCTCAACCACAATAAACAATAAATAAGTATAAATAGCACAAAACCACCCTTTATTTCCCAATTTGCATAAATCTACCCAATACAATGAAATTTACATAAAGCACCAGAAGGGTTTCGATTAGCAAAATATAGCAGACATTTATTATATTTTAATAGATTATTTTCTACAAATTTAGATTTGTTTTTCGCTCAAACTTGCTAATTTTTCTATGGATGTGCCAAAATTTTCTTATTGGAAAAAAAGAGAAGTATATCTGATATTTTAGTAAATTAGTTTGAAAAATAAAGATAGGCGTGATATGTGATGTGATCTCACTAGAGATTGGTCGAATCGCCACGAAATGGGCTACTCAATATTAAATTATGTTTTTCTTACAAAAATTTGTATAAGAAAACTTTTAGTAATGTGCCTATTACATCACAGAGCCCGGCAAATAAGTCAAGGTTTGAATATATGTGAATGTTATCTTATCCAAGAAAAGTGGTTATAGACAAGTATTAATTTGGGACCTGTGGAAATATGGTAATAAGATACATAGATGAGTCTAATGGTTATAGACATGGCGACATCACTAGCACATGTGTGGTCCAAGTCTCTAGTAATTAAGGTTGTAGGTTATTCGCTTGCTTTCCCGGTTATGGAAAGAAAACTAAGAGTCCTCTGAAAGTAAGATAATAAATTGCAAGTGATAGATAAGTCTAATGGCTTCTTCATGATTCGTTTGATAACAAAAGGGAGATGATTGTAAGTTGTAACACCTTGTAAAATTTTCATCACGCATCATTTGTGTGGTGATTTATGATTAATTTATAAGAATGAGTTGTTACCCATGCAACTAATATTTCTTTTCCAATGATCGAGTGAGGACAAAGAATTCTAGAGTTAAGTGTGCTCGTGCGGAAGCAATTTCAAAATGGATGACCTCCTAAGAAGTTTTTGGGAGAGCATGGTTGACACCGGGACATTGTTCTCAACACCTCGAGCCTTTACATATGGTAGCAGAGGTAACCTTGAGTTACGAGTGTGTTTGTCCTAGTAGGCGGTCACTCGACTCGGTGAACGGTCCTTGTGCTTGACGTGGACGTTAGGTGTTTAAGTGGGGGATATTGTAACACCCCTAAAATTATTATCTCGCATTGTTTGAATGCATATTTATGATTATCTTATAAGGATGGGTAGTAGATTTATGACTAACTTATAAAGATGGCTAGCAACCATTGTCCACAAGAATTCTTCTTTCCAAGTGGCTGCGTGAGGACAAAGAATTCTGAAGTTAAGCGTACTCACGCAGGAGCAATTTAGGATGAGTGAACTCATGAGAAGTTTCTACGCGAGCATGGTTGACATGGGACCAGCGTCCCTAAGACCTCGGGTCTTACAATTATGACAATCTTAACCGGGGGTTCCTGGATTATTTTTGGTAGATGTATTGTTATGAAGAGATGAAATCCAAACTGCAATTCTATGAACTATCAATTATGTGGAATATGATGGTGGGTATTGGAAAGCTGATTATTATTGACCCTAAGACTTTGTTTACTAGCAAAGGTAAATTTACTCGTATCTGTGTGGAGGTGTATCTTAATCGCCCTCTGTGAAGAAAGTTGTTATCAATGAAGACATCAAATCTTCTATTGAGTATGAGGGTTTAGAGACTATTTATCCGATGTGACTGCTTTGGACATATCGTTCCAAACTACATGTTCGTAAAAGCATTTAACATGCACGTGAATAATGATCAGGGTGTAGAAGAAAGACCATCAACTGATAGAATTTCAAGGCAACCCAATCTACCACAAAAGGGTTGTCGAAATTTAGCAATGCCCGCGCCGGTGAGGGACATGGACCATGGCTATTGTCTAGTTCACGGAGAAATAAATATAGACAAAAAGGAAAGGACCGTATATCTCCTCAAACTAGTATCTCCCAAATTAAGATAGGGTTTCGGGTGGAAAATGTAATATACGATCAAGAAAATCATTACCAAAAATGCCTCAAGTCTCGAATTAGTTCGAGATTCTAGAGGGGAATGAGGATGACACAGTTCCTTCTCCACTGGTCGTTGAACCACAAATCTCAAAGATGATTAAAATCAAGGGAGTAGAAGATATTGAAGATTCTATAATAAACAATATCTTCGTAAGCTCAGAAGAGAAGAGAAGTAAAGAAAAAGGTTAGATATACAAGTAAGAAGGAAGTTAAGTCGACGAAGAGAAAAAATTGAAATAGAGCTCAAGCTCCGAAAGGCGTAGTGGCCTGGAAAATGAAGGTGGCACCGAGTGAGAATATGGGTGAAGATCAAAGTAAGGTCACCTTAAAAAGGCCAAGGCCTAAGAATCCCAATATCAAGGATGATGACCTATTGAATGATCCTAACACCCTCATTCCGGCTATCTATGATGCACAAACATTTCTAGAAGGCGGCGTGTCCCGTGTCCTTCCGTGTCGGACACGGGGACACAACAGGTGACGACTTGAACACGGTCAAATATGACCGGACACGGTCAAGACACATTTCAGAGGTAGGACACGTCTAAGACACGGCGAAGACGCGAGTTGTGTCCGATCAAGACACGATTAACAAAAGTTTACCTTATTTTTTAAGGCTAGGAAAAAAAAGAAACATTTTTTTTAAAACATAAAAACTGATTTACCGTAATATTTTTTCTTTCTCCCATTATTTTTCCGACTAAACCTAGCCCCACATGGCCACCTGCGAGATTGTGGTTGCCGGAAGTAGGACACTGATCTTCTTCTTCGTCTCTAATGTTGAAATATTGTTCCGTCGGCTGACTCTTCTCTCCATTTTGCTTATGATTTCATAAATAAATTCTTGAATATTTGATTACTAATTTATTGTGTAATCTTTCTTTGTTGAATAGTGAGTGTGTTATTCTCATTCTTTCACTTTTTATAATTTATAAATATTTATTATTGTTTTCTTGGTTGATCATGTTATTCAGTCGTTGTTGATTTGCAAAATGAAGGTTCATTCTTTAGTTTTGATACTAAGTATGCTTATTTCAAATTATAAGACAAAATATGTTTATTTCTATGTTTTGTAAGAATGAAAATGTTTGTTTCTAAGCTTTTGTTTCGGTTATTTTGTTATCATGTTAATATTTTTATTTACTCACATATCTTGATTTTTTTTCATATATATGTATCTCATTATGATATAAGAATTCTATATTTTGATATCTTTAAAGTGATATATTATTTATTTTACTCGCCGTGTCCCCGCTTCCTAACTTTTGAGGATTGCCAATTCCCCATTTCTCGCCATTTTCGTTTTCTGTATCCGTGTCCGTGTCCATGCATCATAGACGGCTATTGCCTATTGTAGCTTCTAACGACATTGTTTCCCAAAAGCCCATGAATTTCACTAATAGCATATCTGCGAGAGAGACACCTCCTATCACTAGGGTTGAGGGTTTACATGGCAATGTTGACGTTGATATCATTACTGGTGCTAAGGAAATCGAACATATTGAGAAGGATGTGACTATGTCAAAAGGGGAGGATTTCTCTCAAACAAATGCCTCACATGAGGTCTCAGGTCAGACCCATTAAGGTTTATCTTGTTTGACTCGATTTTTCCTTTTTTTTATTGTCTAGTAATGAATTTTCTATTTTGGAATGTAATCGGAGCCTGTAAGAATTGTTCCTTCACACTATCAAATACATTTATAAGCTACATAAAGTAGATATTTTGGCTATATTTGAACCACGAATATCCGGGGGGGGGGGGG
>BSUD01000001.1:157171775-157190430 GCA_033239045.1 Fagopyrum esculentum
GGGGGGGAGGGAGTTAAAATTTGTGAGAGATTGAACTTCACAAGATGTGTACGAGTAGAAGCACGTGGATTTGAGGGAGGAGTTTGACTTGTTTAAAATTTTTAGGTTTGTCAATTATATGTGGTCACTATGAATAACAACTTCATCCATGCACGTATAAACACATGCCACTCAACCTTACAACCTGATTGTCTTGTATGCACCACCCAAAGCCCATCTACATAAGGTGTTCTAGGAGGAATTGGATGTAACACCCCGAATCCTAGAGGACTCGAAATGCTACGAGCTGGGACCTCACAATGGGTCCCGGCCCTTAGCCTGGCAACAACTTCATCGGACCTTACAACACGGCACAAATAAAAAGGCAAAACAAAGAGTTTTATAACATGAGCGGAAATAAAAAGAATCCAAATTCTGAAAACAATACAACCAAGTCTCAAAAACCAGAAATACCCACATCAGTCTCAATAGTCATAAAATAAAATATAACAGTCCCGTCCTATAATGCACGGAACCCCTGCTGCCCACTACCGTCGGATCACTCGATCGCCTCCCTAACCTGCAAGGCATCTACAAGCGGTATAAAACCGTTAGCTAACATTCTATGCATAAGTATAACGGTAAAAGCACAAACACACAACATACGCAATCAGCATGTGACACTCATTCCTTTTTATTATCTTTAATTAAGTGATACGTCATTACTAATGATACTTATTTTGTGACACGAGGGATTCCCAAACCTCGCCCCTGTCCCCGTTTACCAACGCGGAATGGTACTAATGCATGTGACCGTCTACCGGACTGGGCTGGTCGCAGGGAACCTCCTAGACTCTCGCAAGAGCTAGGCAGATGATGTCACGACCCGTTATCATACACTTGGGTCAATTATAATATACTACAGTCGGCCTATTGCGTTTTTGTTATTTATCTTAACTATCACACACCACTCATACGCATCACACACATGCAAGAAGCTAGCTAAGTAAGTCAGTGGACTTACCAAAATTAAAACTCGTCTCTCTTAACAACACTAATAGTAGCTGCAGGAACTCAGTTGCCTGTCAAAGGAGGCACGTGGGTCAACATTTTTCCTTGGATGCTTAGAAGTCTAAAACTCCTAAGATGTACGATTCTATGTGCAGAAGTTATTACAGTGTTTATTTAAGGTAAATTGACTATTTTACCCTTGGTTCCGAGACTTCCAAAAACCCGTAAAAAGTACTTAAATTCTTACTTAAGGCTAACTAATCATATTCTACTCCCTAGGATGATTTTAGGTGACAACTATAAAAACTACCGATTTTCTATTTCCCGAAAAGTCACTAAAGTCCAATTACAACTGTAAATATAAAATTAAAATAAACTTATAAAAATTCTAAAATAAAATTCTAACTTATCTATGATCTCTAATCTACTCATAGGAGAAATAATTTCTTAAAACTGTTCAATCGTTATTCCTACAAAAATCTTTTTTTTTTAGGTGAAGGATTCCTACAAAAATCTTTAAAGTTGCCTACAACACTACAATTGTTCCCATACTTAGTTAAATTTTTCTGCTGGAAAAACAGCTCAACTACTCCACTTTGAGACCCTATAACTTTCAATCCGACCGTTCATTTGTTCCCAAATTTTAACACGGTAAACTATGTATATCTATCTATGATCTATTAAAAATTCAACGGTGGATCTTCAACCAATCGCTTTAACATTGGTTCACAACAGTGGCCATTCTTACTTTCAAAACTGAAGTTTTAAAGGGAGTTTCTCACTTCAATTTATATGATGATCTGATCTACTTTACTAGGTCCTCTAATGGTCAGAATTTGGACACTCTAGGAAGCCACAACAACTCGCTTACTACTCGTCACTTCTCTAGTTCGATTTCTCCTAATCACCACACTAAAACATTTTAAAACCTAAGTACACACATGCCTATTTCATCTATAGTTTAAAGATTGAACTGCAGCCAAGATAAAGGGAGAATGATTGATCATTTACCCAAGGTTTTGATGACTGCAGAAGGTAAGTTGTTGCACTAGTGTGGGAGGGTCCGATTCTAAGGTGACCGTCTCTTCTTCTGTCACCGCAGGGCACGAACGAAACAACCCTCCAACTGGTTATCTTCTAGGAAGGAGTGTGTACTGAGAGTTAGATTTAGAGAGGAACTTGAGTGTAGAAGGGCTGAATGAAATCACTTACACTACTCCGGCTGTTGGCGAGGTTTCTGCAACGAACAACCCCGGAACTAGATAGACGAGCAGTTGTTGTAGTTCTCCCCTCTGCTGGTTCTTTTCCTTGCAATTTCCTGTGGTTAGAACGTTGCTGAATGTGTGCAGAATTCAGGCAAGTGCAGCGTGAATGAGGAGCGTGAATGTGGAGCACAGAAGCGTTGCAATTCCTCTCTTCAGGCGTGAATATAGGCTGTTGCAGCTCCTTAATTATCTCCTTAATTATCTCATTTATGCAGCTGTTACAAAGTGGAGAGAAGGAAAGAGAAGGTCGGTTGTTGCTCCTCCTACTGAACGAATTTGCTGGCTGTTGTGGGCTAGGAAGGTTGCTGGGCTGCTGTGGACTACGAGGGGTGCTGTGCTGTTGTGGATTGCAAAGGCCAGCTGAGGCTATTGTGGGCTGAGAAGTATGCTGGGCTGCCGTAGTTTACCAAGGCCAGCTGAGGCTATTATGGGTAAGCAAACTGGGCTATTTAAGGTAAAAACGTGGGCTGAAGCATGCAAGAAAGGTGGGCTGAATTACTTGTCAAAAATCTGTCAAAACTCGTCACAGCTTGTCATGATCTCGTCTCAGCTTAGTCATGATCTCGTCTCAGCTTAGTCATGGCCTCGTCACAGCTTGTCATGAGCTCGTCACAGCTTGTCCTCAATAAGAATGAATTATAATAACCAGGGTTTGATATAAATCTATCATTTTATGTGAATTAAATTCTACATAAAATAATAGATAGTTATAAGGGTTAGAGTTTGATATAATTTTATCATTTTATGTGAATTAACTTCTACATAAAATAATAGATAATTCTAAAGATTAGAGTTTGATATAATTTTATCATTTTATGTGAATTAAATTCTACATAAAATAATGAAATTTGTGAAGGGAGAGATACTAGATAGAATGGGAAACCGTCAACGGCGGAATTAGGCGGAATAAAAATTCCGGATATTACATCAGTACCCCCTTAAAATAAGTTTCGTCCCGAAACTTAGGACAAGATATTTAATTAAACGACTTCCATAATTAAACTGGTATGTCCTAGTCTCACTAGAATTTAGTTTCCTTTTCTAAACTTCTCTAACCTTATCAAAGCGTAACGAAAAAAAAAATGGTCGTTACATCAGATCCCCCACAAAAATAAGTTTCGTCCCGAAACTTAGGGTAGTTCCCAAGATCATGAAACTTAAGTGAGCCCTATGACTAACAAGTTACCACATCAAGACACATATGGTTCACACACAAGCACATCAAACATATCACACATACAATCACTAAAAGTAACCAAACAAGGATGTAGAACTACCTGAAGGTCCTATAGACGTCTCTAGATCCGCATAAAACTCGGGATAGTTCCGCCGGATACTATCCTCCGTCTCCCAAGTGGCCTCATCAATCCCTCGTCTCGACCACTGTACTCTCAACATGGGTATTACTTTCGATCGAAGGCGTCTCATACCTCTCTTCAAAACTGCTATCGGGTGCTCGGGAAATGTATGATCCGGCTCGACCACTAGGTCGTCATGGCTCACTATGTGTCTCGGGTCATGCACATACCCTCTCAACTGAGATACATGGAAGACTGGATGGACTCCCTCCAATCGGGGTGGCAATGCCAATCTATAAGCCACCTCTCCTATCCGCTCTAGGATCTCAAAGGGCCCGACATATCGGGGACTCAACTTCCCTTTATTGCCGAAGCGTCGAACACCCCTCGTCGGTGACACCTTCAACCATACCTGGGCGCCAACCCTGAACTCCAGAGGCCTGCGCCTCTTATCAGCATAAGATCTCTGACGGCTTTGTGCGGTCAACATCCGCTCTCGGATCAATGCTACCCGAGCCATCTCATCCTGCACCTGTTCGGGTGCTACCCCACTCATCCTCCGAGGCTCATCCCAACATAGAGGTGTACGACACCTCCGCCCATATAGTGCCTCGTAAGGAGCCATCCCAATAGTCGCGTGCCAACTATTGTTATAAGAAAACTCCACCAAAGGGAGGTGGTCGGGCCATACCTGCCCCCAATCAAGCACACACGCCCTCAACATGTCCTCAAGGGTCTGAATAGTCCTCTCAGACTGCTCGTCCGTCTGAGGATGGTATGCCGTGGTGAACTGTAAGCTCGTCCCTAAGACGGCGTGTACCTGCTGCCAGAACCTCGAGGTAAAACGCCCATCCCTATCTGAAATGATCGTCCTCGGCACTCCGTGGAACCTCACAATATGTCGGGTAAACTCCTCGGCTAAACGAGACACCGGCCACGTTTCCTTAATAGGAATGAATCGTGCCGTCTTCGTCAACCGATCCACTACAACCCATATCGCATCAAAGCCTCTACTCAACCTCAGGCCAGTAACGAAGTCCATGGAAATGTCCTCCCACTTCCACTGGGGAACTGGAAGTGGTTGGAGCTCTCCTCCGGGCCTGTGGTGCTCAATCTTGACCTGCTGGCAGGTCGCACACTGGGCTACATATCTAGCCACATCGGGCTTGAGCCCGCCCCACCAATAAGATCGTCGTATATCCTGATACATCTTACTCGCGCCGGGGTGGACGGAGTAAGGTGTAGAATGGGCCTCCTGCAGTATACGCTGCCTCAACTCTCTGTCAAAGGGTGCACATATGCGCTCCTGGCGCCTCAAAATCCCATCTGCACCCACCACAAACTGTGGTGCCTCCCTCTGGACATTCTCTCCCTGATCCTCGTCAGTGCTGGACAACCCTCCTGTTTCTGCCGGATCTCTTCCGTCAGATCCGGTGAAACCTCTAATGCCGACAAATGCCCGTCAGTATCGGGAAACCGGATGTCTACCTCCAACCAAATCAAATCTCTCTGCAATTGGGTCTGAACAGTCAATCTAGCAATCGCAGCCTCGTGAGGTGTCCTCCTACTAAGGGCATCGGCAACCACATTCGCCTTCCCCGGATGATAAAGGATCTCTAAGTCAAATTCCTTAATCAGCTCTAGCCATCTCCTTTGGCGGTTATTCAACTCCCGCTGAGTGAATATGTACTTCAGACTCTTGTGGTCTGTAAAGATCTGACAGGTGGCCCCGTAAAGGTAATGACGCCATATCTTCAAGGCGTGAATAACTGCAGCTAACTCAAGGTCATGAGTAGGGTAATTCTCCTCATACGTCTTCAGTTGTCGAGACACATACGCAATGACCCTACCCCTCTGCATCAGGACGCATCCCAAGCCCATCTTGGATGCATCGCTGTAAACGACGAAGTCCTCAACGCCCTCTGGCTGTGCTAGTACCGGAGCAAAAGTCAATCTCTCCTTCAGCTCCTCAAAGCTCCGCTGACAGGGCTCGGTCCATGCAAATCTGATGGACTTCCTTAACAAGGAAGTAAGTGGTCTGGCAATCACAAAAAAACGGTAGTAACCGGCCAGACCTAGAAAACTGCGTACCTCCTTGACCGTCTTAGGGGGCGGCCATGATGCAACTGACTCTATCTTCGCCGGGTCCACCTTGACTCCTTCGGCAGAGACAATGTGGCCAAGAAAGGCAACCTCAGGCATCCAGAACTCACACTTAGAGAGCTTAGCATAAAGCTCTCTATCCTGTAAAACCCGCAACACCGTCCTCAGGTGTCCGGCGTGCTCCTCTCTACTCCGGGAGTACACTAAGATGTCGTCGATGAAAACTACCACAAACTGATCTAAGAAGTCAATAAAGATGCCATTCATCAACTCCATGAAGACAGCAGGAGCATTGGTGAGCCCGAAAGGCATCACCACGAACTCATAATGACCGTATCTGGTCCGAAATGCTGTCTTTGGTATGTCCTCTTCCCGCACTCTCAGCTGGTGGTATCCTGACCTCAAGTCAATACGTGAAAACACCGTAGCTCCCTGTAATTGATCCAGCAAATCATCAATACGCGGCAGCGGGTACTTATTCTTGACGGTGACTTTGTTCAACTCTCGATAGTCGATACAAAGCCTCATGGATCCGTCCTTCTTCTTGACGAAGAGGACTGGTGCACCCCAGGGAGACACACTGGGTCGGATGAAACCCTTCTCTGCCAACTCCTCAAGTTGCTTCTTAAGCTCAAGCATCTTGACTGGTGCCATGCGGTATGGAGCCTTGGAGATCGGCCTCGTGCCGGGCTCCAACTCAATCCCAAAATCTACGCTCCTCTGTGGTGGTAAGCCAGGTGGCTCGCCAAAGACATCCTCAAACTCACAAGCTACCGGGGTCTCTGCTAATGATGAACTCGTATCCTCCTTCATGGCGTAACACCAGAAGGCCTCACATCCCTGACCTATGAGCCTTGCGGCTCGGACCGCACTAATGACTGTCCCTATCTTTCCGAGGTCCCACCCTCGAAAGACTTCCTCCTGCCCAGACTCCGTAGTGACCGTCACTGTCCTCCTCCTGACGTCCAGAACAACTCTATGGCGGTCCATCCAGTCCATCCCAAGTATGACTTCCTCATGCACTAAGTGCATGACGTGAAAGTCGGCTAGCCAGTCACAACCTCCCAAGTGGATAGGACAATCGTGAATCTCCCGAGTACCACGAACCCTACTCCCATCGGGTAACCTTATAAGGAAAGGTTCCCCCTCTACGGTATCTAAGGTCAGCCTATCTATGCAATCATCAGATATGAAAGAGTGCGTCGCACCCGTATCAAAAAGTACTCGGACTGGAAAGCCATGAATCGTGATAATACTTGTGGCTGCGGGCGCTGCTGGCTCTACGGCACTCCTCAACTCAAAGACTCGAGCCTGAGTACCCCTAGTCTCTGAAGTGCCTCCACCACGCCCTCTACCTCTAGTTGGGATCTGAGCAGAACCCTGTGAATATGCCTGACCCGGAGCCCGCTGTTGCTGACCCCGAGCCTGATACTGAGACTGCCTCTGTCCTCCTCTTGGGGTACCAGCTGGTGAGGACCCCTGCTGTAATGTTACCTTGCCTTGTCGGCAAAAGGTAGCCCTGTGGCCCAGCTGGCCGCAAGTAAAACATGTAACTAGTGGCCTCCTACACTCCGGCTTAATGTGTCCCTGCTCCCCACAGTTGTAGCACTGACGTACTCTAGATCCCATCGGCGGTGCCACCTAGTGACTAGAACGGCCCTGGGACTGACCACGCCTATGACCTGACCCTCCTACTCCAGTGCTGACTGGTCTTGTCCTCTGTCTCTTGTCTGACCCTCCAGACTGCATAGCTCTACGGTGACCCAGTCGGTCCCTTTCATACGCTGAAGCCCGATCCTGATAATCAGCTAAGGAATCACAACGGAACCCTGCTAAATAGGAGCGGGTAGTCTCTCTCAGTCTCCGGGAAAACAGATACACGTGCTGGTCCACAGATGGTGCAGCAGGACCCAACAGTGACAGCTCCTCCCGGAACTTCCTAATAGCCTCAGCTATCGGAACATCCTCAAAACCTGCCTCCAAGAAGTCCTGCACTCGGTCCCTTCTCAATGAGGTAGGGCAAAAGGTCTCTCTCACGAGACTCAACAACTGCTCAAATCGGGACACTCCGCCCCTCACTGTCCTCCACCAGTACTGTGCCTGGTCCCTAAACAATGTCTGAACCAGCTCCACCTTACGACTCTCAGGGCAGCGAATCGCCTCTAGCGCGGACTCCACATGACTGATCCAATGTTCCACCTCAAGTCCAACGTTCCCGTCGAAGGTGGGAACTCGCTGATGGTTGAATGTCTTCAACCATTCATCTGGTCTCGATACCCTCAGCTCGTCTCTCACTCGGTCATCCTCGACATCTCTCACTGGTGCAGCTACCACCGGTGGAACTACCACCTGAGTCACCCTCTGAGAGACCTCTGCTGACCTAGCTGGCACTGGCGGTGCTGGAGGTGGTGCCCCGACCCTATATGCCTCTTGCACCTGCTGGACATAAGCTCGATACTCCGATGCTCCAATCGATACGCGGCCAGAATCAGCAGGCTCTGCACTCTGTACTCCAGACCTAGTAGCAGTCTCATCCCTAACCTCTAGAACAATACTCTCGGCCACCTCCTCAGCAGGTACATCCGCAGCTGGCGGATCTACAACAGGGACACATCCTCGACCTCGGCCCCTGTGAGGCCTGCCCACACGTCCCTGTCTTGGGGCTCCAGGAGGAAGGGGAGGTCGGCCCTCTCCTCGCCCAACGTAAGCTGTCGCTCTCGTACGTGCCATCTGGTAATGACGTGATCAATATAAGACTACTTTAGTTCCTAGTAAGGACATGACTATCTTATTACTTTAGGTCACTTCTAAAGGTCACAAAGTTACTAAAACTACAAGTTATGACAGAAGTCCAATAAACTATGCTATCGAGTTTAGCGGAGGTAGTGGCGGTCCGTGCATTCTATCCCAACCCGTTTATGCTCATGGTTTGGAAAACAAAAATTTCATTTTAAAAGTTCGGAACCCTTGCGGTTTCCGTTTATTTGTTTATTCGGCCTTTTTGAAGATGGCGAGTGCCGTTGTTGCCAACCTAGAGCTCTGATACCATATTGTAACACCCCGAATCCTAGAGGACTCGAAATGCTACGAGCTGGGACCTCACAATGGGTCCCGGCCCTTAGCCTGGCAACAACTTCATCGGACCTTACAACACGGCACAAATAAAAAGGCAAAACAAAGAGTTTTATAACATGAGCGGAAATAATAAGAATCCAAATTCTGAAAACAATACAGCCAAGTCTCAAAAACCAGAAATACCCACATCAGTCTCAATAGTCATAAAATAAAATATAACAGTCCCGTCCTATAATGCACGGAACCCCGGCTGCCCACTACCGTCGGATCACTCGATCGCCTCCCTAACCTGCAAGGCATCTACAAGCGGTATAAAACCGTTAGCTAACATTCTATGCATAAGTATAACGGTAAAAGCACAAACACACAACATACGCAATCAGCATGTGACACTCAGTCCTTTTTATTATCTTTAATTAAGTGATACGTCATTACTAATGATACTTATTTTGTGACACGAGGGATTCCCAAACCTCGCCCCTGTCCCCGTTTACCAACGCGGAATGGTACTAATGCATGTGACCGTCTACCGGACTGGGCTGGTCGCAGGGAACCTCCTAGACTCTCGCAAGAGCTAGGCAGATGATGTCATGACCCGTTATCATACACTTGGGTCAATTATAATATACTACAGTCGGCCTATTGCGTTTTTGTTATTTATCTTAACTATCACACACCACTCATACGCATCACACACATGCAAGAAGCTAGCTAAGTAAGTCAGTGGACTTACCAGAATTAAAACTCGTCTCTCTTAACAACACTAACAGTAGCTGCAGGAACTCAGTTGCCTGCCAAAGGAGGCACGTGGGTCAACATTTTTCCTTGGATGCTTAGAAGTCTAAAACTCCTAAGATGTACGATTCTATGTGCAGAAGTTATTACAGTGTTTATTTAAGGTAAATTGACTATTTTACCCTTGGTTCCGAGACTTCCAAAAACCCGTAAAAAGTACTTAAATTCTTACTTAAGGCTAACTAATCATATTCTACTCCCTAGGATGATTTTAGGTGACAACTATAAAAACTACCGATTTTCTATTTCCCGAAAAGTCACTAAAGTCCAATTACAACTGTAAATATAAAATTAAAATAAACTTATAAAAATTCTAAAATAAAATTCTAACTTATCTATGATCTCTAATCTACTCATAGGAGAAATAATTTCTTAAAACTGTTCAATCGTTATTCCTACAAAAATCTTTTTTTTTTAGGTGAAGGATTCCTACAAAAATCTTTAAAGTTGCCCACAACACTACAATTGTTCCCATACTTAGTCAAATTTTTCTGTTGGAAAAACAGCTCAACTACTCCACTTTGAGACCCTATAACTTTCAATCCGACCGTTCATTTGTTCCCAAATTTTAACACGGTAAACTATGTATATCTATCTATGATCTATTAAAAATTCAACGGTGGATCTTCAACCAATCGCTTTAACATTGGTTCACAACAGTGGCCATTCTTACTTTCAAAACTGAAGTTTTAAAGGGAGTTTCTCACTTCAATTTATATGATGATCTGATCTACTTTACTAGGTCCTCTAATGGTCAGAATTTGGACACTCTAGGAAGCCACAACAACTCGCTTACTACTCGTCACTTCTCTAGTTCGATTTCTCCTAATCACCACACTAAAACATTTTAAAACCTAAGTACACACATGCCTATTTCATCTATAGTTTAAAGATTGAACTGCGGCCAAGATAAAGGGAGAATGATTGATCGTTTACCCAAGGTTTTGATGACTGCAGAAGGTAAGTTGTTGCACTAGTGTGGGAGGGTCCGATTCTAAGGTGGCCGTCTCTTCTTCTGTCACCGCAGGGCACGAACGAAACAACCCTCCAACTGGTTATCTTCTAGGAAGGAGTGTGTACTGAGAGTTAGATTTAGAGAGGAACTTGAGTGTAGAAGGGCTGAATGAAATCACTTACACTACTCTGGCTGTTGGCGAGGTTTCTGCAACGAACAACCCCGGAACTAGATAGACGAGCAGTTGTTGTAGTTCTCCCCTCTGCTGGTTCTTTTCCTTGCAATTTCATGTGGTTAGAACGTTGCTGAATGTGTGCAGAATTCAGGCAAGTGCAGCGTGAATGAGGAGCGTGAATGTGGAGCACAAAAGCGTTGCAGTTCCTCTCTTCAGGCGTGAATATAGGCTGTTGCAGCTCCTTAATTATCTCCTTAATTATCTCATTTATGCAGCTGTTACAAAGTGGAGAGAAGGAAAGAGAAGGTCGACTGTTGCTCCTCCTACTGAACGAATTTGCTGGCTGCTGTGGGCTAGGAAGGTTGCTGGGCTGTTGTGGACTACGAGGGGTGCTGGGCTGCTGTGGATTGCAAAGGCCAGCTGAGGCTATTGTGGGCTGAGAAGTATGCTGGGCTGCCGTAGTTTACCAAGGCCAGCTGAGGCTATTATGGGTAAGCAAACTGGGCTATTTAAGGTAAAAACGTGGGCTGAAGCATGCAAGAAAGGTGGGCTGAATTACTTGTCAAAAATCTGTCAAAACTCGTCACAGCTTGTCATGATCTCGTCTCAGCTTAGTCATGATCTCGTCTCAGCTTAGTCATGGCCTCGTCACAGCTTGTCATGAGCTCGTCACAGCTTGTCCTCAATAAGAATGAATTATAATAACCAGGGTTTGATATAAATCTATCATTTTATGTGAATTAAATTCGACATAAAATAATAGATAGTTATAAGGGTTAGAGTTTGATATAATTTTATCATTTTATGTGAATTAACTTCTACATAAAATAATAGATAATTCTAAGGATTAGAGTTTGATATAATTTTATCATTTTATGTGAATTAAATTCTACATAAAATAATGAAATTTATGAAGGGAGAGACACTAGATAGAATGGGAAACCGTCAACGGCGGAATTAGACGGAATAAAAATTCCGGATATTACATTGGATAAGGAACTTGGCCAGGTTAAGGATCCTCTTATCTTGGGAGGAGGCTTTAACTGCATTCTCTATAGTTATAAAAGGAGTGGGGGTTTGGGGAAATTGTATTCTAATACCGATATATTTGGGAGTCTCATTTGCAATCATGGACTCATTGATATAGGCTATATAGACCCGGATTATACATGGGATAATGAGAGATCTTCATCTCAGTGTGTCTTCAAATGTCTCGGCAAGGTTCTCATGAATCAAGAGGCACAAATTCTGTGGGAGAATGCTTATGCGTGACATCTAGCGAGATTTTCCTCAACCAGACACCTCTTCTTCTTAGGCTATACTCGGTTGTGCAAACTAAACCCAAGCACCCCTTTAGATTTGCAGCCGTATGGACGCCTGCCGACTTCATCCCCATTGTACAAGACTATTGAGCTACTAGCGTCCATGTAACTACTTCTCTCTCTACTCTTAAGTTTCGGTTACTAACTTGGAATAGACTCGTTTTTGGAAATATTTTACTGAGAAACACAAGAACTCATGGATAAGCTCATTACCATCCTAAGCAACCAGGATCTCCTTACTTCTTCTCTACTAGTGGATAGGGAAATTCATCTCACGAGGGATTTGGAGGTCACCTTCAACCAAAAAGAAATCCTTTGGTTTAAAAAATCTAGGGATCAATGGTTATTCTTGGAAGATCAGAATACTAAATTCTTCCATACTTCAACGGTCATCAAAAGGCGACATAATAGGATTGAGGGATTGTTCATCAACCATAAAGAGTGGGAAGAAGATCCGGAGAAGCTTGAGTTGTTTAATGAGAAGTACTTCACGAAGCTCCATAGTCTTGAGGATGCTTTCGTCAATTATTGCACTCAACTGGATACATATGGTTTCCTTGTAGCCTAAGAGAAGCTGATTGTGCTTGTCTCTTCCGAGGAAATTTGCTCTACAATCAAGGATATGGGCGCGTATAAGGCGCCAAGGATAGACGATTTTCAACTGTTTTTTTTGTCAAAGATGTTGGTCTATTGTGGAAGTTTTTGTGGGCTAGACTGTTAGACAATTTTTTGATACTTACAAATTTTTAGAAGGTTTGAACGACACTGATAACATCGAAACATACGTGTTTTCTTCCCTCCTATTCATGCAAAGGAACATGACATCATGCAAGATGACATCCCAAACAAGATGAGACGACTTGTGAGACGAGATCTATGCCGTCTCAAGTTGGTCTCATATGCTTTCTAGGTTGGACCACACTATCTAATCCAAAATTGACCCAGACGAGGAAGAGCCGAAGCCCAAACGATATGAGACGCCTTGCTAGGCCATCTCTACACTGTCTCATGCCGTCTTGCCATGCCGCATGGACTTTGACGGCATTTGTGAACTATGATCAATTCTCTTATCCTTTGATTGGGCCTTTTTTGGAAATATTTTGGCCTGATATTTTCTCTATATGTTTTCTATTTTTAGACTTCTAGGGCAGACAATCCGACTCCAAAATCCGAACCTAGTCGCGCTTAGACTTTATTTTTCCACATTTCTATTTTCTTGCTTTGAGTTTTATTATATGCAAAAAATATTCTTTCATTTGATTTCTCTCATCGATCCATGTTTGGCTAAATTTCTTTTGATCTAAGAGGTTTGTTGAAGCCTATGAAGGATCGATGGTGATTGTTTATGTGAAGTACTGAATGAATGTCAACAAGTATATGTTTCTTTTCAAAGTACTTTGTTTTCATCTATTATTCACTTCCAAAGAAGTGGTGGTTGTAAAGGATTTAGATTAAAGAACATGAGCTAACCGGTGAGATTATTTTATTGGATTTATTGAAAAAGAACTTAATTTTGAGTAGCACTTTATCAATGCCTCGAGGATTTCTAACTGTCGTAGAAAGTTCCAGTCTTTTTACATTTTTTAACTTGCGCTAACCTGCAAGGTTTTTCTTGGTCTTTTCTAGATTTCTAGTTCTTAAAGGATTTTCATACTTACTTGACATAACCGCCGTTTTGAGGGCGCAATCAAGTTGATTAACACGATCTTTGTTTGTCTATGTCACAAGATATTTTAAGATGGTTAGTAATGACATGAATTATCTGCTATCATATTCATGCATATTACGAGTATATCGCCTCAAATTTACATACATTTGATGAGATTTGTGTGCCTTTAAGTCCATATTAATATATGTTTCGAGAATAGAGGTCTACATACGTTATTTGTGTAATTGTAGGTAAAACGGAGGAATTTTGGTTCGGCAATGGATCAATATCAAACATGACATCATAAAGGATCAGGAAGAGAGCTTAAAGATAGAAGAAGATATGAGAAGATATCACAAAAGAAGATAGAAGACAATACTAAAAGATAACACGCTCAGAGAAGAAAAATCGGAATCAAGACATGATAAAAATCGGTCGATTTCTTCACAATTGACTCGAGTTCTATCTTTAATCGTTCGATTAAGAGTAGGATTATAACAATAACATCAAATTTCAACCCTAGCTATTACCTATAAATAGAGGACGTCTCACCACCATCCAATACCACTCAGTTATAGAGAAGAAACAATAAGGAAGCATTTAAGGAAGGAAGTTTGGAAGATCAAAGTCCAAGATCGGAGCAAGAAAGTTGCTCTATGGTTTTGTGAGTTTTGATTATTCTTTTTGCCATTGTGAACGCATGATTGGAGTTTTGTTTGAGTTTTTATTTGGTTTTTGAAGGATAGAACCTTGTTCAAATGTTTTGTTTGGTTTATTTTAAGATCCAAAGTTTTCTCAAATTCTTGATATTCTTGATTTAATATCTTCTTTGATCATGATAATGTGTATTCTTTGCTAAAACCCTTGGGATTATAGGGTAATTGGTTGAAGATTGTGGTTGAGATGATGATATAATGAACCTCACGTTGAGATTGAATCCTAAGAGTTGTGTTTAACCATCACAGAGAAGAAAAATTAGGGTGTTCTTGAGTAAATCGACCGATTTATGATGATGAACAACCTGGTTTTCTCTTTTGTCGTACATATCTCGCTTTATCCTTAATCTTTGGTTAAAGATTGCTTAAACCCTAGCCTTGTTGAACCTTTCTAACCTATATCCGAGCGTGGGAAGAGACTTACTCGGTGATTCACGTTCTTGGTTACCAACGATTACAAGATCTAGGTAATAGAGGATTCAAACCCCTCTATTAAGGTTGAGTGTGCCAAAGCCTTTACCTTTGTGAGTTGACGTGATTCCCTTAGGTTTTGTGTTTGGTTTGAGAGTATAATCCTTCCCTTAGACCCTCTATCTTATCGAGACTCAACATCCTTTATTTAGAGCCTTTGGGTTGAGATAAGTGGGTAGTGGAACTTCACCATACATTATCCCGTTTTAGAACATATACCTTACAATCCCAGCTCTGTCCATGAATCTTTAGAAATCTTGAATCGAAAACCACAATTGGATACCTTGATCTCTAGAATCCTTTTTCTCAAAATGTTACACAAAGTCCTTTGCTTTTATCAATAGTTGCATATTTTCTTTGCTAGATTATCTTACCGATTTGATTTCACCAAATCTCTGTGTTCGACCCTAGAATATTTGCTATTGCTGCGATATATCTGTACATTGCGGGTTCGCTTTTTCTTTTATTATTGGTTATAAATTTAAAGCTTTTTGCACACACCTTTTGGAGCGAACAAGTTTTTGGTGCCGTTGACGGGGATTTGGCTTAGACCAAATTCGGTTTTGGTTATCTAGCTTGGAAGCTCTTGCTTTTGCTATTGATCATTCTACTTAATTGTTCTTGTAGGATCTTTTCTTAGGTTTATGCGATGAACTCGAGCTAGTAAAGAAATCATCTCATACGATCTTGAACCAGATAAGGCATACAAAAGGAGACTAAAAGAAGCTAGAATGGCTGCCGTAAATAATGATGAAAATGGAGACTTCCGTGCTGAGTTGAAAGATGCTCTTGAACAACTAAAGATACGAGAAGATGCCCAAATCAGGGAGAGAGCATAAGCATGTGCCCTTCGGGCCAACATGGCTGAATTACGAGAATCCATTCGGCGGGTGAATGAGGAACAAGAGAGATGCTAGAGTTGTAATTGATCCACCTTCACCTATTTTTGTGCCACCACCCGCACCTCACCCTCTGGCGAGGATTGAGAGAGTTGACCCATTTGAGGGTATACCGCAAACACTAGGTCAAATGAAGGATCACACTCAACAAGTACGCCGTCCGGGCGTTATAATTGATCCGGCTGATCATGATTTTGAATTTCGACCTCAAGTTATTACTATGATCCGACAAAGTCAGTTTGGAGGATTAGAGAGAGAATCTCCATATCAACACTTGCAGCAAAATTATGAGATTCTCATAGAGAATTTAAAACCTTCGGGAGTGGAGAATAATAACTATTAATTGCGACCTTTGTGTTTCTCTTTGAAGGATAAGGCGCTTGCTTGATATCAATCACTTCCATCCGGAAGGGTAATACATAGGAAGAGATGACTATGGAATTTCTCATGAAGTTCTTTCCGCCATAAAAAACAGCGGAGTTTAGAGGTAAAATTAATGCATTTGTGATGAGAAATAACGGAAGTCTTTATAAAACATGGGAGAAGTTCAACACCTTTTGTTGGATTGCACTCATCATGGGATTCCAAAGATTGATCTGCTAGTAATTTATTTCAAGGGTTTGGATGAGGAAACTCAATTCAAACTCCTATCCCTTTCCGTGGGAACTTTCATGGATAAACCAGTTGATGAAGCATGGGAGTTTGCTGAAAAACAAGCTCTAACTATTAAGAAATACTCCCACCGGAGGGTTGATGATATAAGTCAAAGATCCGGACCTCAAGAGCTGAATCTTACTACCTTAAGTGTCGCTCAACTCACTACTCTAAATAATGAAGTCAAAGCTTTGAAGAAGCTTTTGAAGAATCAAATACAATCTAGAGGAGTGTCGAAGGAACGAAATGTTGGCTATGTGGGAAGAGGAAACAATCAAGGGCAAATGAAATACAATTACAACAACAACCGGAACTAAAACAATTGGAGATTCAATCAAAACAATTCCGGTAACCCTTATTCCCATGCTGAAAAAGCACTAACTCCTCCTCCTTCTTCTTCTATTCCATTGAAAAGTCAGGAACCATCTTCAAGCTCAACACCCAAAGACAAATTAGAAGCAATGATGGAGACTATGATGGGAAAACTAAATGGGCTGGAGAGTTCGGTTACTTCTATTTCTAAGGCACAAAAAGCCTTGGAAAATCAAGTGTTTAGCAAGGCCGCAGAAGTTCCAAGAGATCAAGGGAAACTTCCCGGAAGAACGGAGAACAATCCCAAAGGACAAATCAATGCTATCACCACAAGAAGCAGAATCCAAACCAATGATCCGCTACCAAAGAATGTGGACAAAGGAAAGCAACCTATGATCGAGGATCCGGAATCAAGCAACAAGGAGAAAGCACCGATCTATGTCCTTCCTCAAGCGTGCAAACCACCGAAGTCTCGTGCTAGAGAACGCATCGACAAACACTTCGGTAAGTTTGTTGACCTCATGAGCAAACTTCATATTAATATTCCTTTTATGGATGCCATTACATGAATGCCGGCATACGGAAAGTTCTTAAAAGAAATCATTTCCAATAAGAGGAAGTTGGAAGATGTTGGAGAAGTAAGGATGAACAGAAGGTTTTCCAAACTCATCCAAACAATGAAAGAAGAAATGGCACCCAAGCTAAGGGACCACGGATCTTTCTGCGTTCCCATTGGAATTGGAAAGGTCACATACAAAGCTCTATGTGATCTTGGAGCAAGTGTGAGCATAATACATTTAGCCTTGTGTGAGAAAGCTAGACTTGGAACGCCAAAACCCGTCAAGATGACTCTATATGTGGCGGATAGGTCCATCACACACCCCATGGGGATTCTAGAAGACATTTCTGTCTTGCTAGGTAAGTTCTACATTCCCATCGGTTTCGTTGTTCTAGACATTCCCGCAGATCATTCCATTCCAATCATACTTGGAAGACCTTTTCTTGCAACTTCGGATTGTGTGGTGGATTGCAAGAACGGAATACTCTCCTTTAATCTTGGAGAAGAGCATGTGAAATTCCATCTAGCTTCAATGATAAAAGGGCCAACCATGGGAGAAGATATTTTTAACACTTATGATGATGAAGAAGAATCAAGGGAAGAGGTAAGTTCCTACTCAAATATCCTCTTGAAAAAGTTATTAGTTTATGTATTGTTGATGAAGGGGAAGAGGAGGACTGCAACGTTGAAATCCAAGCACTAAGAACCTTGGAAGAAGATCCGAAAGATGAGTTTGAAGTACTAGAAGAAGCGCCCTTGGATACAACAACGCACTGATGACATGAATTATGACCTATTTTTAGGCATGTATTTATATAGATTTTCCCTTTATTTTTCATGCATAGACATACATTCATGGCATTTATGGTTATATTTATCTACTTTGCAAGAATAGAGGTCTACACAGAGTTTTATTGCATTTGTAGGTAATTTGGCGAATTATGGAGCAAAAATGGCACATTTAAGGATTAAGCCTTGAAGCGGGA
This sequence comes from Fagopyrum esculentum, assembly GCA_033239045.1. Taxonomy (NCBI): domain Eukaryota; kingdom Viridiplantae; phylum Streptophyta; class Magnoliopsida; order Caryophyllales; family Polygonaceae; genus Fagopyrum; species Fagopyrum esculentum. The sequence continues at coordinate 157,189,999 of BSUD01000001.1, forward strand.
CAAAAAGGAGCATAAAAGGAATTTAGGACGCGCCAAAGTATTCTCTGATACCGTCGGACGCGGCCCAAAGTATTCTCTGATACCGTCGGACGCGGCCCAAAGTATTCTCTGATACCGTCTGACGCGCCAAAGTATTCTCTGATACCTGCTGACGCGGCCCAGAGTATCTTCTGATACCAGCGGATTCGACTTCTTTTCAGCCCAAATATTTAGGGTTTTATCTTTAAACCCTAGATTGATTCCTATAAATATTCGAGAGCCTTCAACATTTGAAGAGAGCCAATTTCTCCAAAGGGAGACTAGAAGGAGTCAAAACCTCCAAAAAGGGAGATTTAGGGAGAGTCAATTTCTCCAGAAGACGGTGACAGCCCTAAGACTTTGACCTTCGCTTACGACCGCTTACCTTGCTTGGAGCATTTTCGCCTAGGGTTG
>BSUD01000001.1:157190440-157277103 GCA_033239045.1 Fagopyrum esculentum
TATTCCGATTTGTGTTTGGATATGAGATTGAGTTGTTGATTATATTTGAGTTTTCGAGGGTTTTCATCTTTTATTCTCTTTGATTTGAATATTGATATCATGACAATGGTTATTGGCTAAAACCCTTTAGCAATTGTAAGGTGAAGGGTTGATAGTTGTGGCTTAGATAATGATAGATTGGTCGTAATTTGATTGGACCCTGAGAGTTAGAGAAATATCGTCGACACCCTAAATCACGGCCTGTTCTTAGGTTTCCACGGCCGTGATTCTCAAGAACTACCCGTGATTTACTTTAGTTTACGAACTTTGCTTTTACTTTAATCCAAAGTTAAAGATTTGCTTTAACTTAGTCTTGGCTTGCCTTTTCTAGGTGGTAGTGAAGCCTCAACAACCTCTACCTCGATTATGAGTGTCACAACCTTAATCGGTTAAGTTAGTTTTGACCTTTGGATTATAAGTTTGGGTATTTGACATTAATTCTTGCCTTTAGAACCTTTCTATATTGAAGCCTCAACAACCTTTATAGGGAGTGTCTTTTAGGTAGGTTATATAAGGTTTTTGGAACTTCACCGTACGATTACCTTACATTCGCATACCTTTGCAAACCTCAACTCTGTCCTTGTATCTTTAGTATATCTTGAATCGATTGTCACAACTGGATTCCTGGATCTTTAGGATTGTTGTTTTCCCAATAATTTGAAAAGCTCCACACATTTACTTGCTTGATAATCTTAACTGGATTTGTTCCCCCCAAATCCCTGTGTTCGATACTCTGGAATACTTGCTAATCTACGCCGATCCGTACACTGCGGGTTCGCTTTCTTTTATTCTAGTTTTATAAATTTAAAACTTGATTGCACGCACGCTAAGTGGCGAACAAGTTTTTGGCGCCGTTGCCGGGGATTTGGTTTAGGCCAAATTCGGTTTTCGGTTGTCGGGCTTGAGAGCTTTTTGTTTTTAATCTTTTCGGAATGAGTTTTTGAGTTTTTAGGTTCACCAATGGCTGCATGGAGCAATGAACCTGCATTTGATCCAGCCTGGTTTGCATGGCAAGGTGCTAGGGCGGACCATTATGAATATTTGGTGGAGAAGTATGTCTATTATTGTGTTAGCGACGAAAAAGAAAGAGAAAGCCATTGAGGATGAGCTCGCATATTGGGATGAACTTAATCCCCTTCATACGTTTTATGATCAACCTCCTCAAGTGCAAACTCCACAACAACCATCCGAGGATGGCACACAAATGATGTTGGAAGAGATATTAAAAGTGTTGGACAGGTTGGAAGACAAACTAAAATCTATGTCTGAATCTTATGAAGCCATAGAAAGTTATCCATCCAACATGGAAGAATTCCAAGTCTTAAGCCTTCCTCCTATCGAACCTGAATTTCCTCTTGAAGTTCCCACTGAAGAAGAGGAAGAAGTGGTGAACCTTGGCCAAATTACTGAAACTGTGGTCAAGGTTGAAGAAGATCCAACTGAGTTGGGAGATATTTCATGTGTGGATCATCATCCCAACATGAACCTTGTCCCAAGCCTTGAAGAAATTTACAAGGTACATTCTCTTACTTCCTTTGAAATTCCTATTAAAATTTCTGATTTTTTCAGGAATGCTCCGGAGAGTTGGAGGTCTCTTCCAAAAGAACCTCCTAAGGTGAAGATGAAACCTCTATTGAAATTGCTGGAAGAAGATGCTCCTTGGACTACAAGGAGTGGAGTTAGCAAGCACTTCACCGTTAAGGCGAAGAAGTGTCTTTTGTTCAAGTATGGGGTCATTCACATGACGAAGACCATACATCATCCCCAAACTGGAGATGGGGAAGCTAGGAGGATTCTCGAGAAACTGATTTCTCGATCTAGGAAAGGATGGGATGGAAGACCGAATTATGTCCCATTAAAGCATAGGAAAGCTAGGAGGATTCCGGTGAGAATCAAACCGTACAAGCTTGTACGTGGGAGATCTTACCACTTGCCGGTGAAATTAGGAACCGGAGATTTTTTGGAAGAGTTTAATGATGGATTTGAAGAGCAATCCAAGATGTTCAAGGTGCATTGAGTCATCTATGGACATAGGTCCAGCTAGCGACGTTAAACCAAGCGCTTCTTGGGAGGCAACCCAAGGTAATGAATCCTTTTCCCTTTTCTTTGTTAGATTAGAGTAGTTGTTTTTGCTTGTTTTTCTTCGATACCTTCCGGTATGTTTGTGTTTTTGGATGTCAGGAATAAGAAATAAGCAAGAGAAGATGAGAAAAGTCGAAAAGATTAACGAAGCTTGGACTCTTGTCGAGAGCAACAGAAAGTTCCACGGCCGTGGTTTTGAAAACCACGACCGTGGAAATTCCCGACCCAAAAATAAAAATAAAAAATAAAAAAAAAAAAAAATTTTCGGAAAAATTTTCGGCGGAAAGGCGTTCCCCTTCTTCGTTCTTTGACAATGATTGAAATATTCGGAGTTCCCTATTAAGCTTCTATAGATTCCCACCATCATCGCCCGATTGATGATTCACCTTGCCTGATTCGCCATCTTACATTGTGAGTATCCTTTTCTTCCTTTTCTTTTCTTCACATTGGGGACAATGTGAATTTTAAGTATGGGGTGGAGGTATTTGCAATACCATTTGCATGTTTTATGTCTTGCATCATATGATTTTGAAAATTTTGAAAATTTTTAAAAGTTTTGTGCTTCTAGGATGGATATGATCTCTATGATAACATTTATTTTGTGGAATAGCTATGATGATTTTGATATGCTTGAATTGATTTATGACATATGTGGGATTTGAATACTTTGTTAGAATGTCATGCATGTTTGATAATTTGCTTTCATTCTAAATCATGTTGAGTGTTGAAGGTTGAAACTGCATATAAGTTCTTACACTTCTTATTGAAATGATTAAGGCACTTCGATTTTCTTACTTCTTTCTTTGATCACTTAGCCCCTCAATGAAATAATTGCCCCCCTTTACCTATCCGGGAATTTGGAGGAGTTGAGTATTTGGCATGTTTGATGTGGGAGGGCCATGAAAGCAATTATTTGCAATCAAAAGAATAGAAAGAAATTGTAGGTTTGGGGAAGTCAATCATGACGATGAGTAACTCGGCACCATTCACATAGCCGGGTGTTTGTGTCTTGCCAAAGTCGGATTGAGCGATATTCCTAGCGGATTATGGTATGTGCGCTAAGGGTTTGAGGCATCTCTTGAAAAATTGAGAAACGCCGATCTCCTAGGCTTCGGTTTTTGTGCACCTCTATCCATAACTCCAAAAGTAAAGTCGAAAAAAAAAATGGAAAGAAGAGAGCGAAGCTCTAAGTTGATGTTGTTGCAAAATCAAAAGAAAAAGTAGAAGGTGGTTATTCCTTTTCCCGGATTCATGCACCACATTCCTTATAAGTTTCCCTCCTTTCCGCATTCTTGACCTTACTTGAAAGTCCTTAAGATCATTGGAATGTGTTTGGCTTTGTGGTCTATATTGGATTCCTCATGATTGATTTTGATATATTGCAAGTTATGATGCATGTTATGATTTTCTTACAAAGTATGATTATCCTTTCCATGCTATATTTCCTTTTGACCATATGATGATTATCATTAGTTATGAAGCAATTATTTGAGGGTGATCTATGAATAGAAGCACAACCAAAATATTGTGGTTTTTCTTTATTCTTGCATATTCATAATCCATATCATCTTTTATTTTAAGTTTGAACCTTGCTTGGGGACAAGCAAGAGGCAAGTATGAGGTATTTTGATGACATGAATTATGACCTATTTTTAGGCATGTATTTATATAGATTTTCCCTTTATTTTTCATGCATAGACATACATTCATGGCATTTATGGTTATATTTATCTACTTTGCAAGAATAGAGGTCTACACAGAGTTTTATTGCATTTGTAGGTAATTTGGCGAATTATGGAGCAAAAATGACACATTTAAGGATTAAGCCTTGAAGCGGGACAAAAAGGAGCATAAAAGGAATTTAGGACGCGCCAAAGTATTCTCTGATACCGTCGGACGCGGCCCAAAGTATTCTCTGATACCGTCTGACGCGCCAAAGTATTCTCTGATACCTGCTGACGCGGCCCAGAGTATCTTCTGATACCAGCGGATTCGACTTCTTTTCAGCCCAAATATTTAGGGTTTTATCTTTAAACCCTAGATTGATTCCTATAAATATTCGAGAGCCTTCAACATTGAAAGGCGGACGGTGACAGCCCCAGGATTTGGATCCCCAAAGAGAGGGAGGCTTGAAGATTTTATTGCGTACAGGGAAGATTTGGGAAAGGACGCACTTTCCTATTTTTGGAGTTGGAAGATCTTAGGGTTTACATTTGAAGGCGGATTGACATCCCGTTCTTCATTGTCCCTAAAAATTTTGTGAGGTTTTTCTGTTCCTTTGATTCTACATCCATTGAACGCGGTTTGCGATTATTGTGTTTGATTGACATTTGTTTTGAGTTTATTATTGAGATTTCAAGGTTTTACCTTTTCTCTCTTTCTTATTTGAATATTGATATCATGACAATGGTTATTGGCTAAAACCCTTTAGCAATTCTAAGGTGAAGGGTTGATAGTTGTGGCTTAGATAATGATAGATCGGTCGTAATTTGATTGGACCCTGAGAGTTAGAGAAATATCGTCGACACCCTAAATCACGGCCTGTTCTTAGGTTTCCACGGCCGTGATTCTCAAGAACTACCCGTGATTTACTTTAGTTTACGAACTTTGCTTTTACTTTAATCCAAAGTTAAAGATTTGCTTTAACTTAGTCTTGGCTTGCCTTTTCTAGGTGGTAGTGAAGCCTCAACAACCTCTACCTCGATTATGAGTGTCACAACCTTAATCGGTTAAGTTAGTTTTGACCTTTGGATTATAAGTTTGGGTATTTGACATTAATTCTTGCCTTTAGAACCTTTCTATATTGAAGCCTCAACAACCTTTATAGGGAGTGTCTTTTAGGTAGGTTATATAAGGTTTTTGGAACTTCACCGTACGATTACCTTACATTCGCATACCTTTGCAAACCTCAACTCTGTCCTTGTATCTTTAGTATATCTTGAATCGATTGTCACAACTGGATTCCTGGATCTTTAGGATTGTTGTTTTCCCAATAATTTGAAAAGCTCCACACATTTACTTGCTTGATAATCTTAACTGGATTTGTTCCCCCCAAATCCCTGTGTTCGATACTCTGGAATACTTGCTAATCTACGCCGATCCGTACACTGCGGGTTCGCTTTCTTTTATTCTAGTTTTATAAATTTAAAACTTGATTGCACGCACGCTAAGTGGCGAACAAGTTTTTGGCGCCGTTGCCGGGGATTTGGTTTAGGCCAAATTCGGTTTTCGGTTGTCGGGCTTGAGAGCTTTTTGTTTTTAATCTTTTCGGAATGAGTTTTTGAGTTTTTAGGTTCACCAATGGCTGCATGGAGCAATGAACCTGCATTTGATCCAGCCTGGTTTGCATGGCAAGGTGCTAGGGCGGACCATTATGAATATTTGGTGGAGAAGTATGTCTATTATTGTGTTAGCGACGAAAAAGAAAGAGAAAGCCATTGAGGATGAGCTCGCATATTGGGATGAACTTAATCCCCTTCATACGTTTTATGATCAACCTCCTCAAGTGCAAACTCCACAACAACCATCCGAGGATGGCACACAAATGATGTTGGAAGAGATATTAAAAGTGTTGGACAGGTTGGAAGACAAACTAAAATCTATGTCTGAATCTTATGAAGCCATAGAAAGTTATCCATCCAACATGGAAGAATTCCAAGTCTTAAGCCTTCCTCCTATCGAACCTGAATTTCCTCTTGAAGTTCCCACTGAAGAAGAGGAAGAAGTGGTGAACCTTGGCCAAATTACTGAAACTGTGGTCAAGGTTGAAGAAGATCCAACTGAGTTGGGAGATATTTCATGTGTGGATCATCATCCCAACATGAACCTTGTCCCAAGCCTTGAAGAAATTTACAAGGTACATTCTCTTACTTCCTTTGAAATTCCTATTAAAATTTCTGATTTTTTCAGGAATGCTCCGGAGAGTTGGAGGTCTCTTCCAAAAGAACCTCCTAAGGTGAAGATGAAACCTCTATTGAAATTGCTGGAAGAAGATGCTCCTTGGACTACAAGGAGTGGAGTTAGCAAGCACTTCACCGTTAAGGCGAAGAAGTGTCTTTTGTTCAAGTATGGGGTCATTCACATGACGAAGACCATACATCATCCCCAAACTGGAGATGGGGAAGCTAGGAGGATTCTCGAGAAACTGATTTCTCGATCTAGGAAAGGATGGGATGGAAGACCGAATTATGTCCCATTAAAGCATAGGAAAGCTAGGAGGATTCCGGTGAGAATCAAACCGTACAAGCTTGTACGTGGGAGATCTTACCACTTGCCGGTGAAATTAGGAACCGGAGATTTTTTGGAAGAGTTTAATGATGGATTTGAAGAGCAATCCAAGATGTTCAAGGTGCATTGAGTCATCTATGGACATAGGTCCAGCTAGCGACGTTAAACCAAGCGCTTCTTGGGAGGCAACCCAAGGTAATGAATCCTTTTCCCTTTTCTTTGTTAGATTAGAGTAGTTGTTTTTGCTTGTTTTTCTTCGATACCTTCCGGTATGTTTGTGTTTTTGGATGTCAGGAATAAGAAATAAGCAAGAGAAGATGAGAAAAGTCGAAAAGATTAACGAAGCTTGGACTCTTGTCGAGAGCAACAGAAAGTTCCACGGCCGTGGTTTTGAAAACCACGACCGTGGAAATTCCCGACCCAAAAATAAAAATAAAAAATAAAAAAAAAAAAAAATTTTCGGAAAAATTTTCGGCGGAAAGGCGTTCCCCTTCTTCGTTCTTTGACAATGATTGAAATATTCGGAGTTCCCTATTAAGCTTCTATAGATTCCCACCATCATCGCCCGATTGATGATTCACCTTGCCTGATTCGCCATCTTACATTGTGAGTATCCTTTTCTTCCTTTTCTTTTCTTCACATTGGGGACAATGTGAATTTTAAGTATGGGGTGGAGGTATTTGCAATACCATTTGCATGTTTTATGTCTTGCATCATATGATTTTGAAAATTTTGAAAATTTTTAAAAGTTTTGTGCTTCTAGGATGGATATGATCTCTATGATAACATTTATTTTGTGGAATAGCTATGATGATTTTGATATGCTTGAATTGATTTATGACATATGTGGGATTTGAATACTTTGTTAGAATGTCATGCATGTTTGATAATTTGCTTTCATTCTAAATCATGTTGAGTGTTGAAGGTTGAAACTGCATATAAGTTCTTACACTTCTTATTGAAATGATTAAGGCACTTCGATTTTCTTACTTCTTTCTTTGATCACTTAGCCCCTCAATGAAATAATTGCCCCCCTTTACCTATCCGGGAATTTGGAGGAGTTGAGTATTTGGCATGTTTGATGTGGGAGGGCCATGAAAGCAATTATTTGCAATCAAAAGAATAGAAAGAAATTGTAGGTTTGGGGAAGTCAATCATGACGATGAGTAACTCGGCACCATTCACATAGCCGGGTGTTTGTGTCTTGCCAAAGTCGGATTGAGCGATATTCCTAGCGGATTATGGTATGTGCGCTAAGGGTTTGAGGCATCTCTTGAAAAATTGAGAAACGCCGATCTCCTAGGCTTCGGTTTTTGTGCACCTCTATCCATAACTCCAAAAGTAAAGTCGAAAAAAAAAAAAATGGAAAGAAGAGAGCGAAGCTCTAAGTTGAAGTGTTGCGGGAACCGCATAAGAAGAAGAAGAAGGTAGTTGTCCATTTTCCCGGATTCATGCACCACATTCCTTATAAGTTTCCCTCCTTTCCGCATTCTTGACCTTACTTGAAAGTCCTTAAGATCATTGGAATGTGTTTGGCTTTGTGGTCTATATTGGATTCCTCATGATTGATTTTGATATATTGCAAGTTATGATGCATGTTATGATTTTCTTACAAAGTATGATTATCCTTTCCATGCTATATTTCCTTTTGACCATATGATGATTATCATTAGTTATGAAGCAATTATTTGAGGGTGATCTATGAATAGAAGCACAACCAAAATATTGTGGTTTTTCTTTATTCTTGCATATTCATAATCCATATCATCTTTTATTTTAAGTTTGAACCTTGCTTGGGGACAAGCAAGAGGCAAGTATGAGGTATTTTGATGACATGAATTATGACCTATTTTTAGGCATGTATTTATATAGATTTTCCCTTTATTTTTCATGCATAGACATACATTCATGGCATTTATGGTTATATTTATCTACTTTGCAAGAATAGAGGTCTACACAGAGTTTTATTGCATTTGTAGGTAATTTGGCGAATTATGGAGCAAAAATGACACATTTAAGGATTAAGCCTTGAAGCGGGACAAAAAGGAGCATAAAAGGAATTTAGGACGCGCCAAAGTATTCTCTGATACCGTCGGACGCGGCCCAAAGTATTCTCTGATACCGTCGGACGCGGCCCAAAGTATTCTCTGATACCGTCTGACGCGCCAAAGTATTCTCTGATACCTGCTGACGCGGCCCAGAGTATCTTCTGATACCAGCGGATTCGACTTCTTTTCAGCCCAAATATTTAGGGTTTTATCTTTAAACCCTAGATTGATTCATATAAATATTCGAGAGCCTTCAACATTTGAAGAGAGCCAATTTCTCCAAAGGGAGACTAGAAGGAGTCAAAACCTCCAAAAAGGGAGATTTAGGGAGAGTCAATTTCTCCAGAAGACGGTGACAGCCCTAAGACTTTGACCTTCGCTTACGACCGCTTACCTTGCTTGGAGCATTTTCGCCTAGGGTTGATTGAAGATCGACGAAGGGTTAGCCTCTTTCTTAGGATTTGATATTGAAGACGGATTGACATCCCGTTCTTCATACTTGCCTAGGATCATTGTGAGGTTTTGTATTCTATTCCGAATTCATTGAATATTCCGATTTGTGTTTGGATTTGAGATTGAGTTTTTGATTATATTTGAGTTTTCGAGGGTTTTCATCTTTTATTCTCTTTGATTTGAATATTGATATCATGACAATGGTTATTGGATAAAACCCTTTAGCAATTCTAAGGTGAAGGGTTGATAGTTGTGGCTTAGATAATGATAGATCGGTCGTAATTTGATTGGACCCTGAGAGTTAGAGAAATATCGTCGACACCCTAAATCACGGCCTGTTCTTAGGTTTCCACGGCCGTGATTCTCAAGAACTACCCGTGATTTACTTTAGTTTACGAACTTTGCTTTTACTTTAATCCAAAGTTAAAGATTTGCTTTAACTTAGTCTTGGCTTGCCTTTTCTAGGTGGTAGTGAAGCCTCAACAACCTCTACCTCGATTATGAGTGTCACAACCTTAATCGGTTAAGTTAGTTTTGACCTTTGGATTATAAGTTTGGGTATTTGACATTAATTCTTGCCTTTAGAACCTTTCTATATTGAAGCCTCAACAACCTTTATAGGGAGTGTCTTTTAGGTAGGTTATATAAGGTTTTTGGAACTTCACCGTACGATTACCTTACATTCGCATACCTTTGCAAACCTCAACTCTGTCCTTGTATCTTTAGTATATCTTGAATCGATTGTCACAACTGGATTCCTGGATCTTTAGGATTGTTGTTTTCCCAATAATTTGAAAAGCTCCACACATTTACTTGCTTGATAATCTTAACTGGATTTGTTCCCCCCAAATCCCTGTGTTCGATACTCTGGAATACTTGCTAATCTACGCCGATCCGTACACTGCGGGTTCGCTTGTTTTTATTCTAGTTTTATAAATTTAAAACTTGATTGCACGCACGCTAAGTGGCGAACACGCACCTTGTTAGCATGAAATATGACGACATTTTAGGTACTTGTTTTAGTTGTTTTTCCCTCTTTATAGTGTTCTTAGATATGTGTTTGAAGCAATTGTGAGCTAGTTTATCCACTTTGTCGATATAGAGATCTACACTAGCTTCATTGTGTTTTTAGGTGAATAAAGGTTAGATTGGAGCAAAACATGGAAGGAAAGGAGTGTTTGATCACACATTATGGCAAGGAGATGCATTGGAAAGGCTAAGGAGGGAGCATGGATGAAGGATGTCACGAAACCAAGGCAAAAACAAAGGATTAGAAGAACCACACCCAGAATTACGGTCGTGGAAGAGGCAATAGAAGTCCACGCCCTGAATCACAATCGTGGATATGGCATTATGAACGTGGATGTGAGTTTGAAGCACTCCAGAGAGTTACACGGTCTAAACCACGGCCGTGGAAATCTTAGGGCACCGTAATTTGGTTCCACGCTCTAAACTACGGCCGTGGAACATTCTACATGACCGTGATCTTAGCATATTTTATGACGTGTCATATTTGCCACGTCACCCACGTCATTGGGCTTTCTCGTAACCCTGCCTCGCCCTATAAATAGGCTAGAGAAAGGAGTTTTTGAGGTTCCTCGCTTAACCGCTGATTTAGGGTTTTGAAGTGACGGCTAGGATTGAAGATCGGAGATTGCTTGTGGCAGAAGTTTGGTGATTACTTAGGTTTTGATTTCGGAAAAATGATTGGCAACCGTTTTCCGTTGTTTGCCTGAGATTATTTGTGAGATTCCTATTCCATATTCTGAATCCATTTGAACATATTGTTTTGTTATTTGGATTTGACATTGATCTTAAAGTTTTATCAAGTTTTCGAGGGTTTTCATATTTCTCTCTTTCTTATTTGAATATCGAATCAATGACAATGATTGTTGGCTAAAACCCTTTAGCAATTCTAAGGTGAAGGGTTGATAGTTGTGGCTTAGATAATGATAGATCGATCGTAACTTGATTGGACCCTGAGAGTTTGAGAAACATCGTCGACGCCCTAAATCACGGCCTGATCTTGGTTTCCACGGCCGTGATTTTCAAGAACCAACCGTGATTTACCCCAGTTTACGAACTTTGCTTTTATTTTAATCCAAAGTTAAAGATTAGCTTTAACCTAGCCTTAGCTTGCCTTTCCTAGGTAATAGTGAGACTCAACATCCTCTATTTCGGTTTCGATTGCCACAACCTTAACCGTTTGAGTTTATCTTTGATTCCTTGGGTTACAAGTTTGGGTATTTGAGATCAATTCTTACCTTTAGATCCTTTCTATATTGCAGCCTCAACAACCTTTATAGAGAGTGTCTTTGCGTGAGTTATATAAGGTTTTGGAACTTCACCGTACATTACCTTACCTTAGTATACCTTTGCAAACCTCAACTCTGTCCTTATATCTATAGTATATCTTGAATCGATTGCCACAATTTGATACCTGAATCTTTAGGGTTGCTGTTTTCTCCAATATTTGCAAAGCTTCTACATTCTTACTTGCTCGACTACTTGAAACCGGTTTTGTTTCACCAATTCTCTGAGTTCGATACTCTGGAATACTTGCTAATCTATGCCGATCCGTACGCTGCGGGTTCTCCAATCGACTTCAAAGGCTTCTCCAATCACCTCTCCCGGTCAAAATACATCAACTAAGGATCCTCCCACCTTGGAATTAAAAGCTCTCCCCTCTCATCTAAGGTACGCATTTCTAGGACCAAATTCTACTTATCCGGTTATTGTAAGTGCTAATTTAACGAAAGATGAACTTGATAGATTGATGCAAAAAATAAGAATACACAAGAAAGTTGTAGGCTACACTATTGATGATCTTGTTGGTATTAAACCTTCTTTATGTATGCATAAGATTTTAATGGAAGATAGCCACAAGCCTTTACGAGAACCTCAAAGACGGTTAAATCCGATCATGAAAGAGGTTGTGAAGAAGGAAATTCTTAAGCTTCTTGATGCAGGAATTATATTCCCAATTTCCGATAACAAGTGGGTGAGCCCCGTTCATGTAGTTCCAAAGAAGGGAGGAATGACCGTTGTAACTAACAAAAACAACGAACTCATTCCAACAAGAATAGTGACGGGATGAAGAATGTGTATCAATTATCGAAAGCTAAATGTTGCAACAAGGAAGGATCATTTCCCTCTTCCTTTCATCGATCAAATACTTGAAAGGTTAGTACAACACTCCCACTTTTGATATTTATATGGATATAGTGGCTTCTTTGCAGATTGTCATTCATCCCGATGATCAAGAGAAGACCACATTCACATGCCCTTGGGGGACGTTTTCTTATAGAAGAATGCCATTCGGACTTTGCAACACTCTAGCCACTTTTCAAAGATGTATGATGGCCATCTTCTCCGAATACATTGACAACATCATGGAGGTTTTTATGGATAATTTTTCAGTTTATGGTTCTTTTTTTGATGATTGTCTAACTAACCTTTCGCTAGTCCTTCAAAGATGTGAGGACACTAACCTTGTCTTGAATTGGGAGAAGTGTCACTTTATGTTTAGTGAAGGTATTGTTTTAGTACACATGGTTTCTAGCCGCGGCATTGAAGTGGATAGAGATAAGATCAATACCAATGAGAGACTACCTCCGCCAACATCGGTGAATAGAGTAAGAAGTTTTCTCGGTCACACAGGTTTCTATAGGAGATTTATTAAAGACTTTTCTAAAATCTAAACCATTGACTAACCTACCAATTAAAGATGTGGTTTTTGAGTTTTCGAAGGATTGTCTAGATGCTTTCTACAGGATTAAAAAAGCCTTAATCTCAGCTCCTATAATTCAAACACCAGATTGGAACCTTCCCTTCGAGATCATGTGCGATGCTAGTGATGTAGCCATTGGAGCGGTACTTGAGAAAAAGAAGGATGGACGAACTTATGCCATCTATTAAGCTAGCAAGACGCTAGTTGAAGCTCAACTAAACTACGCTAGAGTGGAAAAGGAGTTATTGGTAGTGGTCTATGCTTTCGATAAGTTTCGTTCTTACCTAGTGGGATCGAAAGTGATCGTTTACACCGACCACGCAGCAGTCCGCTACTTGCTCACAAAGAAAGATGCAAAGCCACGGCTTATTAGATGGATCCTCCTTCAACAAGAGTTTGACCTAGACATCTGTGATAAGAAAGGATCTGAAAACTCGGCGGCGGATCATCTAAGCCGACTTCCCTATCTCACAAGCAAGAAAGAGGATCTTCCTATAGACGATTCCTTTCCGGATGAGCAACTCCATGAAATCGAAGAATGCCTACAACAAATCACAAGAGGTAACAAACCTTGGTATGCTGATTTTGTTAATTATTTGGTTTATCAAGAAATACCTCCAGGATTATCATGTGCAAAATGGAAGAAGTTCTTCAAGGATGTTAAGCATTACTATTGAGGGTGATCAATGATTAAGAAGCACATTACAAAAATAGTTTTCGTTTTTTCACCATCATATAATCCGTGACATCTTATATGCTAGATTTGAACCTTGCTTGGGGACAAGCAAGAGACAAGTATGAGCTATTTTGATGACATGAATTATATGCTATCATATTCATGCATATTACGAGTATATCGCCTTAGTTTTAAATACATTTGAGGAGATTTGTGTTCCTTTAAGTCCATATTCATATATGTTTCGAGAATAGAGGCCTACACACGTTATTTGTGTAATTATAGGTAAAGCGGTGGAATTTTGGTGCAGAAATGGAGCAATATCAAGCATGACATCAAAAGGATCACGAAGGGAGCTTAAAGATAGAAGAAGATATGAGAAGATATCACAAAAGAAAATAGAAGACAGAACTAAAAGATAACACGCTCTGAGAAGAAAAATCGGATCAAGACATGATAAAAATCGGCCGATTGCCTCACAATTGACTCGAGTTCTATCTTTAATCGTCCGATTCAAAGTAGGATTGTCACTTAAGCTGGATGATGCGCTTTGGGCGTATAGGACCGCTTTCAAGAAGTTTCGTCCTTTTCCGTCTCTACAACGGAAAAGGAGTTATTGGTAGTGGTCTATGCTTTAGAAAAATTCCGTTCTTACCTAGTGGGATCGAAAGTGATCGTTTACATCGACCACGCAGCAGTCCGCTACTTACTCACAAAGAAAGATGTGAAGCCACGGCTTATTAGATGGATCCTCCTTCTAGAAGAGTTTGACCTAGAGATCCGTGATAAGAAAAGATCCGAGAACTTGGTGGCTGATCATCTAAGCCGACTTCCCCATCTCACAAGAAAGGAAGAGGATCTTCCTACAGACGATTACTTTCCGGATGAGCAACTCCATGAAATCGAAGAATGCCTACAACAAATCACAAGAGGTAGCAAACCTTGGTATGTTGATTTTGTTAATTATTTGATTTATCAAGAAATACCTCCAGGATTATCATGTGCACAACGGAAGAAGTTCTTCAAGGATGTTAAGAATTACTATTGGAATGAACGTCTCCTTTTCAAGAGAGGTCCGGATGGAATGATTACAAGATTCATTCCGGAAGATGAAATGAAAAACGTTATCCGTCATTTTCATTCCTTACCCTGTGGGGGACATGCTAGTTCATACAAAACTAGCGCTAAGGTACTTCAATCCGGTTTCTTTTGGCCTACTCTATTTAAAGATATGCAAAACTTTGTTGTTTCTTGCGATGCTTGTCAAAGAACAGGGAAAATATCAAGGAGGAACGTAATGCCTCTTAACAATATTCAAGAGGTTGAGATCTTCGATGTACAACGAGTAGACTTCATGGGACCATTTCCATCATCTTGTGGAAACCAATACATACTTCTAGAGGTGGATTATGTTTCAAGATGGTTTGAAGCAATTGCTTCTCCCACTAATGATGTTCTGATGGTAGTGAAGTTCTTTAATAGAACGATCTTCCCAAGATTTGGGACGCCCCAAACCATCATTAGTGACGGAGGAACACACTTCACCGCCCGTTAGTTTGAAACTCTATTGACTAAGTATGAGGTTACCCACAAGATCACCACTCCTTACCATCATCAAACAAGTGGACAAGTAGAGATCTCTAATAGAGAAATCAAGAGTATTCTAGAGAAAACCGTCTCTAAAATGAGGAAGGATTGGTCACTTAAGCTCGATGATGCACTTTGGGCGTATAGGACCGTTTTCAAGAAGTTTCGTCCTTTTCTGTCTCTACAACGAAAAAGGAGTTATTGGCAGTGGTCTATGCTTTCGAGAAGTTTCGTTCTTACTTAGTGGGATCGAAAGTGATCGTTTACACCGACCACGCAACAGTCTGCTACTTGCTCACAAAGAAAGATGTGAAGCCACGACTTATTAGATGAATCCTCATTCTACAAGAGTTTGACCTAAAGATCCGTGATAAGAAAAGATCCGAGAACTCGGCGGCGGATCATCTAAGCCGACTTCCCCATCTCACAAGCGAGGAAAAGGATCTTCCTATAGACGATTCCTTTCCGGATGAGCAACTCCATGACATCGAAGAATGCCTACAACAAATCACAAGAGGCAACGAACCTTGGTATGTTGATTTTGTTAATTATTTGGTTTATCAAGAAATACCTCAGGATTATCATATGCACAACAGAAGAAGTTCTTCAAGGATGTTAAGAAATACAATTGGAATGAACCTCTCCTTTTCAAGAGAGGTCCGGATGGAATGATTAGAAGATACATTCCGGAAGATGAAATGGAAAGAGTTATCCGTCATTGTCATTCCTTACCTTGTGGGAGACTTGCTAGTTCACACAAAACTAGCGCTAAGGTACTTCAATCCGGTTTCTTTTGGCCTACTCTATTTAAAGATGTGCAAAACTTTTACTGTTGCTTGCGATGCTTGTCAAAGAACAAAGAACAAATCAAGGAGGTACGAAATGCCTCTTAACAACATTCAAGATGTTGAGATCTTCGATGTACGGAGAGTAGACTTCATGGGACCATTCCCATCATCTTGTGGAAACCAATACATACTTCTAGCTCTGGATTATATTTCAAGATGGGTTGAAGCGTTTGCTTCACCCACTAATGATGTTATGTTGGTAGTGAAGTTCTTTAATAGAACGAACTTCCCAAGATTTGGGGCGCCCCGAACCATCATTAGTGACGGAGGAACGCACTTCACCGCCCATAAGTTTGAAACTCTATTGACTAAGCATGGGGTTACTGATGCGCCCTTGGATGTCCCTTTTACGTTGACCATAGATGAGGAGGACGAGGCTCTTAGAGTTCGTTTAGATGGACCAATCACCCGATCCCGAGCTAAGGCCATTGCTCGAGCCACCGGCTCCATCATCGCCCACATTACTTCTTCACTTGGTTCCATTACCGGCATGCCATGTCTCTACACCACCATGACATAGGCTACCGGTTCCGTTAGCGGCATGTCTCGTCTTTCCGACTCAATGGCATGAAGCTAGCTTATTTTCGGACTATATTTTCATGTTTTCCTTTTTATGTAATAAAAGGGATATTCCGTATAAGAATATTCCCTTTTGAACTTATCCTTTTAGGTTTTCCCTTTTGGGCTTTTCTTCATGTATTTTTGTTTGGCCCGTTGGCCCATAGGTAGGCAAGACTCTCGATATAAGAGATATCTTTCCTCACTTATTTTCGATGTTCAATATTACTAAGTTTTGAGAAGAATTTCCTCCTACTTAGCTTGGGCATCAAAACCTCTCTTCTATCTCTCAAATTTCTTCCTTGGATCTCGTCTTTGATCCCAGAAATCCATATTCGAGGATTCTTCTTAAGAATCAACCTTCGATCCACACAAAAAGGTTTATTCGATCTCTCTAGATCGAAGTAACCTTTGTTTCTTCATCGCTTCCGCCCCTTTGGATCCGATACGATACAACGTTGCACAAAGAATCAAGGAGTAGTTGGAGTTTTGCTTGATCTAGATCCGTAGTTATCCTTGGTTACCTCCAAGGACGCATCAAATTGGTATCAGAGCAAGGGATCAAAGCTAAGTTCTCTTTACTCTTGTTTTTGTGCGTTATTATCTTAAACCTATTTAGCCTTTTTGTTCATGATGTTCTTCGTTTTTTCATGATGTTCTTCATTTGTTCTTCATGATCTTCATGTTGTTCATCATGTTCTTCATCATGTTCATCCATTTTCCTTGAAATTTTTTTTTCCGTGTTTAATTCAAAACAAAAAGTAAAAAAATAGGAGATATTTGGTTTGCCTTCAAACCATTTATCAAACCCGTCTTTTTCTTAAACCGACCCAATCCGACAATTTTGTTAATTAATTTCACCAAATCTCTTGGGGTATTTTTGTTAACGAAAAGTTCGGATATCTCACATTTGATATTCCAAGAAAAGCAAAAAAAACTCTTCATCAATACGGATTTGTTTTCAAAAAAAAAACAAAACAAAAGATAGTGTTGCTCAAAACGTTTCAAAGACACGAAACACACAAAGTAAAAAGACGTCCGGCAAACCGGTCCATCCGAAAAATCGGATTTTACAAAACGGTCAAAGACCGAAAGCAAGCAAAGCTTGCCGAGTGAACAATCCGTCCATCTTCTATCTCTCCATTTTCTTACATACGTTTGCAAAATATCACTTGTTTATTTGTGTGTAATTGGTTCAATTTTGTTGGATTTGCCTTCCTTGCCTAACCGCCAAACGGCCTTCCCCAAAGTAGAACCCGATAACGCACTTGAACTTGGGTAAAGTTGACCTAACTTGTCACCTTGCTCACTTGATTGCTTGCAATTGTGTGCTGATTTGGAGCAATGACTAACGTTGAAATGGAAACTTCTCCGGATTTTGGTCCGCAAGAGTTCAGTGAACCTTTGGCTCAAGAAACTGCTTCGTTGTCCCTCGAAAATGACTCCATAAGGGGAGAATTGGAAGCCTTGAAGGCACAACAAAAGTTTGATGCCTTGACCCGAAAAAACATTGCCTTGAAAAAAGAGCTAGAAGCTCTTAAGGTCCTTCAGATTGCTCAACGTCCCACCCCAACATATCCGAATGAGACCGTGGCCAATGCTTCCACATCCGATGCACAACGGAAAGACAAGGGACTTTTGGGAGCCGGACCATCAAACGTTACCCGGATTGCGTCTGTCAATGAACGCACCCATCCTTTACCTTCAGATTGCTCAATGTCCCACCCCAACATATCCGAATGAGACAGTGGCCAATGCTTCCACATCCGATGCACAACGGAAAGGCAAGGGACTTTTGGAAGCTGGACCATCAAACGTTACCCGGCTTACGTATGTCATTGAACGCACCCATCCTTTACCTCTTGACGGAAATGAGTCCCATGAAGAAGAAGAAGAATTCCTCGACCCGCCTCACGATGATTTGCCCATAGTCGATACGGAACATCGGCACCAATATTATGAGCATCAACATCAACGGTATGTCCCTTCTCTACCTCCACCTAGTGTGCCCCGCACCGACCATCAAACCCGGGAAGAGCCCCGGTACCGTCCCAACTCAACCACCAATCATGGTCGTGAGCATGATCGTAGACAATGTTTTCTCGGGTCAAGGCATCAAACTTTTATTGTGCCTTCAAAGCTTCCAATTCTCGCCTTATGGAGTCATTTTCGAGGGACAACGAAGCAGTTTTTTGAGCCAAAGGTTCACTGAACTCTTGCGGACCAAAATCCTGAGAAGTTTCCATTTCAACGTTAGTCATTACTCCAAATCAGCACACAATTGCAAGCAATCAAGTGAGCAAGGTGACAAGTTAGGTCAACTTTACCCAAGTTCAAGTGCGTTATCGGGTTCTACTTTTGGGAAGGCCGTTTGGCGGTTGGCAAGGAAGGCAAATCTAACAAAATTGAACCAATTACACACAAATAAACAAGTGATATTTTGCAAACGTATGTAAGAAAATGGAGAGATAGAAGATGGACGGATTGTTCACTCGGCAAGCTTTGCTTGCTTTCGGTCTTTGACCGTTTTGTAAAATCCGATTTTTTGGATGGACCGGTTTGCCAGACGTCTTTTCACTTTGTGTGTTTCGTTTCTTTGAAACGTTTTGAGCAACACTTTCTTTTGTTTTGTTTTTTTTTTGAACACAAATCCGTATTGATGAAGAGTTTTTTTGCTTTTCTTGGAATATCAAATGCGAGATATCCGAACTTTTCGTTAACAAAAATACCCCAAGAGATTTGGTGAAATTAATTAACAAAATTGTCGGATTGGGTCGGATTAAGAAAAAGACGGGTTTGATAAATGGTTTGAAGGCAAACCAAATATCTCCTATTTTTGTACTTTTTGTTTTGAATTAAACACGGAAAAAAATTTCAAGGAAAATGGATGAACATGATGAAGAACATGATGAACAACATGAAGATCATGAAGAACAAATGAAGAACATCATGAACAAACGAAGAACATCATGAACAAAAAGGCTAAATAGGTTTAAGATAATAACGCACAAAAACAAGAGTAAAGAGAACTTAGCTTTGATCCCTTGCTCTGATACCAATTTGATGCGTCCTTGGAGGTAACCAAGGATAACTCCGGATCTAGATCAAGCAAAACTCCAACTACTCCTCGATTCTTTGTGCAACGTTGTATCGTTTCGGATCCAAAGGGGCGGAAGCGATGAAGAAACAAAGGTTACTTCGATCTAGAGAGATCGAATAAACCTTTTTGTGTGGATCGAATGTTGATTCTTAAGAAGAATCCTCGAATATGGATTTCTGGGATCAAAGACGAGATCCAAGGAAGAAGTTTGAGAGATAGAAGAGAGGTTTTGATGCCCAAGCTAAGTAGGAGGAAATTCTTCTCAAAACTTAGTAATATTGAACATGGAAAATAAGTGAGGCAAGATATCTCTTATATAGAGAGTCTTGCCTACCTATGGGCCAACGGGCCAAACAAAAATACATGAAGAAAAGCCCAAAAAGGAAAACCTAAAAGGATAAGTTCAAAAGGGAATATTCTTATACGGAATATCCCTTTTATTACATAAAAAGGAAAACATGAAAATATAGTCCGAAAATAAGCTAGCTTCATGCCATTGAGTCGGAAAGACGAGACATGCCGCTAACGGAACCGGTAGCCTATGTCATGGTGGTGTAGAGACATGGCATGCCGGTAATGGAACCAAGTGAAGAAGTAATGCGGGCGATGATGGAGCCGGTGGCTCGAGCAATGGCCTTAGCTCGGGATCGGGTGATCGGTCCATCTGAACGAACTCTAAGAACCTCGTCCTCCTCGTCTA
Organism: Fagopyrum esculentum; assembly: GCA_033239045.1. Taxonomy (NCBI): domain Eukaryota; kingdom Viridiplantae; phylum Streptophyta; class Magnoliopsida; order Caryophyllales; family Polygonaceae; genus Fagopyrum; species Fagopyrum esculentum. The sequence goes on from BSUD01000001.1 coordinate 157,210,489, forward strand.
TGGTCAACGTAAAAGGGAACTCATAGTCGATACGGAACATCAAAGTCAAGGGTCCTCGGTTGCCGGGTTGACCGTTGGCGACGGTGTTCGGAACGGGTAGCACATAACCGTCCGTGGCACCCACCCGTCATAGACCCTTATGAGAACCAAGACCGAGGTGAAGAATGGTTGCCTTCCCCAAATCCACCTAGGCAGGCCCCACCCGTTCATGGGCACCAACGGCCTCATGGCGGCCACCGGCGAGCCCGTGCCGATGATGCCTACATTCCACCGTCCCGCGCAGACCCCTACCGAGCTCGTAGGGAAGCTAAGGTTAAGTTCCCTACCTTTCATGGTGAATATGATCCGTGTGTTTTTCTTGATTGGGCGCAGGATATGAAACGAGCATTAAAACATTGTCATTATGAGGAGGAATACGAGAAAATCGAGGCGGCAATTCTATACTTTGAAGGAGATGCCAAGTCTTGGTGGAACCGGTATGAGTTCACCCGTGAGAGGCGAGGATGGGCACCGATTGAGACATTTGAGCAATTGCTCTATTGCATGACCAAGAAGTACGTGCCCGAGGACTTTAAGAATGATATGCGGTTGCAAATTGCCGAGTTCAAGCAAGGCAACCTCACTCCGGTTGCTTACTTGGCTAAACTTGAGGATATGCACATTAAGGCCGGCGTCTCGGCCTCCCCCTCCACCCTCCGCACAAAATTTATGAGTGGGCTTAATGCCTCAATCCGGCGGCCGCTCGAGATTGTTCCATTCAAGGATTTGGGAGCATTATGCCATGCCGCCATGAAGCTATACAAGCAACAACTCGAAACACCGCGATCTTCTAGGTATACCTCTTCCTCGAGTCCATATCTTTATCCGTCTAACACACGTTCTCGAGATGCGCCTAGTCCTCCAGATACCGACGCTTCCATAGGAGCCCAATGGACGGGTCCCTCCAATAGGCAAGCGGGTACCGAGAAGGCACCAACCGTGGCCCTGTACCGGCGCCTCCCTCTCGAGGTCAACAAGGACCCTCACCGGCGGCTCGCCCAAGGGAGCCCGTGTGCTACAAGTGTAGCGGTTTTGGCCATGTGCAACGTGATTGCCCAAACACCAAACGTATCTTGTTTGCCGACCAAGCATATTTCGAGGATGAAGAAGGTCAACAAGACGGCGATATCATTATTGAGGATGACCATGTCACCGACCTCCATTTTGGCATGGAACCAGGTGACGACGAGCTTGCTTGCGCTCCGGCACAACCCGGTAAATTCGTTCTTGTTTCTCGTCGTATTTTGGCTATTAAAGAGCATATTCCTATTGATCAACGCGAGAATCTCTTCCACTCTCGTTGCTTGGTTAATAATACGAGCCTTTCTCTCATCATTGACGGGGGCTCTTGTTGCAATATTGTCAACGAACGAGTGGTAAAACACTTCAAGTTGCCTACGACCCCCACCCAACGCCTTACGGACTTCAATGGATTTCCGATACGGCTTGTGACACCGTCACACAACAAGTTTGGGTGACGTTTTTTATTGGCTCCTATGTTGATAAGGCCCTTTGTGATGTTATCAAGATGGACGCCACACATGTCCTATTAGGACGACCATGGCAGTTCAATCGCCGAACATATCATGATGATTATCTTAACCAGTACATGTTCCAATATAATGGAAAATGGGTCACACTTTTGCCTATGACTCCGCACGAAATTTTGGTTGACTATGCGGAACGGAAGAGGCAACAAACTATAGATGAGTCCGCTAAGGCACCGGCAAAATGGGACCCCCGGAGTCCCGACGTTGTCAATGCTAGTACTTCCAAATCCCGGAACACCGCCCCTCTTGTCCATGCTACCGAGTCCAAATGTAGTAAAGGTCACATCGTTCCCCCGAGCGCACCTTTACCATCTTCGGACCCCGTAATTCAAGGACGGTGTGAGCCGAGGATACTCTTAGCTCGCCGGCATGATTTGCAACCAGTCATGGAAGGCAAGTTCCCATGTTTCTTACTTGTCCCATTCTGTTTATCTACTTCTCATGACCCGAGTAATGTGCCACACGAGGTATCTTTGTTGTTGTCCGAATTTCAGAATATTATACCCAAAGACCTTCCACCCGGCTTACCACCAATCCGAGGGATTGAACACCAAATTGACTTTGTGCCCAGTGCTTCCTTGCCAAACCGTGCTGCGTACCGAGCTAGTCCAGAAGAGACGAAGGAGCTACAACATCAAGTGCAAGAGCTCCTAGACCGGGGACATGTGCGTGAATCCTTATCACCATGTGCCGTCCCGGTAATCTTAGTACCAAAGAAAGATGGATCATGGCGGATGTGTGTTGATTATCGTGCCATCAACCAAATCACCGTCAAATACCGCCACTCGATCCCGCGCCTTGATGACATGTTGGATGAGCTTCATGGCGCCACCATCTTCACCAAAATTGATCTCCGGAGCGGTTACCACCAAATCCGGATGGCCGACGGTGACGAGTGGAAGACGGCGTTCAAAACGAAGTATGGACTCTATGAATGGCTTGTCATGCCTTTTGGCCTCTCCAACGCCCCGTCCACCTTCATGTGCCTCATGAACCATGTCTTGCGCCGATTCTTGGGTACATTTGTTGTTGTTTATTTTGATGATATTTTGGTGTTTAGTACGTCTTTGGAGGATCACATCGGGCACCTTCACCAAGTGCTCGAGTGCCTTAGACAAGAGCAATTGTATGTCAACTTTGACAAATGCGTCTTTTGCTCGGACACCACTATCTTTCTTGGCTATGTCGTGTCTAAGGATGGACTACGAGTAGACGAATCTAAAGTTTGTGCTATTCGGGAGTGGCCTACTCCTACTACGGTCACCATGGTCCGAGCCTTTCTCGGCTTAGCGGGTTTCTACCGACGCTTTGTCAAGGACTTTAGCACGGTAGCGGCACCGCTCCATGAGCTCACTACCAAGGGTGTCACGTTTGAGTGACGTGATATCCATGCTCGAGCGTTTGATACGCTCAAAGATCGCCTTTGTAATGCACCATTACTCCAACTCCCAAACTTTTCGAAAACTTTCGAGGTGGAGTGTGATGCATCAAATGTGGGCATTGGAGGAGTTCTCTTATAAGAGACTCGTCCAATTACCTACTTTAGTGAAAAACTGTCCGGTCCTTCGCTCAACTACCCTACATATGACAAGGAACTATATGCTCTAGTTCGTTGTCTTAAGACATGGCAACATTACTTGTGGCCGAAGGAGTTCGTGATTCATTCGGATCATGCGTCTCTTTCATATCTCAAGGTCAAACAAATCTCAGTCGGCGCCATGCTAGTTGGGTAGAGTTCTTAGAGACCTTTCCTTATGTCATTTGGCATAAGAAAGGCAAAGAGAATGTGGTAGCCGATGCCCTTTCTCGCCGTTATGCCCTCCTTGTGTATATGGATGCCAAGATACATGGCTTTGCTCTTATCAAAGAGTTATATGCCACGGATCTTGACTTCAAGGACATATGGGCACAATGCCTCGACCTCCGAGAGCACGAGTCTTTCTTTATTAACGATGGCTATCTTTTCCGAGCGGGCAAACTTTGCATTCCGCGCTCATCTATACGCCATTTGTTGGTCAAGGAAGCTCATGAGGGCCGTGGTCATTTCAGTGCTACCAAGACCCTTTCCGCTCTCCAAGAGCATTTCTTTTGGCCCCGGATGTGTATGCATGTGACACGGTTTTGCAAGGGTTGCATCACATGTCATCATGCAAAGTCACGCCAAGGTCCGGATGGAATGTACTCTCCTTTGCCTATACCAATGGGACCTTGGGAGGATTGTTAGCATGAAATATTGTGATATTTTAGGCACGTTTTCTAAACGTATTTGATTCATATTGATAGTCTTTGATTGAGCGTTGTTGCATATGTGAGCTAGTATTGCCTATATTGTCGATATGGATATCTACACTAGTTCTATGTTGATTATAGGTACTTAAGAGTTATTTCCGAACGAAATCGAGCAAAGAAGAGTTGATTGAGTATGTCCATGGATTAAGGGCATTCTTAGGAGCAAATTGGAGTTCAGCTTGAGGAATGCACGAGGCTAGGGAAGAATCACGTTCTTGCCCTAAACCACGCTCTGAAATACGGCCGTATTACAAACCACGTTCAGTTCCACGGCCGTGGAAGTATGCAAAGAGAGGCGTGATGCATTCCAGTAACTATTACGGTCGTGGAACATATGATTCAAACCGTAACCCATTCCACGCTCTAAATTACGGTCGTGGAATCTTCCACGACCGTGATCTTGGCGATCTTTTTCGCCACATTTTGAAGCCACGATCTTTTGAAGATTGGGCCGGGCCGATATTTTATCTTGCCCTATAAAAAGACGGACGAAGCAAGATTCCGGCATCTCTGCTTATCTCGCTCTAGGTTTACACTTGCGATAAGACCGCTTATCGACGGCATCCCCGCTTACCTCGTTTGGAGGCATTTTGGAGATCTCGTTGGAGATCGACGTTCGAGCTTAGAATTGCCCTAATCTCGCACTTGGTGGAGATTACCGCTGAGATTTCCAGATTTCCCGGATTGACGAAAGATTCGGAAGGTTTCTTGCAAGAAGACTACTCTTCTTGTTTAGGTTTGATTTAGAAGACGGATTGACATCCCGTTCTTCCTTCTTTCCTAAGATCGTGATTGTTTGCTTTATTCTGAATCTATTGACAACATTTGTTCTCGATTGTGACTTTGAGATTGGTTTGAAGTTTATTGAAAGTTTTCGGAAGTTTTCATCTTTATATCTTTTAATTCTTGAATCGATATCAACATGACTGTTATTGGCTAGAAACCCTTAACAATTCTAAGGTGAAGGGTTGATAGTTGTGGCTTAGATGATGATAGATCGATCGTAAACAGATTAGACCCTGAGAGTTTGAGAGAATTGTCGACGAACCCTAAATTACGGGCTGTTCTTGAGTTCCACGACCGTGGAATCTTAAGATCCAACCGTAATTTCCCTTAAGTTTACGAACCCGCTTTTACTTTAATCCAAAGTTAAAGATTTGCTTTAACTTAGTTTGGACTTGTCTTTTCTAGGTGGTAGTGAAGCCTCAACAACCTCTACCTCGATTGTGAGTGTTACTACCGTAATCGGTTAAGTTAGTCTTGATCCTTGGATTACAAGTTTGGGTATTTGACACTAACCCTCACCTTTAGAACCTTTCTATATTGAGCCTCATCAACCTGTATAGAGAGTGCCTTGTAGGTGAGTCATATAAGGTTTTTGGAACTTCACCGTACGATTATCTTACATTAGTATACCTTTGCATATCTCAACTCTGTCTTTATATCATTAGTATATCTTGAATCGATTGCCACAGCTGGATTCTTGGATCTTTAGGATTGTTGTCTTCCCAATATTTGCAAAACCTCTCATATTTACTCGCTTGATAATCTGCAATTGAATTTGTTTCTACCCAAATCCCTGTGTTCGATACTCTGGAATTCTTGCTTAACTACGTCGATCCGTACACTGCGGGTTCGCTGCTTGATTCTAGTTTTATAAATTTAAAGCTTATTTTCACACACCTTTAGGGGCGAACAAGGATCTATCCATGAACTTTGTGGTAGGGTTGCCTATGTCAAAACGAGGCAAAGACTCCATTTTCGTGGTAGTCGATCGCTTTTCCAAAATGGCTCATTTTATTGCATGTAAAAGCACCCAAAATGCAAGTGAAGTTGCCACCTTATTCTTTGACAATGTGGTGCGTTTACATGGGATACCACGTTCCATCGTTAGTGATCGGGACGTGACATTCATAAGTCACTTTTGGAGAACGTTATGGGGAAAACTTGGAACCAACTTGTTGTTTTCAAGTAATTATCACCCCCAAACCGATGGTCAAACGGAGGTGACCAATCGGAATCTTGGTGCTCTACTTAGAGCCACCACTAGGACCAACCCACGTAGGTGGGAGGACTTACTTTCTGTTGTGGAGTTTTCGTATAACAGGTCTAGGCACACGGCAACTAAATTGTCCCCATTTGAAGTTGTCTACGACTTTAATCCACACACACCGTTGGACTTCACTCCCCGCCCGCTCAAGGACGGAGAACACATCATCGCCGGGAAGCGAGCCGCCCAAATCATTGAGCTTCATGAGCGGACTAGGACACAACTCGAACGTCGTGCCGCCCAACTTGCCGGACAACGCAACAAGGGCCGCCGCGATGTCTCTTTTGAGCCCGGTGATCTTGTTTGGCTCCACCTAAGGAAGGAGCGTTTTCCAACTCGCCGCATGAGCAAGCTCTCGAACCGTGGTAATGGCCCATTCCGCATCTTAGCCCGTCATGGTCCGAATGCATACAAGTTAGAGCTCCCGGATTCCTACGGAGTACACCCGACGTTCAACGTCAAGGACCTTTCCCCTTATGTTGAGCCCCTCTTTGACGATGGTGAAACGGGGACGTTTCACAGCCAAGATGGGGGGACTGATGCGCCCTTGGATGTCCCTTTTATGTTGACCATAGACGAGTAGGACGAGGCTCTTAGAGTTCGTTCAGATGGGCCGATCACCCGATCCCGAGCTAAGGCCATTGCTCGAGCCACCGGCTCCATCATCGCCCGCATTACTTCTTCACTTGGTTCCATTACCGGCATGCCATGTCTCTACACCACCGTGGCATAGGCTACCGGTTTCGTTAGCAGCATGTCTCGTATTTCCGACTCAATGGCATGAAGCTAGCTGATTTTCGGACTATATTTTCATGTTTTCCTTTTTATGTAATAAAAGGAATATTCCGTATAAGAATATTCCCTTTTGAACTTATCCTTTTAGGTTTTCCCCTTTTGGGCTTTTCTTCATGTATTTTTGTTTGGCCCGTTGGCCCATAGGTAGGCAAGACTTTCTATATAAGAGATATCTTGCCTCACTTATTTTCCATGTTCAATATTACTAAGTTTTGAGAAGAATTTCCTCCTACTTAGCTTGGGCATCAAAACCTCTCTTCTATCTCTCAAATTTCTTCCTTGGATCTCGTCTTTGATCCCTGAAATCCATATTCGAGGATTCTTCTTAAGAATCAACCTTCGATCCACACAAAAAGGTTTATTCGATCTCCCTAGATCGAAGTAACCTTTGTTTCTTCATCGCTTCCACCCCATTGGATCCGAAACGATACAACGTTGCACAAAGAATCAAGGAGTAGTTGGAGTTTTACTTGATCTAGATCCGGAGTTATCCTTGGTTACCTCCAAGGACGCATCAGTTACCCACAAAATCGTCACTCCTTAATATCCTCAAACAAGTGAGGAAGTGGAGATCTCTAATAGAGAAATCAAGAGTATTCTAGAGAGAAACGTCTCTAGAATGAGGAAGGATTGATCACTTAAGCTGGATGATGCGCTTTGGGCGTAAAGGACCGCTTTCAAGAAGTTTAATCCTTTTCCGTCACTACAACGGAAAATGAGTTATTGGCAGTGGTCTATGCTTTCGAGAAGTTTTGTTCTTACCTAGTGGGATCGAAAGTGATCGTTTACACCGACAACACAACAGTCCACTACTTGCTCACAAAGAAAGATGCGAAGCCACTACTTATTAGATGAATCCTCCTTCTACAAGAGTTTGACCTAGAGATCCGTGATAAGAAAGGATCCATGATCTCGGTGGCGGATCATCTAAGCTGACTTCTCCATCTCACAAGCAAGGAAGAGGATCTTCCTATAGACGATTCCTTTTCGGATGAGCAACTCCATGAAATCGAAGAATGCCTACAACAAATCACAAGAGGTAACGAACCTTGGTATGCCGATTTCGTTAATTATTTGGTTTATCAAGAAATACCTCCAGGATTATCATATGCACAATGGAAGAAGTTCGTCAAGGATGTTAAGCAATACTATTGGAATCAACCTCTCCTTTTCAAGAGTGGTCCGGATGGAATGATTAGAAGATACATTCCAGAAGATGAAATGGAAAACGTTATCCGTCATTGTCATTCCTTAGCTTGTAGGGGACATGCTAGTTCACACAAAACTAGTGCTAAGGTACTTCAATCCGGTTTCTTTTGGCCTACTCTATTTAAAGATGTGCAAAACTTTGTTGTTGCTTGCAATGCTTGTCCAAGAATAGGGAGCAAATTAAGGAGGAACGAAATGCCTCTTAACAACATTCAAGAGGTTGAGATCTTCGATGTATGGGGAATAGACTTCATGGGACCATTTCCATCATCTTGTGGAAACCAATACATACTTCTAGCTGTCGATTATGTTTCAAGATGCGTTGAAGCGATTGCTTCTCCCACTAATGATGCTATGGTGGTAGTGAAGTTCTTTAATAGAACGATCTTCCTAAGATTTGGGACGCCCCGAGCCATCATTAGTGACGGAGTAACGCACTTCACCACCCGTAAGTTTTAAAATCTATTGACTAAGTATGAGGTTATGCGCAAGACACCACTCCTTACCATCCTCAAACAAGTGGGCAAGTAGAGATCTCTAATAGAGGAATCAAGAGTATTCTAGAGAAAACCGTCTCTAGAAGGAGGAAGGATTGTTCACCTAAGTTGGATGATGCGCTTTGAGCATATAAGACCGCTTTCAAGACTCGCATAGGTACCACACCTTACAACTTGGTCTATGGGAAGTCTGGTCATCTTCCGGTGGAGTTAGAACACAAGGCACATTGGGCAATCAAATGGCTAAATTTTGATTTGAAAGAGGCTGGAGAGAAGCGCCTCTTTGACATCAACGAGCTAGAAGAAAAACGTCTAAACACCTATGAGAATGCATGGATCTATAAAGAAAGGACAAAGAGGTGGAACGATAAGCACATCATTCCGAAAGAGTTGAAGGAAGGAGATCTCGTCCTCCTTTTCAACTCTAGACTCCGGCTAATTTCAAGTAAACTTAAATCTCGTTGGACTGGACCTTTTGTTATCAAACAAGTCTTTCCCCATGGTGCAGTTGAAGTATGGGGTGAGAAAACCGGAAGTTTCAAGGTCAGCGGTCAACGTTTGAAGAAATATACACCGGAAATGCCGGTTGAGGACATTGCTCCTACCCTTCTCGAATAATCTTAGAGGGAGATAGGTCTAGTTAGAAACTTTAAATCAAGCGCTTCTTGGGAGGCAACCCAAGGATTCCTATGCCTTTTCTCTTTTCTTTTAGCTTAGATTAGATTAGTTTTGTTTCTTTTTTTGTTGGTGCGCTCCGGTTTTTCTTGTATCGGTGATGGCAAAAACTAGGTACTATCTCAAGGAATGAAGTAAGATCGAGATATTGGAGAAAAAAAATGAAGAAGTAGCAAAGAGGAGGAATTAAGGAAGAAAAGGGCATAAATCGGATCAAAGAGGAAGAAATCGGTCAATTTGGTTAAAGATAATCCAATTATTTGAACCGATTTGACCAAAGTCGTAGCTGAAATCGGATGAAAAATCGGATCACAAGAAAAATTGACCGATTTAGTGTTGTTGGTGATGGATCTGAAGGAAATCGGGCCGATAAATAAATCGACCCAGGAAAATCGACCGATTTTCTTTAGAAAACTCCGAAAGAATAAAGCTGCAATTTCTCCTTTTCCCTCACAACTCCAACACTTAAACCCTCCTCCCACAAAAAACCAACGCCGACAACCTCCCTCCCAACCTAAATCTCTCATTTCCTAAGCGTTTTTCCTCGTTTTTTAGCCAAAACTGAAGATCTCAAGGAGATCGAGAAGATTCAAGAAACAAATGGCTCGGAAAAACAACAAATCACTCATATTTCAAGTTTTTTTGATCCGAACCCTTGATAATTCGCCTTGACTAGATTTGTGCATTTGGAGTGTTGTATTGTTGAGATTGTTGTGCTGAGTAGTCTAGGAATTGTTTGAGGAGACTATTTGAGGTGTTGGTGTGAGCAGAACTTTACATAATTGATAGATTCAATGCAACAGGCCAAAAATCGGTCAATTTAGGTGAAGAACAACCCAATTTTTGCCTCGTGAGATGGATAATTTGCGCAAATCAGCTCGCACTTTGCTTTCTCGAAGGGGAATTCCTCCCAACCCTCTCAACCACCTCCCCAACCACAACCAAGGCTTCCGGTCATTCAAGAAAAGTTCAAACGTCGGTATGATCGTCTTCTTACTCGACCTATTATTCTGCCTCGTTATTTAATGCATTAGAGATGATATAAACTGGATGATTGAGAGAACTGGTTTGTTGGAATTCGTTAGGATTAGAGAGGATGCTTACCAAGAGATCACCTTAGAATTCCTTAGCTCTTTCAAGCATGATCCTAGGAAAAGAAATGTGACCTTTAGGTTGATGAACATAAATTATACCTACAATGTTGCTATGTTTGGGAACTTGTTTAGATTCCCAACATCTTCCGCATGTACATTCCCTCACGGAGTGAGGGCAAGTGATTTTTAGGAGAGGATATCCATTGGAGAGGATGTAGGAGATCGTTGGAGGCCCGGAAACTCCAAGGAAAAGAGTTTGTACAATCTCTCATTCATATTTGCCAACCGCATTCTGAGCAAGTCTATGTTCGCAAGAACTGAGACTCCACAGAAGGTTAAGGCGAAAGAGTTTTACATACTTTACTACATGACTGCAGGGACAATTCCCGATTATGCCACCATGCTCTCCAATTATATAGCAAAATTTGGTAACAAATCCGGAGACCATATTTGTGTTGGAGGTCTTGTGACCTATGCAGCTAAGGCATTGGGAATTGATTATTCAGCATGTACTCTAGTTGCAAAGGCGCAACCCTTAGGCCTTCTGAGACTAATTTCTAGAGGGGTGATTGTTCCTAGAGGGCGAGGGAACCCCCATGTAGTTTTGCCTTGGGAGAGAACTCCTAAGGAGATTGTGTGGAAGACTCATTATACCATTAGAAATGAGTACTATTGGAAGGAGGGATTCGAGCACTTTAGTGATGTGGAGGATGCTGAGGAGGGCGTTGAGGATTTTGAAGATGTTGCAGCCACTGAGGGTTATCCTACTGATGAGCATGCCCCAATTAGGGGCATGCTTGAGTTAGGGAGCGGTGGAGACACGGAGGTTATGGACATTGATACTCAGGAGGCCGGTCCGAGTAAAGCAGCTGCTGATGAAGAGGCCACCGAGGATGAGTTCATGGATGGAGGAGATCACGGATTTCCCGGACAACACAAGATACCGATGAGACCACCCCGACAACCATTGGCACGACCTCTACCACCATACCTTCGGAGATTTCTGTGATCCTTCGGCTCCGAGATCTCCATATCCATATCCGTCACCACCACCACAACAGGATTGAGCTACTCGTCATTTTACATTGTAAGTATTTTTCTCCATCTTGTACTTGAGTTTTCACATTGGGGACAATGTGAGATTTAAGTATGGGGAGGGGGTACTTACAATTCTTTTATACGTCACCCGTTTTTTTATGCTGCATTGCACTTTCATTTTCGGATTTGTAATAACTCTTGTTACACGTTTCCTTTGGACATTTTCGTTGCATTTCATATATTTTCAAAAATCCAAAAAAATTGACAAATTTAAAAATTTTATGTGCTTTTAAAAACAGATATGATCTCAATGATGACTATTGTGTATGTGAATTGGCAAAAGAAGACTTGTATGTTAAGATTTAAATATGGCATATGTGGACTTAAATACTTTATTTGAAAAAATTATATATGATTTGTATGCTTTTCGATGTTTTGATAAAATTAAGAAATAATGGTTGAAACGGCTTAATAAATTCTTCGACATCATATTGGAATGATTGAGGCACTTCGATTTTCCTTTCTTTCTTCTTCTTATCCACGTTGAGCACCTCTTGAATTATTTGCCTTGCCTTGGGAATTAGGAAGCATGCTAGTGTGAAGTGTGAAGCGTTGTGAAGTTGTCGTGAAAAGTGAAGTGTGTTAAAGTATAGAAAATAGGTTTGGGGAAGTCAATCATGATGATGAGTAACTCGGCATCATTCACATAGTCGGGTGTTTGTGTCTTGCCAAAGTTGGATTGAGTGATAGTCCTAACGAGTCATGGTATGTGCACTATGGTTTGAGACACCTCGAGAAATTGAGGCTTACTGATCTTCTAGACTTCGGTTATTATGCCCCTTTGTCCATATTCTCAAGTGAAAATAAAATTGAAAAATGCAAAGTGAAATTGCTTATTTTTTGTGGTTGTGAAGAAAGTTCAAAAAAAGTGGAGTTTTATTCCTTATTCCCGGATTTTTCACCACATATCCTATATATTCCCACCCCTTTGACACATTTCTTCGGCCTTTTAATTTAAAAAACCTTGAGACCTTTTGTACATGTTTAAGGCTTTTATGGTTTAGATTTGTTTTCTTATGATTATCTCCACATCCTTGACCATACTTTTCATGGATATTATCGGATAAAGTTTACTTGCCCTTTCATGCTATGATTATATTGATACATACATTATCTTCCAATGCCTTGAAACATCACGTTGATGGTGATCAATGATTAAGAAGCACATTACAAAAATAATTTTCGTTTTTTCACCATCATATAATCCATGACATCTTATATGCTAGATTTGAACCTTGCTTGGGGACAAGCAAGAGACAAGTATGGGGTATTTTGATGACATTTATTATATGCTATCATATTCATGCATATTACGAGTATATCTCCTTAGTTTTAAATACATTTGAGGAGATTTTTGTTCCTTTAAGTTCATATTCATATATGTTTCGAGAATAGAGTCCTACACACGTTATTTGTGTAATTATAGGTAAAACGGTGGAATTTTGGTGCGGAAATGGAGCAATATCAAGCATGACATCAAAAGGATCACGAAGGGAGCTTAAAGATAGAAGAAGATATGAGAAGATATCACAAAAGAAGATAGAAGACGGAACTGAAAGATAACACACTCTGAGAAGAAAAATCGGATCAAGACATGATAAAAATCGGTCGATTTCCTCACAATTGACTCGAGTTCTATCTTTAATCGTCCGATTCAGAGTAGGATTGTAACAATAAGATAAAATTTCAACCCTAGCTATTCCCTATAAATAGAGGACGTCTCACCACCATCCAATACCACTCATTATAGAGAAGAAACAACAAAGAAGCATTCAAGGAAGGAAGTTTGGAAGATCAAAGTACAAGATCGGAGCAAGAAAGTTGTTCTTGAGGTTTTGTGAGTTTTGATTATTCTTTTTGCCATTGTGAACGCAACATTGGAGTTTTGTTTGAGTTTTTGTTTGGTTTTTGAAGGATTGAACCTTGTTCAAATGTTTTGTTTGGTTTATTTTCAAGATCCAAACTTTTCTCACAATCTTGATATTCTTGATTTAATATCTTCTTTAATTTTGATAAATGTATTCTTGGCTAAAACCCTTATGATTCTAGGGTGATTGGTTGAAGATTGTGGTTGAGATGATGATAGAATGCACCTCACGTTGAGATTGAACCTTGAGAGTTGTGTTTAACCATCGCAGAGAAGAAAAGTCGGAGTGTTCTTGAGTAAATTGACCGATTTATGATGATGAACAACCCAATTTTCTCTTATGTCGTACCTATCTCACTTTATCCTTAATCTTTGGTTAAATATTGCTTAAATCCTAGCCTTGTTGAACGTTTCTAACCTATATTTGAGCGTGGGAAAAGACATATCCGGTGATTCGTGTTCTTGGTTACCAACGATTACAAGATCTAGGTAATAGAGGATTCAAACCCCTCTATTAAGGTTGAGTGTGCCAAAGCCTTTGCCTTTGTGAGTTGACCTGATTCCCTTAGGTTTTGTGTTTGGTTTGAGAGTATAATCCTTCCCTTAGACCCTCTATCTTATCGAGACTCAACATCCTTTATTTAGAGCCTTTGGGTTGAGATAAGTGGGTAGTGGAACTTCACCGTACATTATCCCGTTTTAGAACATATACCTTGCAATCCCAACTCTGCCCATGAATCTTTGGAAATCTTGAATCGAAAACCACAATTGGATACCTTGATCTTTAGAATCCTTTTTCCCAAATATTACACAAAGTCCTTTGTTTTTTTTTATCAATAATTGCATATTTTCTTTGCTAGATTATCTTACCGATTTGATTTCACCAAATCATTGTGTTCGACCCTGAAATATTTGTTATTGCTGCGATTGATACGTACACTGCGGGTTCGCTTTTGCTTTTATTATTGGTTATAAATCTAAAGCTTTTTGCACACACCTTTTGGAGTGAACAGTTAGCTACATAATTTTTTATTATTAAAGTTCATGTTATCACATACGTGGTTGCTATTGATTCATTATAGCGAGTATACTCGCTTCCTTAGATTGCTCATCTTTGAAATATAATATCACACATCTTGCTTCCTATGAAACATATCCTCTTATTTTCAAAGTGATTCCTACAAACCGAGATTTTCCATACCTTTCTCCCTTTTGCATATTTGTTTATTACTTCAACCAATATGGACAATGTCCTTGTTAATTCGACACTCGATTTACTATAACTAACCCCTTCATCCTTGCGGGTAGATTTTAGGATCAACAAACACCCTCATCAGTTTGATTGCCATGGTGGATAGACCTGAAATGATAAGTCAATTCCGTCTCATTGCTTTGTGCAACGTGCTATGCAAGATTACGGCTAAGGTCCTGATTAACCGTATGCAAGATGTGTTAAAAGAGCTTGTTGGCCCAACACAAGGAAGTTTTATCCCGGGACGTCTCATTTAGGATAGCATTGTCCTTATGCAAGAAATCATTCACTTCATGCGGAAGAAGAATTTAGGAAAGAAGTGGATAGTTATGAAGTTAGACCTTGAGAAGGCGTACGATAAATTAAGATGGGAGTTTATGATAAAATACTCATAAAATTGTTGGTTTCCCATATGTTGCGTTGTATGATTTGCGAATGTATCTCTTCTATCATAATGTAGTTATTATGGAATTGAGAGCTCACTAAACAATTCACCCCGAAAAGAGGTCTTAGACAAGGTGGGTTACTAAACAGTTCGATCACTATCATGTATTGCTTGACCCTCCTAGTGGTGTTATAAACGTACTGGATTAAACATAATGTTAGGGGTCGGGTTATCCTCCACTTGATGACTACTTAACCCTTTTAAATATTAATAATAAAGCGAGATTGGATACACCGGAGACTCCGACTCTCCTTCCTACAAAGAAAAATGGCATAGCCATGTCAATTAAACAGTTAAATGTGATAAAATAGTTCTAAGTAAGTCAGAATAACTTACCTAAAATTGTTTTTAAACTAAAACAAACTTTTATACAGTATACTATTTGGTCAAAAATTCATAATACATTAAAATATCGAGAAAACTGTTAACAAACCCACACAACGAATACAAGTATAAAAACATATAAAACCACAACCATTACAACTTGAAACAATTTGGTTTACTAGTATTTTTCTAGTTTTGTGTTTAGTAAGTGTACCCCTTGAGAGAAGAGTGTGTTGAGTTTGATAATAAATACAAAAGGTTGGGGGTATATTTACTTATTTGAAACATTAAAAAGTCTAGTTACTACTCTAGTTTTTCAAAAAAGCCTAGTTACCAAAATTGTCTTTACAACTTCTTCATAGTTTTATCTTTAACATATAAAACAAAAGGTCGTAGCCATAGCCTCACAAAGCATTTATTAAATTCTTGCTTTAATTCGCTTCAAAGAGCTCCAAAAGCCTCTTCTCCTTGCCCTTTCGGCGCCCAAACTCTTCCACATACTCTTTGAATAGAAACTCTCTGTACAACGGTGGCTTACCGTCGTCAACCATCTCCTTCAACGGCCGAACAACGCCGTTATCATTAGGTCCGTAGAAGAACGCCATCGAAACCCTAGTCTCGTCTCTATTCGTAACGGCCCTATGGTGCACACTCTTATACTTCCCGTTACTCATAATCTGAAGTATGTCACCTATGTTGATCACATACGAATTAGGGATGGGATCGACTGCAATCCACTGGCCGTCTTTGAGAACTTGAAGGCCGGGGACGTCGTCGGAAGGTTGAACGATCGTTAAAGCCTGGTAGTCAGTGTGCACAGCTAACCCTAAGGTCAGTTCTGGATTTGGGCATGGCGGATAGTAGTTGGCTTGGAGTCTTCTTCTTGGAGATTCTCCTATGCTCTTCTTTAACACAGTCTCTTCTAGCCCTAATCCTAAGGATAATAGGCTTAGGAGACGAGTGAAGAGCTCTTCTATCTCCTTTGAATAAGCTTCCATTACCTCTCTGCAACCACCCAACAAATGACAACGTAATTGCAAGATCGAGTAATTTTAAATTATTTGTTTGTAACATGTATCCTATGTACATATTATAATGATTAAGATTAATTAATTTAATAATTCAAAAAAATATAAAATAATATCTCCGAGGATGACGTATTTACCAAAACAATACTAACTTTTAAAATCACTAGAACGACGCAAACTATTAACGTATTTACTAAAAATAATACGTTTTATTTTTCTGACAAAAATTTTATCTTCGACGATGACGTGACAATATATTTCTTACGTGTCATTATAAAATTAAAATAACGTGTGTGATGTGGATTTTGTCTATTAAAAAAATTAAATTAATAATATTTAATATGTTAAAAATATGAATAAAGTATTTTTTAATGTTTAAAAAATTATTGATTTTTTCCAAAATAAACTTTTGGATACTTTTTTAAAAAAATTTTAATCATATTTATTTTTATTACTTTGTATAAAATGATTTTTTTAATAAAAATTTTGTAAAAAAAATTCATTTTTTTTAATTTCATCTTTTAACTTATCACTAAATATTTTTTCCTGTTGTTTTAAAAATATTTTTCTATTAAAATTTAGTTAAAAAGATAAAAAAAAACACATCAAACAATTAATCCCATTTTTTGATGACATGTAACATTATCACCAAAGTTAAGTTTTTTGTCGTATTATTTTTAAAAAATACGTTGATAGTTTGTATCGTTGATTAATAATTCTAAAAGTTGGTATTATTTTGGATACGATGTTTTATTTTCGGTTATTTTTCCATTATTGTTTAATATCTTTATATTGTTGATGCTTGATTTGTTGTGCAGAATAGGAAAATGAATAAAAATTTAACGAACACGAAACAAAATTACACACGAAGTATAGTGTTTTTTCTAAATTGGTTAGATTTACTTTTATCGAGGAGGATTTTCGGTTTAAAGATAAATTATATAATTGAAGATAGGTATAACGATAAAATATATAAAATACTGAAACCCTAAATATCTTAAATATAATACTTGACGATCTAAGTACAGACTAAAATTCAAACAATATAGGCCTAAACAAGTGACACAAAGTACCCGTATGTATACCGGGTCATATCGTTTGCGCCATAAGTGTCTCCGTCGCCTAAGACAAAGGGGGGACGAGTCACCCTATTCCCATACTAAGTTTAAGAAGTGTGATATTCAAGTTATATCCATACGCTATTCAACACATTTTGATTTGTGTGTTTATCAATAATATTAGTGTTTTAAAAGGAGAAAACACTCATTTTATTATATAGTAAAGTAAGATTATTATTAATGACAACGTAATGATAAAGG
Organism: Fagopyrum esculentum; assembly: GCA_033239045.1. Lineage (NCBI taxonomy): Eukaryota > Viridiplantae > Streptophyta > Magnoliopsida > Caryophyllales > Polygonaceae > Fagopyrum > Fagopyrum esculentum. Next base: position 157,228,020 of record BSUD01000001.1, read on the forward strand.
GGCAATTAAGGGGCAATTTTGATAATTAGGCTTTTTAATGTTTCAATTAAGTAAATATATCCCAACCTTTTGTATTTATTCTCAAACTCTACACACTCTTCTCTCAAGGATACATTTACTAAACACAAAACTAGAAAAAGCCTAATAAACTAAATTTTTTCATGATAAAGTTGGGTGTTTAAAACATTTGTTCTTTTCAGATATATTTTCTATGTACACATAATCAAGATTAATATATATGAGTGTTGTTATTGGGGCGGACATCCCGCTAATAAAGGCGGAGTTCGCCCCGGCATCAAGCTAGGCGCAGGCGGAGTCCGCCTGCGTTCCTGGCGATGGAGATTTTCTTCTTATTTTTATTTTGTTATAATAAAAATATTTCCATTACCATGAATCAAACCCGATCTCCAAGGTAAATGGTTGACATTCTAACCGCCGGACAACACCAACATTAGTAACAGATAATAGCGTTGGTTTACTTTTATAATAAAATGGGGCGCACGTGACTTTGGTTTATTCTTATCATAAAATGGGGCGCATGCGCAGTCTGCATGCGCCGCGCCCCACCTATGAGCTTTGGGGTGGACTCGGAGTCCGCTTGCACCCCAAGCCTTGGCGCATGTGGACTCCGCCTCGGTGAGGCGTTTTGTCCGCCCCAATAGTAAGCATGTTTAATAGAGAGAAAAATATGATATCAAGGCTATACTTTCAACTCGAAAATGAATAATTGCTTGAGTTAGCAATGCTTTATAAATAAATGATACCATAGTTATATAATACTGGGACACGTTTTAGTGAGAACGAGACGAGAGCGGAGAAATAACGATGATTATCGATCATTAACTTATATAGTCTATACACAACTTAGGAAGATTTATGACACGTGCTAGGCATGCATGTCTTATTATACTCGCAACTTATATTTATATCACGTGTTAGGCATGCATGTCTTATATGATACTCACAACTTAGATTTATGACACATGTTAGACATGCATGTCTTATGATACACACCCAAATGTACATGATCTGTCATGACTCGCGCATCCAATGACTAGCATATGGTTTTTAATTTTATCGTCCTAAATTTTGTTATTTGATTGTTTTTCCTAAGTATACTTGGATCGGTTTAAGCTAATCAATTGGTGATAAAATGTGAGTTTAGGTGGTGTTACTTACGTACCTATAATGAGGAGGGTTTTGTGGCAAAGGACGAGTGAATGTTGGATCAAAAGGATGCCATGGATGAGAAACAATCTCACTCCACATATGCATTTCCGGATCATCCGTTTGTTCTTTGATGTAATACCCGAAAACTTTCATACCCTTCACAAGCCCTTCAGAGAATCGAGCTTTCTCTTCGGGTGGCAAGTGGAAGAACTCGGTTACTACCTCCATGGCCTTCTTGTAGAGGTTATCCGATACTCCATGGTTGATGATTTGAAAGAAACCGTATTCTTGGCTCGCTTGGGCCACCTTATGTACGACGTCGTTTAGCTCCTTGTTCATGTCGATTATCGGAATGGAATCCGAGTGAACGACCTCCGATAGGCGTGGCCTTTTGTCGTCGGAGAGAATGTATTTGGAGGAGAGTGAGGGTGCAGTTGCGTCTTTTGCCCATTGGAAGTTCACCATTTTCTTTTAGGGTTTGCTTGCTTGATCGATGGAGTAATTGTAATGTGCGCAATGCATCATTTTATAGAGTTTGATGCTTTGACCGGTAGATATCAATATGCATTCGAGATGATTATATTCAATATGATCTTTATTTGTTTGATGAAGTCTAGTTTAAACATGCACTAATTTATATACGGGTAATTGTTAAAAAGATATTAAAAGTTTGCATTCGCTGATCATATAAATAAAGAATCGTATATAATTGTTAAAAAGATATTAAAAGTTTGCATTCGCTGATCATATAAATAAAGAATATTCGAAATATTCGAATCATATAAATAAAGAATATTTTTTTTTATCAGGGCTACTATTCGGGCGGACTCGCGTCTTCATATAGGCGGAGTCCGCCTGCGCCCAAGGAGACGCGCATGCGCAGTGCGCCTCCGCGCGAGGCCGCGCGTGACTCGCGTCTTCATATAGGCGGAGTCCGCCTGCGCCCAAGGAGACGCGCATGCGCAGTGCGCCTCCGCGCGAGGCCGCGCGCATGCGCGTCTCCTTGCCCGTTATAGTTTTGAAAAATTTGACCGTTGGACGGACTAGCCGTTGGGGAATATAGCCGTTGTGGATTTTTGGAGCCTATATAATAACATGTGAGACTCATTCACCTTCATCCAAACCTGAACAACGTAAAGAAAAAAGTCGTTAAAATGTCGTCGTATTCCGATGAAGTTGATGTAGAATCCGATGGTGAAAGCTCGATGATGCCGTTCGATATTGAAAAATATAGTGATCCGGAAGAAATTCTCGCAAAACTTGAAGTAAGTGTACAAACTCATTTTTATACTTTACTGTTATGTCGTTTTATTTTGTCGGAATTATAGAATTTGTAATGTTAGAATAGAGAATCGAAATTATCGAAATAGCAATGTTAGAATAGAGAATCGAAATCATAGAATTAGCAATGTTAGAATAGAGAATCGGAATTATAGAATTAGCAATGCAAGAATAGAGAATCGGAATTATAGAATTAGCAATGTTAGAATAGAGAATCGGAATTATAGAATTAGCAATGTTAGAATAGAGAATCGGAATTATAGAATTAGCAATGTAAGAATAGAGAATCGGAATTATAGAATTATCAATGTAAGAATAAAATGATGTGTATTTTTAAAATAATACTCTATGTTATTTTTATTTAGGATCTTATGGATTACTCTCGTGCTCTCGGTACCAATTATTCGTCAAAATTTGAGCTTCATGGATATTTTGCGGATAGAGAGAACTTATTGGGATGGGCTCGGTATGTGGCCAACGCTATGAATATGGTGTTGGTCATTAAAAAATCATGGTTGGATAGAAGGGGTTTTCGTATCCTACAATTGGGTTGTGATAGACACGGAGGACCGAGAAAAGAAAAAGACGTAGATCCCGATCATGTTCCAAGTTCCAGCCGGAAAAAAAACTCGAAGAAGTGTATGTGTTTGTTTGAGCTTGTAGGAACCCAAATTGAAGAGGAAAAGTGGACGGTGAGGGTTGTATGTGGAATCCACAACCATATAATTCATTCGGTGTTAAGAGGTCATGCATATGTTGGACGTATGACTCCGAAGCAGAGCCGAAAGGTGGAGCGTGAATTGAATTCTGGCTTAAAACCGAGACATATATTAAAATCCGTACAATTAGAGGATCCCGACAATGTCACCTCCATCCGTCAAGTTTACAACACCGGTTTGAAGATTAGAATGGAACAAGCCGAAGGAAGATCTCCATTATAACAAGCACTTCGCACGTTGACGGACGTGGATACTATATAAACACTCGGAGAAGTCAAGATTCCGATGAAGTGATTGATTTCTTTATCTCACATCCCGACTCGAGGCATTTGCTCAACATGTTTCCCTATGTTATTGTGATGGAATCGACATATAAGACCAACAAGTAAGCTTCAATTTAAGGCACATTTTTACTTTATTTCATACACTCATTCTTATTTTCCTTAGAAATTGTAACTCAGTCGTTGTTTCGTATTACTTTTAGGTACAATATGCCATTGTTGGAGATCGTAGGCATCACTAGCACCAAGAAGACATTCGCAATTGCTTTTGTGTTCATGGCACAGGAGAATAGAGATTATTACGAGTGGGCTTTGAGGAGGGTCCGTTATTTGTTGTACGGAAAGACACCGGAGGTGATTGCCACTGACCGTGAGCTTGGTCTTATAAGCGCCTTGGGTGTAGTATTTCCCGAGGTGAAGCATATATTGTGCACGTTTCACATAAAGTGCAATATATTTAACAGAGCGGCACTTGTTTTTCGCAATAAGGAAGCGGAAGCACTCCTCATATCCCATTGTCATGCCTTGTTCGAGTCAAGATCCCCTGGAAGCTACCAACGCCGTTTGCTGGAAATGAGAGACTATTGGCAATCATCTTTGAGGTTAATGACCTATCTAGAGACGACTTGGCTTGACCCGTACAAGGAGACAATCGTTCGAGCATGGACTGACCTACATCATCATTTCGGCACACGAACGACAAATGCGTAAGTTATTTAAACATTCACTACATTGCTAAACATTTCTTCGTTTATTGTAATAAACTTTTCTTCTTAGGTGTGAGTCCGCGCAAGTTGTTGAAGCAAACACTAGATTCTAGCGTTGGAGGATTTCAGCTGGTTTGTGATAGCATACATTTGATGGTCACGAACCAAGTCCAAAAGCTACAAGCTTCTCTAGAAATGTCACGGGAGAGGATTCCACGAGAGGTTAGTATACCAAAAGTTTAATTGATGAAAATATTGTTAAATATTTATTTGATATGCAATAAACCTTTTTTTGCAGGTGCGTATACCGATATTTGACTTGCTCCGTGACTACGTAACAAATGAGTGTTTCACGCTCTTGTGGAATAATTACACCAAGGCTCGACATACAAGAGATGATGAAGGATGTCGGGATATTTATTGGAGAAAGGTTTATGGAGTGCCGTGTGTGCATGACTTTAGACTAGCAATCCGGGCTCGTAGACCTATCTATTTGTCACAGATACACCCTTATTGGAAGCAAGTTCATTGGTTTCCGTACGGGCCCATATAACGCTGGCTCTGTGGTCAGCATAGCATGCCAATAAAGGAGGAGGTACGTCCTCCTCTACCTGCTCCTCATCACGTACATGCTCAGGTAAGTCGTCCGGCTCCCTCTGCTGTGGTATGTCCTGCTGCTGCTGCTCTAACTCAACTGGTATCTCCTCATGCTCATCCTCCAGTATATCATCTAAATGAGACATATCGTGCGCAGACTCCTCCGTGTCGTAATCAGCAGTAAGTGAAATAGGTACGACATCCTCCTCGCCATAAGCCAATGTGGGTGCATGAACCTCTGCATCTAAAGGTGCCTGAACGGATGCCTCTACAGCTGCATCTACAGGTGCCTGAACGGATGCCTCTACAGCTGCTGATGCAAGTCTAACTCGTCGAGCTACAGCCTCTCGACGGGCGGAAGCTGTGACTAATCTCGTCGCCCTCTTCCTCTTCTCTATGACAGTCCTCAACGCACACTGAATATTTTTTTAACTCAAAATTTTAATTTTCTATTATATACATATATATATTATAAATGTATATATATATATATATATATATATTTATATATAAAATTGTGCTATTATTATAATCATATACATATATATTGTAACACCCCGAATCCGCGGGATATCGGGATGCTACGGGCGAGACCTCACAATGGGTCCCGACCCTTAGCCTGACAACAATTTCACCGGATCTTGCAACAAGGCACAAATAAAGGCCAAAACCGAAATACATTTTTATGCAATGTTATGAAACCCGAGAATAAAAGAAAGGAAAGACTTCAGCCGTCCTTACAACAACGTCAACATAATGTATAATAACAACAACACAAGGACTCCAAAACCCAACTCAACCTAAGATGTACGGAACCCCGGCTGCCCACTCCTCCGGATCACTCGGCCACATCCTATCCTGCACATCAACTACAACAATCGGTATAAAACCGTTAGCTCACATTCTAGGCATTATAAGAATAATATGGCACAAACACACATAGGAACACAAACACACAACATGCTCATAAACATACACATTCATTACTTATTATCTTTTTAGGTTATTCCATATCTAATTCATTCGTTCAAGTGTGACACGAGAGTCTTATAACTCTTGCCTCTGTCCCCGTGTAACCAACAGGAGTGTGGCGGCGCCCAACCCGTATACCCTGAGGGAGTGATGAAGAAGCCCGCCCGTATACCGTGTATGGCCTGGTCGCAGAGATCCCCCCAGTCTCCCTCGGGAAACTGAGCGGTGATGTCACCGCCCGATAATAATAATAACAATGGGCCAAATAATATATATAGTCAAGTAATCCTAATCCGGTTTCATGATCAAAAGCGATAAAACACACACCACCATAATGTATCCAAATAATGCATAAAAGCGGCTAAGTAAGTCCGAGGACTTACCTCGTCTCAAAGCTACCCGAAACCGATAACACTCTCCGAAGGAATATAACCAAAGCCTGTTCAAGACAAGGCACGATAATCAACAACTACTCACGCAAGCTAGAATCCCTTAAACTTCTAGTACTATATACTCTTATTAGGTCATACACTCTCATAATCTAGGATATGCTCCTAGCCCTCATAAACTCACGAGATCTCAACTATAACCACATGCTAGGATATTTCCCTCCTAACTCCACAATCTTAACAAACTCATACTGACAACCTCAACAGAGCTGACATGATAACATACACACCTCAATCCTTAGAACGTTCAAACCATCCTCAATTCCTCACCTAAAGTCCACAACCACTAAGTGGCATTCACTCTAAGTTATGCTAGATCCAACCTAGCATGACACTACTAAACATAACTAGGTCGAGGGAACGGATACTCACAAGATGTCAAAAGCCGGAAGTCGATCAACGGATGCCGATTTGGACTCGTTAGGTCTTTTTCGGGACGCTTCCGAACCTATCACCAAAACTAGACAAATTTAGCTCGTACGCTAAATTTGATCGGAATATAATATATATATATATATATATATATATATATATATATATATATATATATATATATATATATATATATATATATATATATATATATATATATATATATATATATATATATATATATATATATATATATATATATATATATATATATAACTAAGGAAAACTCGATTCCAAAAGCCCTTGTTAAAACCCGCAAAACCTTTCGGGGCAAAATACGCAACATCACAAACATGCATCATAAATCCGCAATTAAATCTCCGGGCCGCAAATACGGAACTCAAGAATTTTAAACCATTTCCGAAAACATCTTTTGGCCAAAACCGCAAATATAATCCAGCAGGGGCATAAAAATCATTTTTTCCGAAGCTTGGGTTATTTTCCATAATTAATTTTCTGCAGGGGTATAACATACAACTTCTAAAAATTAGGGTAATTATTGCAAATTCAAAGCAGTGGGCACAAATTGTAATTAACCATAAAAAGAGGGGGCCGCTGTAAATATCCAAAAGGGTTTTTAAAACCCTACAGTGAAGCGGCGCAGAGGAAGGAGGCACACAGGGAACCGGCGGCGAGGCTCCTCCGGCTAGCTTCGACGGCGAGTGGAGGGCAGATCTCCGGTGACCGCGATGCTGCTCAGGTAAGGCGTCGAAGTGTGGTCGAGGCGGGGTCTCTTTCTCCGGTTTGTGGCTACAACGAGAGAACGAGACGGGGCTGCAACGAGAGAACGAGAGAGATGGAGAGGGTGGTCGAGGCGGGGGTTCTCCAGGCAGCGCTGGTTCCGGACCTTCCCGGCGATTAGCGGCGTGCAAAGAAGGCGGCGACTCCTCGGATTCTGCTGCGGTCTTCCCTGTTTCCTGAGAGGACTCGACATCGACAGGGCTGGGCTTCGACAAGGGATGGGCTTGGGGCGAGGTGAAGCCAAGTCTCTAGTGGCCTCCCTCCGGTGGTTCCAATGGCTCTCCGGCATCGTGGCGGCAGGGAGGCTCGAGAGGGTTGCTGTCCCGAAACTGAAGCGAGGAGGAGGTGTGGTGAGTTGAGGGAGAGGGAAGACGGTTCAGCAGGTAGGGAAGTACAAAGGGAGAGAAGGGATTAGCAGTTTGGGTAGTCACCAGGTGAGGGAGGGCGAGGAGTCGGCCTGCGAGGCTAGGCCATAGGCTGCAGATGGAGGGGAACGAGGCGTCGGTCTGAGCCTTCCTCTGCTGAGCGTATGACGCCAACGCATAAAGAAAGAAACAAGAAATAAAAAGAAGAGGAGGTAATAGGAGAAAAAGAAAAAGAAATAACTAAAGAGGAGTGATTTAAAATAACTAACTCGATTAAATGATCGAATGGGATTTCCGAATCGGGAATTTCCGACTAAAAATAAAATAAAATACGGAAATACGTATATGTACACCAAAACAATAAAATACCCGGAAAATTATTTTTATGTTGAATATTATTTTTAAATAATAGTAAAAAGAAATCTCGTGCCACGAACGAAACGAAAGTAGGGAGAAAATAAAAAAAACGGAACGCACCCAAAAGAACGGGCGTTACATATATATATATATATATATATATATATATATATATATATATATATTACATTAACTATCATAAAATCGATAATAGTCCAATTACAATTATTCCTATATATATATATATTACATTAACTATCATAAAATCGATAATTGTCCAATTACAATTATTCCTAACTAGCCGAACCTAACTAAACTAAGTAGTTTCAATACTACTAACTATCGATAATAGTCCAATTACAATTATTCCTAACTAGCCAAACCTAACTAAACTAAATAGTTTCAATACTACTAACTATCGAAATTAATCCAATTTCAATTATTCCTAACTAACCGAACCTAACTAAACTAACTAATTTCAAGTATAATGCAAAAAATAAATAAACGATAAAAAAAATATTAACTAACCTGGAATCGATTCACAAGTGGTCTACTCCTAGAGCTCTCGATATCTGAATATCCCTCCATTGTTGGATATATCGAAGAAATGGATGAAAACAAGAGAAAAAAAAATCGAGGGCAAGGGAAGTGCGCGACGGCTGCGAAACGCGAGGGCAAAGGACGCGGAGCGGTAGCGAAGAAAACAAGGACAAGGGAGGCTGACCTCCGCGCCTCCTTAAATAGGCGGAGGCGGGCTGGGCAGGCGCGCATGGGCCTCGCGCAGGCCCAATGCGCGAGGCCTTGCGCGCACTCGCAAGGCGCCGGCGCCGGCCCCTATGCCGGCGCCGGATAAAATCACTCTTTTTTATTTTAGGTGAAAAAATAGTCAATGATTTCCGGCGCATTTGAACACGTTTTTGTTAAATAGGAAATAGAATAAGTAGTTTTCACTCGTGATAGTCCAATCTCTTAAATCACATGAAAAAAAAGATTCACTACTGTGATATCAAACAATACATTTACTCGACCAACAAAAAAAATAAAAATATAATAAACCAACAATATAAAATTATTCTAACACCAATATTAATTGTGTTAAACCCTTCATTAAAAAAATATTAACAAAATTTACTAAGCATACTTTATTACCTTTTATTAATCATTAAAATTTTTTAAGATAATATAAGATCATCAAAATATTTACTCGAATAAAATCTTTACGTGTTAACTAAAATCAAAAAATTTTGTTTAAGTTTATCTACGTCTAAAAGATATTTTTGATATATATATACGTCTAGGAAAAATTACTTATAACCATTTAGGATAAAATATGATTTTTGATATATCTACGTCTAGAAGATATTTTTGTAACCATTTTTTAGTATTGAATCTAATTTGAGTATATCTTTGTTTATATTTTTGAATGAAACTCCATTTTAGGCACAAATTTGGGACTATGATGCTAAAATATCGTGTTAATTACATGATACAATCTTTCTCTTGATATGCCAAAGAAAAGGACAAATATTTAGAAAATAGATAATACTATATTTCAAAATAAATCAAAATTTTTAAATCACAAAAGCAAAATTGATAACAAAAAATGAATATTTATAGTTAATAGAATGCCGATAATTTGGATTTATAAAAAGATTTTGAAAGATCTTGATAAAAATAAAGAGATAAAAATCTTTCTTATTTCATAAATTTAATAGAATAAACATTAATAATTAAGATGATAAATAGATAAAAATCGGAAAAATTAACAAATAAAACAAATTGGAATTATAAGGCGAAACGTGAGTAAAATTCACGAGTAAAATTAGGATGATATAACATCTTTAGAAATCGGCTAATACTAAATTTTGAAAGATGTCGAATTTTCTTTAAAAAATATATATATAACGAATCATATGTGTACACCGGGCCACCAAATAATAAAACAAATTGAATTTTAAAAATGGGGTTCGAAAGATATCGAAGTTTAAATATAAAAAAGGCAAAATCATATAACAAACTGAAAGATAATAGAAACAAAAGTTAAACAATAAAAATTTTGAAAAATTTCTGGAAATAATTACACAGATAATCATTGATAATATTTTTATAAATCGAGAAAAATATTTAGATAAATAGACAAAATTAAGGCAATAAATTGGGAGAGAATGTAAGATCTTAGGTTTTTGCCTTCACCGCCCCTGCGGTGAAGAGGGCCGCCCCCGCGGCCAGCCGCCCCTGCGGATCGTGCGACAGATCGCGCCGATCTGTTTTCGTCGTTTTATTCTTTCTTCCATAAATAGAATATCCGATATTCTATCTTATGGGCCGGTTTCCTTGTTTTCTTTCTAACCCTAGACGCCCTTTCCGTCTAGCGTTCCAGCCCTCCCATTATATTCTCTTCCTTCTCTCCTTTTTCCCGTTCCTTGCTATCGTCTTCAAACCCTAGAGAGCTGCAACCGTCCTTGCTTCATGCAATCCCGCTGAACGTGTAAGTGCATCTCTTCTAATTCTTCCTCACGTTCCTTTAGCGTTGCATGCCTTCCCTTCTGTTTTGGTTTCTTCCTTTCGTTCTTTTCTTTCCTTCTTCTCCAAGGATCAAGCATGAGCCTTGATTCTTGTGGAGTGTTCCGTTGTTGACCCTTCGTTGTTCTCAGGCTCTCTAGAGTGTAGTCCCGATGTGTTGGAACCAAAGGTTCGAGCTTTGGTTGGCCCTGCTGTGAGATCTGTCGAAAAGAAGCCCGACAGTAGCTTATGACGAAGATCCGCCCCTGTGCCTCTGTCACAGCCGCCCCTGCGCCTCTGTTCAACCGTCCCTGCGCATCTGTCTAACCGCCCCTGCGGTTTCTCTGCAGTAACTCCCGTCTTTGGTGAGTTGCTTCCTTCCTTCCTTTCCTCGTTCCTTCCTTGGTTCCTTATGGTTGTTCCTTGTTCCCTTGAGTTTTTGTAAGACTAAGGTTGAGCCCTTAGCATGTGTTGATCTCTTAGAGATCTTTAAGACTAGAAGTCATAGACTTCTAGCAACCGTTTCGTTCCTGATTCGTGTTGCTTGTTCGTACAGGCTTTCCTTGTTCCTTTCCTGAGGAAAACTGAGCTTTCTTGTGTGTTTCTGAGTTGTTCGCTGATCTCTTGTGTTACCTTCGTGCGAGGTAAGTCCCTTGGACTTACTTAGCTTCATTCCGCGTATTGGTTGGATTATTTTGGCTTGTTTGTGTTGCTATCATGTTTATAACGGATAATTGGAAATAGGATTCACCCTTTGATAACCCTAACTGGCCCAAGTGTATTATAACCGGGCGGTGACCACTTGTCTAGTTCTACAGGAGACTAGAATGTGCTCTTGCAACCCAGACCCGTAGGTAACGGATAGTACTGATCTATTCCTATTGGTAGACGGAAGTGGTGGCGAGTTCCGGGAGATTCTCGTGTGAGAAAAGAAGTTGAATTAGTAATGGATAACCTTAATGAAAGATAATAACCGCTTGATGTGTGAGCATGCTATGTGTTTTGTGTACCTTATGTGTGTTTGTGCCTTTACACTCTTGCTTATACCTAGAATGTTAGCTAACGGTTTATACCGTCGTTGTAGATGTTCCGCAGGTTCAGGATGCTGTTGAGTGATCCGGACGGTGTGATCAGTCGGGGTTCCCGTACATTATAGGACGGGATTGGGTTTTGTTTCTTTTGTTGTTTCCCTTTTGTTTTGACCCGACTGTGGAGCTTTTGCGTTTTCTTCTGTTTGAACCTTTGGTTTTATATTAAGTTTTGGTTTTCATTCGTCTATGCCTTGTTGTAAGATCCGTTTGCTGTTGCTACTCTGAGGGTCGGGACCCATTGTGCGGTCCTAGCCCGTAGCGCTTCAAGTTCCCAGAACTTGGGGTGTTACAATATGGTACCAGAGGCAGGTTGGCAATAATGGCACTCGAAATCTTCTACAAGTCGGATGGATAAATAAATAGAACCCTCAAGGGGTCTAACGTTTTCAAAAGGGGGTTTTGTTTTTAACCTTTCGGTTTGGGATAGATGTACGGGCGACCACCACTACCTCCGTGGATCTCAACAGTGTAGTTTCTTTTGTGTTGTCCTTTATATGTGCTTTTTCTGGACTTTTTCTTTAGCTGTAGCGTGGCCTAATATCTATATATATAGTCTTATATATCTATGCTTATAGCAGATGGAGCGTACTAGAGCTACATCTACTATGGGGTGAGGAAGGGGCCGACCACCACTTCCACCTGCCGTCCGTGGACGAGGACGTGCAGGAAGACCTCCACTAGCTAGAGGTCGGGGCCAAGCCCTAGTTGCTGATCCGCCTATCGCTGAGGTGTTTGCTGAAGAAGTTGCTGAGAGCATTGTTCCTGAGGCTGGAAATGAGACTGCTGCTAGGTTTGGAGCACAAAGAGCGCCATCAACATAGTCCGCACGAGTATCCATCGGAGCTTCTGCATTTCGCGACTATGTGCAGAGGGTTGAGGAGGCTATCAGGACTGGAGGACCAGCACCCGTGCCGTCAGTTCCTACAAGGCCAGCTGGGGTTTCGTAGAGAGTTACACAAGTTGTTGCCCCGCCTGCTGGAGTTGCTGAGGTTGTTAGAGCACCGGCTGAGGCAAAAGAGCCAAAGCCTGACAGTTGGTTGAAGGCTTTCGACCAGCTGAAGGTTCCCGTCTTCGTGGGAAGAACTGACTTGGAGGTGGAACAGTGGCTAGGACAGGTGGATTCTACCATGGAGGCTATCGGTTGCCCCGAGGGACGTCGAGTCAACATAGCACAAACGTTGCTGAAAGATCAGGCTCATTCTTGGTGGAGAACCATTCGTAGTAAGGTCACTAGTTATGAGCAGATGAAGACAGTGATCAGGGATCGCTATTGCCCTGCAGCCATGAGGAGGGATCGTCTTCAGGATTTCCTTGAGGCTGGATTCGAGGATTTGCCTATTGCTGAGATCATCCTCAAGTTTCAGGACGAGTTGGCGTTGCTAGGTCCGTCCACACCACCGGAGGATCAGCATGTTTACCTTTTCTCTCGGAGGTTGAGAGAATCGAAACGCTCTTATCTTACTGGGTTCCGTTGTGAGTCTTTGGCGGACTATCAGGATAGAGCTTCTGCTTATGAGAGAGACCGACCGGGTCCGAGGAGAGCTTCTCAGACATGAGGTCCTGAGAAGAGACATAAGACTGGATCGGCCAGTGTTGGAGCTGGAGCAGCTGGTTTTGGGCGTAGTCAGACGCTTGGACGTTCTAATTTCCAACAGAGTTTTGATAGAGGACGGCAATGTCATAACTGCGGAGTAGCTGGACACATCAGAGCTGACTGCAAGAAGCCAGTAGTGACTTGCTTTTCTTGTGGTAAGCCCGGACACAGAGCCGCATTTTGTCGTCAGGGCAAGGCGCTATCTCAGCAGGGTTCTTCACCTGCCAGTGTTGCTGGAGGAGGACAGAGATCTCAGTACCAGCAGTAACAGCAAAGAGTTTCAGGTTCTGCCGCTCCTCAGGGTTCCACTCCAGGACAGGGGAGAGGTAGAGGACGTGTTGGTAGGTCCGCAGACACCAGAGATGCACCAGCCAGAGTTTATGAGTTGAGGAGTGTTGTAGAGCCGACAGCGCCAGCAACTACAAGTACCATTCATATTAATGGTTTTCCTGTCAAAGTTCTTTTCGATACTGGTGCTACGCATTCTCTTATATCTGATGCATGTGTAGATAGATTGGCCTTAGTTACTATAGAGGGTAGACCCTTCTTTATAGGATTACCCGATGGGGCTAAGATATGAGGTACGCGAGAGGTTCGCGATAGCCCTATTAGATTGGGAGGTCGCGATTGGCCAGCTAACTTCTTCGTCATGTATTTAGTACATGAAGAAGTTATTCTAGGCATGGATTGGATGGATTGACATCGAGGAGTTCTGGACATCGGCAAGAGGACAGTGACAGTAACTATAGATGCAAGCCATGTTGAGATCTTCCGAGGATGGGATCTCGGGAAGACTGGTACAATCATCAATGCAGTACGAGCTGCGAGACTTATCACTCAGGGATGCGAAGCTTTTTGGTGTTATGCCATGAAGGATAGTACTAGTCCAGCTTTGGAGGAGATTCCAGTAGCTTGCGAGTTTGCTGACGTCTTTGGAGAGCCATCAGGTTTACCTCCACAACGGAGTGTAGACTTTGGCATTGATCTAGAGCCCGGTACGAGACCGATCTCTAAGGCTCCTTACCGCATGGCGCCTATCAAGATGATTGAGTTGAAGAAGCAGCTTGAGGAGTTAGCAGAGAAGGGCTTCATCACCCCTAGTGTATCTCCTTGGGGTGCACCAGTTCTCTTCGTCAGGAAGAAGGATGGGTCAATGAGGTTGTATATCGACTACCGAGAACTGAACAAGGTGACGATCAAGAACAAGTACCCATTGCCCCGTTTTGATGATCTTTTGGATCAGTTACATGGAGCTTCAGTGTTTTCGAGGATCGATCTGAGATCAGGGTATCACCAGCTAAGGGTGAGAGAGCAGGACGTAGTCAAAACGGCATTTCAGACTAGATATGGACACTACGAGTTTGTAGTGATGCCATTCGGGCTCACGAATGCGCCCACAGTCTTCATGGAGTTGATGAACAACATCTTCATCAACTTTCTAGACCAGTTTGTAGTTGTCTTCATCGACGACATTTTGGTTTACTCCCGCAGTAGAGAGGAGCATGATGGACACTTGAGGATCGTTCTTCAGGTCTTACAGGATAGAGACCTCTACGCCAAGCTCTCTAAGTACGAGTTTTGGATGTCCGAGGTAGCATTCCTTGGTCACATTGTTTCAGCTGAAGGGATCAAGGTAGATCCGGCAAAGATTGAGTCAGTAGCTTCCTGGCCGCCACCTAAGAACGTCAAGGAGGTTCGCAGCTTCTTAGGATTGGCAGGCTACTACAGGCGTTTTGTTGAGGGCTTTTCAATTATCGCCCGACCGCTCACTTCCTTGCTGCGGAAGTCTATGATGTTCGTATGGTCTGAGTCGTGTCTGCAGAGTTTCGAGGAGCTGAAGAAGAGGTTGACCTCTGCTCCTATCCTTGCTCAACCAGAAGGCATTGAGGATTTTGTGGTTTACAGCGACGCATCCAAGCTAGGCTTGGGATGTGTTTTGATGCAGAGGGGAAAGGTGATTGCTTATGCGTCTCAACAACTGAAGGCGTACGAGGAGAATTACCCTACCCATGATCTTGAGTTAGCTGCTGTTGTTCATGCTTTAAAGATTTGGAGACGCTATCTGTACGGAGCCACGTGTCAGATTTTCACAGACCATAAGAGTCTGAAGTACATATTCACTCAGCGGGAGTTGAATAACCGCCAACGCAGATGGTTAGAGTTGATCAAGGACTTTGATCTTGAGATCTTATACCACCCGAAAAAGGCTAATGGGGTAGCAGATGCGCTCAGTAGGAAGACTTCCCGGGAGATGGCCATCGCTAGGCTAATGATAGCATGAATTATAGTCTATGTTTCAGGGTTTGTTTGGACGTTTTATCTTTCATAATCTGCATGTTCGTATGTGCATTATGTGATTTTACTACCATTTCATCTACCTTTGCGAGAATCGAGGTCTACACCTAGTTTCGTTGTAATTGCAGGTAATATGGTACGTTTTGCATCGAAAAGGAGCAAAAGGAGTCATGAGTCATTTGGAGCTACATCCAGGGAGCATAGCCATGGATTAAAGATTTACTTTGGAGCAGATTCAAGAGATTTCACATTCTGTCGTGACTCACCTCGGTTGACCAGAGATTCATCTCGACCGAGGCGATCCAGAGACGCCGACTCGACCGAGGCGAACACCTAGGACGCGGCGAGAATATTTTATTCTTGGATGAGATCTTTTAAAATTGGAAAGTGATCTTATATTTTTGGGCTTGGCTTCTGGAAGGAGGGAGATATGCAGAATCATATATTTTACCTATTTTATGGGAAGATATCCTTTTAAGATTTATTATCTTTGGAGAGTTATTTTCCTATAAAAAGGGTTGGATTTCCACAATTCAAAGAGGCCGCTCACATCCCACTTACCCCGAAGGATCCGCGATCTTGCTTACGTGAAGATCCCGCATACGCAGCAGCAGCAGCATACTCCAGTGGAGAGTTTCGAAGAACCTTTTCGAAGGTTGAAGGAAGATTGAAGTCTATAGCTTTTATAGCTTTTTGGAGGGTTTTGTAAGATTGTCTTCAATTCCCTTAATTGTTGTCTTGTCTTTTTGGATTGCTATCCAAGGAACGCTTTGTTGTGATATTTGATTCAGTTATTGAAGTCTTTTCATTAAATTCTTCTTTGTTCAAATATTCACCTTCTTCCCATATATTTTAATACTTTCATTATGATGATGAGTGGCTAATTTCCTTGTGTGATTCTAGGGTGATTAGCTGAAGGTTGTGGGAAAAAAAATGATAGAATAATCTTAGATTCCAGTAGGATCCTGAAAGTTCGAGTCTTTAACCCTAACCCTAAGCATCTCGTTCGGTTGATGAACATCTCGGCCGGGGTGGAATTCTTCTGACCGAGGTGACTTATCCGATTCTAAACAGAAAGTTAAGTGTTAGAGTTTGCTAAATCCTATTCTTATTACACCTTCCTTGTTCAATGCAAGCTTAGGATGAGACTTACCCGGTAATTCCTTAGTTTGTTTACCAAAGATCATAAGTATAGGTAATAAAGGTCTATCCTTTATTGGGGTTTGAGTGTGCTTCCATCCCATCTTTGTGAGTTAGCCTGAGACTTACCCGGTAAAGATTGACTCTATTCCCTTAGATGGTATGTTAGTTTGAGGTTATAATTCTTTATCTTGATTCCTTGAGACTTACCCGGTAATAGGAGTTACGGTTTAGGATTAGTGTGTAGTGAGACTTACCCGGTGATCTACTCCACTTTAGTAACACCTTCCCACGCAAAAATCTCAGCTTTGTCCGCTTATCTATGGATCTTGAGTTGGAACCACAACTAGATGCTTTAATCCCTAGAATTGCATATTTGCTTTATTAACTTCTTATTCATCTTTGATTGTGTTAATCGCTCTTGTGGTTAGTATTGACATAAGCACACCGTATTGACTTTGTTTCACCGAGTCCTTGTGATCGACCCCTGGAATTTTCTTGCTTTTACTACGATTGACCCGTACACTGCGGGTTCGCATCCTTGTTTTAAGCTTAAGTCTAGGGTTATAAATTTAAAGCTTGCACACACCGTTTGAAGCGAACAGCTAACGGATCAACCATAGTTACACTGAGATTTGGCATGGCTAGAGATGGATATCTACTTCCCAGATTCCGACAGCCAGTTGTCCACCTTGGAGATAGTACCTGATTTGTTGGCCGAAATCCGACAAAAGCAGGAGAGTTGCCCAGCTTTGACACAGATCCGAGACCGGATGTCTCGAGGAGAGGCACCACAGTTTACAATTGGTGCTGACGGAGTTTTGAGACGCTAGGAGCGTGTTTGTGTGCCGTCAGATCGGGATTTGAGACAGAGGATCCTTCAGGAGGCTCACTCTTCACCTTACTCAGTACACCCTGGTGCGAGTAAGATGTATCAGGATGTCAGACGCTCTTTCTGGTGGGGAGGTCTGAAGCCAGTTGTGACGAGATATGTAGCTCAATGTGCGACCTATCAACAGGTCAAGATCGAGCATCATATACCAGGAGGCGAGCTACACCCACTTCCCGTCCCTCAGTGGAAGTGGGAAGACATTTCTATGGATTTTGTGACCGGTTTGAGACCGAGTCGTGGTTTTGATTCTATATGGGTCACAGTAGATCGACTGACGAAGACCGCACGTTTCATTCCGATCAAGGAAGACTGCGCCCAATCCGAGGCGTAGGCTGGGCGCAGTGGGAGGCGCAGGGGAGATGATCTTCGTCTCGTCAAGGCAAGTCACCGCAGGGGCGGCTGCAAGGACCCGCAGGGGCGGTAAGGCAGCAGAAGCTTTGCTTCGTGATCGATCTTCACTCCTAAGTGCTTATAACTCCTTCTTTAGCTTCTTTTGATCTTCTTCTTCTGGACCAAGGAGTTAGTAGCATAAACCAACACTAATGCAATAAAAAGACTAAAAAAACTACCCTAATTGATAGTGATTCCATCACCTATCAAACTCCCCCATACTTAGACCTTTTACTCGTCCCGAGTAAAAACAAATGTCATCAACTAGACTCAAAGGCCTCAGGAAGCATGAGTAAGCAGAAAAATAATGGAAAAGAAGAGAAAAACCAAGAAAGAAAGAAGAAAAAGAGAGGAAATGTGAGAAAAAGAGATACTACCATCCTTATCACTCCAAGAGTGGCCTACCCGGACAACCTCCTTATGACTCCTCTTCTTATGTCGCCAAAACGCCGGAAGGGAAACCTACACTCGGTGTCGCTCATTGATGACATGAATTATATACCATTATATTCATGCATATTGTAGATGATTACCTTAATTTACCTTGCATTTAGAGAGATTTCGTGTACCTGTTATGTTCTATTCAACAAAATGTCGGAAATAGAGGTCTACACGAGTTTTTGATGAATTATAGGTAAATGGAGTGGAATTGAAAGCAAAAGTGGAGCAAGGAGCACCTAAGGTCATTAAGGAAGCTAAAGAAGTCTTAGAGGGATCACAAAGAGCTAAGGAGTTGCAAAGGAGAAGCATAAAAGAGAGAAAGAAGACGAGCAAAAAGAAGAGCACTTTCTGTTGAAGAAAACCGTGCCATTATACATATAAATCGGACGATTTTCTTCTTTAGAAATCGAACGGTTTTGTGTATAAATCGACTAGGTCGATTTCCTTTGTTTTTCGGCCATATGATAAAGACGACACAAAGCCCAATTCTTTTGGGCTAGAGAAGGGTTTTGCCAAACGGACCACTATCAAGAAACTATAGTTGGGAACCCTGGGAACGAAATCGAAGGAGGCCGCAGCGGGAAATCTTTACACGTTTGAGAGAGATTGAGGATTCTTGGAGAAGGATTGAAGGACTCTAGCCGGAAAGTCAATCTTGATCATTATTTGTGAGATTTCTTTGTTCCATAGAAGTAATTGTGGTTTTTGAACACGAATTTGAGTTACTTAAGAGATACATTGATCAGTTTCGAGAATTGTTTACAGATTTGAAGGTTATTGAGTTTTTATTCAAGATTCGGGTTTAATTGCATTATTTCACTCAATCTTTGATTTGATTTGATTTTGAAAATGGTTGGCTAAAACCATTGTGATTCTGGGAAGAATAGTTGATGATTAAGGCTTAGATGATGATAGACTGAACTCATTTAAACATTAGGACCCTGAGAGTTTAGATTTTAGTTTTGCGATAACCGGGAAATCGGGGTGTTCTTGAGTAAATCGGCCGATTTAATGATGAACAACACAATTTATTCTTCTGACGAGCTTTAATTGAATTAATCTTTAATCAAAACTAATCCTTGCCTAAATCCCAACCTTGTTTAACCTTTTTAACCTCTATTTGAGTGTATGAAGAGACTTCAAACTTGATTCTACATTTAATAGATTAAGATTACAAGATTTGGGTAATAAAGAGACTCAACATCCTTTATTAAGATTTTAAATGTGCTTTCTATTCTTTACTTCGGAGAGTCATATCCTGGAGTTTTAGATAGTTAGTTTGAATATAATTCTTGTCTTTAGATCTTTCTATATTCCAACCTCAACAATCCTTATAGAGAGAACCTTTAGATTAGATATATAGGTTTCGGAACTTCACCGTACGATACTTACCTTTGAACACATAATCTTGGAAATATAAACTCTGTCCTTATATCTATAGAAGTGTCTTGAATCGAAAGCCGAAATCGGATACTTGAATCCTTGGAATCATTTTACCCTTATTTGATCACAAAAGCTTTTTGCATTTTCGCTAGATAATTGAAATTGAATTTACTCTCACCAAATCCCTAAGTTCGACTCTGGAATTCTTACCTCACTACAGCCGATCCGTACACTGCGAGTTCGCTTTGCTTTGAGTTCTAGATATAAATTTAAGAATTTGACGCACACACCTTTTCGAGCGAACAAGTTTTTGGTGCCGTTGCCGGGGATTTGGTCTAGACCAAATTCGGTTTTCGGTTGTCTAGCTTGAGAGCTCTTGCTCTTGTGATTTGATTTGTCTACTTGAGTGATCTTTGCATGTTCTTTAGGTATATGCGAAAGACTAGATCCACTAAAGATCTAGTTCCTTTCAATCCCGAATTGGAGAAAACTTTGAGAAGAAAGTTGAAGGAAAAGAAAATGGCCGAGAACAATGAGAGAAACCTCCAAGATGAACTGAACGAAGCTCAACGCCAACTTTAGTTGAGTGAGAAAGCACATCTAGATGCTGAAACGAGTCATCAATTTCAGATTCATGAACTAAAAGCTATGATGTTGGACATGAAGTTGGAATTGAACGAATCCAGGAAGAAGAAGAAAGTCAAGACACCGACTAAATCCATTAGGAATGACTCATCCGATGATGAAGAACTTGACCCGGACATGCCGGAACTTGAGGAGATCGATCCACTACTTCATCCTGTTCGAAACACCCCAAAACCACGGGTTAACTTGTTCCTCGCCTCCCAACTAGGGATGTGAGAGTTGCTAATGAAGGTGATAGACCCCGAACTTTGGGGCAACGGATGGACCCAATTCAGCAACCACGCCGTCTAGGTGTGGATTTCGGAGCTGAAGACATCCAGGAGTTTAGCTTCTCACCACAAGTTATCACCATGGTTCGCCAAAGTCAATATGGCGGAGCAAGTACTGAATCTCCACATCAACACTTGCAGAATTTCGAGATTCTCATGGAGACAATGAAGCCGAAGAAGGCTACTACAAGCAATTACAAGATCAAACCGTTCTTCTTTTCTTTGAAGGACAAGGCTCTAGCTTGGTACCAAACACTTCCAGCTGCAAAGATGGCTACATGGGAGGAATTGTCTTCGGAATTCCTCACCAAGTTCTTCCTGCCATCCAAAACGGCGGAATTGAGAGGTAAGATAAACGCTTTTTGTATGAAAACTAACGAAATTTTGTTTCAATCTTGGGAAAGGTTTCAAGATCTCTTGTTGGATTGCCCACACCATGGCATTTCAAAGCTGGAATTGTTGGAGATCTACTACAAAGGATTGGATGTGGAAACACAATTCAATCTCCAATCTCTCTCTTGTGGCACATTCATGGACATGAGAGAGGATGACGCTTGGGACTTCATTGAGAAGCAAGTCCAAGTGATTGAGAAGTATTCCCACCGGAAGGCGGAACCAAATAGCCGGAATCAAGGTGATCCAGGAGTTAAATTGAACCAAGCTTCTCAAACACAAATATTTTCCCTCAACAATGAAATCAAAGAGTTGAAGGAAGTAATCAAAACGAGTCTTCAAAGACTAAGGAGCAGGAAGCCAACTATATGGGAAGGGATAACGATCTAAGGAATGACTACCGGCACAACAACCGGAACTCTAACTGGAACAACAACAATAGGAACTCCAATAGCAACCATTGGAGGTCGAATCAACAAGCTCCAGGTAATCCTTATTCCCATGCTGAAAAAGCTCTAACACCTCCATTTTCCTCTACTCCTTTGAAAAGCCAGAAACAATCATCAAATGGATCGAACAAACCCGATCCCATGTTGGAGACGATCCTAGGGAAACTACAAGGATTGGAGAGCTATATAACTTCGGTTGATAAAGCTCACAAAGCTTTGGAAAGCCAAGTATTTAACAAGGCCGGAGAAGTTCCAAGAGACCAAGGGAAACTTCCCGGGAAGACGGAAGATAACCCAAAGGGAAGGGTTATGGCAATTACTACTAGGAGTGGCGTAACAACTACTGATCCTCAACCTAAAGTAGTTGAAACCACCACCAAAGAAGGAAAAGAAAAGGAGAAGGAAGACGTCTATATTCCTCCTCCCGCCTACAAACCACCGCTACCATTTTCTCATTCTAGAGCGCGAGCGCGCTTAGATAAACACTTTGGTAAGTTTGTTGAGCTAATGAGTAAATTGCATATTAATATACCGTTTATGGATGCAATTTTAGGTATGCCGGCTTGTGGGAAATTCCTCAAGGAGATCCTCTCTAACAAGAGGAAATTAGAAGACATTGGAGAAGTCAAGATGAGTATGGAGTCATCCGAACTCATCAAGACTATGACGGAGAATATGCCACCGAAGCTCCGTGATCCAGGATCCTTTTGCATACCCATCACTTTGGGAGAGGCTACTTATGATGCACTTTGCGACCTTGGGGCGAGTGTGAGTATCATACCACTTGCTCTATGCAAAGCAGTTGGTCTAGGAGAGCCTAGACCGGTGAAGATCACACTCTACATGGCTGATCGTTCCACCACTAAGCCAGTAGGGCTTCCAGAAGACATTCCTGTAAAACTTGGTAAGTTTTACATTCCTATAGATTTTGTCGTTCTTGACATCCCTGCAGATTATCCGGTTCCCATCATTCTTGGGAGACCATTCCTTGCAACATCCGGATGCATGGTAGATTGCAAGAATGGCCAGCTATCTTTCAATATAGGTGAAGAGAAGGTGGAATTCATACTCTCTTCCTTAATCAAGGAGCCAGCCTTGAGAGACGATGTCTTTGATATCTTTGATGAAGAAGAGTCTAGAGAGGTAGTAAGTTCAATCTTAATGAAAGACCCTCTTCAAAAGGTTCTTAGTATGAGCATCATGGATGAAGGAGTAGAACATGATTGCGATGAGGATGTGAAAGCATTAGATGATATGGAGGAATAACCAAGAACAAGATTTGAAGAACTAGAATTAACTCCGGAAATTGTGAAAAAAAATCGACTTGCATAAATTAAATCGTCCGATTTTGGAAAAGGCAACCCGATTTTTGACAACAGAAAGAAAAATCGTGCCTCAGATCGTCCGATTTACTTCAGGGGAGGTCGATCCAGTGGGAAATTTTCTGGATTCTCCAAACTTCACCGCAGTTGTTCTCAACTCTAATGATACATCATCCCCACCTTTAGAGGCTTCTCCCACGACATCCGAAGGTCATGAATCATCATCAATCAAGGCACCTCCATCTTTGGAATTGAAGCCACTCCCCACGCATTTAAGGTACGCATTTCTTGGCATTAATTCTACATATCCGGTCATAGTTAATGCGAAACTGAATGATGCTGAACTAGAGAAACTTATGCATGTTCTAAGGCAACATAGGAGAGCATTAGGTTATACTATTGATGATTTAGTAGGAATAAAACCTTCCCTATGTATGCACAAAATTCTAATGGAAGAGGATTACAAACCTTCACGCCAACCTCAAAGACGGTTAAATCCGGTCATGAAAGAGGTTGTGAAGAAAGAAATCCTTAAGCTACTTGATGCAGGTATCATCTTTCCTATTTCCGATAGCAAATGGGTGAGTCCAGTACAAGTCGTACCAAATAAAGGAGGCATTACCGTTTTTGCCAACAAAAACAACGAACTTATCCCCACACGGACAGTTACAGGGTGGCGAATGTGCATCGACTACCGTAAACTGAACGTGGCTACTAGGAAGGACCACTTTCCCCTTCCTTTTATTGATCAAATGTTGGAAAGGTTAGCCCAACATTCTTACTTTTGTTATCTAGATGGATATAACGGTTTCTTTCAGATTCCCATTCACCCGGATGATCAAGAGAAGACTACTTTCACGTGCCCTTGGGGTACGTTTGCTTATAGAAGAATGCCATTCGGTCTATGCAACGCTCCAGCCACCTTCAAAAGGTGTATGATAGCAATCTTCTCCGAATACGTAGAGAATATCATGGAAGTCTTCATGGACGACTTTTCGGTATATGGTTCTTCCTTTGATAATTGTCTCTCTAACCTTTCACTAGTTCTTAAGAGATGTGAGGACACTAACTTGGTCTTAAACTGGGAAAAGTGTCATTTCATGGTCACCGAAAGAATTGTGTTAGGTCATCTAATATCACAAAGAGGAATAGAGGTTGATAGAGCTAAGATAGAAACTATTGAAAAGTTACCTCCTCCCTCTTCTGTAAAAGGAATAAGAAGCTTCTTAGGACATGCAGGCTTCTATAGGAGATTCATAAAGGATTTTTCTAAGATTTCAAAACCTTTGACTAATCTTTTGATGAAAGATGCAACTTTCGAATTTTCGAAGGATTGTTTAGATGCTTTTTGCAGGATCAAAGAAGCTTTGATTTCAGCGCCAATCATCCAACCACCCGATTGGAACCTTCCTTTCGAGGTTATGTGCGATGCAAGCGATGTCGCTATAGGAGCCGTTCTTGGACAGAAGAAAGATGGTCGCACTCATGCCATCTACTATGCTAGCAAAACGCTAGACGAGGCTCAATACAACTATGCCACCACGGAAAAGGAACTCTTAGTTGTAGTTTACGCTTTTGAAAAGTTTCGTTCCTATCTTGTAGGTGCAAAAGTGATTGTCTATACAGATCATTCGGCAATACGCTACTTATTCACGAAGAAGAATGCGAAGCCAAGGCTTCTAAGATGGATCTTACTCTTACAAGAGTTTGATTTGGAAATTCGTGATAAGAAAGGGTCGGAAAACTCTGTTGCTGACCATCTTAGTCGTCTTCCGCAACTCACCGACGAGACGGATGAACTTCCTATAGACGACTCATTCCCTGACGAGCAACTACATGAGATCGAAGAGTGTCTTCAACACATCTCAAAAGGTAATGATCCATGGTTTGCTGACATTGTGAATTACCTTGTTTGTCAGGAGATTCCACCCGGACTTTCATATGCTCAAAGGAAGAAGTTCTTTAGAGACGTCCGGCATTTCTATTGGAACGAACCTCTTCTATTCAAACAAGGTCCCGATGGCATATACAGGAGATGCATCCCGAAGATGAGGTGGATAGTGTCATCTGTCATTGCCATTCCCTACCATGTGGCGGACATGCTAGTTCCCACAAGACTAGTGCTAAGGTACTTCGTTCCGGCTTCTTTTGGCCTACACTATTCAAAGATGTGCAAAAGTTTGTTGTTGCTTGTGATGCTTGTCAAAGGACAGGTAATATATCAAGGAGGAATGAGATGCCTCTCAACAGCATACAAGAAGTAGAGTTCTTCGATGTATGGGGCGTAGATTTTATGGGACCTTTCCCATCTTCATGCGGAAACCAATATATACTTCTTGCCGTAGACTATGTCTCAAGATGGGTAGAGGCAATCGCTTCTCCTACTAATGATGCAATGGTAGTGGTGAAGTTCTTCAATAGAACGATCTTCCCAAGGTTCGGAACTCCCCGAACCATCATTAGTGACGGAGGAACGCATTTCACATCCCGTCGATTTCAGACTCTATTGGCTAAGTATGGGATGACCCATAAGATAGCTACACCATACCATCCGCAAACTAGCGGACAAGTTGAGATATCCAATAGAGAAATTGTTAGCATGAAATATTGTGATACTTTAGTCACGTTTTCTAAACGTATTTGATTCATATTGATAGTCTTTGATTGAACATTGTTGCATAAGTGAGGTAGTTTTCCTATATTGTCGATATGGATGTCTACACTAGTTCCATGTTGATTATAGGTACTTAAGAGCTATTTCCGAATGGAATCGAGCAAAGAAGAGTTGATTTGATATGTCCATGGATTGAGGGCATTCTTAGGAGCAAATTGGAGTCTAACTTGAGGAATGCACGAGGCTAGGGAAGAATCACGTTCTTGCCCTAAACCACGCTCTAAAATACGGCCGTACTACAAACCACGTTCAGTTCCACGGCCGTGGAAGTATGCCAGAGAAGCGTGATGCATTCCAGTAACTATTACGGTCGTGGAACATATGGTGCAAACCGTGACCTAATCCACGCTCTAAATTACGGTCGTGGAAACTTCCACGACCGTGACCTTGGCGATCTTTTTCGCCACACTTTGAAGCCACGATCTTTTGAAGATTGGGCCGGGCCGATATTTTATCTTGCCCTATAAAAAGACGGGCAAAGGGAGATTCCGTCATCGACGCATAGGACGGCTTACATCTTCGCTTAGGAGGAGAATCCATGCTATCATCGCATAACCGCTATTGCAGCTTATCGACGCTTACCCTCGTTTAGAAGCATTTGGAGATCTCGTTGGAGATCAAAGTTCGTGCTTGGATTTGCCCTAATCTCGCACTTGGTGGAGATTATTGTCGGGATTTCCATATTTCCCGGATTGACGGAAGATTCGGAAGGTTTCTTGCAAGAAGACTTCTCTTCTTGTTTAGGTTTGATTTAGAAGACGGATTGACATCCCGTTCTTTCTTCTTTCCTAAGATTGTGTTTGTTTGTTCTATTACGGATCTTGCGACGATATTTGTTCTTGATTGTGACTTGAGATTGGTTGAGGTTTATTGAAAGTTCTTGAAAGTTTTCATCTTTCTATCTTTTAATTCTTGAATTGATATCAACATGACTGTTATTGACTAAAAACCCTTAACAATTCTAAGGTGAAGGGTTGATAGTTGTGGCTTAGATGATGATAGATCGATCGCAAATAGATTAGACCCTGAGAGTTCGAGAGAATTGTCGACAAACCCTAAATTACGGGCTGTTCTTGAGTTCCACGACCGTGGACTCTGAAGATCCAACCGTAATTTCCCTTAAGTTTACGAACCTGCTTTTACTTTAATCCAAAGTTAAAGATTTGCTTTAACTTAGTTTAGACTTGTCTTTTCTAGGTGGTAGTGAAGCCTCAACAACCTCTACCTCGATCGTGGATGTCACAACCTCAATCGGTTAAGTTATTCTTGATCCTTGGATTATAAGTTTGGGTATTTGACACTAATTCTCACCTTTAGAATCTTTCTATATTGAGCCTCAACAACCTGTATAGAGAGTATCTTGTAGGTGAGTCATATAAGGTTTTTGGAACTTCACCGTACGATTACCTTACATTAGTATACCTTTGCATATCTCAACTCTGTCTTTATATCATTAAGTATATCTTGAATCGATTGCCACAGCTGAATACTTGGATCTTTAGGATTGTTGTTTTCCCAATATTTGCAAAACTCTCATACTAACTCGCTTGATAATCTACAATCGAATTTGTTCCCACCCAAATCCCTGTGTTCGATACTCTGGAATTCTTGCTTAACTACGTCGATCCGTACACTGCGGGTTCGCTGCTTGATTCTAGTTTTATAAATTTAAAGCTTATTTGCACACACCTTTAGGGGCGAACAAGTTTTTGGCGCCGTTGCCGGGGATTTGGTTTCGGCCGAATTCGGTAGCCGGTTGTCAAGCTTGGGAGCTTGCTCTCGCTATTTGATATTACTTTGAGTGCATGCGCAGGTCTAGGAACACCGAAGATCTCTTACCTCTTGATCAAGAGCTAGAAAACTTTAAGGCAAAAACGCAAGGAAAAGAAGATGGCTGAAGAACACGAACGTGATCTTCAAGCGGAGTTGGCGGAGAAAGAAGCTCAACTCCAATGGAATGAGAACCTCCGCCGGGATGAAACGGATCGTCATCAATCCGAAATCAGCAAACTACAGGATACGATGTTCCAAATGAGGATAGAGTTGAGCGACCTTAAGAATAAAGGAAGCAAGAAATCCTCAAGGAGGGGATCAAGAACTAGAAGAAGAAGTCACTCATCCGCTGATGATAGTGACTCTTCCATGCCACCGTTAGAAGAGATTGATCCCACGATCAATATGAATCCTTTCCATCCACAAGGAGCTGCTAATCGCCGTGTTCCACCTAGGAATGTGAGGGTCGAACGTGTGGATAATGAGCCAAGAACTCTTGGCCAGCGGATGGATCCAACACAACAACCACGCCGCTTGGGCGTGAATTTTGATGCTGAAGATGTGCAAGGGTTTAGCTTTAACCCTCAAGTTATTACTCTTGTTCGCCAAAACCAGTTTGGCGGTACAAGCGCTGAATCTCCACACCAACACTTGCAAAACTTTGAGTGTATGATGGAGACGATGAGACCGAAGAATGCTACTACCAACAGCTACAAGCTCAAACCCTTCTTCTTCTCTTTGAAGGGGAAAGCGTTGTCTTGGTACCAAGCTCTTCCTAGTGGGAAACTAGATACGTGGGAAGACCTTTCCGCGGAGTTCCTCACCAAATTCTTTCCGCCTTCCAAAACGGCGGAACTTAGAGGTAAGATTAATGCTTTTTCCATGAGACCTAACAAAAGTTTGTTTCAATCTTGGAAAAGGTTTCAGGATTTGCTCTTGGATTGCCCTCATCATGGCATATCCAAGCTTGCCTTGCTGGAGATTTATTACAAGGGGCTGGATGCGGGAACGCAATTCAACCTCCAATCCCTCTAATGTGGAACCTTCATGGACATGAGAGAAGATGACGCTTGAGACTTCATTGAGAAGCAAGCAAGAGTCATAGAGAAGTATTCCCACCGGAAAGTGGAGGGAAATCGTGTGGAGCAAGGAGCAAAGCTCACACATGAAGCTCAAAATCAGATTTTCTCCCTCAACAATGAGATCAAAGAGTTGAAGGAGGCTATCAAGACCAACTTCCCAAAGCAACAAGGGAAAGATGTTGGTTATTTGGGCAACAACAATGGCGGTGATAACACAAACCGCAACAACAACAACAACAACCGGAACAACAATTGGAACAACAATAGGGGTTCAAACAACAACAATTGGCGCCCTAATCAACAAAATTCCGGTAACTCTTACCCTTCCAATTCTAATTCACTAACTCCACCTTCCTCTTCCTCTACTCCTTTGAGAAGCCAGGGGAAAACATCAAATGGAGGAAACACTTCGGGAAAGGAGAAGCCCGATCCCATGTTGGAGACGATTTTGGGAAAGCTTCAAGGGTTGGAGAACCGCATCATAAAGGTTGATGATCAAATCTCTAAGGTTGATAAAGCTCAAAAGGTTTTAGAAAACCAAATGTTCAACCATGCGGAGGAAGTTCCTAGGAATCAAGGGAAGCTTCCAGGAAAGACGGAGGACAACCCTAAAGGAAGGGTGATGACGATAACAACTAGGAGCGGAGTGACTACTACCGATCCGCATCCTACGTTCGTTGAAGTCCCCGTAGAGAAAGACAAGGGGAAGGAGAAGGAAGATGTCTATGTTCCTCCTCCAGCTTACAAACCTCCCCTACCATTCCCTCAATTTAGAGCGCGAACGCGCCTAGATAAACAATTCGGTAAGTTCATAGAACTCATGAGTAAGCTGCATATTAATATACCCTTCATTGATGCTATTGTAGGTATGCCGGCTTATGGCAAGTTCTTGAAGGAGCTCCTCTCCAACAAGAGGAAGCTAGAAGATTTTGGTGAGGTCAAGATGAGTTCGGATTCTTCGGATCTCATCAAGACCATGAAGGAGAAAATGCCCCCAAAATTGAAGGATCCGGGGTCATTTTGTATTCCCATTGGAGTGGGAGATGTCACATACGACGCTTTATATGACTTAGGAGCAAGTGTGAGCATCATACCACTTGCATTGTGCAGGAAGATCGGTTTAGGCGACCCTAAACCGGTGAAGATGACGTTATACATGGCGGATCGATCCATCACTCGCCCCGTCGGTATTGTGGAAGACGTCCCGGTCAAGCTAGGTAAATTCTTTGTTCCCATTGATTTTGTCGTACTTGACATTCCTGCAGATAGTCCGGTCCCGATCATACTCGGAAGACCGTTTCTTGCAACTTCCGGCTGCATGGTCGATTGCAAGAATGGGAGACTCGCTTTTGATATAGGAGAAGAGAAATTAGAGTTCGTCCTTTCCACTCTAGTGAAGGAGCCAATCTTCGATGAAGATATCTACGATGTCCAAGATGAAGACGGTTTATCTAGGGAGGAGGTAAGTGTGATTCTCTTTAACGATCCTTTACAAAAAGTCATTACTATGAGTCTAACAGATGTAGGAGAAGAGGAAGAGTGCAAAGAGGAAATTGAAGCCTTGGAAGCACAAGAAGAGATGCATGAAGAGGAGTTTGAGAAACTCCACGATGAAGCTGAAAACGTGAGAATTCACGGTCATACATTGTATTCCACGGCCGTGGATTTCACAACCAAAAACATCCTTCACTCCAGGGGATTACACGGCCGTGGAGAAGATGTGACAACCGTATTTCCCTTCCACGCCCTAAACCACGGCCGTGGAGGACAAGGTCCACCCGTAATTTTGGCCGTGGAAGAGAGTGATCGGGGCATTTCTTCAACTTCTTCTGATTCTTCTCCAGCATACTCAACACCCTTAGAAACTTCTAAGGAGACATCGGATGCTTCTCAAGGATCGTTGGAAGCTCCGAAAGAAATGGAACTCAAACCACTTCCTACTCATCTAAGGTACGCTTTTCTAGGATCTAATTCTACCTTTCCGGTTATCGTTAGTTCCGAACTAAGCATAGATGAACATGAACAGCTCATGATTGTCCTTAAGAAACATAGGAAAGCCATAGGCTATACTATTGAGGACTTAGTAGGAATTAAACCCACCCTATGCATGCATAAGATATTAATGGAGGAAGACTTTAGAACTTCAAGACAACCTCAAAGGCGGTTGAATCCGACCATGAAGGAGGTTGTCAAGAAGGAAATTCTTAAACTTCTTGATGCAGGTATCATCTACCCTATTTCCGATAGTAAGTGGGTGAGCCCAGTTCAAGTAGTTCCGAAGAAGGGAGGAATGACGGTCATCACCAACAAAAACAACGAACTCATTCCTACCCGAACCGTGACTGGATGGCGGATGTGCATAGACTACCGCAAGCTCAACAATGCAACGCGGAAAGATCACTTTCCACTGCCATTCATTGATCAAATGCTTGAAAGGTTAGCACAACACTCACATTTTTGCTACCTTGACGGTTATAGTGGCTTCTTTCAGATTCCGATACATCCGGACGATCAGGAGAAGACCACATTCACGTGCCCGTGGGGTACGTTTGCCTATAGGAGAATGCCGTTCGGGCTTTGCAACGCCCCAACTACCTTCTAACGGTGCATGATGGCCATCTTCTCCAAATACGTAGAGGAAATCATGGAATTCTTCATGGACGACTTCTCCGTATACGGTTCCTCTTTTAACGATTGCCTTTCTAACCTTTCTCTTGTTTTACAAAGGTGTGAAGACACTAACCTAGTTCTTAATTGGGAGAAGTGTCAATTCATGGTTAAGGAAGGAATCGTATTAGGTCACTTAGTCTCTAGTAGAGGGATAGAGGTAGACAAGGCTAAGATAGAGACCATAGAGAAACTTCCTCCCCCAATTTCGGTGAAAGGGATAAGAAGTTTCCTAGGACATGCTGGATTTTATAGACGTTTCATTAAGGACTTTTCTAAGATATCAAAACCTCTCACTAATCTATTGATGAAGGATGCGGTTTTTGAGTTTTCGCAGGAATGTTTGGATGCGTTTAACACCATTCGGCAAGCTCTAATTTCAGCACCTATTATCCAACCTCCGGATTGGACTCTTCCCTTTGAGATTATGTGCGATGCTAGTGACGTAGCAATTGGAGCTGTTCTTCGACAACGAAAGGAAGGGCGAACCCACGCCATATACTATGCTAGCAAGACGCTAGATGAAGCGCAGCTCAACTACGCCACTACCGAAAAAGAGTTTTTAGCCATTGTCTACGCTATTGACAAGTTTCGCTCTTATCTTGTAGGTGCAAAGGTGATAGTCTACACGGATCATGCTGCGATCCGGTACCTCCTTGCGAAGAAAGATGCGAAGCCAAGGCTAATTAGATGGATTCTTCTCCTACAAGAATTCGATCTTGAGATCCGCGACAAGAAAGGCTCGGAAAATTCTGTTGCGGATCATTTGAGTCGCCTAACACATCTAGAGGACGACCATTTACCCATTGATGACTCCTTTCCGGACGAACACTTACACATCATAGAGGAGTGCATCAACGTGATCTCCAAAGGTAACGAACCATGGTTTGCTGATTTTGTTAACTATTTGGTTTGCCAGGAGATACCGCTCGGACTATCCTACGCACAAAGGAAGAAGTTCTTTAAGGACGTCCGGGAATACTATTGGAACGAGCCTCTCCTCTTTAAGAGAGGTCCGGATGGCATCATTCGGCGATGTGTCCCGGAAGATGAGATGCAAAGTGTCATCCGCCATTGTCATTCACTACCTTGTGGAGGACACGCTAGTTCGAACAAGACTAGCACAAAGGTATTGCAATCTGGATTCTTTTGGCCAACTTTATTTAGAGATGTGCAATCCTTTGTCTCTTGCTGCGATGCTTGTCAAAGAATAGGCAATATTTCTAGAAGGAATGAGATGCCCCTCAACAACATCCAAGAGGTGGAGATTTTCGACGTTTGGGGAGTTGATTTCATGGGACCATTCCCATCCTCTTGTGGAAACCAATACATACTATTGGCGGTAGATTACGTTTCTAGATGGGTGGAAGCAATTGCCTCTCCCACAAATGATTCCATGGTGGTGGTTAAGTTCTTCAACAAGACCATCTTTCCGCGATTCGGGACATCAAGGACGATCATTAGTGATGGAGGCTCTCACTTCATAGCCCGTCGCTTTGAAGCTCTTCTAGCTAAGTATGGGGTTACTCACAAGGTCGCTACCCCTTACCATCCACAAACGAGTGGCCAAGTTGAGATCTCAAATAGGGAGATCAAAGGAATCCTAGAGAAGACGGTTTCAAGGACTAGGAAGGATTGGTCCTTGAAGCTAGATGATGCATTATGGGCGTACCGGACTGCGTACAAGACTCCCATAGGAACCACGCCATACAATCTTGTGTATGGAAAGTCTTGTCACTTGCCGGTAGAGTTGCAGCACAAAGCGTTTTGGGCTATCAAGTGGCTGAATTTCGGAATGAAGGAAGCGGGAGAGAAGCGTCTCCTAGACATCAATAAGCTGGACGAACTCCGCTTGAACGCTTATGAAAACGCTAAGATCTACAAGGAGAGGGCAAAGCGTTGGCATGATAAGCATATCATTCCAAAGGACTTCAAAGAAGGAGATCAAGTTCTCCTCTTTAATTCAAGACTTTGCCTCTTTCCAGGTAAGCTTAAATCCCGTTGGACCGGACCCTTTCTAATTAAACGTATTTTCCCCCATGGTGCAGTTGAAGTATGGGGTGAAGCGAGCGGAAGTTTTAAGGTGAACGGCCAACGACTCAAGAAGTATACGCCGGAACTCCAAGCTGAGGAGTTCGCACCTATTGCACTCGAATAAGTGCGAGATTGGTCTAGCTACGGACCTTAAACAAAGCGCTTCTTGGGAGGCAACCCAAGGTATTGCATTTTCGTTTTTTGTCTCGATTCATAGTTTAGCTTAATATAGACGTTTTTGCTTTGTATTTGCCTCGATTTTCTTCCGGTATGTTCGTGTTTTTGGTTGTAGGATCGATGGAAAAGGAAAAGGGAAGAATAATGTCGAAGAAAAGTGACGAAATTTGGACTTTGGAGCTTTACAGAGGGTTCCACGGTCTAAATTACGGTCGTCATAATTACAGTGCCCGTAATTTCCAAAAGCCTTTGAAAAATCACCAAAACCACGGTTCCGTACACTTCCACGGCCATGGAACACCCCGACAGACCGTGATTTTCAAAAATTTTTCCGGCCACTATATAAGCCACTTTCTTCACAAAAACCACCCAAAACCCCTCTTTCCACGACCTAAGTGCCGAAACCTCACGACCCCCTCTCAAATCTTCGTTTTCTAATCGTTTTCAACGATTCTTCGTCCTAAACTGCAGCAAATTCAACCACAAACAAGATCCAAGCGACAAACCGAGCGGAAATCCATCAACAAACGCACAATTCGGATTTTTCAATCCGAAAAAGAGGTTTATTCTTTCTTCTTGATTCTTGCCAATTTGGTTCGTTTTTGCTATAGATTTTTAGGAAGAACTGATAGAGACTGGAAGGAATTAGGCTAGGACTGCTTGTTATGGTGATTGATTGCTGATTTGCTGAGATTTGTGATTTTCTGAGATGAATCACGGTCTCTGGGTAAACCACGGCCGTAATTCTTGAAGAACAGATCGTAATTTTTGAGCAGAATGGATTTTGTGAGAAGAGTTTCGGGAAGGATAAAAGAGAAGAAGGGTAACCAGAATAAGAAAAGGAAGGGTAATCCCTCCTCATCATCATCCTCTAGGGAACCACCATCCTCACCTTCACCACCATCTTCACCCTCACCTCCATCCTCACCTCCTCACCCTAGAATCCCGACCATACATGAGAACCATCTCGCTGCATTTGAGAAGATCCAGAAGAGGGCAGTGATTGGCCCTAGATATTTGTTGTTGGAGGATCTAGCTCCTCTCAACATTGTGGAGGATCTTACTTGGCTCTTGGATAGAGCCGGATTAGTTGTCTTCTCGGCTATCCGAGAAGACGCATATGAGGAGATTACACGGGAGGTTGTGATATCCTTTGAGCACAACCACGTAGATAGGACCGTCTCTTTCCGCCTTATGGAGAGAGACTACCATTTGAGTATCCGTGAGTTTGGGACCATTTTCGGGTTCCATGAGACCTTCAATGGTCGATTTCCGAGTGGCGTTTACGCCAAAGACTTTTGGAAGGAGGTTGCGATGATATACGCCGACGAGGACCGTTGGCAACCCGCTGATACCAAAGCTAGATTGATGTACCATCTAGCTTTGAAGATAGCTCACCGTGTTCTTTCAGAGTGTCTCTTTCCTAGGACGGAGACGCCCCAAAAGATCAAGACGGATGAGCTATTCTTGCTTTACTCCATGCTTTATGGACGCCGTGCAGATTGTGCTACTCTCTTGGCTGCTACTATGAGCAAGCTCAAGAACAAGGCGAAGGGAAACATCGGATATGGTGGGATAGTTACCCACATTGCTAGGAGTTTTGGTGTTGATTTTTCTGCGTGCACCCGCATACCGGCCGTACCTTTAGGGTTACATGCCTTCATGGTTAGGGGTCTCATCTTCCCCACACATAGAGGTCCGCCTTATGCGGGCATGCCCTGGGAGAGTAGGACGGGTAGGGGTAATGAGTGGCTGCCGGAGTACTCCATTATGGCGGGACGCCATAATTGGAAGGATACGTTCGCTGCTATGCACGCGAACAGGATAGTAGCTCCCTCTTATGTCCCACCACCGGTTGTCGAGGAGGAGGATATGGGAGATCATTTTGAGAGTAGAGGAGGAGCGGAGCAGGAGTTTGGCATGTTTCCGGACCAGCCGGAGGCGGCCTCAGATGTACCTAGACGCTCTCCACGTCCAGCTAGAGCCTCAGGCTCGTCATCTCGCCGCACTAGCGTGAGTTAGAGGCCTACGTGGATGACCACACCTCCCACATGGTATGACATTCCCCCTCCTTGGTCTACAGAGCAGCCAGCACCACCACCAACACCAGCACCATCCGACTCCCCAGCATGGTACAGTCACGCCCCGGGATGGTACGAGCAGATGCCGGATTGAGCTACCGGACTTTCAGAGAGAGTTGGAGCATTGGAGATCCGAGCCGATGCTAGAGACGGACGCCTCGACGACCTCGACCACATGATGAGGACGTCTACCGCCAGCAGTTTGGGCGGCCCTACGACTCCAGCTTCTCTCCATTCCCGCCTCCGCCGGCGCCGCAGTGATTTGATGCATGACCGTTCACTTTAGACATTCCACCGCCACATTGTGAGTTTCTTTTTCTTTTCTTTCTCTTCTTTCTTTCTTATGAACATTAGGGACAATGTTCGTCCTAAGTATGGGGTGGGATGTACTAAAAGTTTGTAATAACTCTACTTACTATGTTCGCTTTCATTTGAGACTATCATTGCATGTTCATTATGTGTTGCACGTTTCCTTATTGCATTGCATGAAAAATAACTTGAAAAACCCATAAAAATTGAAAAATTTTGAAAATTTTGTTTGTGCTTCTAATGAATTGAGATGATTTCCATGATAATCATTACTTGTGAATGGAGTTTGAAAACAATTGCATGCTTAAAAGAATAGTGAATCGAAAAGGATTTGAATGAATGAATTATACCTCTTTTGCAAGTTTCATAATGTGATTATGTTACCTAAATCATGCTAAGAAATTGAAGTTGAAATCACGTTATAAGTTCCTATACTTCTTGTTGAGATGATTAAGGCAATTCGATACTTTCTTTCTTCTTTCTTTTGATCATTTTAGCTCCTCATTGAAATATTGACCTCCTTTACCTATCCGGGAATTTTGGAAAAGTGAATGAAAAAGGCATGTTTGATGTGGGAGGGCCATGAGAGCAATTATTTGCAATCAAATGAATAGAAAGAAATTGTAGGTTTGGGGAAGTCAATCATGACGATGAGTAACTCGGCACCATTCACATAGCCGGGTGTTTGTGTCTTGCCAAAGTCGAATTGAGCGATATTCCTATCGGATTATGGTATGTGCGCTAAGGGTTTGAGGCATCTCATGAAAATTGAGAAACGGCAATCTCCTAGGCTTCGGTTTTTGTGCACCTCTATCCATAACTCCAAAAGTAAAGTCGAAAAATGAAAAGAAGAGAGCGAAGCTCTAAGCTGAAGTGTTGCGGAAACCGTAAAAGAAGAAGAAGGTAGTTGCCCACTTTTCCGGATTCAAGCACCACATTACCTAAAGGTTTCCTTCCCTTCCACATTCTAGACCTTTTCTTTGAAAGTCCTTAAGATCAAAAGAATGTTATATGACTTTGTGATCTAAATTGAAGTTTCTTGTGATTGATTTTGATAATGTTTGAAGGTTATGATGCTTGTTTAGAAGCTTAATTGATTCATGAGTTCTCTTTGCTTCTTACTCTTTGATAAGTGTGTGAAAGTTTGATAAACGATTGAAGCAAGGTTTGAGAATGATCTACTCTTTAGAGGGCACATTCATCCAAAAGAAGGTACACATATTTCATCCTAACTCTTGTTTTTAAAAGCTTTTGAGAGACCTTGCTTAGGGACAAGCAAGTTGCAAGTATGGGGTTATTTGTTAGCATGAAATATTGTGATACTTTAGTCACGTTTTCTAAACGTATTTGATTCATATTGATAGTCTTTGATTGAACATTGTTGCATAAATGAGGTAGTTTTCCTATATTGTCGATATGGATGTCTACACTAGTTCGATGTTGATTATAGGTACTTAAGAGCTATTTCCGAACGGAATCGAGCAAAGAAGAGTTGATTTGATATGTCCATGGATTGAGGGCATTCTTAGGAGCAAATTGGAGTCTAACTTGAGGAATGCACGAGGCTAGGGAAGAATCACGTTCTTGCCCTAAACCACGCTCTAAAATACGGCCGTACTACAAACCACGTTCAGTTCCACGGCCGTGGAAGTATGCCAGAGAAGCGTGATGCATTCCAGTAGCTATTACGGTCGTGGAACATATGGTGCAAACCGTGACCTAATCCACGCTCTAAATTACGGTCGTGGAAACTTCCACGACCGTGATCTTGGCGATCTTTTTCGCCACACTTTGAAGCCACGATCTTTTGAAGATTGGGCCGGGCCGATTTTTATCTTGCCCTATAAAAAGACGGGCAAAGGGAGATTCCGTCATCGACGCATAGGACGGCTTACATCTTCACTTAGGAGGAGAATCCATGCTATCATCGCATAACCGCTATTGCAGCTTATCGACGCTTACCCTCGTTTAGAAGCATTTGGAGATCTCGTTGGAGATCAAAGTTCGTGCTTGGATTTGCCCTAATCTCGCACTTGGTGGAGATTATTGTTGGGATTTCCATATTTCCCAGATTGACGGAAGATTCGAAAGGTTTCTTGCAAGAAGACTTCTCTTCTTGTTTAGGTTTGATTTAGAAGACGGATTGACATCCCGTTCTTCCTTCTTTCCTAAGATTGTGTTTGTTTGTTCTATTACGGATCTTGCGACGATATTTGTTCTTGATTGTGACTTGAGATTGGTTGAGGTTTATTGAAAGTTCTTGAAAGTTTTCATCTTTCTATCTTTTAATTCTTGAATTGATATCAACATGACTGTTATTGGCTAAAAACCCTTAACAATTCTAAGGTGAAGGGTTGATAGTTGTGGCTTAGATGATGATAGATCGATCGCAAATAGATTAGACCCTGAGAGTTCGAGAGAATTGTCGACGAACCCTAAATTACGGGCTGTTCTTGAGTTCCACGACCGTGGACTCTCAAGATCCAACCGTAATTTCCCTTAAGTTTACGAACCTGCTTTTACTTTAATCCAAAGTTAAAGATTTGCTTTAACTTAGTTTAGACTTGTCTTTTCCTAGGTGGTAGTGAAGCCTCAACAACCTCTACCTCGATCGTGGATGTCACAACCTCAATCGGTTAAGTTAGTCTTGATCCTTGGATTACAAGTTTGGGTATTTGACACTAATTCTCACCTTTAGAATCTTTCTATATTGAGCCTCAACACCATGTATAGAGAGTATCTTGTAGGTGAGTCATATAAGGTTTTTGGAACTTCACCGTACGATTAACTTACATTAGTATACCTTTGCATATCTCAACTCTGTCTTTATATCATTAAGTATATCTTGAATCGATTGCCACGGCTGAATACTTGGATCTTTAGGATTGTTGTTTTCCCAATATTTGCAAAACTCTCATACTTACTCGCTTGATAATCTGCAATCGAATTTGTTCCCACCCAAATCCCTGTGTTCGATACTCTGGAATTCTTGCATAACTACGTCGATCCGTACACTGCGGGTTCGCTGCTTGATTCTAGTTTTATAAATTTAAAGCTTATTTGCACACACCTTTAGGGGCGAACAGAAATCAAGGGAATTTTAGAGAAAACCGTCTCAAAAACGAGGAAGGATTGGTCAATGAAGCTTGACGATGCATTATGGGCGTACATGACAGCCTTCAAGACACCAATAGGTACAACTCCATATAATCTTGTCTATGGTAAATCTTGTCATCTTCCTGTAGAGCTAGAGCATAAAGCATACTGGGCTATCAAGTGGCTCAACTTTGACATGAAAGAAGCCGGAGAGAAGCGGCTCTTAGACATCAATGAGCTGGATGAGATCCGGCTAAATGCGTATGAGAACGCAAAGATCTACAAGGAACGGACAAAGCGTTGGCATGATAAGCATATCATTCCAAAAGATCTGAAAGAGGGAGATCAAGTCCTTCTATTCAACTCGAGGCTTCGTCAATTTCCAGGTAAGCTTAAATCCCGTTGGACAGGACCTTATGTAATTAAACGAATATCCCCCATGGTGCAGTTGAAGTATGGGGTGAACAAAGCAGAAGTTTCAAAGTTAATGGCCAACGGTTGAAGAAATACACACCGGAAGCTCCGGTCGAGGAGATAGCTCCTATCCTCCTCCATTGAACACAAACCATACACCGTCCAGCTAAAGACGATAAATCAAGCGCTTCTTGGGAGGCAACCCATGATAGTATAGTTTTTCCCTCCTTTCATCACTTAGTTAGAATAGATTAGTTGCTTTGTTTCTTTGTTTTCGCTTTTTATTTGTTCCTCGATGCACTCTTGGTTTGTCGTGTCATTAATCGCAGGAAATTAGGTCCAAATTGAGAGATCCATGGAGAAAGGGAGCATAAATCAGTTCAATCTTCAATTTCCAAGAAGAACAAGGAAGGAAATCGAGTTACATTAAGTTAATCGTTCGATTCAGGAACAGAGCAAGTCGATTTTTGGCAACAGAAAGATAAATCGACCCACCAGATCGACCTATAGAGAAAAATCGGTCGATTTTTCATGTGTTTAGAGAAAATGTAAGAAAATCGCCCCGACGATTAAATCGACCCAGAAAATCGTCCGATTTTCTTCACAATTTCTCGAGCCTATATAGAGACTTAAACACTCGATTCCCTCATTCCAAACACTTCCACTCTCGATTTCTCTCTCTCAAGAACTCCGAAAATCGCCCATACCCTACAATCCTCATTCCTTAATCGCTTTGAACGATTCTTGGCTCCAAACTGAAGCATTTTCAACAAGGAACAAGGATCTAGCAACAACAAGCACGGCAATCGACTCTTCCATACGGAATTCAGGTTTTTCATTCCAAAACCTAAGTTTCTAATTCGAAATTGAATCTTGCTTAGAAAGTGTTTGTTTGCTGAGATTGATTGAGGGGTTTGCTTAGGAATCATTATAGGAAACTGTGTGTGGTGATAGCTTAGTCAGAACTTTACAGAATTGTGAGAATCGTTGAAATCGAGAGAAAAATCGACCTTACCCAGAAAAATCGGCCGATTTGTGTGAAGAACATGTCGATTTTTTGCTGCAGAAATGGATATTGTGAAGAGAATAACTAGAAATACGGGGAAAAAGAAGGGATCTTCTTCCAGAGCCCCTCCCCCACCTCCACCACCCTCTCAAAACACTCCAAAGCTCCCCCCTCCTCTATCCAAACACAAGAAAAGATACGAACGTATCATAGATCGCCCATTCACCCCTCCTCGATACATTGTGCTAGATGACCTAGACTCCTTGTTTGTTCGAGAGGATGTAGATATGATGCTTGATAGAGTTAGGCTGAGACAGTTTGCTATGATTAGGGAGGATGCATATACCGAGATCACCCTAGAGTTCCTTAGTACATTTGAGCATGACCCTAGAGAGAGGACAGTCACATTCCGCCTTATGAACCAAGATCATGCTATGTCTATTGCTACTTTTGGAGATTTGTTTGGCTTTTCACATTCTGATGCAGGCACTTTTGCGAGAGGTGTTAGTGCTAGTGCCTTTTGGGAGTCTATTTCGGTGGGCGAATATGGAGGAGATAAGTGGAGACCCGGAAATTCTAAGGAGACTAGTATGTACAACCTCTCCTTTAAGGTAGTACATAGGATCCTTAGTGAGAGCCTATTCGCACGGACAGAGACTCCATAGAAGCTCAAGGCTGATGAGCTTTTTATCCTATACTGTATGACATCCACCACCATCCCCGACATCACCTCCATGCTTGCTGACTATCTAGGAAAGATAGCCAACAAAGCTAAGGGTGACATTTGTGCTGGAGGCCTTGTCACTCATGTGGCAAAGGCATTGGAGTTAGACTTCTCAGGATGCACTCTAGCTGAGAGTGCCCTACCTTTAGGTTCACAACGGTTGGTTGTTCGACATGTTTTGATTCCTCGAGGGAGAGGAACCCTTCATGTGCCCATGCCATAGTACAAGGATCCAAAGAAGAAGCCATCCGAGATCATTTGGAAGTCCGAGTACACTATTCGGAGCAAGAGGAACTGGAAGGAGACATTCGAGTTGATGCTTGAGGAGTTATCTCCTCCTATCTACTATGATGATGATGATGCAGGTGACACCGAGGATGAGGAGGATGGTGAGGATGGAGGCCAGGAGACCATGCTCGAGTTCGAGAGTGACACTCACAGTGGTCACGCCACGGATGCCATGGACACCGACACTCATGGTGGAGGACCTAGCAGGACTAGTAGAGGTGACGAGGAGACAGAGGATGACATCCAGCCATCTCGCCACTCCTATGCACACACCCGGAGACATGGACGAGGACGTCGACTTCCCCGCCACTTTAGAGACTTAGTCTCTAGCTTCCAGAGCCTCCGCACCGACTATCGCGCTCTCCACACCGACTATGACACCTTGAACACTCAGTTCAGGGAGTACAGGCAGGAGACGGATGCTAGGCACTCTTCCTACGACGGCCAGATGAGACTTATACTACCATCAGTTCGGTCACTTCTACGATCCTAGTGCACCGATGTATCCTCCACCACCACCACCGACCGAGGATTGAGCTTCCACTTCTTTTACATTGTAAGTATTTTTCTCTATCTTATGCTTGATTTTCACATTGGGGACAATGTGGATGTTAAGTATGGGGTGGGGGTACTTACAATACCTTTTGTTTCATCTTAGCACTTTATGCACTTTACACTACTCTTGATGATTTGGCTTGTAATAACTCTTGAACTACTTGCTTTCCACTTTGACAATTGCATTTGCATGATCTTTTTCAGAAGTTATGACTCTTTTCAACAAAATTTTGTGCTTCTTATGATGGAAATGACCTCTATGACGAGAATTGTGTATGTGGATAGGCAAAAAGATGACTTAGTTGTGTTGAGATGTTAATCATAGCATGAATGGGCTTACTTTTGTTACTTGAACACATGAATAAGTTATATGATTTAGATGTTTTGATAAGAGAATGAAATAATAGTCGAAGCTATATTGCAAGTTCTTTTACATCATATAAGGATGACTAAGGCAATTCACTTCTTTTCTCGTCTCATATCTTGATCATGCTAGCCCCTCAATGAAATATGTGACCCTCCTTTTACCATCCGGGAATTAGGATAAGTGATAGAAAAAAGGCATGTTTGATGTGGGAGGGCCAAAGAAAATGTGTTAAATGAAAGTGTAGTAATTCATAA
Organism: Fagopyrum esculentum; assembly: GCA_033239045.1. Taxonomy (NCBI): domain Eukaryota; kingdom Viridiplantae; phylum Streptophyta; class Magnoliopsida; order Caryophyllales; family Polygonaceae; genus Fagopyrum; species Fagopyrum esculentum. The sequence goes on from BSUD01000001.1 coordinate 157,270,398, forward strand.
GTTTGGGGACGTTGAACATGAGGATGAGTAACTCGGCACAATTCATAAGTTTGGGGACGCCGATCTCCTAGGCTTCGGTTTTTGTGCACCGTTGTCCATACTCTCAAAAAGTAAAGTATAAAGAAAGCAAAGCTTTCTACATGCAAAGCATGTGCGGTGAAGTAAATTTTTGAAGGTATTATGTTGTTCCTCTTTCCCGGATTAGCACCACAATTGCCTAAAAGAATTCCTTCCCCTAATACGTTTCTTAGACCTTTTCTTTGATTAGAAGACCTTGAGACTTTTATGCATGTGTTTAAGGCTTCATGGCTTAGATTTGTTTGACTTTAATTACCTCTACATTTTTATCATGTCCTTTATTTGTGTTTTCAAGAAAGAAAAGAGAGTTAGTTCATCTTATAGTTATCATTGATACATACTTTTCCTTCCTATGCCTTGAAATATCACTTTGAGGGTGATCCAATAAGAAGAAGCACTATCAAAAGAAAAGTTTTTGAGTTTTCATACATATATAATCCATGACATCTTGTATTCTAAATTTAAGTCTTGCTTAGGGACAAGCAAGGGGCAAGTATGGGGTATTTTGATGACATGAATTATATACCATTATATTCATGCATATTGTAGATGATTACCTTAATTTACCTTGCATTTAGAGAGATTTCGTGTACCTTTTATGTTCTATTCAACAAAATGTCGGAAATAGAGGTCTACACGAGTTTTTGATGAATTATAGGTAAATGGAGTGGAATTGAAAGCAAAAGTGGAGCAAGGAGCACCTAAGGTCATTAAGGAAGCTAAAGAAGTCTTAGAGGGATCACAAAGAGCTAAGGAGTTGCAAAGGAGAAGCATAAAAGAGAGAAAGAAGACGAGCCAAAAGAAGAGCACTTTCTGTTGAAGAAAATCGTGCCATTATACATATAAATCGGACGATTTTCTTCTTTAGAAATCGAACGGTTTTGTGTATAAATCGACTAGGTCGATTTCCTTTGTTTTTCGGCCAAATGATAAAGACGACACAAAGCCCAATTCTTTTGGGCTAGAGGAGGGTTTTGCCAAACGGCCCACTAGCAAGAAACTATAGTTGGGAACCCTGAGAACGAAATTGAAGGAGGCCGTTGTTAGCATGAAATATTGTGATATTTTAGGCACGTTTTCTAATCGTATTTGATTCATTTTGATAGTCTTTGATTGAGCTTTATGCATATATGAGCTAGTATTGCCTATATTGTCGATATGGATGTCTACACGAGTTCTATGTTGATTATAGGTGATTTGGAGCTATTTCCGAACGAAATCGAGCAAAGGAAAGTTGAGTTGATGTACCTCTAGATCAAGGACACCTTTTGGAAGCAATTTGGAGTATTGAATTGAGGAATGCACGAATGAAGGCAAGAATCACGGTTTTACCCTAAATTACGGCCGTGGATTGTGAGTCAGAATTCGATGTTCATTCCAGGAGATATTACGGCCGTGGAAGCTATCCGTGTTTGTTTCCACGCCTCAAAATTACGGTCGTGGAATCTTCCACGACCGTGATCTTGGCGAATCCTTTCGCCACGTTTCGAAGCCATGATCTCTTGAAGATCGGGCCGGGCCGACATTTTGCCCTGCATTATAAAAAGGACGGATGAAGCGAGATTCCGTCACCTCGCCTCACCTCGCTTACGACCCTTCAACCCTAAGTTTAGCGGCAAAAACGTAAGCTTAAGCAACACACAAACCCTCATTCTTGGAGGCGATTTTGGAGATCTCATTGAAGATCAAAGTTCGGAATTGAAGAATCGCTGTTAGCGATCTTCGCGTTTGCGGAAGATCGAAGTTCTTGGAGGATTTTGCAAGAAGATTTCTCTTCTTGCTTAGGTTTGATTTAGGATCGGATTGACATCCCGTTTCCTTTCTTTCCTAAGATTGTGATTGTTTATTCCGATTTGAATCTTTTGATAAACACTTGTTCTTGATTGTGATTCTGAGATTCGTTTGAAGATTATTGATAGTTCTTAAAAGTTCCCATCTTTTATCTTTTAAATCTTGAATTAATATCAATATGACTGTTATTGGCTAAAAACCCTTAACAATTCTAAGGTGAAGGGTTGATAGTTGTGGCTTAGATGATGATAGATCGATCGCAAACAGATTAGACCCTGAGAGTTAGAGAATTGTCGCCGACAACCCTAAATTACGGGTTGTTCTTGAGTTCCACGGCCGTGGAATCTCAAGATCCAACCGTAATTTCCCTGAGTTTACGAGCTTGCTTTTACCTTAATCCAAAGTTAAAGATTTGCTTTAACTTAGTTTAGACTTGTCTTTTCTAGGTGGTAGTGAAGCCTCAACAACCTCTACCTCGATTGTGAGTCTCAACAACCTCAATCGGATAAGTTAGTCTTGATCTTTAGGTTATAAGTTTGGGTATTTGATACTAATTCTCGCCTTTAGATTCTTTCTATATTGAGCCTCAACAACCTGTATAGGGAGTATCTTTTAGGTGAGTTACATAAGGTTTTTGGAACCTCAACCGTACGATTACCTTACATTAGTATACCTTTGCATGTCTCTACTCTGTCTTTATATCATTAGTATATCTTGAATCTGTTGCCACAACTGAATACCCGGATCTTTAGGATTGTTGTTTTCCCAATATTTGCAAAACTCCCATATTCACTGCTTGATAACCTGCAATCGAGTTCGTTCCACCCAAATCCCTGTGTTCGATACTCTGGAATTCTTGCTTAACTATATCGATCCGTACACTGCGGGTTCGCTTGCTTGATTCTAGTTTTATAAATTTAAAGCTTATTTGCACACACCTCTAGGGGCGAACAAGTTTTTGTAATTCTTGATTGGGATGTACTAAATGTTTGTAATAACTCTACTCTATATGTTGCTTCTATTCCGAGACTATTATTGCATGTTCATCATATGTTACACGTTTCATTCTTGCATCGCATGAAAAAGAACTTTAAAAACCCATAAAAACTGAAAATTTTTGAAAAATTTGATGTTTCTAATGAATTGAGATGAATTCCATGATAAACACTACTTGTGAATTAAGTTGATAACGATTGCATGCTTGAAAGGATAGTAATTCGAAAAGAAATTGAATGAATAGATTTTACCTCTTTTGCAAGTTTTATAATGTGAAAATGTTACCTAAATCATGTAAGAAATCGAAGTTGAAATCACATTATAAGTTCTTATGCTTCTTTTTGAAATGATTAAGGCAATTCGATACTTTCTTTCTTCTTTCCTTTGATCATCTAACTCCTCATTGAAATACTAGCCTCCCTTACCCATCCGGGAACTTGGAAAGTGAATGAGAAAAAGGCATGTTTGATGTGGGAGGGCCATGAGAGCATATATTTGCAATCAATTGAATAGAAAGAAATTATAGGTTTGGGGAAGTCAATCATGACGATGAGTAACTCGGCACCATTCACATAGCCGGGTGTTTGTGTCTTGCCAAAGTCGGATTGAGCGATATTCCTAGCGGATTATGGTATGTGCGCTAAGGGTTTGAGGCATCTCGCAAAAATGAGAAACGCCAATCTCCTAGGCTTCGGTTTTTGTGCACCTCTATCCATACACTCCAAAAGTAAAGTCGAAAAATGAAAAGTAAGAGCGAAGCTCTAAGTGAAGAGTTGCGGAAATCGCAAAAGAAGAAGAAGGTAGTAACCCATTTTCCCGGATTTATGCACCACTCTCCCTTAAAGTATCCCTTCCCTTCCATACTCTAGACCTTTTTCTTTGAAAGTCCTTAAGATCAAAAGAATGTTATATGGCTTGGTGATCTAAATTGAAGTTCTTATGATTGATTTTGATAATGTTTGAAGGTTATAATGCTTGTTTGGAAGTTAAATTGTTTCATGAGCTCTCTTTACCTCTTACTCTCTAATTAAGTGTGTGAAAGTTTGAAAACGATTGAAGCAAGGTTTGAGAATGATCTATTCTTTAGAAGTCACTTTCATCCAAAAGAAGGTACACATATTTCATCCTAACTCTTGTTTAAAGCTTTTTGAAAGGCCTTGCTTAGGGACAAGCAAGTGTTAAGTATGGGGTTATTTGTTAGCATGAAATATTGTGAGATTTTAGGCACGTTTTATAATCGTATTTGATTCATATTGATAGTCTTTGATTAAGCTTTATGCATATATGAGCTAGTATTGCCTATATTGTCGATATGGATGTCTACACGAGTTCTATGTTGATTATAGGTGATTTGGAGCTATTTCCGAACGAAATCGAGCAAAGGAAAGTTGAGTTGATGTACCTCTAGATCAAGGACACCTTTTGGAAGAAATTTGGAGTATTAGATTGAGGAATGCACGAATGAAGGCAAGAATCACGGTTTTACCCTAAATTACGGCCGTGGATTGTGAGTCAGAATTCGATGTTCATTCCAGGAGATATTACGGCCGTGGAAGCTATCCGTGTTTGTTTCCACGCCTCAAAATTACGGTCGTGGAATCTTCCACGACCGTGATCTTGGCGAATCCTTTCGCCACGTTTCGAAGCCATGATCTCTTGAAGATCGGGCCGGGCCGACATTTTGCCCTGCATTATAAAAAGGACGGATGAAGCGAGATTCCGTCACCTCGCCTCACCTCGCTTACGACCCTTCAACCCTAAGTTTAGCGGCAAAAACGTAAGCTTAAGCAACACACAAACCCTCATTCTTGGAGGCGATTTTGGAGATCTCATTGAAGATCAAAGTTCGGAATTGAAGAATCGCTGTTAGCGATCTTCGCGTTTGCGGAAGATCGAAGTTCTTGGAGGATTTTGCAAGAAGATTTCTCTTCTTGCTTAGGTTTGATTTAGGATCGGATTGACATCCCGTTTCCTTTCTTTCCTAAGATTGTGATTGTTTATTCCGATTTGAATCTTTTGATAAACACTTGTTCTTGATTGTGATTCTGAGATTCGTTTGAAGATTATTGATAGTTCTTAAAAGTTCCCATCTTTTATCTTTTAAATCTTGAATTAATATCAATATGACTGTTATTGGCTAAAAACCCTTAACAATTCTAAGGTGAAGGGTTGATAGTTGTGGCTTAGATGATGATAGATCGATCGCAAACAGATTAGACCCTGAGAGTTAGAGAATTGTCGCCGACAACCCTAAATTACGGGTTGTTCTTGAGTTCCACGGCCGTGGAATCTCAAGATCCAACCGTAATTTCCCTGAGTTTACGAGCTTGCTTTTACCTTAATCCAAAGTTAAAGATTTGCTTTAACTTAGTTTAGACTTGTCTTTTCTAGGTGGTAGTGAAGCCTCAACAACCTCTACCTCGATTGTGAGTCTCAACAACCTCAATCGGATAAGTTAGTCTTGATCTTTAGGTTATAAGTTTGGGTATTTGATACTAATTCTCGCCTTTAGAATCTTTCTATATTGAGCCTCAACAACCTGTATAGGGAGTATCTTTTAGGTGAGTTACATAAGGTTTTTGGAACCTCAACCGTACGATTACCTTACATTAGTATACCTTTGCATGTCTCTACTCTGTCTTTATATCATTAGTATATCTTGAATCTGTTGCCACAACTGAATACCCGGATCTTTAGGATTGTTGTTTTCCCAATATTTGCAAAACTCCCATATTCACTGCTTGATAACCTGCAATCGAGTTCGTTCCACCCAAATCCCTGTGTTCGATACTCTGGAATTCTTGCTTAACTATATCGATCCGTACACTGCGGGTTCGCTTGCTTGATTCTAGTTTTATAAATTTAAAGCTTATTTGCACACACCTCTAGGGGCGAACAAGTTTTTGGCGCCGTTGCCGGGGATTTTGGCTTCGTCCGAATCCGGTAGCCGGTTGTCAAGCTTGGGAGCTTGCTCTCGTTATTTGATTCTTCTTTGAGTGCATGCGCAGGTCTAGGAACACCGAAGACCTCTTTCCTCTTGATCAAGAGCTAGAGAAAACCTTGAGGCAAAAGCGCAAGGAAAGGAAGATGGCTCAAGAGAACGAAAACGATCTTCAAACTAAGTTGGCGGAGAAGGAAGCTCAACTCCGATGGAATGAGACTCTCCTCCAAGATGAGATGGATCGTCATCAAACTCAAGTTAACGGTCTGCAAGACATGCTCGTCCAAATGAAGATAAAGATGAGCGATCTTGAAAATAAGGTGGGGAAGAAGTCCTCGAGAAGGAGGACAAGGTCTAAAAGAAGAAACTACTCATCCACCGATGATAGTGATTCTTCCATGCCTCCGCTAGAAGAGATTGATCCCACGATCAATATAAATCCTTTCAATCAACAAGGAGCTGCTAACCGCTGCATTCCACCTAGGAATGCGAGGGTCGAACGTGTGGATAATGAGCCGAGAACTCTTGGCCAGCGGATGGATCCAACACAACAACCACGCCGTTTAGGTGTGAACTTTGATGCTGAAGATGTACAAGGGTTTAGCTTCAACCCTCAAGTTATCACTCTTGTTCGCCAAAGCCAGTTCGGCGGTACAAGCACTGAATCTCCGCACCAACACTTGCAAAACTTTGAGTGTATGATGGAGACAATGAGACCAAAGAGCGCTACTACCAACAGCTATAAGCTCAAACCTTTCTTTTTCTCTTTGAAAGGGAAAGCGCTATCTTGGTACCAAGCTCTTCCTAGTGGGAAACTAGAGACGTGGGAAGACCTTTCCGCGGAATTTCTCACCAAATTCTTTCCGCCTTCCAAAACGGCGGAACTTAGAGGTAAGATCA
>BSUD01000001.1:157285425-157338647 GCA_033239045.1 Fagopyrum esculentum
GTTCCACGGCCGTGATTTTGGGAAGAACAGACCGTAATTTTCAACAGAATGGATTTTGTGAGGAGAGTTTCGGGAAGGATTAAGGAAAAGAAAGGGGAACAGAATAAGAAGAGAAAGGGCAACCCTTCCACATCTAGGGCACCACCACCCTCATCTCCCTCACCACCATCCTCACCTTCACCTCCATCTTCACCCCCTCCTCCTAGCATCCCGATCATACACGAAAACTACATAGCCGCACTTGAGAAAATTGAGAAGAGGACAGTGATAGGTCCTAGATATTTGTTGTTGGAGGATCTACATCCTCTCAACATAGTGGATGACCTTACATGGCTCTTGGATAGAGCCGGTTTGCTTGTCTTCACGAACATTCGTGAAGACGCTTATGAGGAGATCACCCGAGAGGTTGTGACATCTTTCGAGCACAGCCATGTTGATAGGACCGTCTCCTTCCGTCTCATGAATAGAGACTACCATCTTAGCATTGTTGAGTTCGGGACCATCTTCGGGTTCCATGAGACCTACAACGGTCGACTCCCTAGGAACGTGTCCGCCAAGGACTTTTGGGAGGATGTGGCTATGATCTATGCCGACGAGGACCGTTGGCATCCAGCTGATACCAAGGCCAAATTGATGTACCATTTGGCCTTGAAGATAGCTCACCGTGTTCTTTCGGAGTGTCTCTTTCCTAGGACGGAGACGCCCCAAAAGATTAAGACGGATGAGCTATTCCTTCTCTACGCTATGCTCCATGGATGCCGCGCAGATTGTGCTACTCTTTTGGCGGCAACAATGAGCAAGCTCAAGAACAAATCGAGAGGGAACATTGGATACGGTGGGATAGTGACCCACATAGCTAGGACTTTTGGAGTGGACTTCTCGGCTTGCACACGTATACCGGCAGTTCCATTAGGGCTACAGCTTTCATGGTTAGGGGACTCATCTTCCCCACACATAGAGGTCCGCCTTATGCGGGCATGCCCTGGGAGAGTAGGACAGGCAGGGGTATTGAGTGGCTGCCGGAGTATTCCATTGTGGCGGGATGCCACAACTGGAAGGAGACGTTCGCTGCGATGCATGCGAACAGGCTTGTAGCTCCCCCTTACGTTCCACCACCGGTTGTAGATGAGGAGGATATGGGAGAGCCGTATGAGAGTGGTGGAGGAGCAGAGCAGGAGTTCGGCACGTTTCCGGATCAGCCGGATCAGCAGGATGTACCTAGACGCTCTCCGCGTCCGACTAGAGCTTCAGGCTCGTCATCTCGCCGCGCTAGCGTGAGCGAGAGACCCACGTGGATGACTACACCTCCCACCTGGTACGAGACACCCCCTCCTTGGTCCACGACGCAGCCAGCAGCACCACCACCACCACCACCACAGCCAGCACCAGCAGATGCTCCCGGATGGTATGATCGCGCTCCGGGATGGTACGAGAGGATGCCGGATTGGGCTACCGGACTTTCAGAGAGAGTCGGAGCATTAGAGATCCGGGCGGACGCTAGAGATGGACGTTTAGACGACCTCGACCACATGATGAGGGACGTCTACCGCCAGCAGTTTGGGCGGTACTACGATCCGAGTTTCTCTCCATTTCCACCTCCACCGGCACCGCAGTGATCGATGACCGGACTGCTCGTTTTTAGACATTCCCGCCACCATTTGTGAGTTTTCTTTTTCTTTTCTTTCTTTTGTTCTTTCTTGTGAACATTAGGGACAATGTTCATCCTAAGTATGGGGTGGGATGTACTAAATGTTTGTAATAACTCTACTCTATATGTTGCTTCTATTCCGAGACTATTATTGCATGTTCATCATATGTTACACGTTTCATTCTTGCATTGCATGAAAAAGAACTTTAAAAACCCATAAAAATCGAAAAATTTAAAAATTTTTGTGCTTCTAATGAATTGAGATGAATTCTATGATAAACACTACTTGCAAATTGAGTTTGATAACAATTGCATGCTTGAAAGGATAGTAAATCGAAAAGAAATCAAATGAAAGAATTTTACCTCTTTTGCAAGTTATATAATGTGAAAATGTTACCTAAATCATATAAGAAATTGAAGTTGAAATCACATTATAAGTTCCTATACTTCTTGTTGAAATGATTAAGGCAATTCGATACTTTCTTTCTTCTTTCTTTGATCATCTAACTCCTCATTGAAATATTAGCCTCCCTTACTCATCGTCAATCATGACGATGAGTAACTCGGCACCATTCACATAGCCGGGTGTTTGTGTCTTGCCAAAGTCGGATTGAGCGATATTCCTAGCGGATTATGGTATGTGCGCTAAGGGTTTGAGGCATCTCGCAAAAATGAGAAACGCCAATCTCCTAGGCTTCGGTTTTTGTGCACCTCTATCCATAACTCCAAAAGTAAAGTCAAAAATGAAAAGTAAGAGCGAAGCTCTAAGTGAAGTGTTGTGTTGCGGAAACCGCAAAAGAAGACGAAGGTAGTTGTCCACTTTCCCGGATTTATGCACCACTCTCCCTTAAAGTTTCCCTTCCCTTCCATACTCTAAACCTTTTCTTTGAAAGTCCTTAAGATCAAAAGAATGTTATATGGCTTGGTGATCTAAATTGAAGTTCTTATGATTGATTTTGATAATGTTTGAAGGTTATAACGCTTGTTTGGAAGCTAAATTGATTCATGATTTTTCTTTGCTTTTTACTCTCTAATTAAGTGTGTGAAAGTTTGAAAACGATTGAAGCAAGGTTTGAGAATGATCTATTCTTTAGAAGCCACTTTCATCCAAAAGAAGGTACACATATTTCATCCTAACTCTTGTTTAAAGCTTTTTGAAAGACCTTGCTTAGGGACAAGCAAGTGCTAAGTATGGGGTTATTTGTTAGCATGAAATATTGTGATATTTTAGGCACGTTTTCTAATCGTATTTGATTCATTTTGATAGTCTTTGATTGAGCTTTATGCATATATGAGCTAGTATTGCCTATATTGTCGATATGGATGTCTACACGAGTTCTATGTTGATTATAGGTGATTTGGAGCTATTTCCGAACGAAATCGAGCAAAGGAAAGTTGAGTTGATGTACCTCTAGATCAAGGACACCTTTTGGAAGCAATTTGGAGTATTGAATTGAGGAATGCACGAATGAAGGCAAGAATCACGGTTTTACCCTAAATTACGGCCGTGGATTGTGAGTCAGAATTCGATGTTCATTCCAGGAGATATTACGGCCGTGGAAGCTATCCGTGTTTGTTTCCACGCCTCAAAATTACGGTCGTGGAATCTTCCACGACCGTGATCTTGGCGAATCCTTTCGCCACGTTTCGAAGCCATGATCTCTTGAAGATCGGGCCGGGCCGACATTTTGCCCTGCATTATAAAAAGGACGGATGAAGCAAGATTCCGTCACCTCGCTAACCTCGCTTACGACCCTTCAACCCTAAGTTTAGCGGCAAAAACGCAAGCTTAGCAACACACAAACCCTCATTCTTGGAGGCGATTTTGGAGATCTCATTGAAGATCAAAGTTCGGAATTGAAGAATTGCTGTTAGCGATCTTCGCGTTTGTGGAAGATCGAAGTTCTTGGAGGATTTTGCAAGAAGATTTCTCTTCTTGCTTAGGTTTGATTTAGGATCGGATTGACATCCCGTTTCCTTTCTTTCCTAAGATTGTGATTGTTTATTCCGATTTGAATCTTTTGATAAACACTTGTTCTTGATTGTGATTCTGAGATTCGTTTGAAGATTATTGATAGTTCTTGAAAGTTCCCATCTTTTATCTTTTAAATCTTGAATTAATATCAAATGACTGTTATTGGCTAAAAACCCTTAACAATTCTAAGGTGAAGGGTTGATAGTTGTGGCTTAGATGATGATAGATCGATCGCAAACAGATTAGACCCTGAGAGTTAGAGAATTATCGCCGACAACCCTAAATTACGGGCTGTTCTTGAGTTCCACGGCCGTGGAATCTCAAGATCCAACCGTAATTTCCCTGAGTTTACGAGCTTGCTTTTACCTTAATCCAAAGTTAAAGATTTGCTTTAGCTTAGTTTAGACTTGTCTTTTCTAGGTGGTAGTGAAGCCTCAACAACCTCTACCTCGATTGTGAGCCTCAACAACCTCAATCGGATAAGTTAGTCTTGACCTTTAGGTTATAGGTTTGGGTATTTGATGCTAATCCTTGTCTTTAGAACCTCTCTATATTGAGCCTCAACAACCTGTATAAGAGGTATCTTTTAGGTGAGTTATATAAGGTTTTTGGAACCTCAACCGTACGATTACCTTACACTAGTATACCTTTGCATATCTCTACTCTGTCTTTATATCAATAGTATATCTTGAATCTGTTGCCACAACTGAATACCCGGATCTTTAGGATTGTTGTTTTCCCAATATTTGCAAAACTCCCATATTTACTGCTTGATAACCGAAATCGAATTTGTTCCCACCCAAATCCCTGTGTTCGATACTCTGGAATTCTTGCTTAGCTACCTCGATCCGTACACTGCGGGTTCGCTGCTTGATTCTAGTTTTATAAATTTAAAGCTTATTTGCACACACCTCTAGGGGCGAACAAGTTTTTGGCGCCGTTGCCGGGGATTTGGTTTCGGCCGAATTCGGTAACCGGTTGTCAAGCTTGGGAGCTTGCTCTCGCTATTTGATTCTTCTTGAGTGCATGCGCAGGTCTAGGAACACCGAAGATCTCTTACCTCTTGATCAAGAGCTAGAGAAAACTTTAAGACAAAAACGCAAAGAGAAGAGGATGGCTCAAGAAAACGAAAACGATCTTCAAACTAAGTTAGCGGAGAAGGAAGCTCAACTCCGATGGAATGAGACTCTCCTCCAGGATGAGATGGATCGTCATCAAACTCAAGTTAACGGTCTGCAAGACATGATCGTTCAAATGAAGATAAAGATGAGCGATCTTGAAGATAAGGTGGGAAAGAAGTCCTCGAGAAGAAGGACAAGGTCTAGAAGAAGAGGTAACTCATCCGCTGATGATAGTGATTCTTCCATGCCTGCGCTAGAAGAGATTGATCCCACGATCAATATAAATCCTTTCAACACACAAGGAGCTGCTAACCGCCGCATTCCACCTAGGAATGTGAGAGTCGAACGTGTGGATAATGAGCCAAGAACTCTTGGCCAGCGGATGGATCCAACACAACAACCGCGCCGCTTAGGTGTGAACTTTGATGCTGAAGATGTACAAGGGTTTAGTTTCAACCCTCAAGTTATCACTCTTGTTCGCCAAAGTCAGTTTGGCGGTACAAGCGCTGAATCTCCACACCAACACTTGCAAAACTTTGAGTGCATGATGGAGACAATGAGGCCAAAGAGCGCCACTACCAACAGCTATAAGCTCAAACCTTTCTTTTTCTCTTTGAAAGGGAAAGCGCTATCCTGGTACCAAGCTCTTCCTAGTGGAAAGCTAGAGACATGGGAAGACCTCTCCGCAGAGTTTCTCACCAAGTTCTTTCCGCCCTCCAAAACGGCGGAACTTAGAGGTAAGATTAATGCTTTTTCTATGAGACCTAACGAAAGTTTGTTTCAATCTTGGGAAAGGTTTCAGGATTTGCTTTTGGATTGTCCTCATCACGGCATATCCAAGCTTGCCTTGCTGGAAATTTACTACAAGGGGCTGGATGCGGGAACGCAATTCAACCTTCAATCCCTCTCATGTGGAACGTTCATGGACATGAGAGAAGATGACGCTTGGGATTTCATTGAGAAGCAAGCAAGAGTCATAGAGAAGTATTCCCACCGGAAGGTGGAGGGAAATCGTGTGGAGCAAGGAGCGAAGCTCACACATGAAGCTCAAAATCAGATTTTCTCCCTCAACAATGAGATCAAAGAGTTGAAGGAGACTATCAAGACCAACTTCCCAAAGCAACAAGAGAAGGATGTTGGCTATTTGGGCAACAACAATGGCGGTGACAACACCAACCGCAATAACAATAACCGGAACAACAATTGGAATGGAAACAACAACAACCGGAACAACAACAATTGGAACAACAATCGTGGTTCGAACAACAACAATTGGCGCTCCAATCAACAAAATTCCGGTAACTCCTATCCTTCCAATTCCAATTCACTAACTCCACCCTCTTCTTCCTCTACTCCTTTGAAAAGCCAGGGGCAATCATCAAATGGAGGAAACAATACGGGAAAGGAAAAGCCGGATCCCATGTTGGAAACGATCTTGGGAAAGCTTCAAGGGTTGGAGAACCGCATCATCAAGGTTGATGATCAAATTTCTAAGGTTGACAAAGCTCAAAAGGTTTTGGAGAATCAAATGTTCAACCATGCGGAGGAAGTTCCTAGGAATCAAGGGAAACTTCCAGGAAAGACGGAGGACAACCCTAAGGGAAGGGTAATGGCGATTACAACTAGGAGCGGAGTGACTACCACCGATCCGCAGCCTACGTTTGTTGAAGTCCCCGTGGAGAAAGGCAAAGAAAAAGGGAAGGAGAAGGAGGACGTCTATGTTCCACCTCCAGCTTTAAAACCTCCCCTACCGTTCCCTCAATCTAGAGCGCGAGCGCGCCTAGACAAGCAATTCGGTAAGTTCATAGAACTCATGAGCAAACTGCATATTAATATACCTTTCATTGATGCTATTGTAGGTATGCCGGCTTATGGCAAGTTCTTGAAGGAGCTCCTCTCTAACAAGAGGAAGCTAGAAGATTTTGGAGAAGTCAAGATGAGTTCGGATTCTTCGGACCTCATCAAGACTATGAAGGAGAAAATGCCCCCAAAGCTGAAAGATCCGGGGTCATTTTGCATTCCCATTGGAGTGGGAGAGGTCACATATGACGCTTTATGTGACTTGGGAGCAAGTGTGAGCATCATACCACTTGCATTGTGCAGGAAGATCGGTTTAGGCGACCCTAAACCAGTGAAGATGACGTTATACATGGCGGATCGATCCATTACTCGTCCCGTCGGCATTGTAGAAGACGTCCCGGTCAAGCTAGGCAAGTTCTTTGTCCCTATTGATTTTGTTGTGCTTGACATTCCTGCAGATAGTCCGGTCCCGATCATACTCGGAAGGCCGTTTCTTGCAACTTCCGGCTGCATGGTCGATTGCAAGAATGGGAGACTCGCTTTTGACATTGGGGAAGAGAAAGTAGAGTTCGTTCTCTCCACTCTAGTGAAGGAGCCAATCTTTGATGAGGATATTTACAATGTCCAAGACGAAGAAGGTTTATCTAGGGAGGAGGTAAGTGCGATTCTCTTTAACGATCCTTTGCAAAAGGTTATTACTATGAGTCTAACCGATGTAGGAGAAGAAGAAGAGTGCAAAGAGGAAATTGAAGCCTTAGAAGCACAAGAAGAGATGCATGAAGTGGAGTTCGAGAAACTCCACGATGAGGCTGAGAATACAAGATTCCACGGTCATACTCTGTATTCCACGACCGTGGATTCCACGACCAAAATCAACCTCCATTCCAGAGGATATTACGGCCGTGGAAAACCAGAGGAAACCGTAATTTTGACCGTGGAAAAGGACGATCGGCACACTTCTTCAACCTCTTCTAATTCTTCTCCAAACCATTCAACATCCTTAGAAACTTCTAAGGAAACATCGGAAGCTCCTCAAGGATCATTGGAAGCTCCTAAAGCAATGGAACTTAAACCACTTCCTACTCATCTAAGGTACGCTTTTCTTGGATCTAATTCCACCTTCCCGGTTATCGTTAGTTCCGAATTAAGCATAGATGAACATGAACAGCTCATGATTGTCCTTAGGAAACATAGAAAAGCTATAGGCTATACTATTGAGGACTTAGTAGGAATTAAACCCTCCCTATGCATGCACAAGATACTAATGGAGGAGGACTTTAGAACTTCAAGACAACCTCAAAGGCGGTTGAATCCGACCATGAAGGAGGTTGTCAAGAAGGAAATTCTTAAACTTCTTGATGCAGGTATCATCTATCCTATCTCCGATAGCAAGTGGGTGAGCCCGGTTCAAGTAGTTCCGAAGAAGGGAGGAATGACGGTCATCACCAATAAGAACAACGAACTCATTCCTACCCGAACCGTGACTGGATGGCGAATGTGTATAGACTACCGCAAGCTCAACAACGCAACGCGGAAGGATCACTTTCCATTGCCATTCATCGATCAAATGCTTGAAAGGTTAGCACAACATTCATACTTTTGCTACCTTGACGGTTATAGTGGTTTCTTTCAGATCCCGATACATCCGGATGATCAAGAGAAGACCACATTCACGTGCCCTTGGGGTACATTCGCTTATAGGAGAATGCCGTTCGGGCTTTGCAACGCCCCAGCCACCTTTCAACGGTGCATGATGGCCATCTTCTCCGAATATGTAGAGGAAATCATGGAAGTCTTCATGGACGACTTCTCCGTTTACGGTTCCTCTTTTAACGATTGTCTTTCTAACCTCTCTCTTGTTTTGCAAAGATGTGAAGACACTAACCTAGTTCTTAATTGGGAGAAGTGTCAATTCATGGTTAAGGAAGGAATCGTTTTAGGTCACTTAGTCTCTAGTAGAGGGATAGAGGTAGACAAAGCTAAAATAGAGACCATAGAGAAACTTCCTCCCCCAGTTTCGGTGAAGGGAATAAGAAGTTTCCTAGGACATGCTGGATTCTATAGGCGTTTCATTCAGGATTTTTCTAAGATATCAAAACCTCTCACTAATCTATTGATGAAGGATGCGGTTTTTGAGTTTTCACAGGAATGTCTAGATGCGTTCAACACCATTCGGCAAGCTCTAATTTCAGCACCCATTATCCAACCCCCGGATTGGACTCTCCCTTTCGAGATTATGTGTGATGCTAGTGACGTAGCCATTGGAGCTGTTCTTGGGCAACGAAAAGAAGGACGAACCCACGCCATATACTACACTAGCAAGACGCTAGACGAAGCCCAGCTCAACTACGCCACTACGGAAAAAGAGTTTCTAGCTATTGTCTACGCTATTGACAAGTTTCGCTCTTATCTTGTAGGTGCAAAGGTGATTGTCTACACGGATCATGCTGCGATCCGGTATCTCCTTGCAAAGAAGGATGCGAAGCCAAGGCTGATTAGATGGATTCTTCTCCTACAAGAATTCGATCTTGAGATCCGCGACAAGAAGGGCTCGGAAAATTCTGTTGCGGATCATTTGAGTCGTCTAACACATCTAGAGGACGACCATTTACCCATTGATGACTCCTTTCCGGACGAACACCTACATATCATAGAGGAGTGCATCAAGGTAGTCTCCAAAGGTAACGAACCATGGTTTGCTGATTTTGTTAACTATTTGGTTTGCCAGGAGATACCACCCGGACTGTCACACGCACAAAGGAAGAAGTTCTTCAAGGACGTCCGGGAATACCATTGGAACGAGCCTCTCCTCTTCAAGAGAGGTCCGGATGGCATCATTCGGCGATGTGTGCCGGAAGATGAGATGCAAAGTGTCATCCGTCATTGTCATTCACTACCCTGTGGAGGACACGCTAGTTCGAACAAAACTAGCGCAAAGGTATTGCAATCCGGATTCTATTGGCCTACTTTGTTTAAAGATGTGCAATCCTTTGTTTCTTGTTGCGATGCTTGTCAAAGAACAGGAAATATCTCTAGAAGGAACGAGATGCCCCTCAACAACATCCAAGAGGTGGAGATTTTCGACGTTTGGGGAGTCGATTTCATGGGACCATTCCCTTCTTCTTGTGGAAACCAATACATACTATTGGCGGTAGACTACGTTTCTAGATGGGTAGAAGCAATTGCCTCTCCCACGAATGATGCCATGGTGGTGGTTAAGTTCTTCAACAAGACCATCTTTCCGCGATTCGGGACGCCAAGGACGATCATTAGTGATGGAGGTTCTCACTTCATAGCCCGTCGCTTTGAAGCTCTTCTATCCAAGTATGGGGTTACTCACAAGATCGCCACCCCTTACCATCCACAAACGAGTGGACAAGTTGAGATCTCAAATAGGGAAATCAAGGGAATTCTAGAGAAGACGGTTTCGAGGACTAGGAAGGATTGGTCCTTGAAACTAGATGATGCATTGTGGGCATACCGGACTGCATACAAGACTCCCATAGGAACCACACCATACAACCTTGTGTATGGGAAGTCTTGTCATTTGCCGGTAGAGCTAGAGCACAAAGCGTTTTGGGCTATCAAATGGTTGAATTTCAGCATGAAGGAAGCGGGAGAAAAGCGTCTCCTAGACATCAATGAGCTGGATGAACTCCGTTTGAACGCCTATGAAAACGCTAAGATCTACAAGGAAAGAGCAAAGCGTTGGCATGATAAGCATATCATTCCAAAGGACTTCCAAGAGGGAGATCAAGTCCTCCTCTTCAATTCGAGACTTCGCCTCTTTCCAGGTAAGTTAAAATCTCGTTGGACTGGACCTTTTCTAATTAAGCGTATTTTCCCCCATGGTGCAGTTGAAGTATGGGGTGAAGCTAGCGGAAGTTTTAAGGTGAACGGTCAACGGCTCAAGAAGTACTCACCGGAACTCCAAGCTGAGGAGTTTGCACCTACCGTACTCGAATAAGTGCGAGATTGGTCTAGCTACGGACCTTAAACAAAGCGCTTCTTGGGAGGCAACCCAAGGTATTGCATTTTCGTTTTTGTTTTCGATTCATAGTTTAGTTTAGAATAGACGTTTTGGCTTTATTTTTGCCTCGATTTCTTCCGGTATGTTCGTGTTTTTGGTTGTAGGATCGATGGAAAAGGAGAAAGGGAGGATAATGTCAAAGAAAAGTGACGAAAATTTGGACTTTGAAGCTTTACAGAGAGTTCCACGGTCTAAATTACGGTCGTCTTAGCTACAGTGGCCGTAATTCTCAAAGGCCTGTGAAAAATCACCAAAATTACGGGTCCGTACAATTCCACGGCCGTGGAATGCCCCGATAGACCGTGATTTTTGAAATTTTGCCTGCGAGTATAAAAGCCACACTTCACCACAAAAACACCACAAAAACCCCCAATTTCCACGCCCTAAATACCGAAAAACCGCAGCTTCTCCCAAATCTTCGTTCTTTAATCGTTTTTAACGATTCTTCTTCCTAAACTGAAGCAAATCCAACCAAGAACAAGATCCAAGCAACAAATCGCGCGGAAAACGATCAACAAACCCGCATTTTGGATTTCTCAATCCGAAAAAGAGGTTTTTGCTCTCTTCTTGATTTTGCTCGTTTTTGTTCGTTTTTGTTAGAGATTATTAGGAAGAACTGATTGAGATTGGAAGAAACTAGATTAGGACTGATTGCTGTGAAGTTTGATTGCTGATTGGTTGAGGATCGAAAATTCTGTGCCGAATCACGGTTTGAACAGGTTCCACGGCCGTGGTTTTGGGAAGAACAGACCGTAATTTTGGACAGTGATGGATTTTGTAAGGAGAGTCTCGGGAAGGATTAAGGAAAAGAAGGGGGAACAGAATAAGAAGAGAAAGGGTAACCCCTCCACCTCTAGGGCACCACCACCCTCATCCCCCTCACCACCATCCTCACCTTCACCTCCATCTTCACCCCCTCCTCCTAGCATCCCGATCATACACGAAAACTACATAGCCGCACTTGAGAAAATTGAGAAGAGGACAGTGATAGGTCCTAGATATTTGTTGTTGGAGGATCTACATCCTCTCAACATAGTGGATGACCTTACATGGCTCTTGGATAGAGCCGGTTTGCTTGTCTTCACGAACATTCGTGAAGACGCTTATGAGGAGATCACCCGAGAGGTTGTGACATCTTTCGAGCACAGCCATGTTGATAGGACCGTCTCCTTCCGTCTCATGAATCAAGACTACCAGTTGAGTATAGTTGAGTTCGGGACCATCTTTGGGTTCCACGAGACCTACAACGGTCGCCTCCCTAGGAACGTGTCTCCTAAGGACTTTTGGGGAGATGTAGCTATGATCTATGCCGACGAGGACCGTTGGCATCCAGCTGATGTTCGCTCCAAACGGTGTGTGCAAGCTTTAAATTTATAACCCTAGACTTAAGCTTAAAACAAGGATGCGAACCCGCAGTGTACGGGTCAATCGTAGTAAAAGCAAGAAAATTCCAGGGGTCGATCACAGGGACTTAGTGAAACAAAGTCCAGTACGGTATGCTAGTGTTGATGCTAACCACAAGAGCAAGTAATACAATCAAAGATGAATAAGAAGTCAATAAAGCAAACATGCAATTCTAGGGATTAAAGCATCTAGTTGTGGTTCCAACTCAAGATCTATAGATAAGCGGACAAAGCTGAGATTTTTGCATGGGGAAGGTGTTTCTAAAGTGGAGTAGATCACCGGGTAAGTCTCACTACACACTAATCCCAAACCGTAACTCCTATTACCGGGTAAGTCTCAAGGAATTAAGATAAAGAACTATAACCTCAAACTAACACACCATCTAAGGGAATAGAATCAACCTTTACCGGGTAAGTCTCAGGCTAACTCACAAAGATGGGATGGAAGCACACTCAAACCCCAATAAAGGATAAACCTTTATTACCTACACTTATGATCGTTAGTACACAAACTAAGGAATTACCGGGTAAGTCTCATCCTAAGCTTGCATTGAACCAGAAAGGTGTAATAAGAATAGGATTTGGCAAACTCTAACACTTAACTTTCTGTTTAAGGTCGGATAAGTCACCTCGGTCAGAAGAATTCCACCCCGGCCGAGATGTTCATCAACCGAACGAGATGCTTAGGGTTAAGGTTAAAGACTCGAACTTTCAGGATCCTACTGTGATCTAAGATCATTCTATCATTGTTTTTCCCACAACCTTCAGCCAATCACCCTAGAATCACACAAGGAAATTAGCCACTCATCATCATAATGAAAGTATTAAATATATGGGAAGAAGGTGAATATTTGAATAAAGAAGAATTTAATGAAAACACTTCAATAACTGAATCAAATATCACACAAAATCGTTCCTTGGATAATGATCCAACAAGACAAGACAATCAAGGAAAGGAATTGAAGACAATCTTACAAAACCCTCCAAAAAGCTATAAAGCTATACTCTTCAAATCTTCCTTCAACCTTCAAAAAGGTTCTTCGAATCTCCCAAATTGGAGTATGATGCGGCTGCTGCGCTGATAGCGGGTGTATGCAGCCTGTATTTCGGTGTAAGCGGGCCTTTCGAATTGTGGAAATCCAACCCTTTTTATAGGAAAAATAAACCTCCAAAGATAATAAATCTTAAGAAGATATATTCCCATAAAAATAGGTAAAATATATGATTCTGCATATCTCCTTCCTTCTAGAAGCTCAGCCCAAAAATATAAGATCACTTTCCAATTTTAAAAGATCTCAGCCAAGAATAAAATATTCTCGCCGCGTCCTAGGTGTTCGCCTCGGTCGAGTCGGCGTCTCTGGATCGCCTCGGTCGAGATGAATCTCTGGGCAACCGAGGTGATTCATAACTGAGTGTAGAATCTCTCAAAACTGGTCCAAAGTAAATCTTTAATCCATGGCTATGCTTCCTGAATGTAGCTCCAAATGACTCTTGACTCCTTTTGCTCCTTTTTGATGCAAAACGTACCATATTACCTGCAATTACAACGAAACTAGGTGTAGACCTCGATTCTCGCAAAGGTAGATGAAATGGTAGTAAAATCACATAATGTACATACAAACATGCAGATTATGAAAGATAAAACGTCCAAACAAACCCCAAAATATAGACTATAATTCATGCTATCATCTTTGATTGAGCTTTATGCATATATGAGCTAGTATTGCCTATATTGTCGATATGGATGTCTACACGAGTTCTATGTTGATTATAGGTGATTTGGAGCTATTTCCGAACGAAATCGAGCAAAGGAAAGTTGAGTTGATGTACCTCTAGATCAAGGACACCTTTTGGAAGCAATTTGGAGTATTGAATTGAGGAATGCACGAATGAAGGCAAGAATCACGGTTTTACCCTAAATTACGGCCGTGGATTGTGAGTCAGAATTCGATGTTCATTCCAGGAGATATTACGGCCGTGGAAGCTATCCGTGTTTGTTTCCACGCCTCAAAATTACGGTCGTGGAATCTTCCACGACCGTGATCTTGGCGAATCCTTTCGCCACGTTTCGAAGCCATGATCTCTTGAAGATCGGGCCGGGCCGACATTTTGCCCTGCATTATAAAAAGGACGGATGAAGCGAGATTCCGTCACCTCGCCTCACCTCGCTTACGACCCTTCAACCCTAAGTTTAGCGGCAAAAACGTAAGCTTAAGCAACACACAAACCCTCATTCTTGGAGGCGATTTTGGAGATCTCATTGAAGATCAAAGTTCGGAATTGAAGAATCGCTGTTAGCGATCTTCGCGTTTGCGGAAGATCGAAGTTCTTGGAGGATTTTGCAAGAAGATTTCTCTTCTTGCTTAGGTTTGATTTAGGATCGGATTGACATCCCGTTTCCTTTCTTTCCTAAGATTGTGATTGTTTATTCCGATTTGAATCTTTTGATAAACACTTGTTCTTGATTGTGATTCTGAGATTCGTTTGAAGATTATTGATAGTTCTTAAAAGTTCCCATCTTTTATCTTTTAAATCTTGAATTAATATCAATATGACTGTTATTGGCTAAAAACCCTTAACAATTCTAAGGTGAAGGGTTGATAGTTGTGGCTTAGATGATGATAGATCGATCGCAAACAGATTAGACCCTGAGAGTTAGAGAATTGTCGCCGACAACCCTAAATTACGGGTTGTTCTTGAGTTCCACGGCCGTGGAATCTCAAGATCCAACCGTAATTTCCCTGAGTTTACGAGCTTGCTTTTACCTTAATCCAAAGTTAAAGATTTGCTTTAACTTAGTTTAGACTTGTCTTTTCTAGGTGGTAGTGAAGCCTCAACAACCTCTACCTCGATTGTGAGTCTCAACAACCTCAATCGGATAAGTTAGTCTTGATCTTTAGGTTATAAGTTTGGGTATTTGATACTAATTCTCGCCTTTAGAATCTTTCTATATTGAGCCTCAACAACCTGTATAGGGAGTATCTTTTAGGTGAGTTACATAAGGTTTTTGGAACCTCAACCGTACGATTACCTTACATTAGTATACCTTTGCATGTCTCTACTCTGTCTTTATATCATTAGTATATCTTGAATCTGTTGCCACAACTGAATACCCGGATCTTTAGGATTGTTGTTTTCCCAATATTTGCAAAACTCCCATATTCACTGCTTGATAACCTGCAATCGAGTTCGTTCCACCCAAATCCCTGTGTTCGATACTCTGGAATTCTTGCTTAACTATATCGATCCGTACACTGCGGGTTCGCTTGCTTGATTCTAGTTTTATAAATTTAAAGCTTATTTGCACACACCTCTAGGGGCGAACAGCCGTAGCGGGAAATCTTTACACGTTTGAGAGAGATTGAGGATTCTTGGAGAAGGATTGAAGGACTCTAGCCGGAAAGTCAATCTTGATCATTATTTGTGAGATTTCTTTGTTCCATAGAAGTAATTGTGGTTTTTGAACACGAATTTGAGTTACTTAAGAGATACATTGATCAGTTTCGAGAATTGTTTACAGATTTGAAGGTTATTGAGTTTTTATTCAAGATTCGGGTTTAATTGCATTATTTCACTCAATCTTTGATTTGATTTGATTTTGAAAATGGTTGGCTAAAACCATTGTGATTCTGGGGAGAATAGTTGATGATTAAGGCTTAGATGATGATAGACTGAACTCATTTAAACATTAGGACCCTGAGAGTTTAGATTTTAGTTTTGCGATAACAGGAAAATCGGAGTGTTCTTGAGTAAATCGGCCGATTTAATGATGAACAGCACGATTTATTCTTCTGACGAGCTTTAATTGAATTAATCTTTAATCAAAACTAATCCTTGCCTAAATCCCAATCTTGTTTAACCTTTTTAACCTCTATTTGAGTGTATGAAGAGACTTCAAACTTGATTCTACATTTAATAGATTAAGATTACAAGATTTGGGTAATAGAGAGACTCAACATCCTTTATTAAGATTTTAAATGTGCTTTCTATTCTTTACTTCGGAGAGTCATATCCTGGAGTTTTAGATAGTTAGTTTGAATATAATTCTTGTCTTTAGATCTTTCTATATTGCAGCCTCAACAACCCTTATAGAGAGAACCTTTAGATTAGATATATAGGTTTCGGAACTTCACCGTACGATACTTACCTTTGAACACATAATCTTGGCAATATAAACTCTGTCCTTATATCTATAGAAGTGTCTTGAATCGAAAGTCGAAATCGGATACTTGAATCCTTGGAATCATTTTACCCTTATTTGATCACAAAAGCTTTTTTCATTTTCGCTAGATAATTGAAATTGAATTTACTCTCACCAAATCCCTGACTTCGACTCTGGAATTCTTACCTCACTACAGCCGATCCGTACACTGCGGGTTCGCTTTGCTTTGAGTTCTAGATATAAATTTAAGACTTTGACGCACACACCTTTTCGAGCGAACACTCATCTTGCCAAGGCGCCCTTTCGGGTTTTCACCTTGCCACTCTTCTTCTTTTCTCACTTAAACTCACATCCCTCAAGTCCAATTTTGGACCAACCTAAGGTTGGTCGGACTACCTTCTTTTTACCTAAACCGTCCTTTCGGGTTTTCGGTTTATCCAAGGATTTTCATACCTTTTTTCACTTCTTTGGCTTTTTTTTTCAAACTGATTTCAACAATGCAAAACAAATGTCAAAAACTACTCAATAAACTGTACAAGCAATGATATATCCTTCCCCCATACTTGAAGTGCACTTTGTCCTCAAAGTGGAAATGAGTCAAAGATAAATCCGGGAGAAGGGAAAAGAAATGTACCCCTCACTGGGGTGGTCCGGATGGACCACCCGGACCCTCCTCCGGTGGGTAGGGAAAGTGGCGGAAGAAATGCTCCTGGCGCTGGTAGATGTCATCAATGTGGTCCTGCTGGGCAGACATCCGGCTACCAAAAGAGGTCTCAAAACTGGCCTGCCAAGCCAGCTGCTGTTGCTGGGCTGCCTGCCAGGCCTCCTGCCTCTGGTCGAAGTGTGAGGTCATGGAGGTGGAAAAAGTGTCCTGCCAGCTCTGCTGCTGCTCCAGCATAGTCCGCTGGTAATCGGACTGCCAAGCCCGGTGTTGGGTCGTCATGGCGGCCATCTGAGCTTGAAGGCTCGTAAGGGCCGAGTCCTCCTTTGGTGCCGCTGTCGGCATCTCCTCGTCATCTGGGATGGGCAGGTGCTCCTCCTGATGGGCCCGGCTGGAGCTGGCGGCATGCCTCTCCACCATGGCCACTAGTGGCCTCCTCGGCACGAAAGGATCTACCGGTATGTAGAGCTCGGAGAGCTCACCTCCTAGCGGTAAAGGTCGGGGGAGGTATATGAGGTGGCTCCCATCTACAAGGGAGATCCAAAAAAGGTTCTCCCCGTCCCGCCGGAGGAGCTTGCACCTCCTAAGCATCCCCTCACTGTAGAGAGGAGCCGTCATCCCATCCTCTAACTCGGACAGGTCCATCACTTGTGAGGCGATCAAAGAGATCACCCCACCGCCGACAATATCCCTCGGCTCATGTTCGCCCCTAGAGGTGTGTGCAAATAAGTTTTAAATTTATAAAACTAGAATCAAGCAGCGAACCCGCAGTGTACGGATCGAGGTAGCTAAGCAAGAATTCCAGAGTATCGAACACAGGGATTTGGGTGGGAACAAATTCGATTTCAGGTTATCAAGCAGTAAATATGGGAGTTTTGCAAATATTGGGAAAACAACAATCCTAAAGATCCGGGTATTCAGTTGTGGCAACAGATTCAAGATATACTAATGATATAAAGACAGAGTAGAGATATGCAAAGGTATACTAATGTAAGGTAATCGTACGGTTGAGGTTCCAAAAACCTTATGTAACTCACCTAAAAGACACTCCCTATACAGGTTGTTGAGGCTCAATATAGGAAGAAACTAAAGACGAGGATTAGTGTCAAATACCCAAACTTATAACCTAAAGATCAAGACTAACTTAATCGATTGAGGTTGTTGAGGCTCACAATCGAGGTAGAGGTTGTTGAGGCTTCACTACCACCTAGAAAAGACAAGTCTAAACTAAGTTAAAGCAAATCTTTAACTTTGGATTTAAAGTAAAAGCAGGCTCGTAAACTAGAGGAAAATCACGGTTAGTTCTTGAGGTTCCACGGCCGTGGACTCAAGAACAGCCCGTAATTTGGGTCTGTCGACGATGTTTCTCTAACTCTCAGAGTCTAATCTATTTGCGAGCGATCTATCATCACCTATGCCACAACTATCAACCCTTCACCTTAGAATTGTTAAGGGTTTTTAGCCAATAACAGTCATTTTGATATCAATTCAAGAATCAAGGAGTAAAAGATGGAAACTTTCAAGAACTATAATAATCTTCAAATGGATCTCAAGATCACAACAAATGTTTATCAAAAGATTCAAAACGGAATAAGCGAATCACAATTCTAGAAAAGAAGAGAAACGAGATGTCAATTCGTTTTCAAATCAAACCTAAACAAGAAGAGAGATCTTCTTGCAAAACCTTCCAAGAACTTCCGATCTTCCACAATTCTGAAGATCACCACAGCAATCTCCACTAAAAATGCAAGAGTTGGACAACTCTCCAATGCAAACTTCGATCTCCAATGAGATCTCCCAAATACCTCTAAACGAGGGTTTGTGCGTTGCTAAGCGTCGATTTGTGGTGATGAATGAGAATAGACGGGGGTGTAAGCGCTGATGATGAAATCTCTTTTCGGCCGTCTTTTTATAGGGCAAGACGAAGTGTCGGCCCGGCCCAATCTTCAAAAAGATCATGGCTTCGAAGTGTGGCGAGAGATTCGTCAAGATCACGGTCGTGGAAGATTCCACGACCGTAATTCTAGGGCGTGGAAACAATTACGGTTAGTTCCACGGCCGTAATATCTCCTGGAATGAACATCGAATTCTGACTCAAAATCCACGGCCGTAATTTAGGGTGAGAGCGTGGTTCTTGCCTTCATTCGTGCATTCCTCAATCTAATACTCCAATTTGCTTCCAAAAAGTGTCCTCGATCTATGGACATCTCAACTCAACTCTCCTTTGCTCGATTTCGTTCGGAAATAGCTCCAAATCACCTATAATCAACATAGAACTCGTGTAGACATCCATATCGACAAAATAGGCAATACTAGCTCACATATGCATAAAGATCAATCAAAGACTATCGATATGAATCAATTACGATTAGAAAACGTGTCTAAAATATCACAATATTTCATGCTAACAGCTCATTCCTCCTAATCCGCTTCAAAGCGGCGAGGAAGAGAGAGGTTCAATCCATCAGTTTCTCGCTATGAGAAAGGCAGGAGTAGAGCAGTGGGAGGTCCTTGAGAGCGACCTTGTTTTCCTCTTTGTGTCCACAGAAGACACTCATGAGGATCTTGAAAATCAACCTCAAACTGGGGTGAGTGAGTTTGTTGGAGTACTCACCCCCAACATGGAACTCCGACCAGGTAGCTGCTTCCCAAAACTCACATAGGTCCGGGGCCAGGACTGGATCCCACCAGTTCTCAGAGGGGTTTAGAGTCACCCCAAAAGCCTCCCGTAAATCGTTGTAGTCAAGCGTGTACTTCACCTTGTTGAACTTAAAAGTGAGGCCGGTACACACGTGGTCTTCCTTCTGCATTGTGAAAGTGGCGATAAATTGTCTGCTGAGCTCCGGATATGTCGGAGCACTCTTCTGGAGGAAGTCTCCGAGCCTAGCATTCGCCAAAAACGTTTGCATGCTCTCTAGCATGCCCAGTTTCTCCAAGGTCGGGATATGTAGAAATCGAGTTGCATACACAACTCGATCCTGCACAATCCTATATCGGTCCTTCTCTGTTTCCGTCATCTTATATTTCCTTGGGGCTTCCATTCTTGCAAGTATTTGAAGCAAAGGATTAGTGAACGTTTGAAAAAAGGAAAAGAATCGACCTTTCTGTTGGTTTTTCCGCAGGGCGGCTGTGCAGGCGCAGGGGCGGTGAGGCGCAGGGGCGGATGCTTGCAGGCGCAAGTGCGGGAGAACTGCAGAAGGCGATTTTTCGAATGCTTCGAAGGTGGTGGCGTCTTGGAGTGGCTCTGGTGGTGTTTTTGGTACAGGCGACGTTGAAGGTGGCGCAGGAGTGGAAAATCATTGCAATTGAAGGGAGGTGGCGTTTGGCATGAGGGTAGGTGGCGCAAGGGCGTTAGAGGTGTGCGTCCTTGATGTTGGTGGCGCAGGGGCGTCGGAGAGGGTGGTTGGGAGGTTTCTCTGAGGGTACAGGGGCGTTCGCAGCTTTGAGAGTAAAGGTGCGAGGGTTTGTGGTTGTGTTTGGTGAGGAGGGTTGGTGGGTGGTGCGTGGTAGGTGTAGGCGTTTTTCGAGATCCTATTTTTTTTCTTTTCTGGGTAAACCCGCAGGGGTGGGGGTTAGACACCGCGGGGGCGGCGACAGGGGAGAGGGGAACACAGGGCCAGCGCCGGGGGCGACGCTGGGAATTTGTGTCAAGGATGGCCGCCGCAGGGATGTGGGGATGTCACCGCGGGGGCGGTGACAGGCATGGTACAAGCGCAGGCTCAGCGCCGGGGGCGGCGCTGGCCTGAGTGTCACTGCAGGGGCGGGATACTAAACCGCAGGGGCGGATTTCTTGACAGAAGCTCCTCTTTTTATTCCTTCGGGTTGCCTCCCGAGAAGCGCCTTTGTTTTACGTCGTTGGCACGACGTAAGATCTCTACTTCTCTGACTGTGCCTCCTCTAGTACCATCTCGTCAATCGGATCGTTCTTGTCTCCTTCAAGGTAAAGCTTTAGTGTTTGTCCGTTCACCTTAAACACCTTGTGTGTTTGGGGGTGATAGAGATCCACAACCCCGTGAGGGTATACTTCGGCTACTATGAATGGCCCTGTCCATCTTGAACGCAGCTTACCTGCAAAGAGTTTCAAACGGGATTGAAAGAGAAGTACCTTATTACCTACCTTGAAGTCCTTCCGGAGGATGTTCCGGTCATGCCATGCTTTGGTCTTTTCTTTGTATGTGTTAGCATGGTCATATGCATCTAGCCTTAGTTCCTCCAACTCTTGCAATTGGAGCTTCCGGAATTCTCCCACTTCTTCTATGTTCATGTTGTACTTCTTTACCGCCCACCAAGCTTTGTGCTCTAACTCCACCGGTAGGTGGCAAGCTTTCCCAAACACAAGCCTAAAAGGAGACATTCCGATGGGAGTTTTGTAGGTTGTCCGATATGCCCATAGGGCGTCATTTAGCCTTGCACTCCAATCCTTCCGCCCGGGGGAAACCGTCTTTTCAAGGATGGTTTTTATTTCCCGGTTGGACACCTCAGCTTGGCCGTTTGTTTGTGGATGATAAGTTGTTGATACTCTTTGGTGAACATGGTACTTTTTAAGGAGAGCCGTGATTGTCTTGTTGCAAAAATGGGTACCCTTGTCACTGATTAAGGCTTTTGGGATTCCGAATCTTGCAAAGATATTTTCCTTCAGAAAAGCTGCAACTACTTTTGAATCATCAGTTTTGGTGGCCATTGCTTCCACCCACTTGGAAACATAGTCCACCGCAAGAAAAATATATGTGTTCCCGAATGAAGTAGGAAACGGCCCCATGAAATCAATTCCCCAAACATCGAATATTTCACAAAATATAATAGAGGATTGGGGCATTTCATGTCTCCTTGAAAGATTTCCTACCCTTTGGCATCTATCACACACTTTACAAAACGCAAAAGCGTCTCAAAAAATGTGTGGCCAAAAGAAACCGGCATCCAAAACTTTTCTTGCAGTTTTGTTTACCCCAAAGTGCCCCCCACATGCTTCAGAATGACAAAAAGTTAGGACGGATTGTACCTCATTTTCCGGAATGCAATGCCTGATCACTTGGTCACTACAATGCTTCCAAAGGTAAGGATCGTCCCAAACGTAGTGTCGAGCTTCAGCTTTTACTTTCTCTCGTTGTGCCTTGGTGAATTCTGGAGGATACTCCTTCCTGACCATGAAGTTGACAATGTCAGCAAACCAAGGCTTAAAATATTGAAGCTTAAGACAAATCTCTGTCGACAATTCCGCAGGGGCGCCTAGACGGGGCCGCAGGGGCGGCTGGTGTGAGGCGCGGGGGCGGTTACACAACAGAGAGTTGTGTAAAATGTGTCGTCTGGAAAGCTTCCGGCTATCTCTCTTTCTTTTCCTGGTTCTTCCTTCTCTTGCACTAGTCTGCTCAAATGATCTGCCACCAGGTTCTCAGCTCCCTTTTTGTCCATTATCTCTAGGTTAAATTCGCTTAGAAGGAGCACCCAACGGATTAATCGTGGCTTCGCCTCCTTCTTTGCCATGAGGTACCTAAGGGCTGCATGGTCAGTGAAAATAATTACCTTTACCCCAAGTAAGTATTGCCTGAACTTCTCAAGGGCAAAAACTACCGCCAACATCTCCTTCTCAGTGGTGGAGTAATTCCTTTGTGCTCCATTTAAAGTCATAGATGCATAATGGATCACATGGGAGGCCCGTCCGTCTTTTTGTCCTAAGACAGCTCCGACAACGTAGTCACTGGCGTCACACATGATATCAAAAGGTTTCTCCCAATCCGGAGAACGGATGATCGGTGCGGTGGTGAGACATGACTTCAAAGTGTCGAAAGCCTTCTTGCAATCCTCATCCACTATGAATGTGACATCTTTCTTGAGTAATTAACATAGGGGTGTTGAGATCTTTGAGAAGTCTTTGATGAACCTTCGGTAGAAACCTGCATGACCAAGAAAAGATCGGATTTCCCGAACATTAGTAGGATAAGGTAAATTTTGAATAACATCAACCTTTGCCTTATCTACCTCTATCCCTTTTGAGGATATTACATGTCCTAGCACAATCCCTTTTTCGACCATGAAATGACATTTTTCCGAATTAAGAACTAAATTGGTTTCAACACATTTTTCAAGAACAAGTTTTAAATGCCCTAAACATGCGTCAAAACTGTCTCCATGGACGGTAAAATCATCCATGAAGACTTCAATGAAATTTTCTATGTATTCGGAGAAAATACTTATCATGCACCATTGGAAAGTGCCCGGCGCGTTGCAAAGTCCAAAGGGCATTCTACGATATGCAAAAGTGCCAAATGCGCAAGTGAACGTCGTCTTCTCTTGATCTTCTGGTGCGATGGCTATTTGGAAATAGCCCGAATATCCATCCATTAAACAGTAGTATTGATGACCTGCAAGACGTTCCAACATTTGATCAATAAAAGGTAATGGGAAATGGTATTTTCGTGGTACCTTATTGAGCTTGCGGTAGTCAATGCAAACTCTCCATCCAGTTTGTGTTTTGCTTGGGACCATCTCTCCATGTTGATTTTCTACCAAAGTGATACCTCCCTTTTTTGGAACCACTTGGGTCGGGCTAACCCAAGTGCTATCCGAGATAGGAAAGATCATATCCGCTTGGAGGAGCTTCAACACTTCCTTTTTGACTACATCCATCATTGGTGGGTTCAACCTCCTTTGAGGTTGCCTAGAGGGCTTGGCTTCGTCCTCAAGTAGAATCCTATGCATGCAAGTGGAAGGACTTATCCCCTTGATGTCCGCAATAGTCCATCCGAGGGCCGTCTTGTGCTCCTTTAGTACGTTCACCAACTTATCTTCTTGTCCGGTGGTCAACTTATTGGAGATGATTACCGGCAAGGTATTGTGTTCTCCAAGGAAAGCATACTTGAGGTGTGACGGAAGATCCTTCAATTCTATTTCCGGTGCCTGCACTATGGACGGAACAAGCTTCTCGCTTGGGGTTAGTAAAGTGGGCCCAATGGCCAAATTGGAGATAGGTAGCCTTTTATGCCCATCTAATTGAGCTAGGACCTCTTTCATGCTAGATGTTAACACATAATCTGATTTGAAACCATCAATGTCATGCTCAATCACATTTCTCAATTCATCCACGTTAGAGTTATCAAAAACATCTTGCACAAAAGGTTCAACAATGTCAATAGCACATAGAGAATGATCATCGCTAGGAAATTTCATTGCATCATAGATGCCAAATTCCACTACTTCTCCATCAAACTCCATGGTCAATTTACCACTAACATAATCAATTTTAGTCCTAGCCGTTATAAGAAATGGCCTACCTAACAGAATTGGTGCAGCATACGAGTCATTTTCCATATCCATTACAAAGAAATCAACAAGAAAAATTAGGTTGTCTACCATCACTAATACATCTTCAATTATCCCTTTCGGGTACACATTAGATCTATCAGCAAGTTGTACTACAATCCTAGTTTCCATTAGTGGCCCAAGGCCAAGTGATTTGTAAATCGAATATGGCAAGACATTAATAGAAGCACCGAGATCAAGCATTGCTTTATCAAAGCGGGTTTCCCCTATAACGCAAGGAATGCTTACCATGCCCGGATCGCTGCATTTCTTGGGCATTCTCCGTTGGAAAACTGCCGACACATGTTCACTCACTTGCACTTTCTGTTTCCCCTTTAGCTTTTGATTTCTCTTGATAGTGCAAAGTTCCTTCAAAAAACGAGCATACTTAGGGACACTTTTCACCAACTTAAGGAGGGGAATGTTTACCTCGCATTTAGAGAAAGTCTCAAAGAGGTCCTTGTCCTCTATGATTCTTCGCTCCTTCAATGCTTCAGGAAAAGGAGCCGGTGGCTTTTCGGAGTACAGCGGCGGAAAGTTAGGCCGGACGTAAGTATCCTTTTCAGCAGGACCTTCTATTGTGTTTTCCGCAGGGGCGTCATCTTGAAGGCGCAAGGGCGGCTCAGGGGTTGTCACCGCAGGGGCGGGGACAACCAGCCGCAAGGGCGTCCTTCCTTCTGGGCTGGGCGCAGCTGCAGCCGCAGGGCGGCTGTGGGTGCGGAAATAACGACAGAAGGTTCACTTTGTGACTCTTTTGTTGGTTCTTATCGGATTTGCTTCCCGCTCCTTAATGTTAGGGCACTAACATTCTCCTTGGGGTTTATAAACATCTGGGAAGGCGATCCTCCGAAAAGCCTTGATTCGGTCCTTGAAATAGCTTCTGCCATTTGACCAACCTGCTTCTCAAGGTTCTTGATGCTTGATTCTGTTGTTTGGACATGAGTAGCAAAGTGTTCAGTCAAAACCTGCAACATATCTTCAGTTGAGTGATACTTACCTTGGCGGGGCTGCTGGTGTTGGTTTTGTTGATCCCTCCAATAAAAATTTTGTTGGTCACGCCAATTTGGCATGAAATTCTGTGCATAGGGATCGTTCCTAGGTCTTTGTTGTTGTGGTTGTCCATAACCCATTGCGTTTACTTCAGCATCGTCATCTTGAACTTGTGGACACATGTCCGTTTGATGATACGGGTCAGCACAAACTCCAGAAGCTTTGAGCTGTTGCGGTGTTCCCATAAGTGTTAGCCTCTTCACCATTTCCTTCAATTCCGCTAGCTCGGTGGAAATCTCGTTCTTCCCGGAACTCACAACATGAACTCCTTTCTTAGCCGGGGTCCTTCCAAAGTTCCGAGTTCCTTCCGCTAGTTCCTGTATCTTTTCCAAAGCAAGGTCAGGAGTAGAGTTAAGAATATTACCTCCGCAAGCCGCATCGACGATCCTCCTTTCATTGTCTAGCAAGCCATTGTACAAGTACAAGACTAGATCTTGAGTTGAATATCCGTGGAAAGGACAGCTGGATCAGAGGCGTGCAAACCTTTCGAAGTACTCGTAGAGAGTTTCGGTTGCCTCTTGCTTGATGTTGCTTATAGCTTTCTTCAAGCTATTGGCCTTATTAGATGGAAAGTATTTCTCCAAGAACGCTTTGTGAAGGTTCTCCCAAGTGTCAATACTCCCGGATGGAAGGTGGTAATACCAATCATCCGCCGAATCTTTGAGTGTGAAGCCGAATGCCCTCATCTTGATCTGTTCTTCGGTAATGTTGGCCGGCTTCATGCTCATACAAACGGTGTGGAACTTCCCAAGGTGCTTGATGGGGTCTTCACCACTTAGCCCATGGAAGGATGGAAGCAAGTGAATAAGGCCTGGCTTGAGCTCAAAGTTGACTCCTTCCCCTAGTGCCGGTATAGCGACCGCAAGAGGGTTTTGAGCCAAGGTGGGCTGCGTAAGTTGACGCAGAGTACGGTCAGCCATCTCTTGTTGAAGTTGTTGTTGTCTTTGTTGCCGAATGTGCGTCCTCTCAATTTCTGGATCAAAAGAAGCAAAGCCGGAATTAGTAGCACGGGTTTGAACCATAAAAATGGTTCAAACCAATAATCAATAATAACAATAAAACACAAAAACTCCCCGGCAACAGCGCCAAAATTTGACCGAAGGTATTTCTATGGTCGTCTATACCCAATCAAAAGTAAATCCCGACTTAGCACTAAGAACAAGTATAGTGATTAAGGAAGGGTCAAACCCAAGAGAGTTAAGGTGTTTTAGATGCAATTACCGATTATAATGACAAGTGACACAAAGGGGGGGGTTGGTTGAATTGATGTACAAAAACTTATGAAAACGATTAATGCGACAATTAAGACAGTAATGGATGAATCTACACTAGGTTGATTCTAAGCATGCAATTGCTACTTTGGTGCGTTCCTTTTATAAATTCTTAAGTAATCTCCCGTCTCGATCATACATATGTGTTGAGCCAACCGGCATCAACACAACTTAACTTATTAAAGTTCCATAAAACTACAAGAACAAATAACAAGTTAGCATTCAAACAAAGACTAAGGGATATAAAGAGAAGATTAAAACCGTTAAACTTATCTTTATATTTGTGTTCTTTTTTTTAAGTAATTACAACACGTTATTACTTAAAGTTGCTACTAGATTAAAGACCCGAACCCGGAACCTGTTAATCCTAGTTGTTTACATGCACTTTAGAACCTAAGGTGATCAATCTCAAGTAATAGTTAACATGGAATTAAACAATGGAGATCAAGGAAACACAAAGCATTACTGGATAAAAACTTATATTAAAAAGAACTTACAACCAAAGCAACAAAGCAGCTTCAAACCAACCTAATGTAGCAAGGGAGTTAGCAACTCATTACAATGGAAAGCTCAAGTCTAAAATGGATTTTGTGAGGAAAAGCATGGGTGATTCTAGCAATCAGCCATGGACTATTTATACTACAAAAGACACTTAATTAGGAGTAAATAGCCGGCCTAAAACAGCCACCTTAAATGCCATAAAGGTGGTGTAAACAACCGGAGTAAAGCTTCTGGCGTTAAACCGCAGGGGCAGCCTTCAGGAACCGCAGGGGCGGTTTAGGCAAAATCGGTTGATCTTCTTCAGAACCGCTGGGACGGCTACACAACTCCGCTGGGGCGGATCTTTAATGCACTTCAACATCTGACCTATCGCCTTCCTGACGTTTCTGATGTCATGGCGCAGGGGCGCCTTAAGGCCAACGCAGGGGCGGTGTTCGCCCCTAGAGGTGTGTGCAAATAAGCTTTAAATTTATAAAACTAGAATCAAGCAAGCGAACCCGCAGTGTACGGATCGACGTAGTTAAGCAAGAATTCCAGAGTATCGAACACAGGGATTTGGGTGGGAACGAACTCGATTGCAGGTTATCAAGCAAGTAAATATGAGAGTTTTGCAAATATTGGGAAAACAACAATCCTAAAGATCCAGGTATTCAGCTGTGGCAATCGATTCAAGATATACTTAATGATATAAAGACAGAGTTGAGATATGCAAAGGTATACTAATGTAAGGCAATCGTACGGTGAAGTTCCAAAAACCTTTTGTGACTCACCTACAAGGCACTCTCTATACAGGTTGTTGAGGCTCAATATAGAAAGATTCTAAAGGCGAGAATTAGTATCAAATACCCAAACTTATAACCTAAAGATCAAGACTAACTTAACCGATTGAGGTTGTTGAGGCTCACAATCGAGATAGAGGTTGTTGAGGCTCACTACCACCTAGAAAAGACAAGTCTAAACTAAGCTAAAGCAAATCTTTAACTTTGGATTAAAGTAAAAGCAGGTTCGTAAACTTGAGGGAAATTACGGTTGGATCTTGAGATTCCACGGTCGTGGAATTAAAAGATAAAAACGGGATTCAAAGTATAACAAACAATCACCACCTTAGGAAAGAAGAGAAAACGGGATGTCAATCCGTTTCCCAAATCAAACCTAATCAAGAAGAGAGATCTTCTTGCAAAAACCTTCCAAGAACTTCGATCTTCCGCAAATCCGGAAATCTCCACAGCAATCTCCACCTAAAGTGCGAGATTAGGGAATTCCAAAACACGAACTTCGATCTCTCCAAGAGACGTCAATTTCTTCCCCGCAAAACTAGCGAAGAGTCTTCGTCTAAACGTCGATGTGCGACGATCGTAAACCGGCGTAAGCGAGGATCTAAGCGATGATGACTGAGGGTAAGCGAAGATGTAAGCGGTGATGACGGAATCTCCTTTCTTCCGTCTTTTTATAATGTAGGGCAAAGTGCCGGCCCGGCCCAATCTTCAAAAGATCGTGGCTTCGAAGTGTGGCGAAAAGATTCGCCAAAATCACGGTCGTGGAAGTGTTCCATGATAGCATGAATTATAGTCTATATTTTGGGGTTTGTTTGGACGTTTTATCTTTCATAATCTGCATGTTTGTATGTGCATTATGTGATTTTACTACCATTTCATCTACCTTTGCGAGAATCGAGGTCTACACCTAGTTTCGTTGTAATCGCAGGTAATATGGTAAGTTTTGCATCAAAAAGGAGCAAAAGGAGTCATGAGTCATTTGGAGCTACTTCCAGGGAGCATAGCCATGGATTAAAGATTCACTTTGGACCAGTTTTGAGAGATTTCACATTCAGTTGTGAGTCACCTCGGTTGACCACAGATTCACCTTGACCGAGGTGATCTACGAGAGCGTCTCGACCGAGGCGAATATCCTGACGCGGAGGGATATATTTTATTCTTGGCTGAGATCTTTTATTTTTGGAAGGAGAGATCTTATATTTTTGGGCTAGATTTCTGGAAGGAAGATCATATATTTAGGAGATCTATTTTGGAGATAAGATATATTTTATTAGGAAATTATCTTTTAAGATATTTCCTATAAAATTATCTTAGAAAGATATTTATTTTAGGAGATAAGATCTATTTTATTAGGAAATTATCTTATAGCTGGAAGGAAGATATTCATTTTAGGAGATATGGATATATTTTATAGGAAATTATCTTTTTAAGATATTTTATCTTTGGAAGATAATTCTCCTATATAAAGGGTTGGATTTTCTACAATTCACCCATCTTCGGATCATCGATATCTTGCTTACGAGAAGATCCGCTATCAGCGCAAGGAAGTCGTTTACGCAGCAGCAGCGGCATACTCCAATTTGGGAGTTTTTGAAGAACCTTTTTGAAGGTTGAAGGAAGATTGAAGTCCATAGCTTTCATAGCTTTATTGAAGGGTTTTGTAAGATTGTCTTCAATTCCCTCAATTGTTGTCTTGTCTTTTTGGATTATTATCCAAAGAACGCTTTGTTGTGATATTTGATTCAGTTATTGAAGTCTTTTCCTTAAATTCTTCTTTGTTCAAATATTCACCTTCTTCCCATACATTTAATACTTTCATAATGATGATGAGTGGCTAACTTCCTTGTGTGATTCTAGGGTGATTAGCTGAAGGTTGTGGGAAAAACAATGATAGAATAATCTTAGATTCCAGTAGGATCCTGAAAGTTCGAGTCTTTAACCTTAACCCTAAGCATCTCGTTCGGTTGATGAACATCTCGGCCGAGGTGGAATTCTTCTGATCGAGGTGACTTATCCGACCTAAAACAGAAAGTTAAGTGTTAGAGTTTGCTAAATCCTATTCTTATTACACCTTCCTGGTTCAATGCAAGCTTAGGATGAGACTTACCCGGTAATTCCTTAGTTTGTGTATTAACGATCATAAGTGTAGGTAATAAAGGTTTATCCTTTATTGGGGTTTGAGTGTGCTTCCATCCCATCTTTGTGAGTTAGCCTGAGACTTACCCGGTAAAGGTTGATTCTATTCCCTTAGATGGTGTGTTAGTTTGAGGTTATAGTTCTTTACCTTGATTCCTTGAGACTTACCCGGTAATAGGAGTTACGGCTTAGGATTAGTGTGTAGTGAGACTTACCCGGTGATCTACTCCACTTTAGAAACATCTTCCCCACGCAAAAATCTCAGCTTTGTCCGCTTATCTATAGATCTTGAGTTGGAACCACAACTAGATGCTTTAATCCCTAGAATTGCATGTTTGCTTTATTGACTTCTTATTCATCTTTGATTGTATTAATTGCTCTTGTGGTTAGTATTGACATAGCATACCGTGTTGACTCTGTTTCACCGAGTCCCTGTGATCGACCCCTGGAATTTTCTTGCTTTTACTACGATTGACCCGTACACTGCGGGTTCGCATCCTTGTTTTAAGCTTAAGTCTAGGGTTATAAATTTAAAGCTTGCACACACCGTTTGGAGCGAACAAGTTTTTGGCGCCGTTGCCGGGGACTTGGTCTAGACCGAGCCGGTTGCGGTTTGCTTTCGGGGCACTTGCCCCTGTTGCTACTAACTACTCTTTCTATGAGTTTTGTAGTTTTCAGGATTTCCGATGACTACATTTGATCCAGCCTGGATAGCAAGGCAAAGTGCTAGGGCGGACCATTATGAATACTTGGAGGAGAAGTACTCCTTCTATTGGTTCAACAATGAATGGGAAACAGAAGAGGCCATTAAGCATGAACTTGCAATGTGGGATGAACTGAATGTCCCTAAAAAGATTTGTGAGCAACCTTTTGAAGACTCTCTCGAATCAAGATTGGAGAAGTTGATGAAGAAGGTGGAGGAGCTCAAGGAAAGCACCATATCCTATGTTAAGCCGGAAGAGGAGCATAAGGAAGTGCTGCAAGTTCCAAGCACCCCTCCAATCAACCCAGAAGTTTCTCCTGAAGCTTTTTGAGGGAGCAGAAGATTTGGAAGATTTCGATCCAACTGTTGAGACCTCGGCCGAGGTGGAAGAGATCTCGACCGAGATGGAAGAAGAATTTGTAGAACTGCAAGATGCGGCGAACCTTGGCCAAATTACTGAGATTGTGGTCAAGGTGGAAGAAAGACCAGCAGAACTGAGAAAGATTTCGTGGGTGGATTATAAACCCAACACGAAACTTGTCTCAAGCTTTGGAGAACTTTGCAAGGTACATTCTCCTACTTCATTTGAATTCCCTATTAATATTTCTGAATTTTTCAGGAAGGCACCGGAGAGTTGGAGGTCTCTTCCGAAAGAACCTCCTAAGATCAAGATGAAACCTCTCTTGAAATTGTTGGAGGAAGATGCTCCTTGGATTATAAGGAGTGAAGTTAACAAGCACTTCACCGCTAAGGCAACGAAGTGTTATTTGTTCAAGTATGGGGTCCCTCGCATGCTCAGGACCCTGTACCATCCCAAAGCTATAGATGGGGAAGCTGCTATAATTCTCGAGAAACTGTTTTCTCGATCAAGGAAAGAATGGGACACGAGGAATGTCCCATTGAAGTGCAGGAAGTCTAGAAGGATTCCGGTGAGAACCAAATCGTACAAGCTTGTATGTAGGAAATCCTACCATTTGCCGGTGAAGTTAGGAACCGGAACCTTCTTGGAAGATTTTTACGGATGTGATGAGCACTCCACGACATTCGAAGTGCATTGAGTAATCCCATGCCGTAGGGTCCAGCTAGCGACCTTAAACCAAGCGCTTCTTGGGAGGCAACCCAAGGTATTGCTTTCTTCTCCCTTTTCTAGTTTAGTTTAGATAGTTGCTTTGTTTTTGTTTTCCTCTAGACAACAACCAGGTATTCCAAAAGGAAGGATCACAGTTCAGGAGCTACACTGGAAGAACAAAATTTCGAGAAGTTGAGGAAACGAGCTTTACTGAGATACATCTCGGGTACTGTCTGAACACCTCGACCGATATGTGCTTCGCCAACCGAGATGGTCTTATCTGGGAGCTATTTCTTACTTCTTCATGCAGTTTAGCTATGTTCGGTGAGTATCCTGTCCTTAGACTTATTCTGACCCACTGGGACAGTGTGTCCCAAGTATGGGGTGTTTGTACTTATTTGACTACTTGACGTTATTTGACTACTTTTGATGTATGACATTCTATTTCATCGGATATTTATATTTATGCTTCATTTGCCTTTATATGATTATCTGATATTACATGCATACCTACAGATTATTTGATTGAGAAAAACGTCGAAACCGAAAAAAAAAAAATGGTTTTAAAAAATTTTTGGACCTCGACCGGGGCAGTTCTGGCCAAACGAGGCATTTCACCTCGGTTGAACCAAGAACACCTCGACCGAGGTGCGTAACAGAAAGTTTTCGAAAACGATTTTGTGTTACTTATTTGGATATGATCTCAGTGAAGATTCTGTTTACCTACTGGTTTTAAATTCTTTATGTGTTTGAAAGGTTCTATAATATGTTTAAGTTGCTAAACGCTTTGTTTGAAATTATTGGCATGTTTAATACTTTGTTTTTATCCAAATTATGTTGAATTTGAAGGTTGACACCGCAGGTTAAGTTCTCTCACTTTCTTCTTGGAAAGACCAAGGCAATTCATTTTCTTCTTCTCCTTCTTCTTGATCATGCTTAGCCCCTCATATACATTTTGCCTCCCTTTACCTATCCGGGAATTTGGAAGCAAGCGAAGTGGTGAAAGCAAGTTAAAGTTGAAGAGTGGGCCGGAAGTGAAGTGTTAGAAAGCAATAATAGGTTTGGGGAAGTCAATCATGAAGATGAGTAACTCGGCACCATTCACATAGCCGGGTGTTTGTGTCTTGCCAAAGTCGGATTGAGCGATATTCCTAACGGGTCATGGTATGTGCATCAAGGGTTTGATGCATCTCGAGAAATTGATGATTGCTGATTTCCTAGGCTTCGGTTATTGTGCACCTCTGTCCATGCATCCCAAAAAGTAAAGTAAAAAAGGAAAAGGTGTGAAATAAGCAAAGCTTATTGGTGGAAGATGTTGCAAGTTGAAGTGAAAGTGAAGTTCATCCTTTTCCCGGATTCTAGCACCACATTACCTTACATACATCCCTACCCTACACGTTTCTTGACCTTTTCTTTTGGGAAGCCCTTGAGACCTTGAGCTTGTTGATTGACTTAGTGGTTTAAACTGGATTATACATGATTAATTTTGATAATTATGATTTATTATGCATTCTATGATTTTATGCAAAGATGAACAACTTTCCTATATTTATAAAATGTTTTGAGCATATTGAGTTTTTAATTCCAGGAAGTATTCTCTTAGAGTGATCTATGATAGTTGCACACCATAAAATGTTTTTGAAAGACTTTTTCATTGATTTTCTTGACTTATAATCCATTCTATCTTGTCTTCTATATGCGGAACTTGCTTGGGGACAAGCAAGAGCTAAGTATGGGGTATTTTGATAGCATGAATTATAGTCTATATTTTGGGGTTTGTTTGGACGTTTTATCTTTCATAATCTGCATGTTTGTATGTGCATTATGTGATTTTACTACCATTTCATCTACCTTTGCGAGAATCGAGGTCTACACCTAGTTTCGTTGTAATCGCAGGTAATATGGTACGTTTTGCATCAAAAAGGAGCAAAAGGAGTCATGAGTCATTTGGAGCTACTTCCAGGGAGCATAGCCATGGATTAAAGATTCACTTTGGACCAGTTTTGAGAGATTTCACATTCAGTTGTGAGTCACCTCGGTTGACCACAGATTCACCTCGACCGAGGCGATCCAGAGACGCCGACTCGACCGAGGCGAATATCCTGACGCGGCGGGATATATTTTATTCTTGGCTGAGATCTTTTAGTTTTGGAAGGAGAGATCTTATATTTTTGGGCTAGATTTCTGGAAGGAAGATCATATATTTAGGAGATCTATTTTGGAGATAAGATATATTTTATTAGGAAATTATCTTTTAAGATATTTCCTATAAAATTATCTTAGAAAGATATTTATTTTAGGAGATAAGATCTATTTTATTAGGAAATTATCTTATAGCTGGAAGGAAGATATTTATTTTAGGAGATATGGATATATTTTATAGGAAATTATCTTTTTAAGATATTTTATCTTTGGAAGATAATTCTCCTATATAAAGGGTTGGATTTTCTACAATTCACCCATCTTCGGATCATCGATATCCGCTATCAGCGCAAGGAAGTCGTTTACGCAGCAGCAGCGGCATACTCCAATTTGGGAGTTTTTGAAGAACCTTTTTGAAGGTTGAAGGAAGATTGAAGTCCATAGCTTTCATAGCTTTATTGAAGGGTTTTGTAAGATTGTCTTCAA
The DNA here is from genome assembly GCA_033239045.1 of Fagopyrum esculentum. Lineage (NCBI taxonomy): Eukaryota > Viridiplantae > Streptophyta > Magnoliopsida > Caryophyllales > Polygonaceae > Fagopyrum > Fagopyrum esculentum. Next base: position 157,319,656 of record BSUD01000001.1, read on the forward strand.
TTCCCTCAATTGTTGTCTTGTCTTTTTGGATTATTATCCAAAGAACGCTTTGTTGTGATATTTGATTCAGTTATTGAAGTCTTTTCCTTAAATTCTTCTTTGTTCAAATATTCACCTTCTTCCCATACATTTAATACTTTCATAATGATGATGAGTGGCTAACTTCCTTGTGTGATTCTAGGGTGATTAGTTGAAGGTTGTGGGAAAAACAATGATAGAATAATCTTAGATTCCAGTAGGATCCTGAAAGTTCGAGTCTTTAACCTTAACCCTAAGCATCTCGTTCGGTTGATGAACATCTCGGCCGAGGTGGAATTCTTCTGATCGAGGTGACTTATCCGACCTAAAACAGAAAGTTAAGTGTTAGAGTTTGCTAAATCCTATTCTTATTACACCTTCCTGGTTCAATGCAAGCTTAGGATGAGACTTACCCGGTAATTCCTTAGTTTGTGTATTAACGATCATAAGTGTAGGTAATAAAGGTTTATCCTTTATTGGGGTTTGAGTGTGCTTCCATCCCATCTTTGTGAGTTAGCCTGAGACTTACCCGGTAAAGGTTGATTCTATTCCCTTAGATGGTGTGTTAGTTTGAGGTTATAGTTCTTTACCTTGATTCCTTGAGACTTACCCGGTAATAGGAGTTACGGCTTAGGATTAGTGTGTAGTGAGACTTACCCGGTGATCTACTCCACTTTAGAAACATCTTCCCCACGCAAAAATCTCAGCTTTGTCCGCTTATCTATAGATCTTGAGTTGGAACCACAACTAGATGCTTTAATCCCTAGAATTGCATGTTTGCTTTATTGACTTCTTATTCATCTTTGATTGTATTAATTGCTCTTGTGGTTAGTATTGACATAGCATACCGTGTTGACTCTGTTTCACCGAGTCCCTGTGATCGACCCCTGGAATTTTCTTGCTTTTACTACGATTGACCCGTACACTGCGGGTTCGCATCCTTGTTTTAAGCTTAAGTCTAGGGTTATAAATTTAAAGCTTGCACACACCGTTTGGAGCGAACAAGTTTTTGGCGCCGTTGCCGGGGACTTGGTCTAGACCGAGCCGGTTGCGGTTTGCTTTCGGGGCACTTGCCCCTGTTGCTACTAACTACTCTTTCTATGAGTTTTGTAGTTTTCAGGATTTCCGATGACTACATTTGATCCAGCCTGGATAGCAAGGCAAAGTGCTAGGGCGGACCATTATGAATACTTGGAGGAGAAGTACTCCTTCTATTGGTTCAACAATGAATGGGAAAAAGAAGAGGCCATTAAGCATGAACTTGCAATGTGGGATGAACTGAATGTCCCTAAAAAGATTTGTGAGCAACCTTTTGAAGACTCTCTCGAATCAAGATTGGAGAAGTTGATGAAGAAGGTGGAGGAGCTCAAGGAAAGCACCATATCCTATGTTAAGCCGGAAGAGGAGCATAAGGAAGTGCTGCAAGTTCCAAGCACCCCTCCAATCAACCCAGAAGTTTCTCCTGAAGCTTTTTGAGGGAAGAAGATGTGGAAGATCTCGATCTGACTGTTGAGACCTCGGCCGAGGTGGAAGAGATCTCGACCGAGATGGAAGAAGAACCTGCAGAACCGGAAGAGACAGATGCAGAAGACTTTGGCCAAATTACTGAGATTGTGGTCAAGGTGGAAGAAAGACCAGCAGAACTGAGAAAGATTTCGTGGGTGGATTATCAACCCAACACGAAACTTGTCTCAAGCTTTGGAGAACTTTGCAAGGTACATTCTCCTACTTCATTTGAATTCCCTATTAATAATTCTGAATTTTTTAGGAAGGCACCAGAGAGTTGGAGGTCTCTTCCGAAAGAACCTCCTAAGGTCAAGATGAAACCTCGCTTGAAACTGTTGGAGGAAGATACTCCTTGGATTATAAGGAGTGGAGTTCGCAAGCACTACACCGCTAAGGCGATGAAGTGTTATTTGTTCAAGTATGGGGTCCCTCGCATGCTCAGGACCCTGTACCATCACCAAGCTGTAGATGGGGAAGCTGTTATGATTCTCGAGAAATTGTTTTCTCGATCCAGGAAAGGATGGGACGCAAGGCTAGATTATGTCCCATTGAAGTGCAAGAAGGCTAGAAGGATTCCGGTGAGAATCAAACCGTACAAGCTTGTATGTAGGAAATCCTACCATTTGCCGGTGAAGTTAGGAACCGGAACCTTCTTGGAAGATTTTTACGGATGTGATGAGCACTCCACGACATTCGAAGTGCATTGAGTAATCCCATGCCGTAGGGTCCAGCTAGCGACCTTAAACCAAGCGCTTCTTGGGAGGCAACCCAAGGTATTGCTTTCTTCTCCCTTTTCTAGTTTAGTTTAGATAGTTGCTTTGTTTTTGTTTTCCTCTAGACAACAACCAGGTATTCCAAAAGGAAGGATCACAGTTCAGGAGCTACACTGGAAGAACAAAATTTCGAGAAGTTGAGGAAACGAGCTTTACTGAGATACATCTCGGGTACTGTCTGAACACCTCGACCGATATGTGCTTCGCCAACCGAGATGGTCTTATCTGGGAGCTATTTCTTACTTCTTCATGCAGTTTAGCTATGTTCGGTGAGTATCCTGTCCTTAGACTTATTCTGACCCACTGGGACAGTGTGTCCCAAGTATGGGGTGTTTGTACTTATTTGACTACTTGACGTTATTTGACTACTTTTGATGTATGACATTCTATTTCATCGGATATTTATATTTATGCTTCATTTTGCATCTATGTGTTTATCTGAGATTGCATGCATACCTACAGGTTATTTGATTGAGAAAAACGTCGAAACTGAAAGAAAACTAGTCTAAAAAAATAAAAAAATAAAAAAATTTTGGACCTCGACCGGGGCAGTTCTGGCCAAACGAGGCATTTCACCTCGGTTGAACCAAGAACACCTCGACCGAGGTGCGTAACAGAAAGTTTTCGAAAACGATTTTGTGTTACTTATTTGGATATGATCTCAGTGAAGATTCTGTTTACCTACTGGTTTTAAATTCTTTATGTGTTTGAAAGGTTCTATAATATGTTTAAGTTGCTAAACGCTTTGTTTGAAATTATTGGCATGTTTAATACTTTGTTTTTATCCAAATTATGTTGAATTTGAAGGTTGACACCGCAGGTTAAGTTCTCTCACTTTCTTCTTGGAAAGACCAAGGCAATTCATTTTCTTCTTCTCCTTCTTCTTGATCATGCTTAGCCCCTCATATACATTTTGCCTCCCTTTACCTATCCGGGAATTTGGAAGCAAGCGAAGTGGTGAAAGCAAGTTAAAGTTGAAGAGTGGGCCGGAAGTGAAGTGTTAGAAAGCAATAATAGGTTTGGGGAAGTCAATCATGAAGATGAGTAACTCGGCACCATTCACATAGCCGGGTGTTTGTGTCTTGCCAAAGTCGGATTGAGCGATATTCCTAACGGGTCATGGTATGTGCATCAAGGGTTTGATGCATCTCGAGAAATTGATGATTGCTGATTTCCTAGGCTTCGGTTATTGTGCACCTCTGTCCATGCATCCCAAAAAGTAAAGTAAAAAAGGAAAAGGTGTGAAATAAGCAAAGCTTATTGGTGGAAGATGTTGCAAGTTGAAGTGAAAGTGAAGTTCATCCTTTTCCCGGATTCTAGCACCACATTACCTTACATACATCCCTACCCTACACGTTTCTTGACCTTTTCTTTTGGGAAGCCCTTGAGACCTTGAGCTTGTTGATTGACTTAGTGGTTTAAACTGGATTATACATGATTAATTTTGATAATTATGATTTATTATGCATTCTATGATTTTATGCAAAGATGAACAACTTTCCTATATTTATAAAATGTTTTGAGCATATTGAGTTTTTAATTCCAGGAAGTATTCTCTTAGAGTGATCTATGATAGTTGCACACCATAAAATGTTTTTGAAAGACTTTTTCATTGATTTTCTTGACTTATAATCCATTCTATCTTGTCTTCTATATGCGGAACTTGCTTGGGGACAAGCAAGAGCTAAGTATGGGGTATTTTGATAGCATGAATTATAGTCTATATTTTGGGGTTTGTTTGGACGTTTTATCTTTCATAATCTGCATGTTTGTATGTGCATTATGTGATTTTACTACCATTTCATCTACCTTTGCGAGAATCGAGGTCTACACCTAGTTTCGTTGTAATCGCAGGTAATATGGTACGTTTTGCATCAAAAAGGAGCAAAAGGAGTCATGAGTCATTTGGAGCTACTTCCAGGGAGCATAGCCATGGATTAAAGATTCACTTTGGACCAGTTTTGAGAGATTTCACATTCAGTTGTGAGTCACCTCGGTTGACCACAGATTCACCTCGACCGAGGTGATCTACGAGAGCGTCTCGACCGAGGCGAATATCCTGACGCGGCGGGATATATTTTATTCTTGGCTGAGATCTTTTAGTTTTGGAAGGAGAGATCTTATATTTTTGGGCTAGATTTCTGGAAGGAAGATCATATATTTAGGAGATCTATTTTGGAGATAAGATATATTTTATTAGGAAATTATCTTTTAAGATATTTCCTATAAAATTATCTTAGAAAGATATTTATATTAGGAAATTATCTTATAGCTGGAAGGAAGATATTTATTTTAGGAGATATGGATATATTTTATAGGAAATTATCTTTTTAAGATATTTTATCTTTGGAAGATAATTCTCCTATATAAAGGGTTGGATTTTCTACAATTCACCCATCTTCGGATCATCGATATCTTGCTTACGAGAAGATCCGCTATCAGCGCAAGGAAGTCGTTTACGCAGCAGCAGCGGCATACTCCAATTTGGGAGTTTTTGAAGAACCTTTTTGAAGGTTGAAGGAAGATTGAAGTCCATAGCTTTCATAGCTTTATTGAAGGGTTTTGTAAGATTGTCTTCAATTCCCTCAATTGTTGTCTTGTCTTTTTGGATTATTATCCAAAGAACGCTTTGTTGTGATATTTGATTCAGTTATTGAAGTCTTTTCCTTAAATTCTTCTTTGTTCAAATATTCACCTTCTTCCCATACATTTAATACTTTCATAATGATGATGAGTGGCTAACTTCCTTGTGTGATTCTAGGGTGATTAGTTGAAGGTTGTGGGAAAAACAATGATAGAATAATCTTAGATTCCAGTAGGATCCTGAAAGTTCGAGTCTTTAACCTTAACCCTAAGCATCTCGTTCGGTTGATGAACATCTCGGCCGAGGTGGAATTCTTCTGATCGAGGTGACTTATCCGACCTAAAACAGAAAGTTAAGTGTTAGAGTTTGCTAAATCCTATTCTTATTACACCTTCCTGGTTCAATGCAAGCTTAGGATGAGACTTACCCGGTAATTCCTTAGTTTGTGTATTAACGATCATAAGTGTAGGTAATAAAGGTTTATCCTTTATTGGGGTTTGAGTGTGCTTCCATCCCATCTTTGTGAGTTAGCCTGAGACTTACCCGGTAAAGGTTGATTCTATTCCCTTAGATGGTGTGTTAGTTTGAGGTTATAGTTCTTTACCTTGATTCCTTGAGACTTACCCGGTAATAGGAGTTACGGCTTAGGATTAGTGTGTAGTGAGACTTACCCGGTGATCTACTCCACTTTAGAAACATCTTCCCCACGCAAAAATCTCAGCTTTGTCCGCTTATCTATAGATCTTGAGTTGGAACCACAACTAGATGCTTTAATCCCTAGAATTGCATGTTTGCTTTATTGACTTCTTATTCATCTTTGATTGTATTAATTGCTCTTGTGGTTAGTATTGACATAGCATACCGTGTTGACTCTGTTTCACCGAGTCCCTGTGATCGACCCCTGGAATTTTCTTGCTTTTACTACGATTGACCCGTACACTGCGGGTTCGCATCCTTGTTTTAAGCTTAAGTCTAGGGTTATAAATTTAAAGCTTGCACACACCGTTTGGAGCGAACAAGTTTTTGGCGCCGTTGCCGGGGACTTGGTCTAGACCGAGCCGGTTGCGGTTTGCTTTCGGGGCACTTGCCCCTGTTGCTACTAACTACTCTTTCTATGAGTTTTGTAGTTTTCAGGATTTCCGATGACTACATTTGATCCAGCCTGGATAGCAAGACAAAGTGCTAGGGCGGACCATTATGAATACTTGGAGGATAAGTACTCCTTCTATTGGTTCAACAATGAATGGGAAAGAGAAGAGGCCATTCAACATGAACTTGCAATATGGGATGAGAAGAATGTCCCTAAAAACATTTATGAGCAACCTTTTGAAGACTCTCTCGAATCAAGATTGGAGAAGTTGATGAAGAAGGTGAAGGAGCTCAGGGAAAGCACCATATCCTATGCTAAGCCGGAAGAGGAGCATAAGGAAGTGTTGCACGTTCCAAGCATTCCTCTGGTCGGACCGGAATCTTCTCCTGATGTTTTTGTGGAAGAGGAGGATGTGGAGGATCTCGATCCGACTGTTGAGACTTCGGCCGAGGTGGAAGAGATCTCGACCGAGATGGAAGAAGAATCTGCAAAACCAGAAATGGAAGATGCAGAGAACCTTGGCCAAATTACTGAGATTGTGGTCAAGGTGGAAGAAAGACCAGCAGAACTGAGAGAGATTTCGTGGGTGGATTATCAACCCAACACGAAACTTGTCTCAAGCTTTGGAGAACTTTGCAAGGTACATTCTCCTACTTCATTTGAATTCCCTATTAATATTTCTGAATTTTTCAGGAAGGCACCGGAGAGTTGGAGGTCTCTTCCGAAAGAACCTCCTAAGATCAAGATGAAACCTCTCTTGAAATTGTTGGAGGAAGATGCTCCTTGGATTATAAGGAGTGAAGTTAACAAGCACTTCACCGCTAAGGCAACGAAGTGTTATTTGTTCAAGTATGGGGTCCCTCGCATGCTCAGGACCCTGTACCATCCCCAAGCTATAGATGGGGAAGCTGCTATGATTCTCGAGAAACTGTTTTCTCGATCAAGGAAAGGATGGGACGCAAGGCTAGATTATGTCCCATTGAAGTGCAGGAAGGCTAGAAGGATTCCGGTGAGAATCAAACCGTACAAGCTTGTACGTGGGAGATCTTACCATTTGCCGGTGAAATTAGGAACCGGAACCTTTTTGGAAGAATTTTATGATGGATGTGATGAGCACTCCATGGTGTTCAAGGTACATTGAGTAATTCTATGGAGAAGGGTCCAGCTAGCGACCTTAAACCAAGCGCTTCTTGGGAGGCAATCCAAGGTATTGCTTTCTTCTCCCTTTTCTAGTTTAGTTTAGATAGTTGCTTTGTTTTTGTTTTCCTCTAGACAACAACCAGGTATTCCAAAAGGAAGGATCACAGTTCAGGAGCTACACTAGAAGAACGAAGTTTCGAGAAGTTGAGGAAACGAGCTTTACTGAGATACATCTCGGGGACTGTCAGAACACCTCGACCGAGATGTACTTCGCCAACCGAGATGGTCTTATCTGGGAGCTGTTTCTTACTTCTTCATGCAGTTTAGCTATGTTCGGTGCGTATCCTGTCCTTAGACTTATTTCGACCCACTGGGACAGTGTGTCCCAAGTGTGGGGTGTTTATGTAATATTTCATATTTATGCTTCATTCTGCATTTATATGTTTATCTGAGATTGCATGCATACTTACAGGTTATTTGATTGAGAAAAACGTCGAAACCGAAAAAAAAAATGGTTTTAAAAAAAATTTTTGACCTCGACCGGGACAGTTCTGGCAAAACGAGGTGTTTCACCTCGGTTGAACCAAGAACATCTCGACCGAGGTGGGTTAACTGAGAGTTTTCGAAAACGATTTGTGTTACTTATCTGGATATGATCTCAGTGAAGATTTTGTTTACCGACTGGATTTAAATTCTTTATATGTTTGAAATGTTTTATGATATGTTTAAGTTGCTAAATGCTTTGTTTGAAATTATTGGCATGTTTAATACTTTATTTTTATCCAAATTATGTTGAATTTGAAGGTTGACACCGCAGCATAAGTTCTCTCACGTTCTTCTTGGAAAGACCAAGGCAATTCATTCTTCTTCTTCTTCTTCTTCTTGATCATGCTTAGCCCCTCATATACATTTTGCCTCCCTTTACCTATCAGGGAATTTGGAAGCAAGCAAAGTGGTGAAAGCAAGCTAAAGTTGAAGATGGCTGAAAGTGAAAGTGTTAGAAAGCAATAATAGGTTTGGGGAAGTCAATCATGAAGATGAGTAACTCGGCACCATTCACATAGCCGGGTGTTTGTGTCTTGCCAAAGTCGGATTGAGCGATATTCCTAACGGGTCATGGTATGTGCATCAAGGGTTTGATGCATCTCAAGAAATTGATGATTGCGGATCTCCTAGGCTTCGGTTATTGTGCACCTCTATCCATGCATCCCAAAAAGTAAAGTAAAAAGAAAAAGTGTGAAATAAGCAAAGCTTATTGGTGGAAGATGTCGAAAGTCAAAGTGAAAGTGAAGTTCATCCTTTTCCCGGATTCTAGCACCACATTACCTTACATACATCCCTACCCTACACGTTTCTTGACCTTTTCTTTTGGGAAGCCCTTGAGACCTTGAGCTTGTTGATTGACTTAGTGGTTTAAACTGGATTATACATGATTAATTTTGATAATTATGATTTATTATGCATTCTATGATTTTATGCGAAGATGAACAACTTTTCTATATTTATAAAATGTTTTGATCATATTGAGTTTTTAATTCCAGGAAGTATTCTCTTAGAGTGATCTATGATGGTTGCACACCATAAAATATTTTTGAAAGACTTTTTCATTGATTTTCTTGACTTATAATCCATTCTATCTTGTCTTTTATGAGGAACTTGCTTAGGGACAAGCAAGGGCTAAGTATGGGGTATTTTGATAGCATGAATTATAGTCTATATTTTGGGGTTTGTTTGGACGTTTTATCTTTCATATTCTGCGTGTTTGTATGTACATTATGTGATTTTACTACCATTTCATCTACCTTTGCGAGAATCGAGGTCTACACCTAGTTTCGTTGTAATTGCAGGTAACATGGTACGTTTTGCATCAAAAAGGAGCAAAAGAAGTCAAGAGTCATTTGGAGCTACATCCAGGAAGCACAGCCATGGATTGAAGATTTACTTTGGAGCTGATTCGAGAGATTTCACATTCTGTCGTGAGATCACCTCGGTTGACCAGAGGTTCACCTCGACCGAGGCAATCCAGAGACACCGACTCGACCGAGGCGAATACCTAGGACGCGGCGAGAATATTTTATTTTTGGACTGAGCTTCTGGAAGGAAGGAGATATGCAGAATCATATATTTTACCTATATTTATGGGATAATATCTTCTTAAGATTTATTATCTTTGGAGGTTTATTTTCCTATAAAAAGGGTTGGATTTCCACAAATCCAACATCACGCTATACCGTCGATCAGGGTTTATACGACGCAGCAGCCGCAGTATACTCCAATTTGGGAGTTTTCGAAGAACCTTTTTGAAGGTTGAAGGAAGGTTGAAGATCATAGCTTTTTATAGCTTTTTGAAGGGTTTTGTAAGATTGTCTTCAATTCCTTCATTGATTGTCTTGTCTTGTTGGATTGCTATCCAAGGAACGCTTTTGTTTGTGATATTTGATTCAGTTATTGAAGTCTTTTCATTAAATTCTTCTTTGTTCAAATATTCACCTTCTTCCCATATATTTAATACTTTCATAATGATGATGAGTGGCTAATTTCCTTGTGTGATTCTAGGGTGATTGGCTGAAGGTTGTGGGAAAAACAATGATAGAATAATCTTAGATTCCAGTAGGATCCTGAAAGTTCGAGTCTTTAACCTTAACCCTAAGCATCTCGTTCGGTTGATGAACATCTCGGCCGGGGTGGAATTCTTCTGACCGAGGTGACTTATCCGAACCTAAACAGAAAGTTAAGTGTTAGAGTTTGCTAAATCCTATTCTTATTACACCTCCCTGGTTCAATGCAAGCTTAGGATGAGACTTACCCGGTAATTCCTTAGTTTGTTTACCAACGATCATAAGTGTAGGTAATAAAGGGTTATCCTTTATTGGGATTTGAGTGTGCTTCCATCCCATCTTTGTGAGTTAGCCTGAGACTTACCCGGTAAAGGTTGATTCTATTCCCTTAGATGGCACGTTAGTTTGAGGTTATAGTTCTTTATCTTGATTCCTTGAGACTTACCCGGTAATAGGAGTTACGGTTTAGGATTAGTGTGTAGTGAGACTTACCCGGTGATCTACTCCACTTAGTAACACCTTCCCCATGCAAAAAATCTCAGCTTTGTCCGCTTATCTATAGATCTTGAGTTGGAACCACAACTTGATGCTTTAATCCCTAGAATTGCATGTTTGCTTTATTGACTTCTTATTCATCTTTGATTGTGTTAATTGCTCTTGTGGTTAGTATTGACATAGCATACCGTATTGACTCTGTTTCACCGAGTCCCTGTGATCGACCCCTGGAATTTTCTTGCTTTTACTACGATTGACCCGTACACTGCGGGTTCGCATCCTTGTTTTAAGCTTAAGTCTAGGGTTATAAATTTAAAGCTTGCACACACCGTTTGGAGCGAACAAGTTTTTGGCGCCGTTGCCGGGGACTTGGTCTAGACCGAGCCGGTTGCGGTTTGCTTTCGGGGCACTTGCCCCTGTTGCTACTAACTACTCTTTCTATGAGTTTTGTAGTTTTCAGGATTTCCGATGACTACATTTGATCCAGCCTGGATAGCAAGGCAAAGTGCTAGGGCGGACCATTATGAATACTTGGAGGAGAAGTACTCCTTCTATTGGTTCAACAATGAATGGGAAAAAGAAGAGGCCATTAAGCATGAACTTGCAATGTGGGATGAACTGAATGTCCCTAAAAAGATTTGTGAGCAACCTTTTGAAGACTCTCTCGAATCAAGATTGGAGAAGTTGATGAAGAAGGTGGAGGAGCTCAAGGAAAGCACCATATCCTATGTTAAGCCGGAAGAGGAGCATAAGGAAGTGCTGCAAGTTCCAAGCACCCCTCCAATCAACCCAGAAGTTTCTCCTGAAGCTTTTTGAGGGAGCAGAAGATTTGGAAGATTTCGATCCAACTGTTGAGACCTCGGCCGAGGTGGAAGAGATCTCGACCGAGATGGAAGAAGAATTTGTAGAACTGCAAGATGCGGCGAACCTTGGCCAAATTACTGAGATTGTGGTCAAGGTGGAAGAAAGACCAGCAGAACTGAGAAAGATTTCGTGGGTGGATTATAAACCCAACACGAAACTTGTCTCAAGCTTTGGAGAACTTTGCAAGGTACATTCTCCTACTTCATTTGAATTCCCTATTAATATTTCTGAATTTTTCAGGAAGGCACCGGAGAGTTGGAGGTCTCTTCCGAAAGAACCTCCTAAGGTCAAGATGAAACCTCTCTTGAAATTGTTGGAGGAAGATGCTCCTTGGATTATAAGGAGTGAAGTTAACAAGCACTTCACCGCTAAGGCAACGAAGTGTTATTTGTTCAAGTATGGGGTCCCTCGCATGCTCAGGACCCTGTACCATCCCAAAGCTATAGATGGGGAAGCTGCTATAATTCTCGAGAAACTGTTTTCTCGATCAAGGAAAGAATGGGACACGAGGAATGTCCCATTGAAGTGCAGGAAGTCTAGAAGGATTCCGGTGAGAACCAAATCGTACAAGCTTGTATGTAGGAAATCCTACCATTTGCCGGTGAAGTTAGGAACCGGAACCTTCTTGGAAGATTTTTACGGATGTGATGAGCACTCCACGACATTCGAAGTGCATTGAGTAATCCCATGCCGTAGGGTCCAGCTAGCGACCTTAAACCAAGCGCTTCTTGGGAGGCAACCCAAGGTATTGCTTTCTTCTCCCTTTTCTAGTTTAGTTTAGATAGTTGCTTTGTTTTTGTTTTCCTCTAGACAACAACCAGGTATTCCAAAAGGAAGGATCACAGTTCAGGAGCTACACTGGAAGAACAAAATTTCGAGAAGTTGAGGAAACGAGCTTTACTGAGATACATCTCGGGTACTGTCTGAACACCTCGACCGATATGTGCTTCGCCAACCGAGATGGTCTTATCTGGGAGCTATTTCTTACTTCTTCATGCAGTTTAGCTATGTTCGGTGAGTATCCTGTCCTTAGACTTATTCTGACCCACTGGGACAGTGTGTCCCAAGTATGGGGTGTTTGTACTTATTTGACTACTTGACGTTATTTGACTACTTTTGATGTATGACATTCTATTTCATCGGATATTTATATTTATGCTTCATTTTGCATCTATGTGTTTATCTGAGATTGCATGCATACCTACAGGTTATTTGATTGAGAAAAACGTCGAAACTGAAAGAAAACTAGTCTAAAAAAATAAAAAAATAAAAAAATTTTGGACCTCGACCGGGGCAGTTCTGGCCAAACGAGGCATTTCACCTCGGTTGAACCAAGAACACCTCGACCGAGGTGCGTAACAGAAAGTTTTCGAAAACGATTTTGTGTTACTTATTTGGATATGATCTCAGTGAAGATTCTGTTTACCTACTGGTTTTAAATTCTTTATGTGTTTGAAAGGTTCTATAATATGTTTAAGTTGCTAAACGCTTTGTTTGAAATTATTGGCATGTTTAATACTTTGTTTTTATCCAAATTATGTTGAATTTGAAGGTTGACACCGCAGGTTAAGTTCTCTCACTTTCTTCTTGGAAAGACCAAGGCAATTCATTTTCTTCTTCTCCTTCTTCTTGATCATGCTTAGCCCCTCATATACATTTTGCCTCCCTTTACCTATCCGGGAATTTGGAAGCAAGCGAAGTGGTGAAAGCAAGTTAAAGTTGAAGAGTGGGCCGGAAGTGAAGTGTTAGAAAGCAATAATAGGTTTGGGGAAGTCAATCATGAAGATGAGTAACTCGGCACCATTCACATAGCCGGGTGTTTGTGTCTTGCCAAAGTCGGATTGAGCGATATTCCTAACGGGTCATGGTATGTGCATCAAGGGTTTGATGCATCTCGAGAAATTGATGATTGCTGATTTCCTAGGCTTCGGTTATTGTGCACCTCTGTCCATGCATCCCAAAAAGTAAAGTAAAAAAGGAAAAGGTGTGAAATAAGCAAAGCTTATTGGTGGAAGATGTTGCAAGTTGAAGTGAAAGTGAAGTTCATCCTTTTCCCGGATTCTAGCACCACATTACCTTACATACATCCCTACCCTACACGTTTCTTGACCTTTTCTTTTGGGAAGCCCTTGAGACCTTGAGCTTGTTGATTGACTTAGTGGTTTAAACTGGATTATACATGATTAATTTTGATAATTATGATTTATTATGCATTCTATGATTTTATGCAAAGATGAACAACTTTCCTATATTTATAAAATGTTTTGAGCATATTGAGTTTTTAATTCCAGGAAGTATTCTCTTAGAGTGATCTATGATAGTTGCACACCATAAAATGTTTTTGAAAGACTTTTTCATTGATTTTCTTGACTTATAATCCATTCTATCTTGTCTTCTATATGCGGAACTTGCTTGGGGACAAGCAAGAGCTAAGTATGGGGTATTTTGATAGCATGAATTATAGTCTATATTTTGGGGTTTGTTTGGACGTTTTATCTTTCATAATCTGCATGTTTGTATGTGCATTATGTGATTTTACTACCATTTCATCTACCTTTGCGAGAATCGAGGTCTACACCTAGTTTCGTTGTAATCGCAGGTAATATGGTACGTTTTGCATCAAAAAGGAGCAAAAGGAGTCATGAGTCATTTGGAGCTACTTCCAGGGAGCATAGCCATGGATTAAAGATTCACTTTGGACCAGTTTTGAGAGATTTCACATTCAGTTGTGAGTCACCTCGGTTGACCACAGATTCACCTCGACCGAGGTGATCTACGAGAGCGTCTCGACCGAGGCGAATATCCTGACGCGGCGGGATATATTTTATTCTTGGCTGAGATCTTTTAGTTTTGGAAGGAGAGATCTTATATTTTTGGGCTAGATTTCTGGAAGGAAGATCATATATTTAGGAGATCTATTTTGGAGATAAGATATATTTTATTAGGAAATTATCTTTTAAGATATTTCCTATAAAATTATCTTAGAAAGATATTTATTTTAGGAGATAAGATCTATTTTATTAGGAAATTATCTTATAGCTGGAAGGAAGATATTTATTTTAGGAGATATGGATATATTTTATAGGAAATTATCTTTTTAAGATATTTTATCTTTGGAAGATAATTCTCCTATATAAAGGGTTGGATTTTCTACAATTCACCCATCTTCGGATCATCGATATCTTGCTTACGAGAGGATCCGCATACAGTTGGAAACATCTCGCATAGCTCGCATACGACGCAGCAGGCCGCAATACACTCCAAAGTTGGGAGTTGTTGAAGAACCTTTTTGAAGGTTGAAGGAAGGTTGAAGATCATAGCTTTTTATAGCTTTTTGAAGGGTTTTGTAAGATTGTCTTCAATTCCCTTATTGATTGTCTTGTCTTGTTGGATTGCTATCCAAGGAACGCTTTTGTTTGTGATATTTGATTCAGTTATTGAAGTCTTTTCATTAAATTCTTCTTTGTTCAAATATTCACCTTCTTCCCATATATTTAATACTTTCATTATGATGATGAGTGGCTAATTTCCTTGTGTGATTCTAGGGTAATTGGCTGAAGGTTGTGGGAAAAACAATGATAGAATAATCTTAGATTCCAGTAGGATCCTGAAAGTTCGAGTCTTTAACCTTAACCCTAAGCATCTCGTTCGGTTGATGAACATCTCGGCCGGGGTGGAATTCTTCTGACCGAGGTGACTTATCCGACCTAAAACAGAAAGTTAAGTGTTAGAGTTTGCTAAATCCTATTCTTATTACACCTTCCTGGTTCAATGCAAGCTTAGGATGAGACTTACCCGGTAATTCCTTAGTTTGTGTATTAACGATCATAAGTGTAGGTAATAAAGGTTTATCCTTTATTGGGGTTTGAGTGTGCTTCCATCCCATCTTTGTGAGTTAGCCTGAGACTTACCCGGTAAAGGTTGATTCTATTCCCTTAGATGGTGTGTTAGTTTGAGGTTATAGTTCTTTACCTTGATTCCTTGAGACTTACCCGGTAATAGGAGTTACGGCTTAGGATTAGTGTGTAGTGAGACTTACCCGGTGATCTACTCCACTTTAGAAACATCTTCCCCACGCAAAAATCTCAGCTTTGTCCGCTTATCTATAGATCTTGAGTTGGAACCACAACTAGATGCTTTAATCCCTAGAATTGCATGTTTGCTTTATTGACTTCTTATTCATCTTTGATTGTATTAATTGCTCTTGTGGTTAGTATTGACATAGCATACCGTGTTGACTCTGTTTCACCGAGTCCCTGTGATCGACCCCTGGAATTTTCTTGCTTTTACTACGATTGACCCGTACACTGCGGGTTCGCATCCTTGTTTTAAGCTTAAGTCTAGGGTTATAAATTTAAAGCTTGCACACACCGTTTGGAGCGAACAAGTTTTTGGCGCCGTTGCCGGGGACTTGGTCTAGACCGAGCCGGTTGCGGTTTGCTTTCGGGGCACTTGCCCCTGTTGCTACTAACTACTCTTTCTATGAGTTTTGTAGTTTTCAGGATTTCCGATGACTACATTTGATCCAGCCTGGATAGCAAGGCAAAGTGCTAGGGCGGACCATTATGAATACTTGGAGGAGAAGTACTCCTTCTATTGGTTCAACAATGAATGGGAAAAAGAAGAGGCCATTAAGCATGAACTTGCAATGTGGGATGAACTGAATGTCCCTAAAAAGATTTGTGAGCAACCTTTTGAAGACTCTCTCGAATCAAGATTGGAGAAGTTGATGAAGAAGGTGGAGGAGCTCAAGGAAAGCACCATATCCTATGTTAAGCCGGAAGAGGAGCATAAGGAAGTGTTGCACGTTCCAAGCATTCCTCTGGTCGGACCGGAAGCTTCTCCTGAAGTTTTTGTGGAAGAGGAGGATGTGGAGGATCTCGATCCAATTGCCGAGACCTCGGCCGAGGTGGAAAAGATCTCGACCGAGATGGAAGAAGAATTTGTAGAACTGCAAGATGCGGCGAACCTTGGCCAAATTACTGAGACTGTGGTCAAGGTGGAAGAAAGGCCAGTTGAGTTGGGAGAGATTTCGTGTGTGGACTATCAACCCAACATGAAACTTGTCTCAAACTTTGGAGAACTTTACAAGGTACATTCTCCTACTTTATTTGAAATTCCTATTAAAATTTTTGAATTTTTCAGGAACGCACCGGAAAGTTGGAGGTCTCTTCCGAAAGAACCTCCTAAGATCACGATGAAATCTCTCTTGAAATTGTTGGAGGAAGATGCTCCTTGGATTATAAGGAGTGAAGTTAACAAGCGCTTCACCGCTAAGGCAACGAAGTGTTATTTGTTCAAGTATGGGGTCCCTCGCATGCTCAGGACCCTGTACCATCCCCAAGCTATAGATGGGGAAGCTGCTATGATTCTCGAGAAACTGTTTTCTCGATCAAGGAAAGAATGGGACGCAAGGCTAGATTATGTCCCATTGAAGTGCAGGAAGGCTAGAAGGATTCCGATGAGAATCAAACCGTACAAGCTTGTATGTAGGAGATCTTACCATTTGCCGGTGAAATTAGGAACCGGAACCTTTTTGGAAGAATTTTATGGATGTGATGAGCACTCCATGGTGTTCAAGGTACATTGAGTAATTCTATGGAGAAGGGTCCAGCTAGCGACCTTAAACCAAGCGCTTCTTGGGAGGCAACCCAAGGTATTGCTTTCTTCTCCCTTTTCTAGTTTAGTTTAGATAGTTGCATTGTTTTTGTTTTCCTCTAGATAGACAACAACCAGGTATTCCAAAAGCAAGGATCACAGTTCAGGAGCTACACTGGAAGAACAAAATTTCGAGAAGTTGAGGAAACGAGCTTTACTGAGATACATCTCGGGTACTGTCTGAACACCTCGACCGATATGTGCTTCGCCAACCGAGATGGTCTTATCTGGGAGCTGTTTCTTACTTCTTCATGCAGTTTAGCTATGTTCGGTGAGTATCCCGTCCTTAGACTTATTTGACCCACTGGGACAGTGTGTCCCAAGTATGGGGTATTTGTACTTATCTGACTACGTGATGTATTTTGTTCGACTACCTTTGACATTCTATTTATCGGATATTTTATTTATGCTTCACTTCTGCATTTATATGATTATCTGATATTACATGCATACCTACAGGTTATTTGATTGAGAAAAACGTCGAAACTGAAAAAAAAACTAGTCTTAAAAAAAAAAAATAAAAAAATTTTGGACCTCGACCGGGGCAGTTCTGGCCAAACGAGGCATTTCACCTCGGTTGAACCAAGAACACCTCGACCGAGGTGCGTAACAGAAAGTTTTCGAAAACGATTTTGTGTTACTTATTTGGATATGATCTCAGTGAAGATTTTGTTTACCTACTGGTTTTAAATTCTTTATGTGTTTGAAAGGTTCTATAATATGTTTAAGTTGCTAAACGCTTTGTTTGAAATTATTGGCATGTTTAATACTTTGTTTTTATCCAAATTATGTTGAATTTGAAGGTTGACACCGCAGGTTAAGTTCTCTCACTTTCTTCTTGGAAAGACCAAGGCAATTCATTCTCTTCTTCTTCTTCTTCTTGATCATGCTTAGCCCCTCATATACATTTTGCCTCCCTTTACCTATCCGGGAATTTGGAAGCAAGCGAAGTGGTGAAAGCAAGTTAAAGTTGAAGAGTGGGCCGGAAGTGAAGTGTTAGAAAGCAATAATAGGTTTGGGGAAGTCAATCATGAAGATGAGTAACTCGGCACCATTCACATAGCCGGGTGTTTGTGTCTTGCCAAAGTCGGATTGAGCGATATTCCTAACGGGTCATGGTATGTGCATCAAGGGTTTGATGCATCTCGAGAAATTGATGATTGCTGATTTCCTAGGCTTCGGTTATTGTGCACCTCTGTCCATGCATCCCAAAAAGTAAAGTAAAAAAGGAAAAGGTGTGAAATAAGCAAAGCTTATTGGTGGAAGATGTTGCAAGTTGAAGTGAAAGTGAAGTTCATCCTTTTCCCGGATTCTAGCACCACATTACCTTACATACATCCCTACCCTACACGTTTCTTGACCTTTTCTTTTGGGAAGCCCTTGAGACCTTGAGCTTGTTGATTGACTTAGTGGTTTAAACTGGATTATACATGATTAATTTTGATAATTATGATTTATTATGCATTCTATGATTTTATGCAAAGATGAACAACTTTCCTATATTTATAAAATGTTTTGAGCATATTGAGTTTTTAATTCCAGGAAGTATTCTCTTAGAGTGATCTATGATAGTTGCACACCATAAAATGTTTTTGAAAGACTTTTTCATTGATTTTCTTGACTTATAATCCATTCTATCTTGTCTTCTATATGCGGAACTTGCTTGGGGACAAGCAAGAGCTAAGTATGGGGTATTTTGATAGCATGAATTATAGTCTATATTTTGGGGTTTGTTTGGACGTTTTATCTTTCATAATCTGCATGTTTGTATGTGCATTATGTGATTTTACTACCATTTCATCTACCTTTGCGAGAATCGAGGTCTACACCTAGTTTCGTTGTAATCGCAGGTAATATGGTACGTTTTGCATCAAAAAGGAGCAAAAGGAGTCATGAGTCATTTGGATCTACTTCCAGGGAGCATAGCCATGGATTAAAGATTCACTTTGGACCAGTTTTGAGAGATTTCACATTCAGTTGTGAGTCACCTCGGTTGACCACAGATTCACCTCGACCGAGGTGATCTACGAGAGCGTCTCGACCGAGGCGAATATCCTGACGCGGCGGGATATATTTTATTCTTGGCTGAGATCTTTTAGTTTTGGAAGGAGAGATCTTATATTTTTGGGCTAGATTTCTGGAAGGAAGATCATATATTTAGGAGATCTATTTTGGAGATAAGATATATTTTATTAGGAAATTATCTTTTAAGATATTTCCTATAAAATTATCTTAGAAAGATATTTATTTTAGGAGATAAGATCTATTTTATTAGGAAATTATCTTATAGCTGGAAGGAAGATATT
>BSUD01000001.1:157355644-157432342 GCA_033239045.1 Fagopyrum esculentum
ACATCACCTATTTCCCCAGTGCCCAGCCCATGTCGAAGCCGGCCCCTGTCGAGCCTTCCCGTGTCGCCTAGGGCTGGACTTCCGGAGAGAGCACTGCCCAGCCCCGTCGCCAGTAGCCGGAGCAACAGATCCGTTTGCCGCCTCCCCTTGCCGCCTGTGCTGAGTCCGCCGGAGAAGAAAGGGGCTTGATGGCTGCCACTAACAAGGTGCTGAAACCCTAGATCGGGTCAAACTAAGAGTTGACCAATTTCGAAAAAAAAAAAATTACAGAAATGCACCCATGTTTTACATTTGTGTTTTGGCCCAACTTTATGATATTAACAATTATGACCTGCTGGATTAATTACCAAAAAAGGGACATGTTTCTATTTAAGATTAATGCCCCATACTTTGCTGGAATTTTATATGATGCCCATTTTATGAGAAATTAAAGAAAACGGCCCAAGGTTTTATTACGGATTATGACCATAGTTTTGGAAGAGGATGGTTGCCCCGGAAATGTGTTAATGATTTCTAAATCCATAGTTTTGGAAGAGGATGGTTGCCCCGGAAATATGTTAATGATTTTCTAACCTCGGGTTTTTAATTATGGAGATATTCTTATGATTTTATATAATATATATGTTATATATATATTATGCTGTTGGTTGGTTTAATTCGAGTTATGGCTCAAGTATTCATTACGGTTTCATGACCAAGTTCCGAATTTCATATTTTTGCCGGGAAGGTTTTTGTGGGTTTTAATGTGGGCTTTTGAAACCGAGTTTTCCTTTAGATTTATTTATAGTATATATTCTATTCAAGTTTAGCGTATGAGCTAAACTTGCGTAGTTTTGGTATTAGGTTTGGAAGCGTTCCGATAAAGGCATAACGAGTCCGAGTTGACATCCGTTGAACGACTTCCGTCTTTTGACGACACGTGAGTACCCTCTTCCCCAAGATTATGATCTTAGCTCGATTTAGCTATGTTTAGTATTAGTACCATGCTAGGTTGGATCTAGCATAACTTAGAGTTAATGCCAAGTAGTGGCTTTGAACCTTAGGTGAGTTTCGAGGATTTGATATTGTTTGATGTATTGATGTTGCTTCTATGTTTGAGGTGGGGTTGTATGATCTTGTGGATTTTGGAGTTAGGTTTGGCTTATCCTAATTGCGTTCTGAGTTACGATCTTGCGAGATCCGAGGGTGTAGAAGTCTTAGGACTTCTAACTTGTGTTGAGTGTGATGTGAGCATGAGAGATTGTAGGATGCGGTCCTAGAATGTGAGTCAAATGATCTCTCGTAGATCATTTGTGTAGAAGTCTTAGACTTCTTGAGTTGAGTGAGTTGTTGATACAGTTATATTCTTATGAGCAGGTTGTGGAATCCTTCCCAAGGGAAGCGAGAGTGTTGTGAGTTGAGTGTGACGACGAGGTAAGTCTCCGGACTTACTTAGCTCGTATTCTTTGTATTAGCATTATTGTGTGTTGGGTGGTGTGTGTTTACTATTTTACTGTTTATAACAACTAAACCGGAAATAGGATTACCGACCTTTATATTATTTGGCCCAAGTGTATGATAACGGGCGGTGACATCACTGCCTGGCTCCCCGTGAGAGCTAGGGGGATCTCGGCGACTGGCCCGTGCTGGTTAGACGGTCGGAGGCATCCGACCGTTCCATTGCCGGAAGAAGGGACTGAGGCGAGTTTCGGAGGATTCTCGTGTCACAAAAGAAGTTGAACTAGAATGGGATATTACTTAATAAATAAAGATAATAAACCGGATTTGTGTGTTTGAGTATGTTGTGTGACTATGTTGAATTAATTGTGTTTGTGCCTTTCCCTTTAATTCTAATGCTTCGAATGTGAGCTAACGGTTTTATACCGAATGTTGTAGTTTGCCTTGCAGGTTAGGCATGCTCCGAGAGATCTGGAAGGGTGGGCAGCCGGGGTCCGTACATTTTAGGAAGGGTTTTGTTTGGAGTCACGTTTGGAGTTTTGTATATTGTATTATTGTATGCCGCATGTATGGTGTTTGGTCTTGTAGTTGTTTTCGGCTGAAGTCCGTTGTTTGTTTTCTTTTGGGTTTTCTTACATTGCATAAAATGTATTTCGGTTTTGGCCTATATTTGTGCCTTGTTGCAAGATCCGGTGAAATTGTTGTCAAGCTAAGGGTCGGGACCCATTGTGAGGTCCCAACCCGTGGCGCCCCGAGTCCCGCGGATTCGGGGTGTTACAAGTATGGGGTGTTTGTACTTATTTGACTACTTGACGTTATTTGACTACTTTTGATGTATGACATTCTATTTCATCGGATATTTATATTTATGCTTCATTTTGCATCTATGTGTTTATCTGAGATTGCATGCATACCTACAGGTTATTTGATTGAGAAAAACGTCGAAACTGAAAGAAAACTAGTCTAAAAAATAAAAAAATAAAAAAATTTTGGACCTCGACCGGGGCAGTTCTGGCCAAACGAGGCATTTCACCTCGGTTGAACCAAGAACACCTCGACCGAGGTGCGTAACAGAAAGTTTTCGAAAACGATTTTGTGTTACTTATTTGGATATGATCTCAGTGAAGATTTTGTTTACCTACTGGTTTTAAATTCTTTATGTGTTTGAAAGGTTCTATAATATGTTTAAGTTGCTAAACGCTTTGTTTGAAATTATTGGCATGTTTAATACTTTGTTTTTATCCAAATTATGTTGAATTTGAAGGTTGACACCGCAGGTTAAGTTCTCTCACTTTCTTCTTGGAAAGACCAAGGCAATTCATTTTCTTCTTCTCCTTCTTCTTGATCATGCTTAGCCCCTCATATACATTTTGCCTCCCTTTACCTATCCGGGAATTTGGAAGCAAGCGAAGTGGTGAAAGCAAGTTAAAGTTGAAGAGTGGGCCGGAAGTGAAGTGTTAGAAAGCAATAATAGGTTTGGGGAAGTCAATCATGAAGATGAGTAACTCGGCACCATTCACATAGCCGGGTGTTTGTGTCTTGCCAAAGTCGGATTGAGCGATATTCCTAACGGGTCATGGTATGTGCATCAAGGGTTTGATGCATCTCGAGAAATTGATGATTGCTGATTTCCTAGGCTTCGGTTATTGTGCACCTCTGTCCATGCATCCCAAAAAGTAAAGTAAAAAAGGAAAAGGTGTGAAATAAGCAAAGCTTATTGGTGGAAGATGTTGCAAGTTGAAGTGAAAGTGAAGTTCATCCTTTTCCCGGATTCTAGCACCACATTACCTTACATACATCCCTACCCTACACGTTTCTTGACCTTTTCTTTTGGGAAGCCCTTGAGACCTTGAGCTTGTTGATTGACTTAGTGGTTTAAACTGGATTATACATGATTAATTTTGATAATTATGATTTATTATGCATTCTATGATTTTATGCAAAGATGAACAACTTTCCTATATTTATAAAATGTTTTGAGCATATTGAGTTTTTAATTCCAGGAAGTATTCTCTTAGAGTGATCTATGATAGTTGCACACCATAAAATGTTTTTGAAAGACTTTTTCATTGATTTTCTTGACTTATAATCCATTATATCTTGTCTTCTATATGCGGAACTTGCTTGGGGACAAGCAAGAGCTAAGTATGGGGTATTTTGATAGCATGAATTATAGTCTATATTTTGGGGTTTGTTTGGACGTTTTATCTTTCATAATCTGCATGTTTGTATGTGCATTATGTGATTTTACTACCATTTCATCTACCTTTGCGAGAATCGAGGTCTACACCTAGTTTCGTTGGAATCGCAGGTAATATGGTACGTTTTGCATCAAAAAGGAGCAAAAGGAGTCATGAGTCATTTGGAGCTACTTCCAGGGAGCATAGCCATGGATTAAAGATTCACTTTGGACCAGTTTTGAGAGATTTCACATTCAGTTGTGAGTCACCTCGGTTGACCACAGATTCACCTCGACCGAGGTGATCTACGAGAGCGTCTCGACCGAGGCGAATATCCTGACGCGGCGGGATATATTTTATTCTTGGCTGAGATCTTTTATTTTTGGAAGGAGAGATCTTATATTTTTGGGCTAGATTTCTGGAAGGAAGATCATATATTTAGGAGATCTATTTTGGAGATAAGATATATTTTATTAGGAAATTATCTTTTAAGATATTTCCTATAAAATTATCTTAGAAAGATATTTATTTTAGGAGATAAGATCTATTTTATTAGGAAATTATCTTATAGCTGGAAGGAAGATATTTATTTTAGGAGATATGGATATATTTTATAGGAAATTATCTTTTTAAGATATTTTATCTTTGGAAGATAATTCTCCTATATAAAGGGTTGGATTTTCTACAATTCACCCATCTTCGGATCATCGATATCTTGCTTACGAGAAGATCCGCTATCAGCGCAAGGAAGTCGTTTACGCAGCAGCAGCGGCATACTCCAATTTGGGAGTTTTTGAAGAACCTTTTTGAAGGTTGAAGGAAGATTGAAGTCCATAACTTTCATAGCTTTATTGAAGGGTTTTGTAAGATTGTCTTCAATTCCCTCAATTGTTGTCTTGTCTTTTTGGATTATTATCCAAAGAACGCTTTGTTGTGATATTTGATTCAGTTATTGAAGTCTTTTCCTTAAATTCTTCTTTGTTCAAATATTCACCTTCTTCCCATACATTTAATACTTTCATAATGATGATGAGTGGCTAACTTCCTTGTGTGATTCTAGGGTGATTAGCTAAAGGTTGTGGGAAAAACAATGATAGAATAATCTTAGATTCCAGTAGGATCCTAAAAGTTCGAGTCTTTAACCTTAACCCTAAGCATCTCGTTCGGTTGATGAACATCTCGGCCGAGGTGGAATTCTTCTGATCGAGGTGACTTATCCGACCTAAAACAGAAAGTTAAGTGTTAGAGTTTGCTAAATCCTATTCTTATTACACCTTCCTGGTTCAATGCAAGCTTAGGATGAGACTTACCCGGTAATTCCTTAGTTTGTGTATTAACGATCATAAGTGTAGGTAATAAAGGTTTATCCTTTATTGGGGTTTGAGTGTGCTTCCATCCCATCTTTGTGAGTTAGCCTGAGACTTACCCGGTAAAGGTTGATTCTATTCCCTTAGATGGTGTGTTAGTTTGAGGTTATAGTTCTTTACCTTGATTCCTTGAGACTTACCCGGTAATAGGAGTTACGGCTTAGGATTAGTGTGTAGTGAGACTTACCCGGTGATCTACTCCACTTTAGAAACATCTTCCCCACGCAAAAATCTCAGCTTTGTCCGCTTATCTATAGATCTTGAGTTGGAACCACAACTAGATGCTTTAATCCCTAGAATTGCATGTTTGCTTTATTGACTTCTTATTCATCTTTGATTGTATTAATTGCTCTTGTGGTTAGTATTGACATAGCATACCGTGTTGACTCTGTTTCACCGAGTCCCTGTGATCGACCCCTGGAATTTTCTTGCTCTTACTACGATTGACCCGTACACTGCGGGTTCGCATCCTTGTTTTAAGCTTAAGTCTAGGGTTATAAATTTAAAGCTTGCACACACCGTTTGGAGCGAACATTCCACGACCGTAATTTAGAGCGTGGAAACAAATACGGTTTGCAACGTATGTTCCACGGCCGTGTAATCCCCTGGAATGAACACGAATATCTGACTCCAAATCCACGGCCGTAATTCTGAACGTGGTTTGTGATACGGCCGTATTTTAGGGCGTAATTTAGGGCAAGAACGTGATTCTTCCCTAAATTCGTGCATTCCTCAATCTAAGACTCCAAATTGCTTCCAAAGAGTGTCCTCGATCTATGGACATATCAACTCAACTCTCCTTTGCTCGATTCCGTTCGGAAATAGCTCCAAATCACCTATAATCAACATAGAACTAGTGTAGACATCCATATCGACAATATAGGTAATACTAGCTCACATATGCACAAAGATCAATCAAAGACTATCAATATGAATCAAATACGTTTAGAAAACGTGCCTAAAATATCACAATATTTCATGCTAACAAATAACCCCATAGTTAACACTTGCTTGTCCCTAAGCAAGGTCTTTCAAAAAGCTTTAAACAAGAGTTAGGATGAAATATGTGTACCTTCTTTTGGATGAATGTGACTTCTAAGGAATAGATCATTCTCAAATCTTGCTTCAATCGTTTTTCAAACTTTCACACACTTAATCAAAGAGTAAAGGCAAGGAAAATTCATGAACCGATTTAACTTCTAAACAAGCATTATAACCTTCAAACATTATCAAAATCAATCGCAAGAAACTTTAATTTAGATCACCAAGTCATATATCATTCTTTTGATCTTAAGGACTTTCAAAGAAAAGGTCTAGAATATGGAAGGGAAGGGAAGACTTTAAGGGAAAGTGGTGCATAAATCCGGGAAAGTGGACAACTACCTTCTTCTTCTTATGCGGTTCCCGCAACACTTCAACTTAGAGCTTCGCTCTCTTCCTTTCATTTTTCGACTTTACTCTTGGAGTTATGGATAGAGGTGCACAAAAACCGAAGCCTAGGAGATCGGCGTTTCTCAAATTTGCAAGAGATGCCTCAAACCCTTAGCGCACATACCATAATCCGCTAGGAATATCGCTCAATTCGACTTTGGCAAGACACAAACACCCGGATATGTGAATGGTGCCGAGTTACTCATCGTCATGATGGACTTCCCCAAACCTACAATTTCTTTCTATTCAATTGATTGCAAATAATTGCTCTCATGGCCCTCCCACATCAAACATGCCTTTTTCTCATTCACTTCTTCCAAATTCCCGGATAGGTAAAGGAGGCTAATATTTCAATGAGGAGTTAGATGATCAAAGAAAGAAGAAAGAAAGTATCGAATTGCCTTAATCATTTCAACAAGAAGTATAGGAACTTATAATGTGATTTCAATTTCAATTTTCTAGCATGATTTAGGTAACATTTTCACATTATAAAACTTGCAAAAGAGGTAAAATTTATTCATTCAAATCCTTTTCAATTCACAATCCTTTTAAGCATGCAATTGTCATCAAACTCAATTCGCAAGTAGTGATTATCATGGAAATCATCTCAATTCATTAGAAGCACAAAATTTTCAAAATATTTCAATTTTTATGGGTTTTTAAAGTTCTTTTTCATGCAATACGAGAATGAAACGTGTAACACATAATGAACATGCAATGATAGTCTCGAAATGAAAGCAGCATAGAGAGTAGAGTTATTACAAATTTTTAGTACATCCCACCCCATACTTAGGACGAACATTGTCCCTAATGTTCAAAAGAAAGAACAAAAGAAAGAAAAGAAACTCACAAGTGGTGGCGGGAATGTCTAAAACAACGATCATGCATCAATCACTGCAGCGCCGGCGGAGGTGGAAATGGAGAGAAACTCTGATCATAGAACCGCCCAAACTGCTGGCGGTAGACGTCCCTCATCATGTGGTCAAGGTCGTCTAGGCGTCCATCTCTAGCATCCGCCCGGATCTCTAGCGCTCCTACTCTCTCTGAAAGTCCGGTAGCCCAATCCGGCATCCTCTCATACCATCCCAGGGCGTGATCATACCATGCGGGGGCATCGGCTGGTGCTGGCACTGGTGGTGGCGGTGGTGCTGCTGGCTGCGTCGAGGACCAAGGAGGGGGTGTGTCGTACCAAGTGGGAGGTGTAGTCATCCACGTGGGCCTCTCACTCACGCTAGCGCGGCGAGATGACGAGCCTGAAGCTCTAGCTGGGCGTGGAGAGCGCCTAGGTGCATCCCGGGCCGCTTCCGGCTGGTCCGGAAACGTTCCGAACTCCTGCTCCGCTCCTCCACCACTCTCGTACTGATCTCCCATGTCCTCCTCATCCACAACCGGTGGTGGAACGTAAGGGGGAGCTACTAGCCTATTCGCATGCATCGCAGCGAACGTCTCCTTCCAATTGTGGCGTCCCGCCACAATCGAATACTCCGGCAGCCACTCAATACCCCTACCCGTCCTAGTCTCCCAAGGCATGCCCGCATAAGGCGGACCTCTATGAGTGGGGAAGATGAGTCCCCTAACCATAAAAGCATGTAGCCCTAAGGGAAGCGCCGGTATACGGGTGCAAGCGGAAAAATCTACACCAAGCGTCCTAGCAATGTGGGTCACTATCCCACCATATCCAATGTTCCCCTTCTTCTTGTTCTTGAGCTTGCTCATCGTAGCAGCCAAGAGGGTAGCACAATCTACACGGCGTCCATAAAGCATACAATAGAGCAAGAATAGCTCATCCGTCTTGATCTTTTGGGGCGTCTCCGTCCTAGGAAAGAGACACTCCGAAAGAACACGGTGAGCTATCTTCAAGGCTAAATGGTACATCAATCTAGCCTTGGTATCGGCGGGTTGCCAACAGTCCTCGTCGGCGTATATCATCGCAACTTCCTCCCAAAAATCCTTAGGGTAGACACCACTAGGGAATCGACCATTGTAGGTCTCATGGAACCCGAAAATGGTCCCAAACTCAACAATACTCAAATGATAGTCTCGTTCCATGAGACGGAAAGAGACGGTCCTATCAACGTGGCTGTGCTCGAAAGATGTCACAACCTCTCGGGTAATCTCCTCATAGGCGTCTTCACGAATGTTCGTGAAGACAATCAATCCGGCTCTATCCAAGAGCCATGTAAGATCCTCAACTATGTTGAGAGGATGTAGATCCTCCAACAACAAATACCTAGGACCTATCACTGTCCTCTCCTTGATCCGATCTAGTGCAACAAGGTGGTTCTCATGTATGGTGGGGATGCTAGGGTGAGGAGGTGAAGATGGAGGTGAAGGTGAGGATGGTAGTGAGGGAGATGAGGGTGGTGGTGCCCTAGAGGTGGAGGGATTTCCTTTCCTTTTCTTATTTTGTTCTCCTTTCTTCTCCTTTATCCTTCCTGACACTCTCCTTACGAAATCCATTTTTCAGCAAAATTACGGTCTGTTCTTGGGAAATTACGGCCGTGGTTTACCCAGAGACCGTGATTCGTCTCAGAAACTCGTGAATCTCAGCAAATTCACCAACAATCACCACAACAAGCAGTCCTAATCTAATTCCTTCCAGTCTTTGTCAGTTCTTCCTAAAGATCTATAGCAAAAACGAACTAAATCCGCTAAAATCAAGAAGAAAGAAATAACCTCTTTTTCGGATTGAAAAACCCAAAATGCGTGTTTGTTGATCGATTTCCACTCGATTTGTTGCTTGGATCCTGTTCGTGGTTGGATTTGCTGCAGTTTAGGACGAAGAATCGTTGGAAACGATTAGAGAATGAAGGATTGGGAGAGGTGGAGGGTTTTCGGTATCTAGGTCGTGGAAAGGGGGAAAATTTTGGTTAAGTTTGTGAAGAATGTGGCTTATATAGTAGCCGGCAAAATTTCCAAAAATTACGGTCTGTCGGGGCATTCCACGGCCGTGGAAGTGTACGGAACCGTGGTTTTGATGATTTTTCAAAGGCTTTTGAGAATTACGGCCACTGTAGCTATGACGACCGTAATTTAGACCGTGGAACCTTTTGTAAAGCTTCAAAGTCCAAATTTCGTCACTTTTCTTCGACATTATCCTCCCTTTCTCCTTTTCCATCGATCCTACAACCAAAAACACGAACATACCGGAAGAAAATCGAGGCAAAACAAAGCAAAAACGTCTATTCTAAACTAATCTATGAATCGAAAACAAAAACGAGAATGCAATACCTTGGGTTGCCTTCCAAGAAGCGCTTTGTTTAAGGTCCGTAGCTAGACCAATCTCGCACTTATTCGAGTGCGGTAGGCGCAAACTCCTCAGCTTGGAGTTCCGGCGTATACTTCTTGAGTCGTTGGCCGTTCACCTTAAAACTTCCGCTAGCTTCACCCCATACTTCAACTGCACCATGGGGAAAATGCGCTTAATTAGAAAAGGTCCATTTCAACGAGATTTAAGCTTACCTGGAAAGAGGCGAAGTCTTGAATTGAAGAGGAGAACTTGATCTCCTTCTTTGAAGTCTTTTGGAATGATATGCTTATCGTGCCAACGCTTTGCTCTTTCCTTGTAGATCTTAGCGTTTTCGTAGGCGTTCAAACGGAGTTCATCCAGCTTGTTGATGTCTAGGAGACGCTTC
The DNA here is from genome assembly GCA_033239045.1 of Fagopyrum esculentum. Taxonomy (NCBI): domain Eukaryota; kingdom Viridiplantae; phylum Streptophyta; class Magnoliopsida; order Caryophyllales; family Polygonaceae; genus Fagopyrum; species Fagopyrum esculentum. The sequence continues at coordinate 157,365,695 of BSUD01000001.1, forward strand.
TCTCCCGCTTCCTTCATGCCGAAATTCAGCCACTTGATAGCCCAAAACGCTTTGTGCTCCAGCTCTACCGGCAAATGACAAGACTTCCCATACACAAGGTTGTATGGTGTGGTTCCTATGGGAGTCTTGTACGCAGTCCGGTACGCCCATAATGCATCATCTAGTTTCAAGGATCAATCCTTCCTAGTCCTTGAAACCGTCTTCTCTAGAATTCCCTTGATCTCCCTATTTGAGACCTCAACTTGTCCACTCGTTTGTGGATGGTAAGGGGTAGCGATCTTGTGAGTAACCCCATACTTGGCTAGAAGAGCTTCAAAGCGACGGGCTATGAAGTGAGAACCTCCATCACTAATGATCGTCCTTGGCGTCCCGAATCGTGGAAAAATGGTTTTGTTGAAGAACTTAACCACCACCATGGCATCATTTGTGGGAGAGGCAATTGCTTCCACCCATCTAGAAACGTAGTCTACCGCCAATAATATGTATTGGTTTCCACAAGAAGATGGGAATGGTCCCATAAAATCGACTCCCCAAACGTCGAAAATCTCCACCTCTTGGATGTTGTTGAGGGGCATCTCGTTCCTTCTAGAAATATTGCCTGTTCTTTGACAAGCATCGCAACAAGAGACAAAGGATTGCACATCTCTAAATAAAGTAGGCCAATAGAATCCTGATTGCAATACCTTTACGCTAGTCTTGTTCGAACTAGCGTGTCCTCCACAAGGTAGTGAATGGCAATGGCGGATGACACTTTGCATCTCGTCTTCCGGCACACATCGCCGGATGATGCCATCCGGACCTCTCTTAAAGAGGAGAGGCTCGTTCCAATAGTATTCCCGGACGTCTTTAAAGAACTTCTTCCTTTGTGCGTAGGATAGTCCGGGCGGTATCTCCTGGCAAACCAAATAGTTAACAAAATCAGCAAACCATGGTTCGTTACCTTTGGAGATCTCGTTGATGCACTCCTCTATGATGTGTAGGTGTTCGTCTGGAAAGGAGTCATCAATGGGTAGATGGTCGTCCTCTAGATGTGTGAGGCGACTCAAATGATCCGCAACAGAATTTTCTGAGCCTTTCTTGTCGCGGATCTCAAGATCGAATTCTTGTAGGAGAAGAATCCATCTAATTAGCCTTGGCTTCACGTCTTTCTTAGCAAGGAGGTACCGGATCGCAGCATGATCCGTGTAGACAATCACCTTTGCACCTACAAGATAAGAGCGAAACTTGTCAATAGCGTAGACAATGGCTAGAAATTCTTTTTCTGTAGTGGCGTAGTTGAGCTGAGCTTCGTCTAGCGTCTTGCTAGCGTAGTATATGGTGTGGGTTCGTCCTTCTTTTCGTTGTCCAAGAACAGCTCCAATAGCTACGTCACTAGCATCGCACATAATCTCAAAGGGGAGAGTCCAATCTGGAGGTTGGATAATAGGTGCTGAAATTAGAGCTTGCCGAATGGTGTTAAACGCATCCAAACATTCCTGCGAAAACTCAAAAACCGCATCCTTCATCAATAGATTAGTGAGAGGTTTTGATATTTTAGAAAAGTCCTTAATGAAACGTCTATAAAACCAAGCATGTCCTAGGAAACTTCTTATCCCTTTCACCGAAATTGGGGGAGGAAGTTTCTCTATGGTCTCTATTTTAGCCTTGTCTACCTCTATCCCTCTACTAGAGACTAAGTGACCTAATACGATTCCTTCTTTAACCATGAATTGACACTTCTCCCAATTAAGAACTAGGTTAGTGTCTTCACAACGTTTTAGAACGAGAGAAAGGTTAGAAAGGCAATTGTTAAAAGAGGAACCGTATACGGAGAAGTCGTCCATGAAGACTTCCATGATTTCCTCTACGTATTCGGAGAAGATGGCCATCATGCACCGTTGAAAGGTGGCTGGGGCGTTGCAAAGCCCGAACGGCATTCTCCTATAGGCGAACGTACCCCAAGGGCACGTGAATGTGGTCTTCTCTTGATCATCCGGATGTATCGGAATCTGAAAGAAACCACTATAACCGTCAAGGTAGCAAAAATGTGAATGTTGTGCTAACCTTTCAAGCATTTGATCGATGAATGGCAATGGAAAGTGATCCTTCCGCGTTGCGTTGTTGAGCTTGCGGTAGTCTATGCACATCCGCCATCCAGTCACGGTTCGGGTAGGAATGAGTTCGTTGTTTTTGTTGGTGATGACCGTCATTCCTCCCTTCTTCGGAACTACTTGAACTGGACTCACCCATTTGCTATCGGAGATAGGATAGATGATACCTGCATCAAGAAGTTTAAGAATTTCCTTCTTGACAACCTCCTTCATGGTCGGATTCAACCGCCTTTGAGATTGTCTTGAAGTTCTAAAGTCCTCCTCCATTAGTATTTTATGCATGCATAGGGAGGGTTTAATTCCTACTAAGTCCTCAATAGTATAGCCTATGGCTTTTCTATGTCTCTTAAGGACAATCATGAGCTGTTCATGTTCATCTATGCTTAATTCGGAGCTAACGATAACCGGAAAGGTAGAGTTAGATCCAAGAAAAGCGTACCTTAGATGAGTAGGAAGTGGTAAGAGTTCCATTACCTTCGGAGCCTCCAATGATCCTTGAGGAGCGTCCGACATTTCCTTAGAAGTTTCTAAGGGTGTTGAGTGGTTTGGAGAAGAATTAGAAGAAGTTGAAGAAGTTTGCCGGTTACCCTCTTCCACGGTCAGAATTACGGCCTCCTCGTGTGTTCCACGGCCGTGTAATCCCCTGGAATGGAGGTCGATTTTGGTTGTGAAATCCACGGTCGTGGAATACAGGGTATGACCGTGGATTCTTACATTCTCAGCCTCATCGTGGAGTTTCTCAAACTCCAATTCATACATCTCTTCTTTGCTTCTAAGGCTTCAATTTCCTCTTTGCACTCTTCTTCTTCTCCTTCATTGGTTAGACTCATAGTGATAACCTTTTGTAAAGGATCGTTAAAGAGAATCGTACTTACCTCTTCCCTAGACAAACCTTCTTCGTCTTGGATATCGTAGATATCCTCGTCGAAGATTGGCTCCTTCACTAGAGTGGAAAGAACGAACTCTACTTTCTCTTCTCCAATATCAAAAGCGAGTCTTCCATTCTTGCAATCGACCATGCAGCCGGAAGTTGCAAGAAACGGTCTTCCGAGTATAATCGGGACCGGACTATCTGCAGGAATGTCAAGCACGACAAAATCAATGGGAACAAAGAATTTACCTAGCTTGACCGGGACGTCTTCTACAATACCGACGGGGCGAGTGATGGATCGGTCCGCCATGTATAACGTCATTTTTACCGGTTTAGGATCGCCTAAACCGATCTTCCTACATAATGCAAGTGGTATGATGATCACACTTGCTCCCAAGTCACATAAAGCGTCGTATGTGACGTCTCCCACTCCAATGGGAATGCAAAATGACCCCGGATCCTTCAACTTTGGGGGCATTTTCTCCTTCATGGTCTTGATGAGATCCGAAGAATCTGAACTCATCTTGACCTCTCCGAAGTCTTCTAGCTTCCTCTTGTTGGAAAGGAGCTCTTTCAAGAACTTGCCGTAAGCTGGCATACCTACAATAGCATCAATGAAAGGTATATTAATATGCAGCTTACTCATGAGTTCTATGAACTTACCGAATTGTTTGTCTAGGCGCGCTCGCGCTCTAGATTGAGGGAACGGTAGGGGAGGTTTGAAAGCTGGAGGAGGAACATAGACATCTTCCTTCTCCTTTCCCTTTCCTTTTTCTTTCTCTACGGGGACTTCAACGAACGTAGGCTGCGGATCGGTGGTAGTCACTCCGCTCCTAGTTGTAATCGCCATTACCCTTCCTTTAGGGTTGTCCTCCGTCTTTCCTGGAAGTTTCCCTTGATTTCTAGGAACTTCCTCCGCATGGTTGAACATTTGGTTTTCTAAAACTTTTTGAGCTTTGTCAACCTTAGAAACTTGATCATCAACCTTGATGAGGCGGTTCTCCAACCCTTGAAGCTTTCCCAAGATCGTTTCCAACATGGGATCGGGCTTCTCCTTTCCCGTATTGTTTCCTCCATTAGATGATTGCCCCTGGCTTTTCAAAGGAGTAGAGGAAGAGGAAGGTGGAGTTAGTGAATTAGAATTGGAAGGATAAGAGTTACCGGAATTTTGTTGATTGGAGCGCCAATTGTTGTTGTTTGAACCCCGATTGTTGTTCCAATCATTGTTCCGGTTGTTGTTGTTTCCATTCCAGTTGTTATTCCGGTTGTTACCCGGTTATTGTTGTTGCCGCCATTATTGTTGCCCAAATAACCAACATCCTTCCCTTGTTGCTTTGGGAAGTTGGTCTTCATAGCCTCCTTCAACTCTTTGATCTCATTGTTGAGGGAGAAAATCTGAGTTTGTACTTCATGTGTGAGCTTCGCTCCTTGCTCCACACGATTTCCCTCCACTTTCCGGTGGGAATAATTCTCTATGACTCTTGCTTGCTTCTCGATGAAGTCCCAAGCGTCATCTTCTCTCATGTCCATGAACGTTCCACATGAGAGGGATTGGAGGTTGAATTGCGTTCCCGCATCCAGCCCTTTGTAGTAAATCTCCAGCAAGGCAAGCTTGGATATGCCATGATGAGGGCAATCCAAGAGCAAATCCTGAAACCTTTCCCAAGATTGAAACAAACTTTTGTTAGGTCTCATGGAAAAAGCATTGATCTTACCTCTAAGTTCCGCCGTTTTGGAAGGCGGAAAGAATTTGGTGAGAAACTCCGCGGAAAGGTCTTCCCACGTGTCTAGTTTCCCATTAGGAAGAGCTTGGTACCAAGATAACGCTTTCCCTTTCAAGGAGAAAAAGAAAGGCTTGAGCTTATAGCTGTTGGTAGTGGCGTTCTTTGGTCTCATCGTCTCCATCATACACTCAAAGTTTTGCAAGTGTTGGTGTGGAGATTCAGCACTTGTACCGCCAAATTGGTTTTGGCGAACAAGAGTGATAACTTGAGGGTTAAAGCTAAACCCTTGAACATCTTCAGCATCAAAATTCACACCTAAGCGGCGTGGTTGTTGTGTTGGATCCATCCGTTGGCCAAGAGTTCTTGGCTCATTATCCACACGTTCGATCCTCGCATTCCTAGGTGGGATGCGGCGATTAGTAGCTCCTTGTGGATGGAAGGGATTCATATTGATCGTGGGATCAATCTCTTCTAACGGTGGCATGGAAGAGTCACTATCATCAGCGGATGAGTGGCTTTTTCTTCTAGACCTTGATCTCTTTCTAGGGGACTTCTTGCTTACCTTATTCTCAAGGTCGCTCATCTTTATCCTCATTTGGAAGAGCATGTCTTGTAGACCGTTAACTTGAGATTGATGACGATCCATCTCATCCTGGCGGAGAGTCTCATTCCATCGGAGTTGAGCTTCCTTTTCCGCCAACTCCGTTTGAAGATCACGTTCGTTTTCTTCGGCCATCTTCTTTTCCTTGCGCTTTTGCCTTAAGGTTTTCTCTAGCTCTTGATCAAGAGGCAAGAGATCTTCGGTGTTCCTAGACCTGCGCATGCACTCAAAGTAAAATCAAACAACGAGAGCAAGCTCCCAAGCTTGACAACCGGCTACCGGATTCGGCCGAAACCAAATCCCCGGCAACGGCGCCAAAAACTTGTTCGCCCCTAGAGGTGTGTGCAAATAAGCTTTAAATTTATAAAACTAGAATCAAGCAAGCGAACCCGCAGTGTACGGATCGACGTAGTTAAACAAGAATTCCAGAGTATCGAACACAGGGATTTGGGTGGGAACGAACTCGATTGCAGGTTATGAAGCAAGTAAATATGAGAGTTTTGCAAATATTGGGAAAACAACAATCCTAAAGATCCAGGTATTCAGCTGTGGCAATCGATTCAAGATATACTTAATGATATAAAGACAGAGTTGAGATATGCAAAGGTATACTAATGTAAGGTAATCGTACGGTGAAGTTCCAAAAACCTTTTGTGACTCACCTACAAGGCACTCTCTATACAGGTTGTTGAGGCTCAATATAGAAAGATTCTAAAGGCGAGAATTAGTATCAAATACCCAAACTTATAACCTAAAGATCAAGACTAACTTAACCGATTGAGGTTGTTGAGGCTCACAATCGAGATAGAGGTTGTTGAGGCTCACTACCACCTAGAAAAGACAAGTCTAAACTAAGCTAAAGCAAATCTTTAACTTTGGATTAAAGTAAAAGCAGGTTCGTAAACTTGAGGGAAATTACGGTTGGATCTTGAGATTCCACGGTCGTGGAACTCAAGAACAGCCCGTAATTTGGGGTTGTCGGCGATATTTCTCTAACTCTCAGGGTCTAATCTGTTTGCGATCAATCTATCATCATCTATGCCACAACTATCAACCCTTCACCTTAGAATTGTTAAGGGTTTTTAGCCCATAAAAGTCATGTTGATTTCAATTCAAGAATTAAAAGATAAAAAGATGAAACTTTCAAGAACTTTCAATGATCTTTAATTCAATCTCAAAATCACAAAGAGAACAAGTAATGTCAAAAGATTCAAAGTATAACAAACAATCACCACCTTAGGAAAGAAGAGAAAACGGGATGTCAATCCGTTTCCCAAATCAAACCTAATCAAGAAGAGAGATCTTCTTGCAAAAACCTTCCAAGAACTTCGATCTTCCGCAAATCCGGAAATCTCCACAGCAATCTCCACCTAAAGTGCGAGATTAGGGAATTCCAAAACACGAACTTCGATCTCTCCAAGAGACGTCAATTGCTTCCCCGCAAAACTAGCGAAGAGTCTTCGTCTAAACGTCGATGTGCGACGATCGTAAACCGGCGTAAGCGAGGATCTAAGCGATGATGACTGAGGGTAAGCGAAGATGTAAGCGGTGATGACGGAATCTCCTTTCTTCCGTCTTTTTATAATGTAGGGCAAAGTGTCGGCCCGGCCCAATCTTCAAAAGATCGTGGCTTCGAAGTGTGGCGAAAAGATTCGCCAAAATCACGGTCGTGGAAGTGTTCCACGACCGTAATTTAGAGCGTGGAAACAAATACGGTTTGCAACGTATGTTCCACGGCCGTGTAATCCCCTGGAATGAACACGAATTTCTGACTCCAAATCCACGGCCGTAATTCTGAATGTGGTTTGTGATACGGCCGTATTTTAGGGCGTAATTTAGGGCAAGAACGTGATTCTTCCCTAAATTCGTGCATTCCTCAATCTAAGACTCCAAATTTCTTCCAAAGAGCGTCCTCGATCTATGGACATATCAACTCAACTCTCCTTTGCTTGATTCCGTTCGGAAATAGCTCCAAATCACCTATAATCAACATAGAACTAGTGTAGACATCCATATCGACAATATAGGTAATACTAGCTCACATATGCACAAAGATCAATCAAAGACTATCAATATGAATCAAATACGTTTAGAAAACGTGCCTAAAATATCACAATATTTCATGCTAACAGGCGGTGACACAAACTCTTCACCTTCCAGCTCCCAAGGTGAGGCGCAGGCAGGGCGCAGTGGGAGGTGCAAGGGAGCTGGTCTTCGTCTCGTCAAGGCAAGTCACCGCAGGGGCGGCTGCAAGGACCCGCAGGGGCGGTAAGGCAGCAGAAGCTTTGCTTCGTGATCGATCTTCACTTCTAAGTGCTTATAACTCCTTCTTTAGCTTCTTTTGATCTTCTTCTTTTGGACTAAGGAGTTAGTAGCATAAACCAACCCTAATGCAATAAAAAGACTCTAAAAACTACCCTAATTGATAGTGATTCCATCACCTATCACCAGATCACCTTCCCTTAGTGGAGTTCGCATATAAAAAAAGTTGGCACGCAACGATCAGGATGGCTCCTTATGAGGCTTTATATGGACAGAGATGCCGTACACCGTTGTGTTGGGACGAGCCTAGTAGTGCCGGCGGAATAGCCCTTGAGCAAATTCAGGATGACATGACTCGAGTAGCAGTAATCCGAGAGCGGATGTTAGCAGCACAGAGTCGACAGAAGTCTTATGCTGATAAGAGGCGCAGACCTCTGGAGTTTAGAGTTGGAGCTCAGGTTTGGTTGAGTGTATCCCCGACACGAGGCGTCAGACGTTTCGGTGTCAAAGGGAAGTTGAGTCCCAGATATGTTGGACCGTTCGAGATTCTTGAGCGAGTTGGAGAGGTAGCTTATAGACTTGCGTTACAACCGAGACTCGAGGGTGTTCACCCAGTTTTCCATGTGTCTCAGCTACGGGAGTACATACCTGACCCGAGACACATTGTCAGTCATGAGAATCTAGTGATCGAGCCAGACCACACGTTTATAGACCACCCGGTGGCTATCTTAGAGCGTAGTACGAGACGCTTGCGTTCGAAGGAAATCCCGATGTTGAAGATTCAGTGGTCGATGCGAGGAGCTGATGAGGCGACTTGGGAGACAGAGGATAGTGCCCAGAGGAACTATCCGGAGTTTTACGCTGAGCTTGTTGCACCTTTAGCTTAGTCGGTTGTTTGGTTTTTCCTTTGTTGCGTTGTGAACGCTTTTGTGTGACGTTTTGTGTTACGTGCCCCGAGTGGGAATATATGAGCTCAAATCTTTTTTTGTGTGTTGTTGTGATCGTTTGGCTTTTGCAAGTTTCGGGACGAAACTTCTTTTTAGGGGGATTTGATGTAAGATCCTAGGTTTTTGCCTTCACCGCCCCTGCGGTGAAGGGGGCCGCCCCCGCGGCCAGCCGCCCCTGCAGTTGTGAGATCCGCCCCTGCGGATCGTGCGACAGATCGCGCCGATCTATTTTCGTCGTTTTATTCTTTCTTCCATAAATAGAATATCCGATATTCTATCTTATGGGTCGGTTTCCTTTTTTCTTTCTAACCCTAGACGCCCTTTCCGTCTAGCGTTCCAGCCCTCCCTACATATTCTCTTCCTTCTCTCCTTTTTCCCGTTCCTTGCTATCGTCTTCAAACCCTAGAGAGATGTAGCCGTCCTTGCTTCCTACAATCCCGTTGAACGTGTAAGTGCATCTTTTCTGATTCTTCCTCACGTTCCTTTAGCGCTGCATGTCTTCCCTTCTGTTTTGGTTTCTTCCTTTCGTTCTTTTCTTTCCTTCTTCTCCAAGGATCAAGCATGAGCCTTGATTCTTGTGGAGCGTTCCGTTGTTGACCCTTCGTTGTTCTCAGACTCTCTAGAGTGGAGTCCCGACGTGTTGGAACCAAAGGTTCGAGCTTTGGTTGGCCCTGCTGTTAGATCTGTCGAAGAGAAGCCCGACAGTAGCTTATGACGAAGATTCGCCCCTGCGCCTCTGTCATAGCCGCCCTGCGCCTGCACAGAGACGCCCATGCGCCTCTGTTCAGCCGTCCCTGCGCATCTGTCTAACCGCCCCTGCGGTTTCTCTACAGTAACTCCCGTCTTTGGTGAGTTGCTTCCTTCCTTCCTTTCCTCGTTCCTTCCTTGGTTCCTTATGGTTGTTCCTTGTTCCCTTGAGTTGTTGTAAGACTAAGGTTGAGCCCTTAGCATGTGTTGATCTCTTAGAGATCTTTGAGACTAGAAGTCATAGACTTCTAGCAACCGTTTCGTTCCTGATTCTTGTTGCTTGTTCGTGCAGGCTTTCCTTGCTCCTTTCCTGAGGGAAACTGAGCTTCCTTGTGTGTTTCTGAGTTGTTCGCTGATCTCTTGTGTTACCTTCGTGTGAGGTAAGTCCCTTGGACTTACTTAGCTTCATTCCGCATATTGGTTGGATTGTTTTGGCTTGTTTGTGTTGCTATCATATTTATAACGGATAATTGGAAATAGGATTCATCCTTTGATAACCCTAACTGGCCCAAGTGTATTATAACCGGGCGGTGACCACTTGTCTAGTTCTATAGGAGACTAGAATGTGCTCTTGCAACCCAGACACGTAGGTAACGGATAATACTGATATATTCCTATTGGTAGACGGAAGCGGAGGCGAGTTTCGGAAGATTCTCGTGTGACAAAAGAAGTTGAATTAGTAATGGATAACCTTAATAAAAGATAATAACCGGTTGATGTGTGAGCATGCTATGTGTTTTCTGTACCTTATGTGTGTTTGTGCCTTTACACTCTTGCTTATACCTAGAATGTTAGCTAATGGTTTATACCGTCGTTGTAGATGTTCCGCAGGTTCAGGATGTTGTTGAGTGATCCGGACGGTGTGGTCAGCCGGGGTTCCCGTACATTATAGGACAGGATTGCGTTTTGTTTCGTTTGTTGTTTCCCTTTTGTTTTGACCCGGCTGTGGAGCTTTTGTGTTTTCTTCTGTTTGAACCTTTGGTTTTATATTAAGTTTTGGTTTTCATTCGTTTGTGCCTTGTTGTAAGATCCGTTTGCTGTTACTACTTTGAGGGTCGGGACCCATTGTGCGGTCCTAGCCCGTAGCGCTTCAAGTTCCCAAAACTTGGGGTGTTACGGAGAAAATCGAAAAATTTAACAAATAAAACAATTAAACATTATCGGGATTTTATGGTCAAATTTAATTAAAATTCAAGAGTAAAATTAGGATGATATAAAATCTTTAGAATTCGAATAGTAATATATTTCGAAAGATATAAATTTTTTAAGATAAAAAAGGAAAATCATATAACAAAAATAATCATTGGTAATTGTTTAGATAAATCGACAAAATACATATAGAAATCTGAAGACCGATTAGAGAAGATCAAGATTGAAGAATTCCTTCGCGGCCGTTCACTGGCTGACACCCTGCTCCTCAGTCTGTTCGTTCTTATCGACAACTTCTTAACTCTATTTTTCACCAATATCTTCGTTATTATCATCACCTTCAAGGACGAAGCTCTTGGGGTTTACTTCGCATCGTTCTCACTCCTACACTTGAACAAACAATCGGGTACACGAATGTGTGCATCTGTTGCACATCCAAGAACCAACATTCACTTATACGTAGTTTAAAAAGATATCGAACTGCATACTAAGGACAATAAATTGAAATAGAGAGAATAACTCTACAAACATTACGCACACAAAAAGAGAAGATAGTCAAGGCTTCAAATGAAATGTACGTGAACAACTTGTGATGAATAAATCACAATTTATAAGGAAGAGTTAAACTTCCTATAGAAGCTATACAAACTAATATTAAAAATAAAAATTCAAGTTTAAAAAGGAAACTGTAATACCCGGAAAAAAAAAATTTGAACTCCGTTTAATATTGAATCAAACCGGATTTTGTTCCACCAATCTTAATTCCTTTAAATAAAAGAACACGATATTAAATTCTATCATTTTATGTGACTTTGATTTACATAAAATGATAACTTGTAAACCGTAAATAATTCCGTAAAGAATTTCGTAAATAATTCCGTGAATAAATCCGTAAATAATTCCGTACTTTTAACGGTTCCGGTTGGGTAACGAGTTTTATTTCAGCTCGTTTGTTTGATTTGAGGAACAGGCCCAAATTGTTGGCCCATGTTTTCTTCATCCGGCCCAACACCAATCTAATTAACCTAATCCTACACTTAATCTAATCCTAAACTTAACCTAATTCTAAACCTAACTTTACGTAAACAGACTTGCCGCTTCTCTTGCACTTAGCACCTTACCTCACGACTCTGCAGAAGACGAAGCCGTTGCTCGTCCGGGATTGAAGCCACTGCTGCACACCGGAAGGAATCGAACCACCGCCTACTCGCCCTGCGCCATAGCCGCCACCACCGGAACCGGACCCGACATCCTACGCGACGGAGACCCGGTAAGGCCTTCCTTCTTGCGAACATCCTCCGTCTTCCTACTTCCGTTGTTAAACCTTACTTCGAACGTTAGGTTTGTGAGGAGCATCTTCCCTAGCCGGAACCGAGGACGATACGAACCGCTGTGCTGGACCAACGAGCAGGCTAAGCGGACTCCAGCCTCGTTCCACAGGAACCGTAACCGACGACCTGCATCCGACCCCGCTTGCCGAACATCCGGGTGGCTGGTTTTGTTCAAATTTGACCGTCTGCAGCCTCGAGTTCCACTTCCGGCAAGGCTAATCAAGGGGGGTGGAAGGTGAGTTTGATCATCCTAAGTACAGTAGGTTGTACATGTATATATATATGTATAGTTAAATGAAAGGGAGGACGTGGGTATATATATACATGAATAGGATAGTGGATGTTTATATATATACATTTAGATGAAGGTTTGGTAGTTTTGGGTATGCATATATATATATAGTGCAGTACGTATAGTGGATGTTTATATATATATACATTTAGATGAAGGTTTGGTAGATTTGGGTATATATATATATATATATATATATATATATATATTTATATATATATATACACAGTGCAGTACGTAGATTTATAAATATATAGAATACGGTATATATATATAGGTATATAGCTACAAGAGTAGTGTATATGTATAAGGATACCGAATGTATATAAGAATATACATGTTTGAGCAATAGATGTAGGCATGTGAGAAAGGAGTATAGTGCAGTACATGGACGGATATATAGGTATATATAGAAGTAGAAATTGGAAGAGATAGGTATATATACATATAAAGAGATCATTGCGGTGTTCATATATACGGATATATAGAGATAGGAATTTGAAAGCTATAAATAAATGTGTGGTAGGGTAGTGTACTTATACATATATATATATATATATATATATAGAGGTGTGAGGCGGGAGTTATATAAATATATATGTAGTGGTGTAGAGTACACATACACGTATAAATAGGTATGAGACGGGAGACATAAGTGTTTATATATGAATAAGTAGAGTGTATATACATAAGTATATACATAGATGGGTAAGAGTAACGTTTTATATATGTATACATGCATGTATAAGAGTAGAGTAATCGGGGAGGGAGTGATGTTGTTCTCTTTGACGAGTGTTTAGAATTTAACCCTATAACCTCTAGTAAACTGTCCTTGAGCAACCAGATTATAGAAACAAGTTCTAAAAGAAAATATTAGAAGTTTAGAATAAACTTTGAGAGTTTCGGGATCAAGGGTAAAATAGTCGTTTACCTTAAAAGAGTTATCGTTTCGAAATTTCTCCTCTTGAGATTTGTACCTCTTAGAAGTTGATAACGTCTAAGAGTATGGGATGTGATTTTGATCCATGTGCCTTGTGTGACAGGCGTTTGAGTTTCTACGGTTGCGGACCGAGTTGAGAAATTGAGAGCTGTGTTTTGATTCAGGTAAGTCCTTGCGACTTACTTAGCCAGTTTCTGGATATTAGTTGAGTGATAATGGTGGTGTGTGTGCAATGTGTGTGATAATAATGATAACAACTTGTTAGGACGACCGTTGTTATTATGTGTTAAGGCCCAAGTGTATGTATAACGGGCCGTGACATCACTGCCCAGCTCTGCCAGGAGACTGGGAGGTTCTCTATACCCAGACCATACAGGTACACGGTGAGATGCATCGGATCCACTCCTGATGGGTACACGGGGGCCGAGGCGAGGTTTGGGAATCCCTCGTGTCACAAAATAAGTATCATTAGTAAGGGTGAATGACTTAAATGAAGATAATAAATGGATTGTTTGAAAGCATGATGAGTGTTTATTATTTTATGTGTGTGTGTGCTATTATTATTCTCCTAATGTTTAGATAACTAGCTAATGGTTGTTTTGTTGTGTTTTTAGTTTTACCGCAGGTTAGAACAGCAGCTGAGTGATCCGGAAGTAGTGGTCAGCCGGGTCTCCGTACTCCTTAGAGTGGGGGTTTGGGTTGTTGCTTTGTTGTTCTTTCCTCTTGTTAAGATAGTTAGTCTTTTCCGTTGTTTAAGTATTATAGGCTGTTAGACTTTGTTGCATTCATCCTGTTAAAAATACATTTTTATGAATTTCGGTTTTTTCTTACTTGTGTCTTGTTGCAAGATCCTAGTAAAATTGTTGTCAAACTGAGGTCGGGACCCATTGTGAGGTCCTAACCAGTAATGTCCCGAGTTCTGAGAATTCGGGGTGTTACAACATGGTATCAGAGCTCTAGGTTGGCAACAATGACACTTGAAATCTTCTGAAAGACCGAATAAGTTTTAAGCAGAACCCGAAAAGGGGTCTGAGTTTTAAAAAGAAAATTTTTATTTTTAAATGCATGCATAGTCTGGTTGGGAATAGAAAAGTACGGCTGACCACCACTACTACCGCGGATCTCAATATGCTTAGTATGGACTTTAGGTTGTTACTCTCTTTGGACTTTTAGCTTGGTTATAATGATAGGTGATGTAGATAAGCATATGCCGAAGATTATTAGAATTTATAGTTATAGTATGTCCTTAACGGAGATAACAGAATGAGATCCTCATTCAGTTGACACACCTAAGTATAATTGAAGGGTTTCAACGTAAGGATTAGTATACACATCTTATGTGCATTAGGGTAGACGAACGACGGACAACTCATTCGAGTTTATTGAGGAACGTCGAGACGGAAAGGCGAAGACTAAAAGACAACACCAACTACGATGACAAGAAGGGAATACCGAGCCAACTCAATAGGATCAAATGAAGAATATACATGAGAGTAGTTCCAGCAACGCGTTGGATGACCGGCAAGTATACAAATTGGGAGAGACAACCCATAGGTTCTTTCAAGATGGTGTAAAGCAACGTTACAACCAAAAGGGATGCCTTTAGAAAAACAAATAGGCATGAAGGTCAAGGTGGAAGATAGTAGCAATCCAGACAAAAGACATCGAATCTAAGCTTACTGACGGACCAGAAGGTGAAAGTTTGAAATTAGAAGCAGAGCGGAATATGATCACTCCTAACCAGCTACTTGCCACCACAATCCAGATTGATAACCGAGACAGTCAAAAGTTTGGAAGCCAACACGAGATACATTGTCCATCCAAATAGGAAGAATTAAAGAGCTGCAACTTGGAAGCTTACGCGTTGCCAGAAAGGAAAATGTAGATTTCACCAACATAGAAATGGAGTGATCTCGTAGATCACACGAGAATTTCGACATAGACCGTGATACAACAATAATCAGCTTCTGTAAAGGTAGCATTACAAGCAACACCCAAGGAAGAAGAGTGTGTGAGAAGAGTATTGGTGAACCCGAGGGACCCCAATAACTTCTCATTCAAAAGGGATTTAAGCTAATAAACTAGCGGGTCATAACAGAGAACCGTCAGTGGACAGTAACTCGGATACAAAGAATCATGGAGAAATGCCTACAAGTTATCGTAGAAGAATTTATAAGCCGTTGTCGGAAGGTGAAAATACAACTAGACTCGTAAGAGTATAATGCTCTTATAGGAGTGTAATTTGTAGAAGGAGCTAAAGGAAAATAAATGGAAGAGATATATTTTCACCTTGTACATCACACCTCAAAAGAGATAGAAGAAAAGTAAGTCTACGATCTTATAGAAGGTCAACTACAGACTAATTGGTAACAATAGAGAATTTACACGTGCTGGCTAACTAGGGATGACTGGTTGACAGATAAGAAGATTAACCACAAGGTTATAAAGGAATTTTATCGACATCTAGTGAATTTCTTTCAAAGATCAACGACGACAATGGTGAAGTTAAATCAATACAAGTACTAGTAGCCTTGATGGTAACATTGAATGAGTCCAATATGACAACTCTAATAAAGAAACTAAAGAGAAGCTCTTGACGGGCTGTAAGGACATTGATGATAGTCATGGTGTAAAGAGGATTGTTGTGAGTAGTTGCTTACTACTAACTAAGGAAAGATACATATCAAAGTTAGTATGTAGGGATCCCTGTAAGAAGAACTAGAAGAGTAAGAAGAAACAAATGATTGTGGACATGTCCTAGGTCTTGGCATTTCACACAAGTTGGACTGATGGTGCTCCTCCGAGAAAAAGTGAGGTCAAACTGTCTAGATTGACAGAGGAAGCCCTTGGGATTAAAGTTGTGACACAGAATAATTGAAATGGTAGAGGCGGCACAAACATAGAGAGTATGATTTATAGTCTTGCTGAAATGTATAATCGAGTTGTGAGGTGATTGCAGATGGAATCTGCATGTTGGCTAGAAAGACATGAGAAGGAGTTAGTTGAATGACTAAAGGTTTCTAAATAGATCTGATATTACCCCAATAAGATAATTACCGAAAGGTGTCTATATAAGAGTAATGAGAAATGATGGTACTCCGATGAAAACTCAAGCTTGACTGATGGCATAAGAGTTGATAAAAGTAATAAGACCAACCAACGTGGTCCGTAAGGCATATATGAGAAAACACAAGGGATTTAACTATCCTACTGGGGGTAAAAATTTATAGAAGGTAAAGCGACACGAGCATAGGGACAACATAATAAATGCGAGTCGAGAACTGTGATTTTTGAGAAAATCATATACAACTGAGGTTCTTAGGCAAATGGTACCGATAGGTGTTTAACAAAAGTCATACACATCAGACCGATAATGCTTGGATGGATAAAGTGTAAATTAAAAGAATAACTTATACAGTAAGAAGGAAAGTCATGTACCAAAGGGCGAGTCTTGCTAAATTGGAATAAAGTGTTGAGATGAGGATGCCTTTGTAAAATCTATGCAAGAGTACAACGTAACTGAGGTTCCAAAATGAAATGAGCAGCAATGATCAACTGAAGGTTGAGACCAATTCAAGGGAGGAAATTGTTATAAGACGAGTCACCTAGTAGGAAAGTTCACAAGACAAGCTTGAGAGACCAAAAGAGATAAAATGTCGATCCGGATATGAGGGTCTAAGGTGCATGGAAGGGATACCTACAATGGGGTATAGAAACAAAATGTAGTCTTTACAAGTGTGGAGAGGTTTTGACCTCCTCAAGGATATAAGAATTTGAAAGAAATCGCAATGTCGGTTTCAAAGAGTTAAAGCCCTATAGCGAAAACAATAGAGTTTCATGAAGGCAATATTGCCGGTAACACCAGCGAAGGAATGTATATATGAGAACGGCCTTGGTGGTCTCGAAAGTTCAAGGTAACCCTAATTATCACGGGACCTAAGTCATTAACACCGACGGTCCATGCAATGGGAACTGTAAGGGAATGATAACTAAAGTCATCAAAACTACCAAGACCCTTACCGGCTAAGTTGAAGACTTGGAATGACTATTTATGTCAAGATGAATGACCCAGTTGGGCTCGAGAAGTAGAGTTAGCCTAAGGAAACAGCAGTGTGGAAGATAAAACGAATTAGCGAAGCATGAAAGGATTAATCGGGCAGATGATGCTCACCAAGAATTTAACGCCAGTATAGGTATGAGAAGAGTAAGTCCGGAGTATCGAGATAAGCCAATTATAGACTGATCGACGTCAATTGAGGACGTGTAAGTGTTGATTTGTATCGACGAGTAGGTACCGTTAAGAAGAGACATTAGTGACTACGGAGTTAATAGGTAACTTTACCGATGCCTTGGAGGATTCCCCAAGGCAATGACAACCTTCTGGGATGATCTAAGGATATGGGGAGAATTGGGTTAGAGGTTGCTTACTTGTTGGTTAAGAACAGATTGCGGTTGAGTAAGAGAGTAAGGGTCTATCTGAAGAGGATCTTGCTAGTATTAGAAGGGAAGAATCAGCGGGAGTTGGGTAAATCATGTTGACCCACATAAAGACGCCATTGTGCCTAAAGGGGGTTACAACTGAAGCGTGGTAGGCATATAACCCACAAACGAAGAAAATCAATGTTAGGTTAACTATGATTCCAAGTTAAGGAATTAGATATCTATATGACAAGGTCCACTCGGATGTGTGATTTGTTTTGAGTATATAAATTTGAAAGCTTGATAAGAAGTAGGTGAAAACCCATTAATTAAGGAACGACCCGATTAGGTCACATTGAGAAAACCGGGCCAAGCAGTTGTATTACAAAGAGCATTAGACACTTAGTAAAATGCCGACAGAAGTTTAAGATCATTAATTCAGAATCGATAGTCGGGAACTTTCGAAAAAAAAAAAAAGGTGGGCCCAATGGAAGGAAAAGTTTGGTAGAGTCATCAAAAGAGCTGGAAGTAAGTCTAGAAAACCAAACCGTTGAGAGAATATCTATCAAACCCGAGACACATCCTTAGTCATGAGGATCTGATAGTTGAGCCTGACCACACATTTGTAGAGTACCCGGTAGCTGTCTTGGAGCGTAGTACTAGACGTCTGCGGTTCAAGGAGATACCGATGTTGAGGATCCAGTTGTCTAGACGAGGAGCTGATGAGGCCACTTGGGAGACAGAAGAGAGTATTAGACGTAATTATCCCGAGTTCTTTGCGGGTTTAGATGTTACTTCTGTATTGACGAGTTAGGACTCGGATGTTGTGTTGCTGACCATTCGTGTTTTTATATGGGATTGAGTGATTATATATGTCTTATGTGATGTGTGTTTGAGTATGATGATTGAGTAGTTGCATGGTAGAAAACGAAAATTTTGAAAACTAAGTTATACCATGGAAGTCATGTGATTAGGTATATTATCCTAAGTTTCGGGACGAAACTTCTTTTAAGAGGGCACTGATGTAATACCCGAAAAAAAAAAAATTTGAACTCCGTTTAATATCGAATCAAACCGGATTCCGTTCCACCAATCTTAATTCCTTTATATAAAAGAACACGATATTAAATTCTATCATTTTATGTGACTTTGATTTACATAAAATGATAACTTGTAAACCGTAAATAAATCCGTAAAGAATTTCGTAAATAATTCCGTGAATAAATCCGTAAATAATTCCGTACTTTTAACGGTTCCGGTTGGGTAACGAGTTTTATTTCAGCTCGTTTGTTTGATTTGAGGAACAGGCCCAAATTGTTGGCCCATGTTTTCTTCATCCGGCCCAACACCAATCTAATTAACCTAATCCTACACTTAATCTAATCCTAAACTTAACCTAATTCTAAACCTAACTATACGTAAACAGACTTGCCGCTTCTCTTGCACTTAGCACCTTACCTCACGACTCTGCAGAAGACGAAGCCGTTGCTCGTCCGGGATTGAAGCCACTGCTGCACACCGGAAGGAATCGAACCACCGCCTACTCGCCCTGCGCCATAGCCGCCACCACCGGAACCGGACCCGACATCCTACGCGACGGAGACCCGGTAAGGCCTTCCTTCTTGCGAACATCCTCCGTCTTCCTAATTCCGTTGTTAAACCTTACTTCGAACGTTAGGCCAGTGAGGAGCATCTTCCCTAGCCGGAACCGAGGACGATACGAACCGCTGTGCTGGACCAACGAGCAGGCTAAGCGGACTCCAGCCTCGTTCCACAGGAACCGTAACCGACTACCTGCATCCGACCCCGCTTGCCGAACATCCGGGTGGCTGGTTTTGTTCAAATTTGACCGTCTGCAGCCTCGAGTTCCACTTCCGGCAAGGCTAATCAAGGGGGGGATGGAAGGTGAGTTTGATCATCCTAAGTACAGTAGGTTGTACATGTATATATATGTATAGTTAAATGAAAGGGAGGACGTGGGTATATATATACATGAATAGGATAGTGGATGTTTATATATATACATTTAGATGAAGGTTTGGTAGTTTTGGGTATGCATATATATATATAGTGCAGTACGTATAGTGGATGTTTATATATATATACATTTAGATGAAGGTTTGGTAGATTTGGGTATATATATATATATATATATATATATATATATACACAGTGCAGTAAGTAGATTTATAAATATATAGAATACGGTATATATATAGGTATATAGCTACAAGAGTAGTGTATATGTATAACGATACCGAATGTATATAAGAATATACATGTTTGAGCAATAGATGTAGGCATGTGAGAAAGGAGTACAGTGCAGTACATGGACGGATATATAGGTATATATAGAAGTAGAAATTGGAAGAGATAGGTATATATACATATAAAGAGATCATTGCGGTGTTCATATATACGGATATATAGAGATAGCAATTTGAAAGCTATAAATAAATGTGTGGTAGGGTAGTGTACTTATACATATATATATATATAGAGGTGTGAGGCGGGAGTTATATAAATATATATGTAGTGGTGTAGAGTACACATACACGTATAAATAGGTATGAGACGGGAGACATAAGTGTTTATATATGAATAAGTAGAGTGTATATACATAAGTATATACATAGATGGGTAAGAGTAACGTTTTATATATGTATACATGCATGTATAAGAGTAGAGTAATCGGGGAGGGAGTGATGTTGTTCTCTTTGACGAGTGTTTAGAATTTAACCCTATAACCTCTAGTAAACTGTCCTTGAGCAACCAGATTATAGAAACAAGTTCTAAAAGAAAATATTAGAAGTTTAGAATAAACTTTGAGAGTTTCGGGATCAAGGGTAAAATAGTCGTTTACCTTAAGAGAGTTATCGTTTCGAAATTTCTCCTCTTGAGATTTGTACCTCTTAGAAGTTGATAACTTCAAAGAGTATGGGATGTGATTTTGATCCATGTGCCTTGTGTGACAGGCGTTTGAGTTTCTACGGTTGCGGACCGAGTTGAGAAATTGAGAGCTGTGTTTTGATTCAGGTAAGTCCTTGCGACTTACTTAGCCAGTTTCTGGATATTAGTTGAGTGATAATGGTGGTGTGTGTGCAATGTGTGTGATAATAATGATAACAACTTGTTAGGACGACCGTTGTTATTATGTGTTAAGGCCCAAGTGTATGTATAACGGGTCGTGACATCACTTCCCAGCTCTGCCAGGAGAGTGGGAGGTTCTCTATACCCAGACCATACAGGTACACGGTGAGATGCATCGGATCCACTCCTGATGGGTACACGGGGGCGGAGGCGAGGTTTGGGAATCCCTCGTGTCACAAAATAAGTATCATTAGTAAGGGTGAATGACTTAAATGAAGATAATAAATGGATTGTTTGAAAGCATGATGAGTGTTTATTATTTTATGTGTGTGTGTGCTATTATTATTCTCCTAATGTTTAGATAACTAGCTAATGGTTGTTTTGTTGTGTTTTTAGTTTTACCGCAGGTTAGAACAGCAGCTGAGTGATCCGGAAGTAGTGGTCAGCCGGGTCTCCGTACTCCTTAGAGTGGGGGTTTGGGTTGTTGCTTTGTTGTTCTTTCCTCTTGTTAAGATAGTTAGTCTTTTCCGTTGTTTAAGTATTATAGGCTGTTAGACTTTGTTGCATTCATCCTGTTAAAAATACATTTTTATGAATTTCGGTTCTTTCTTACTTGTGTCTTGTTGCAAGATCCTAGTAAAATTATTGTCAAACTGAGGTCGGGACCCATTGTGAGGTGCTAACCAGTAATGTCCCGAGTTCTGAGAATTCGGGGTGTTACAGAAACAATTTGAAAAAGATATGGTTATTGGTTATACTGATCCTATCTTCACAGATATAATTTAAAAATAAAATTATGTTAGAAAAGATTCTCCCACAAATATACGTCATTTTAAAATATATTTTAAAATGGAATTATCAAATTTAAAGAAATTATGTTAGAATCAATAAAAATAGGACATAACGTTATTTGAGGAAGAGATCGAAAATGATAAGGCAAATCGTAACAAATTGATACGAAAAGGATTATTCAATTAGAAAATTATTAATGACAACTAAATTTAATAATTATTTTACCGATTAATATAAATGGAAGTTTAGTAATTTTAAAAAAAAACTGAGGTGGCATCCCTTGTTACTTGACACATGTCATTAGCGTTCTTTATTTTAGTAAGTTATATAGAATCAGGCGTATAGAGGAAGTTGTAGAAACAAAATAAATAATACAAATAAAAAACATAAATTTGTGCTCAGCTGAATCCAACCAAATCTTTAGATATCTTAGGATATTGATTTTAAATTTAGAAGATTCAGTTAAGCCTTTTAATTTTAAAGATTTTAGTAAAAAGGTAAAAAATGTACGTATAAGAAAAAATAATTATGAGTTAATAAAAATTAATAATAAATATGTAATTAGAAAGATAAAATCGAAAAGATTTGGTACGTTGGAATTAAAATACTATAAAAACATTGGAATAAAAATTGTAATTGATAAAAATAAAAAAAAATTATACAAATTCTGGAAGATTAACCAAAAGTAACCCATTGGCTAGAAAGATAGAATCGAAAAGATTTATTACGTTGGAATTAAAATAAAAACGTTGGAACGAAATTATATAGATCTGATAGGAACTATTGATCAAGAATCGAAATTATTAATCGGACACGGTAATTGTAAGTTCATACCTATTGTGATGAGCGGACAAATTTGATCCTGGTATGGAAAATTAGAAAGCCTTCGATTACTGCATTGAAGAACAACAATGCACAAACAAAAAAAACAGAAATAATTTAAATGTTATCATGAGCATCATATATAAACGGGTTACATAATCGAAAAAGTATACAAAATTACCTCTAGGAGTACGACACAAAGAGGAAAAGAGTCGATAATAGGTTTGAAGGAGAAGAACAAAGCAGCGTATAGAACTACAATATACGGTGGATGGTGTTTATAGAATCCTAATTAATACTTAGGAAGTGTATGTAACAATTTTCAAGGAATTTTTAACTAATATATTTTCATAAATAAATTTTCAAAAATATTAGTTAAGATATTGCGGCAAAGGATCGAGTCAATCTAATCGTTGGAAGAGATTTACGTGAAAAATATTTTATTTGGAAATTGGTTTATGGAAAAATAATAATTAGAAAGAAGATAAGATCATATGTTTTGGACTTAAAAACAACAGTTTAATCTATATATTTTAGTAATTCGGATTCTATTATTTAAGAATGTCAATTTAGTAATCTATCATAAATTTTTTAGGAGTGGCATTTCAGTAAATATTTCACAAAATTGCTTAGGTGTCATCCCTCGCTGATTGACATGTTGCATCAGTGTCCTTTGTTTTAGTAAGTTATATAGATTTAGATTAATCAATTGTATTGTTAACCCATTTCGAAATCTCGACATACAACATCAGCTTGTGTGGTGATTCCGAACTTGGTGTTCTCATCCAATCAATTATAGAATCTCGACAGACAATATCAGCTTGTGTGATAATCCCGAACTTAGTGTTCTCATCCAATCAATTATTGGCAAGTGAGTGACATTTAGAAGGTTTTTGAATATAAGTTTCATGGAGTTTTTTTCCAACTAAATATTCTTATTCTTTGATGTTTCTTAAAGTTAATATTAGTTGGGGGAAATGAGAGACCCACTGAATGGCCCTTACTTCCAAGTAATGGTGGACAAAAGCTATGAATTGTAAGAAGTTGTAAGAAAAATCAGATTGAATAAGTTTGGTAAAGGATGGAAATTCAAATCTGATGAACTTTCCGTATCATCAAAAAATAATAAGTTGAGTAGAGTGTTAGCTAGGTTTTCACCCTAAGTGATATCATGTCTACCACTCGAAACTTATGGTCATTCTTCCAATATTGACAAAACATAAGTAGCAAAGTGTTTGGAAGACCAATCCTCCAGCAATTCTTGACTCGGTCCTTGAAATGGCTTCCGCCATTTGGCCAACCTGCTTCTCAAGATTCTTGATGCTTGATTTTGTTGTTTGGACATGAGTAGCAAAGTGTTTAGTCAAAACCTGCAACATATCTTCAGTTGTTTGATACTTACCTTGACGAGGTTGTTGTTGTTGGTTTTGTTGATCCCTCCAACGAAAGTTCTGTTGGTCACGCTAATTTGGCATGAAATTCTGTGCATAGGGATCGTTCTTAGGTCTTTGCTGCTGTGGTTGTCCATAACCCATTGCGTTTACTTCCGCATCGTCATCTTGGACTTGTGGACACATGTCCGTTGGATGATACGGGTCAGCGCATACTCTACAAGCTTTGAGCTGTTGTGGTGTTCCCATAAGTGTTAGCCTCTTCACCATTTCCTTCAATTCCGCGAGCTCGGTGGAAATCTCACTCTTCCCGGAACTCACAGCATGAACTCCTTTCTTGGCCGGGGTTCTTCCAAAGTTCCGAGTTCCTTCCGTTAGTTCCTGTATCTTTTCCAAAGCAAGGTCAGGAGTAGAGTTAAGAATATTACCTCCGCAAGCTGCATCGACGATCCTCCTTTCATTATCTAATAAGCCATTGTACAAGTACAAGACGAGATCTTGCGTTGAATATCCGTGAAAGGGACAACTGGATCGGAGACGCGCAAACCTCTCGAAGTATTCATAGAGAGTTTCATTCGCCTCTTGCTCGATGTTGCTTATAACTTTCTTCAAGCTATTGGCCTTATTGGCCGGAAAGTACTTCTCCAAAAACACCTTGTGAAGGTTCTCCCAAGTGTCAATGCTCCCGGATGGAAGGTGGTAATACCAATCATCCGCAGAATCTTTGAGCGTGAAACCGAATGCTCTCATCTTGATTTGCTCTTCAGTAATGTTGGCCGGCTTCATGCTCATACACATAGTATGGAACTTCCCAAGGTGCTTGATGGGATCTTCACCACTTAGCCCATGGAAGGATGGAAGTAGATGAATGAGGCCCGGTTTGAGCTCAAAGTTGACTCCTTCCCCTAATGCCGGTATACTGACCGCTAGAGGGTTTTGAGCCAAGGTGGGCTGCGTAAGTTGACGAAGAGTACGGTCAACCATCTCTTATTGAAGTTGTTGTTGTCTTCGTTGCCGGATGTGTGTTCTCTCAATTTCTGGATCAAAAGTAGCGAGATTTGGGTTAATAGCACGGGTTTGAACCATAAAAATGGTTCAAACCAAATAAATCAATAGTAACAATAAAACACACAAAAACTCCCCGGCAACGGCGCCAAAATTTTGACCGAAGGTATTTCTATGGTCGTCTATACCCAATCAAAAGTAAATCCCGACTTAGCACTAAGAACAAGTATAGTGATTAAGTAAGGGTCGAACTCAAGAGAGTTTAAGGTTTTAGATGCAATTATTGATTTCAAGTAACAAGTAATCGAAAGGGGGGGGGGGGTTGGTTGAAATAAGTACACACAAAAACGTTAAGAGAAACGATTAACGCAACAAGTTAGACAATGATGAGTGAATCTACACTAGGCTGATTTTAGGCATGCAATTGCTACTTTGGTGCGTTCCTTTTTACAAGTTTTAAGTAAGATCCCGTCTCGATCATACATATGTATTGAGCCAACCGGCATCAACACAACTTAACTTATTACAGTTCCGTAAACCTACAAGAACAAATAATAAGTTAGCATTCAAATAAAGACTAAGGGATATAAAGAGAAGATTAAAACCGTTAAAATTATCTTTATAATTGTGTTCCTTTTCTTTAAGTAATTATAACCCGTTATTACTTAAAGTTGCTACTAGATTAAAGACCCGAACCCGGAACCTATTAATCCTAGTTGTTTACATGCACTTTAGAACCTAAGGTGATCAATCTCAAGCAATTGTTAACATGCAATTAAACAATGAAGATCAAGGAAACACAAAGCATTACTAAATAAAAACTTATATTAAAAAGAACTTACAACCAAAGTAACACAGCAGCTTCAAACCAACCCAATGTAGCAAGGGAGTTAGCAACTCATTACAATGGAAAAACTCAAGTCTAAAATGGATTTTGTAAAGGGAAACATGGATGATTCTAGCAATCAGCCATGGACTATTTATACTACAAAAACACTTAATTAGGAGTAAATAGCCGGCCTAAAACAGCCACCTTTAATGCCATAAAAGTGGTGTAAACAGCCGGAGTAAAGCTTCTGGCGTTAAACCGTAGGGGAGGCCTTCAGGAACCGAAGGGGCGGTTCAGACAGAATCGGTTGATCTTCTTCTTGACCGCAGGGGCGGCTTAGGCAATTCCGCTGGGGCGGATCTTCAATGCTTCTTCAATGTCTGACTCTTCATCTGTTGGTCGTTACTGGTGTCAAAGCGCAGGGGCATCATGAGGCCGGCGCAAGGGCGGTGACACAGGCTCTTCACCTTCCAGCTCCCGGGGCGAGGCGCAAGCCAGGCGCAGGGGCGCTGATCTTCGTCTTGTCCATGAAAGTCACCGCAGGGGCGCCGACGGGTGGCGTTGGGGCGGTGACCTGCATCTTGGCCGGCGCTGGTGAAGACGCTGGGAGCGCTTCAGTGGGAAGCGTCACCCGTTGGGGCGGCTGCAAGGGCCTGTTGGGGCGGTGAAGTAGCAGAAGCTTCACTTCGTGATCTCTCTTTACTCCTAAGTGCTTATAACTCCTTTCCTAGCTTCTTTTAATCTTCTTCTTCTAGATCAAGGAGTTAGTAGCATAAACTGACACTAATGTAATAAAAAAGACTCTAAAAACTACCCTAAATGATAGTGATTCCATCACCTATCACCCACTCTTCCGGATCTCTCGGCCGCATTCCTAACTTGCAAGACAATCTACAACAATCGGTATAAAACTGTTAGCTAATATTCGAAGGATTAAAATCAAGGTGAAAGGCACAAACACAAGTAAATCATCATAGACACCCATCATATTCCAAAGCACACAAATCCGGTTTATTATCTTTTTATTATTAAGTCATATCCTGTTCTAATTCAACTTCTTTTGTGACACGAGAATCTCCCGAAACTCGCCTCGGTCCCCACTTACCGGCAAGGAATGATACTGATGCATCCGACCGTCTACCTGCCCCGGCTAGTCGCCGAGAACCTCATAGCTCTCGCAAGAGCTAGGCAGTGATGTCACCGCCCATTATTATACACTTGGGGCCAAATAATATAAGGGTCGGTGGTCGTATTACTGGTTTAGTTGTTATAACATAAACAATAAACACACACCACCAAACACACATCAAAACTAATACGAAGAATACGAGCTAAGTAAGTCCGGAGACTTACCTCGTCCCAAAGATAATCCCGCTATATCCCGCTCTCAGCTTCTCGCAAGAAGACACTCAACGCCTGTCAAAAGGCACACAATTAACATCTCTCTCACATGCTAGAAGTCCTTAGACTTCTAGTCCCAATGATCTCGCAAGATCATAAACCATAACCATGATATGATAACAACCTCCTAATCTTCACGATCTCACAAGGTCATAACCATCACAACGCATGTTAGGATACTCTCATCAAAGTCACCACAATCTCAACAAACATATAACCATAATCTCAATCCTCATAACCTCACAAGATCAACCAAACACTCAACGCCTTACAATCCTCACAAGATAATTAATAACATCTCAAGCTTTAGAACGATCATAAATCCTTAAAACTCACCTAAGGTTCAAGGCCACTACTTGGCATTCACTCTAAGTTATGCTAGATCCAACCTAGCATGATACTACTAAACATAACTAGATCGAGGTAGGATCATAAGCTCAGGGGAGAGGGTACTCACATGACGTCAAAAGACGGAAGACGATTTATGGATGATGATATGGATTCGTTGGCCTTTATCGGGGCGCTTCCGAACCTAAAACAAAACTAAACAAATTTAGCATAACGCTAAATTTGGGCATAGTATATAGCGTACATAAAATAAGAATAAAATCCGTACTAAACACCGAGTCAAAATCTCAAAAACTCTTCCCTGGTAATTTATCCAATATGTTCAATTATAAGAATATCCTTGCAATTAAAATCCAGAATTAAAAACCACTAACACGTTTTCCAGGACAATTTATACATTTATAAGAACATGGGCCAAAACCGCAATCAACTTTCCGGGCCGTAAATACGGACTCAAGAACTTAAGCCATTTCCGAAAATAACTTTTGGTCAAAACTGTATAATACATATTCAAGAACTTGGCCATTTTTCCAAAATAAATTTTACAAAGGTATATTTGCAATAAACCAGAAATTGGAGTACAAATCTGTAATAATCAAAAGTGGGGCACAAATTGTAATTATCCATAAATCAAGGGGGCCGAAATAATAAAGAGAGAATGGGTTTCTTTGAACCCTACAGTTTCCGGCGGCGAGAGGGCAAATTCCAGAGTGGCGGCTAGGTCGTGGCTGCTCCTTGGCTCCGGCAAGGCTGCTCCGATGACAGTGACGGCACAAGAACGAAGCGGCGAGGAGGTTTCCGACTGGAGGCTCGCGGCTGTTCCGGTTTATACGGCGCCGGATCTGGGTTCCTACTCCAACTCAAGACGAAGATCAGAGGCTTGTGCCGGCGTTTCAGGCGAAGTTGCCCGCAATAACAAAAAGGTTGAAGGAGTAGCCCCTTCTTGATGGTGTAACACCCCCTCTTAAATCAAGGATGTCACATCCAGTAGTTTGAGAAATTCAAAACTCCCAAAACTACCCAAGGCTAGTAGCAAATTATTTGCGTAAAAATAGAACATAATTAAATAATAAGCGGAAGACTTGTTGAACATAAAAGATCAATTTCATAAACTCGTAACAACAATGTCAAAATGTAATAAAAACTTTATTATAACAAAGTAAAACAACTAAATGAAAATATAACTCGAGTGAAATCCCTATACATATGACTAGGTACAAAAAACTTTGCATCCTAATACATAGTCTAAAATTTTAATTTATTAAAACAATAAATAAGTGCTCTAGATGACGTCATCTTCACTTTGATCCTTTGTATCCGAAGTCCTGAAAAACATTGCCTCATGTGTTGTATGCAACGAGGGACACAAGCCAACCAGGTAATAGGTTGGTTAGTCTAACGTAAGACTAGCAATTGACTAAAGTAAAAAGGTTCGATGTGGGTCATACAGTGACCATTAAACGGTATGTAATCAAACCCAACACTTAACAAGAAGAGAAGAGACAAGAGAGGTGAATAAAATTTCCAAAGCTAAGGATATCTTAAGATTTATTGGAATTAGTGATTTTTATTGAGAATCTTTAATTTGAAGATTTTATTAAAAACAACGATAATTTGGACTACCCTAAAGTCCTAGTAACTAAATCCGACCAACCTCACCTCCCGAGTGACCCGGGCGAATCCAGATTGGAAAGACGATTCTATCAAAGGACTAGAGTGGAGTTCACCGGGAACCCATCACCCTCATTTTAAATCACAAAGTGTACACCAAGGTACTTACTAGTGATATTAGTGACACATTTTAACAATATTCCACTTGTACAATTATTTAAGTATAAACTTAATAGTAGAGGCGTATCAAAGCCCGAAACCAACTAAGCCCCTATGTCTTAGTTAGTGTTCCAGTTGATTTATCAAATGTAATTCAACCTCATTGCATCAAATGTGCTTAATTATCATTCCATGGAATGGGTACAAAAGTGGTACTTCCCACTTTTGAAATTTAATATATACTAACATAAATATAATAATTTTTGCGAGTTTAAACGTTTGCACTAATTTCGATAACCCTTACGTTATAGAAACTTAAACTAACACATAACGTCTCACACAAAATCACCCGTAGATGATAATAAAGCATGTATTATATTAAAATAATTCACTTCAAAGATTCCCATATAATCACTAAGTCAGGTTCAAAGGTCACCCTAATACAATTCCGACTATTCTCTAAAATGTCCTAGCCGGGGAATATATCGAATTGAAGAAGAAACAAGGGTTGGAAATAACCACTTGCGAAAATGAACCGAAATCACTTGCCTTGAATTACAAAGAACGGATCGAATACGGATACACTTGATGGTTAAGGTTCACCAACACTCCGCGGGGTACCTAACATTTAACCAAAAAGCTCTTATGAATATTTATATAACTTTTGCACAAATTCGTACATCTCTAGTTATATAGTTAATTCATAAAAATAATTTATAAATCCTTTTTATAAATTATTTCATCCATAGAATAAGATGAGTTTACAAGTTGATTCATATTTGTTAATTTTCTTACTTATTAACAATATTAATCAAAAACTCGTAGTCGGCTAGCATGCTTATACTAATGGTATGCTTATACTAATGGTGGAAGTGGGTAAGATTTACATCACTAAAATCTTCATTAGTCTAGTACATAATATATGAAGAAATTATGTAGACTATATATTGATTAAAGAAGAAGATGGTACCGTTTACAATGGACTTGTAAGCAACACACAAGACAACTCGATCTTCTTTGAACGGATATGAAGAATGAGTGATTCCTTAAAGTATGTTAGCAACTACGTTGACGTCCACACTTGCAGAGTTTCGACTCAGGATTTTAACAATAAGAGAGTTGGGAAGAAGAAGCAAGATGCAAGAAGCAAAGTGAATGGAAAAAGAAGAGAGGCAAGGTTTATATAGATATAGAGGAATATTTCATTAATCACCACCAATTAAATGGAAGATTATGAAATTAATTAGAGAATAAAATACTAACCTTCCAATTAAATGGGAGATTATGAAATTTATTTGAAAGAGAATAAGATACTAATCTTCCAATTAAATGGGAGATTATAAAGTTAATGAGAAAGAGAATAAAATACTAATCTTTCAATTAAATGGGAGATTGTAAAATTAATGAGAAAGAGAATAAAATACTAATATTCCAATTAAATGGGAGATTATGAAATTTATTAAAGAATACAACACTAATGTTGTGAAATCCCTCTCATCAATATTGGATTAACACCTAAAAACGTAACCGAAGATTAATGAAATCGAAGCCAATCGAATATTCATTTTGGCTTTTCAAACAACGTTTTTATAGATGCAATAAATATGAAATCGTTGCAAAATTAATCAACGTGAAGCGTTGGCTCAGCTGGCTTGTGGGCACGCTAGGAAACTTGTAGGTTTCATGTTCAAAACTGGTCTCTAGTAGTTTTTGCTCTCTTTTGTTATATTGCCTTATATAAGGTATTATTATAGATCAGTCCCCTTTTATAGCATGAAAAACGACATGGCTTGCTGGTTATGTATTCCACAAGGTATGTCGGAGGTCATGCGTTTGAAACTGGGTTCCAGCATTTGGTTGTCTCTCTTTTTTTTTATATATATATTTTGTTACGAACAACTCTTATTTAAACAATAATAAGAGAGTTTAACATCAAATGCTCTTAGCTTAGTTGGAACCGGGAACTCTCTTTATGTAACAGATTACAAGTTTGACTCTTATGTATTGTGCCTTTTCTTCTTCTCCTTTTTATTTTTGTCACACGCTTGTATTGTCTTATTTATACTATTAAAATAATACATCTACATAATTAATAAATCCGATATATAAAAGGTGTACTCATATATACTAATATGTTGCACTTCTTTTATTGCAATGATATAAGTTGGACATAACCCAAACTTATTATCTTACAAGGGATTATATTAAAAAGTTTAACAATGTATTTTTGTTTGGGGTATTTCAGATGGTTCGAACGACAAGTGAAGAAGAGAGGGACCTATTCCATCGAGGAAGAGACAGAGCAGAGTGTGGAGGTGTGGTTGTAGGTTGTCGCTGGGAAGGTTGAATTGGGGCTCCCGGAAGCGATGGCGGCAACGTTCTACTCCGGTGATCTTGTGGCGGTGGTGGCTATTTCCGAGGACAGAACACAATGAGAAAGAGAGGGGAGTAGAGTGGTGGTGGTTGCCGGCGAGACAAAAGAAATGTGATGGGGATGCCGCTGGCTCTCCCCCGGTGTCTAGGGGCGCTCTTCTTGACGGCTCAAGGTGTTGCAGCTTGGGTGATGTAGGGAAGAATAGAGGAAGGAAGAGGAGTGAGGCTTCGAAGGAGAGGAGATGCAGTTTGAGGATGCAGAAGGCTCGAAGTTGGTCAATAGAGAGTCGTCGAGGGGTTGTCGAGAGAGAGATCGAGTGTAGGGATGTGAGGCAATGAGGGTGTATGAGGGAAGAGAGGGGAGTGAGGGTGGAACAAGAGGTCATCAGCCCTTTAGTTGGGTAGGCTGCATCTTGGAGGCAGCTAAGGTTAGGAGTAGTGAGGAAAAAATAAAATAATAATAATAATAAAATAAAAAAAAATCGGGAATCAATAAACTCGATCAAAACTAATCGGAATGAATTTTTCGGATCGGAAAATACTTCCGAACCTTTCCACAAATAAATACAGAAAATAAATATATGGACCAAAATACATATATAAGCTCGAGAAATTTAATTTACGATGTGAAAATAATCGTAACATATTTAAGCTATTAAAGTATTATAAAAAAATAAATATCGAAAACGAGCCTAAAAATCGGGGCGTTACAATGAAGATGGCTCAGGTTTCTTGCTTGTAAGTTGTGATAAGGAGGCATTGAAAATGTCTTCTTATGTAACTAACAAAAATAGGGAGTTAGAGTTGTTTATTGTCTTTGAAAATCTTAGGAGAGAGTTCACAGAACAAGAATTAACTCTTCCTGGGGAGGAAATTGATCACAGTGTATACTTGGGAGGCATTGTTGATGACATTGAGGACAATGATAATGATGATTTGATGAACGAGGATAGTTTCCAAGATGATGGTAGTAAGGATGCTAGAGTTGTAGGCACACCTAGCAAAAGGGTTAAAGCAGTTGCAGTGAGACCTAAACGACATACATATTCAACAAGAAGCAGAGGGGAAAGTTCTAGGACCAAACAGACTACGAGGTTTGATGATGAGTCTTATTTTGCAAGTGAACCTAATGATTCATCTTGTTCAGTTGATGAAGATTCTAGTTATTATGAAGAGTTTGAGTAAGAGAATGAAGATGATGAAGATTTTGATGCTAATGTGGATGGAGGTGGTGGTAAAAAAAAGGGGTCAGGAATTGATGACAATGACAAGGGTTTATTTCAGATGATGAATTGTATAGAGATCCGGATAAGGAAGGTACATCATTTCTTGTAAAGTGTAGGAAAAGATTCCATGAATTTTCTTCCTTTAACCCAAAGATCCACATGAAGAATCTTGACTTCAGTTTAGGTATGGAGTTTGAAAGCTCTAAAGTTTTCAAACATGTTGTGAGGAAGCATGTTGTGCTTACAAGGAAGCAATTGAGATTTCCAACTAATGCTAGGCATAAGGTGGTTGCTAAGTGTGTATCCTCTTCAGGTTGCCCATAAAGGATAATGTTAGGCATAGAGCAAAGAAGATAGCTCTCAGAATGGCACAAGGGCACCATGAGGATCAATATAAACTGTTGGATAGTTATTCACACGAGCTTAAAAGAAAAATCCTAGGACATCAATTTGGATTCAAATTGAATTGGATAATGGCATTCCTAGGTTCAAGAGAATTTACATATGCATTGATGCATTGAAAAAGGGTTGGAAGGCAGGGTGTAGACCATTCATTTGTTTAGATGGAACCAATCTAAAATCTGTTCACAAGGGACAATTGTTGTCTGCAGTAGGCATTGATGCAAACAATGGGACTTTTCCAGTTGCTTGGGCAGTGGTTGAGCAAAAGAGTAGAGATAGTTGGACTTGGTTCTTGGAGTTTTTGAAGGCTGACTTGGAGATTAATCAATCCTCTCATTATTGCTTTATCAGTGACAAGCAAAAGGGTTTAGAGCAGGCAATCAAGGATCTCTTTCCAGAAGCCACACACAGACATTGTGTCAGACATTTACACAATAACTTCAATCTTGATGGATTTAGGGGTATACTCTTCTTCTTGTAATATTTTTGTCTAATATTTTTTCTTGATTTTATGCCTTTAGTGATATGGTTGTTTGTTTATTTATCTAAGGATTGGAACTGAAAAATAAATTTTGGGCAATTGCTAAAAGCTCCACTTTGAACACATATGAAGAAGCAATGGGGGACATGAGGTTGACTACAAAAAGGGGTTGGAAGTGGTGCAAGGAAAGGTTTGTAACTCATTAGAGCTTGTCTCACTTTGATCCAAAGTTCAAGTGTGACATCTTGCTAAATAACCATAGTGAGAGTTGCAACAAGAGCATTGTAAGTGCGAGGAAGAATGGTATTTTAGGGTTTCTAGAGGAGATTAGAACTGCAACAATGGTAAGGATGGGTAATACAAGATTATCAGGAGGTAGATGGAAAACAAATGTGGGACCAAGGGTTGAAAAGATTTTGAGAAAGGCAGTGAGGTGGAGCAATGAGTATAGGGTTCTAGCATCTAGTCGTGCTAAGGGGCCTTAGACTTGAAGACATGCACATGTAGGAGATGGGATGTGACAGGATTGCCTTGTGGACATGCATGTTGTGCAATTTTTTCACTTGGAAAAACCCTAGATGAATTTGTGGATGAATGTTACAGTAAAAAAGCATACATAAGAGTCTATGAGTCTGTGATGAATCCAATTGCAGGAGTTAGAGAGTGGGAGAAGATGAGTAGACCTATTACACCTCCATTGTGTAGA
This sequence comes from Fagopyrum esculentum, assembly GCA_033239045.1. Lineage (NCBI taxonomy): Eukaryota > Viridiplantae > Streptophyta > Magnoliopsida > Caryophyllales > Polygonaceae > Fagopyrum > Fagopyrum esculentum. Next base: position 157,399,704 of record BSUD01000001.1, read on the forward strand.
AGGCAACCTGGAAGACCTCCTGATTTAAGGACTCCATCTCATGGTAAGATTAAATTCACCAAAGTTGTAGGTAATTATAGAACTAAGTTTAATTAATTTTGTTACTATTTTTGTTTTGTAGGTGAGATCCCTCCACCACCTGGTGCAAAGAAGTTGTCCAAGGCATACTATATGCAGGTCACTTGCTCAATATGTAGAAAGAAAGGACACAACAAGAAGACACGTGCAAAGAGGAATGAAGAAAGGTCACAACAAGAACAAGAGCATGATCACACTTCCTCATGAAAATTTGGTCAATTTAGTGTACCTTCCGGCTTGTAATTGTGGTGAATTGCTTGTAATTGTACCTTATGGCTTTAGTTTGAGTACCTTCTGAATTTAGTCAATTTCTGTGGTGAATTGCTTGTAATTGTACCTTATGGAAGATCTTAATACCTTCTGTTATGGTTTTGTGTATTTTCTGAATTTAGTCAATTTCTGATTACCTTCTGTTATGATCACACTTCCTTATGAAAATTTGGTTTTTTTGGTTTTTTTTGTGGTGAAAAGTTTTGAATTTATTCTGGTTTTCTGTGGCTTTTTTTATTACCTTCTGGTGCCAATGTCTTTTGTGGTGACAATGCCTTCTGGTTTTTCCGTGGCTTTTCTGTGACAATGCTTTCTGCGGCTTGTAATTGATCCTCATAGCGACAATGTCTTCTGTGTCATTGTAATTGATACTAATGGTGACAATTTCAGATTGTGGTCAATTTCAGATTTTTTGTTGCTTTTATGTGGCATTGTAATTGATCCTCATTGACAGTGATAAATCCAATTTCAGATTTTTGACCGTTTGTGGTCAATTTTCTCTATTTTTATGGTCATTTTCAGATTCACTCATTGATGCATAAACTGTCAAAATAGAACAACACAATAGAACACATTATGGTCAATTTCAGATTGTGGTCAAAATAGAAGAACTCATTGAATTTTGTTTTTTGGTCAATTTCAGATTTCAGAAAATGGATCATTATTTTTTGTTTTAAGGACTTTTGGATACACAAAATAGAAGAACTCATTGTTGCATCATTGACAGTTTTGTTTAAAATAGAAAATGGATCAATAATACTCATGCACAATCATTGACAAATTTCATACAGAAAATAGAAAAACTCTTAACCAAATCTCATACACAAAATAGAACTGCAACATTTGACAGATTTCATTCATAGACAAAATAGAACAAAAAATAGAAACTGGAGCTTGTCTTCAGACTTTCACCAATACAATCACTGCAAAAATGAACATTACAATAACCACAAATTATAACACTAACATATCTTGCTGCATCCTTGCAATGTATAGTGGAATTGCAGATTCATCACTTGAGTCTTGTAATATACCTTATGGCTCCTTCACATCTCTTGTAAACCCACATCCTTGTCCAACCTAGAAACGAAGGTAAAACCACACACAGTTTCAATCACTTGACAGAAAAACCAAGGTCTTGTTCACCAAATAGAAATCGAAGACATAAATCCTAATCGGACATACCTTCCACATAGAGCAACCATAAAAACGTTTTCCGACGTTAGGAAGTCGCCTGCAAATGGAAATCGGCGTCGGAATCTCATGGTAGCAACGAACACGATCGGATTCTGGCACACCTCTCCTCCACGAGCTTGAAGATCCAAACGAAGACCCTTGATCCATAGCCTACACTCTTCAACTGACAAAGGGGTAGACATTTGAAGACCAAAACGAACAGATTCGAATTGGGGAAAATTAGGGGTTAGGGGTGATGTGGAGAATGAAGAAAGTGGTTGGCGGTATGTTTATATAACCGTTGGAAAATTTAAGGCAAAAAGAAGCAAATGTTCATGGACAACAATACTCCTCACTCTTAACGTCATTCTCAGAGTTTAACGTGTGTGTAAAACCCTGAAAATTTTTATTCCGGTTATCCGATCGGAATATATATTTTACCGGGTCAGATCTAATATTATGATATTTATCTAAGTTGTTTCCATGTGCAAGTCCTTAACTCCATTAAAAGAAGGGAGTTGCGGGCCTACATTTCTCTACTACACTGGATGGGCCTTTTACTCAATAGCCGGCCCACAGTGAGAGAGTTTCTCTTCGTTGTAAGCTGGGCCAGGAGCTCCCAAGCTTTCCGGACAGCCTTACTATTCGGGCGGACTCGCGCCTTCATAGAGGCGGACTCGCGCCTTCATAGTACGCCTGCGCCATGAAGGACGAGGAGGCGGAGATCGTGCCTACAAGACGTTCAACGTTAACCCGACTGTTCCGTTTTGGCGTTGCAAGCTGCTCGCCATACCTCTTCGTCTTCTCTGCACGCGCAGACCATCTTTGTCGGGCCTTCCTTCTACCTCAACAAGGTATCTCAAAACCTCCCTTTCTTCGACCTTTCCAACCCTTAGCGTAATCGACCTCGCTTCTCTATCATTCGGTTACGAGCAGATCCCACCGGAGGAGAGTCGATCCAAGGTACGAGTCTGCAACTTCCGAGCGCATTTGCCATTACCTTCAGCGTCTCCGCAGCAACAGACGACCCACCATCGGCACTGGTGAGCCCCGCCTTCCTTACCTGCATTGCACAGTAGAGTTGAGGGTATAGTTAAGTTGTTCATGGGTGAAATTAGCTTTAATTGTGAGCCATGGAGTATATTATAAGTTTTATTATTGTTCTAGGCCGCAAGTGAATGCACTGAGTGATGATATTACGATCTTACATGATGATATGTACGTGGATAATGGTTTTATTAAGGTTTAGTTGATCGTTGTTATGGATATTATTAGTGGGTGATCTCATAATCAAATTTTAGGTATTATATAATATAGTACACGTAGGTGATAGTTAGATTAAAATGTTTATATATTTATTTCCGTTAAGTATATGTATGTTAATAAAAGATTTATACGAGTAGGGATTTGAACTCTGGGCTTTGGTTGAATTTAGTAGAATTTCGTTTTAAAGTTTGGCATTACAAGTTTGGTTTTTCGGTTCTTATACGAACCATACTAACTTAGAAGTTGGACTCTTCTAAAAGGATGGGCATAATACTGACCCAAGTTTCTATGATAACCAGGTGTTTGAGACCGTATTCTTGCGGGTCGAGTAGTAGCTTTTTGAGACTTTGACTCGATTCAAGTAGGTTCTCGGACTTATTTAACTAGCTTATGCGTATTAGTTTTGTAAGACCCGAGGTCTTAGGGACGCTGTCCCCATGCCAACCATGCTCGCGCAGAAACTTCCCAAGAGGTGACCCATCCTAAAATTTCTCCCGCACGAGCACGCTTAACTCAGAGTTATTTGTCCTCACTCTACCACTGGAAAAGAAGAATTCTTGTTGGCATGGGTAGCAACCCATGCTTATAAGTGAACCATAAATCCCCATTCATACGATGCGGGATGACAATTTTACGGGGTGTTACAATCTCCCCCACTTAAACTCCTGACGTCCACGTCAGGCCGAAGGACCGTCCACCGAGCCGAGTGACGACTACTAGGGCGAGCACACTCGTAACTCAGGGTTAGCTCTGATACCATCTGTAAGACCCGAGGTCTTAGGGACGTTGTCCCCATGCCAACCATGCTCGCGCAGAAACTTCCCAAGAGGTCACCCATCCTGAAATTTCTCTCGCACGAGCACGCTTAACTCAGAGTTATTTGTCCTCACTCTACCACTGGAAAAGAAGAATTATTGTTGGCATGGGTAGCAACCCATGCTTATAAGTGAACCATAAATCCCCATTCATACGATGCGGGATGACAATTTTACGGGGTGTTACAAGTTTGACCATGATGGTTGTGTGTGTTTAATTATGTTTATAACAACAAAAGCGGAGTAGGACGACCCTTATATTTATTAATTGACCCAAGTGTATTATAACCGGGCGGTGACCACTTGTCCAGTTCAAAAAGGGGAAACTAGGAGGTGCTCTGCGATCATTCCGACAGGTAACGGAGGGGTACATCGCCTCTATTCCTGTCGGTGAAAGGGGACAGAGGCGAGATCACGGTGATTCTCGTATGATAACAGGTAACGGAGGGGTGGGTGATCATTCTAAAGCATCGAGAACTATCCGAAAGTCAGCAGTTCACCACCTGAAATTTGGAAACAAAGAAGAAGGCAAGAGGTCATAGGCTCGATTCCTTCCGTCACTGCAACATTTATGGAGGCTTCAGGTTCGAAACCTCTGAGCAGCTAAACTCAAGATTACTCAAACTAGAAAGGTCAAAGGTGAGGTCCCCATTTCGAATCCTAGGAGGCTAAAATAAATACATGACTACCCCTCCCCGCCCCCCAGCGTGAACAACGTCAAACGCTTGCTTGTTGATTGGGGCGATGCAACCACATTGAGAAATGACAACAAATACTAGCTAGGTGTCATCTATGATTTCCCGCCAGCCATACACTCTTCTTAGTGGCAACAAAAAACCCTAAACTACCTTTTACACTGGGGCTGGTGTACGGAACATTCCTTCTTAATTCGCTCTTCCAACATCCATAATCACATTAAACAATTATCGCAAAAGGGAATCGGCTTTCATTCGGTTTTTGGAATTCGAATTTGGTCGTGAAAAAATGTTGGTATCGGTGTTTCTGGCTCTGTTCTTGCCGTGCCTCGGGATGAGCGCTGTGTTCGTAGTTTACGCATTTCGTCTGTGGTTCACCTCTGGGAGCCAGGGGGACGATGAAGGGATTGTCAGCGGAGGATTTGGAGAAGATTCCGAAGGTGAGAGGGGAAGATCTGGCGATGGGAAATGCGTGCGCAGTATGCCTGGATGAGATAGAGAGCGTACAAGTGGCTCTGATGGTTCCTGGCTGCAACCATGGGTTACATTTGGAATGCGCTGATACATGGCTGACTAAGAACTCCACCTGCCCTCTCTGCAGGGCTAGGCTCGGTCCTGAGTTCTTCCAATCTTGCCAAAATCCTTGTTGATTAGTTCGATTTGCTCGATCTGAAATTCTCTTTTCTTCCTCCCTCTCAATTCTTTTGATTCTGTTACGGAATGGAGATCGAGATCTGCCTCGGCTGTATATGTTTGATCAAGGTATACTGATTACGATGAGTCAAAGACCGAGCGAGACCAACTTTTTCTGGACTTTTGGTCCAGAAAGAAAAAACGATTATAAATAGATAGGTTTTAAGGTTGTATTCTTTTATCACAAAAGTATATTGAAAATGCTAGTTGCAACTTTTGTGCAACAAACCAAAATCGTTTCCTCTTCTCTCGTTATTCTTCTGATTAACTTGTTCAAATCACAACAAAGAGTTATTCATCACTCATGACTTTTTTATTTTATTTCAATAATAGTGATTACAATAAAAAATATATAGTGGTCGAGGACGATCATCACAACATATATTGTTGCCACATACGCACAATCAAGCTAGGGAGGACCTACCCAACTTGACCAACATGTAAAGAAGTCTTGATACATAATTCTTGGGCAAACTACTAAAGCTTAAGTTCAAGCACACATGATAATATATAAAGATCCTCTCCTTAGCAATAGGTGCAGAAATATCACACATTAAAAGCTTTATCATAGACTAACACAGCATCATCTTTAATGATTTTTAAAGAATTAGTGTATCCATCGGTTTCCTTGTAGCTTGTATGATACAACCTCCCTAGATTGAGTGGTATCTCAATGACATGCGGTGATATGTGAATTGGCTTAACCAACTCCTCATTAATGTCTTTCCACGCATTTTTTACTGTCTGTTGAAGAAACCTAATTGCTTCATCTTTGCTTGATCCATGCTCGTGCATGTAACATTCAACTGCAGATGCAACATGAAGACCGCGCTTTTGCTCCGCCTTTGGTAATAAAAGTCGAGTTGTGAAATCCAAAACACTAAAACAAGCTTATTCATCAAAGCACGCTATAGAAGTACTCACCTCATGAGACGTAATGTCATTCATTAGACGTCCAATAACTTCAACGCTTCTTATAACTCGAGGAACCGGATGGATAACCCAATCGAAATCTTTTTCAGTTGTAGTTCCCATTCCCAACATGAATGCCATAGTGATGGTTTGGTTACCTGATGAAGTTCTGGCAGCTTTTGACATATATTCCTCGTAGCTTGGTATATATTTTCTATTTGCCCATTTTGCCTCGGTGTAGTAGCTTCCAATCATTTCAATAAGCTGATACAATGTGCATGGTACATATTGAGACATTCTTATTTCATGTAAAAATATTCATGAAACATTTTTCTATACTCACACTTGCTTTTGCATATCTTGAAGCATAATCTCTTTCTTCATTCGCCATCTCCTTCTTCAATTCATCATATAAGTTACATACATAGTTAAACACCAACTTCATTTTAACCGGCAACTTATCAATTGCGTCTTTGTCCCACCTACAATACAATTGTGAAATATTAGTACTAGTTGCCTCAAAAATAAAAGAAAATACATAAGATTTATCTGAAATATATTAGATAGTCATTTCATGTCAGTGTGGTTGCCGTCAAGAGGATTATTCTGATTTTGATAAGGGATGGTTGTTGTGGTGGTGCAAGAGGGGTGGAGAATATGACGTGAACGGAATTAGGGTTTCATGTTTCAATAGTCTCCAAACTTGGTAATTAATAAGCAAATTAGGTGAAGAGATTAAAAAAAATAAGTACCTTTCAAAGGCTTGTGTAAGGAGGGCAAGCTCATCAATGGTTCCATAGGCATCATACGTATCATCTAGAATTGTCAATATGTTGACAACTTTTGCCGTGAAAAGGCGAGCTCGAGAATAGCAAGCCTCATAGAACAACGCTATTGTCCAAAAATGACACTCTAAACTTCGACTTCTAACATATGGGAGTTGATTTTTCACATCCAATTCGTTCCACCACCTATTGTTAATTAATGGATATTTAACATATAAAGATCTTAATGTATTTTTGTATGTTTTGGGCTATAAAATAGTAGACTTACTTGACAATTTGGTTGAGTTCTTGACGGTGCAAAATTTGTAGCATATTGAAGTCGACCTTTGCAAGTCTAAGCAATGTTTCATTTCGAGATTCATCTTCTTCGTAGAAACTTATAAAATGTCTAGTTTCGACTCTTCTGTTGCCAGTGTGAAATGCTTGTTTTGTTGCATGAACAACTTGTTTGTATAGAGACCGATTCTCCAAGTTGGATTCAGAGACAATCGAACGAAGAACATCAATGGTTATATGCAGTGCATCATCCATAAACACTTCATCATGCATTCCGAGATGAGATGCCTCATACAAGCTTAGTATGCCCTCCACATCCGATTTTAGGGTTTCTTGGAGCTTGCCGCTCGTGTCTTTGAACTTTTTGAAAACATCTAAAAATATTGGATTAGTTACATAAATGAATCATGCATTAATGGTAAATAAACCATAATGAATTACCACAAGACATTTTGTAGCCGTGTTGTCGGAAAACACGGAAATGGACACTAACGGTGTTAAGATCATAGTTGTTGTCATAGTTGTAAGCCGGGAAGATACAACCCAATTGATCCTCAATCTCCTTCTCAAAGTAGTATGAAACTCCGAGACGGTCAAGAATGTTAATCAAGTTGAGCTTGTTTTTGTGGTTAATAGAGATATCAACCAGCATGGTCCTTGCTTGCTCCTTAAGGGATTCAAGTTCCGTCATATAAGATTCCATTTGCTGCATATGCATACACAACTGTTAGGTTTTGCAGTAGAGAATTTTCTCTTGGTACTAGGGTTGTTAAATTGTTCCTTAATTAACTGTGTTTTTTGGGAACCAAGAATCGAACCGTTTTAGGTATGTAGTCCGATTCTTGTACTTTTAACGAGTTGAACCATTTAGAACCGAATCGTGAAAGACTTGTTCGTAACCGAATTGAAGTTGATTAAACTAAATTGGAACTTTTTGGAGCTACGATTTATATGGAACTGGATCAGAACCAGGGTTGTTTAAATTGATAATGACATTTTAACAATTTTCATTTGCATTTGAATTGCGGTATTTAAGTCCAAATGATTTTAATATTTACATGGTTTGTGATAAATTTCTTACTTCTTGATAACTCAAGCATGTCTTAGAATAAGAAATTAAGTATTGCTACGATAGAAGATTAAACTGAAACCTCAAGCATATATTAAAAACAAAACAACAAACTTCACCCACAATCTTATAAGCGCGAGAATAGAATTTACAGTCTAAATTACAAAATTTAACAAGAAAGGAGTTCTAGAAGAAGAAATTATCATATTAAAGACAAACCTAGTTTAGGAAGAAGTTGAGGAACTGAAAAATCTCATTTACTAGGGAATGAATGAATGATAGAGATGAACATAACACAATATTAGAATCATGACTCCAAAGGAATAAACGAGAACCTTTTTCAAACTTTTATTTATATATTATGTTAGTTTACTCTAACTAATTACCTAAAAAAAGGTCCTTACCTATTTTTATTCTAAGGAGCCGAACCGAACCAAACCGTTGTATAACGGTTCGGTTTGAAAAAAAAATCAACAAATTAGTCAGAGGAATCGGACCGAACCGCAAAAATAGGTCCGTTTACACGATTCCGTCAAGAACCGAATAACAACCCGACTTGGTACCCTCGTGGTATTTACATGCTTTTAAAATTTCTCTTGGTGACCTCAAATTTTAAAACATTTCTCCTCGTACCATTTTTACAAAAATGTTTTAAAGTAAAGAAAAAAAATAAGTTAAAACACTTATTCTTTTTGTAAACAAATGCATAATTTTTATATATTATAACTCGGAACACACGATTAATTGTTAGTTTAAAATTTTATAAGTAAACAAAAGATAAAAACTTATTTTTTATAAAGTAAAAAAAAAAAAAGCAACATATATTCTTCTTGTTTACTTTACATATAAAAAACATTATTTGTTTGTTTACTTCACAAAAAAAAAAAAAAAGTTCATGTTTAGATTTTTATTTTTTTAATCATTAACAAAATATGTATAAAATAACTAGAAATATTAAAAAATGGATAAGGAGATAAATGATTTAGATGTTTGAGACCATGATGTAGAATATTAAAAATTTATGAAGAAGAAAAGACAATACGTTATGCGTATCCAAAGTATATTATCTTTGTAGCATTTAGATATACAGACAATATTATGGATAATAGAGTCACACAAATCATACATTTTGTATTAAAAAAAGGTATTACGGATACCGCGATAGATTTCGTAAACGCACGACGGTTACGAAATTCGTGACTGCCACGGTCACATGTTTCGTAACCGTAAAAAAAAAAATTTATTTTCCTGACATCACGGTTACGAGTTCCGTAACCGTGATGGTGTTAGTTTTTTTTTCGGGTTAGAATTCACATAGAAAATTATCACGGATCCGGAACCCCGTAATCGTGACGGTTACAGGTTCCGTAACCGTGATGATTTTCTTCACTTTTTTATTTTTTTTTGGGTAGATTTCACAAAGAAAACCATCACGGTTATGGAACCCGTAACCGTCACGGTTACGGGATCTGTAACCGCCGTGCATTTGTGAATTCCCTCACTGTGCGTTTACGACTACTGTAAGAAAATATAATCATTAGACTAAAGCTACGGAAGAAAGGAGATTTACCAAAAAGTTAACATTGGATTCTGAAAAACAATCAGAAATGCCTTGAGAAAAATGGGCAAGGGGCCTTAAAGACTCGTTGCTAGAAGCCATCAAATGATTTTGATTTGTAACACAAATTTGTGGATAAATGTTGGAATTGCAATGAAAAGACCAACATCCTACTCATGTATTTATAATGGTGTAAATTTCATTTGCTTGGTAGAAACTTGAATTATGATATATATCTTTTTCTTAATAAGTCACGTGCAAAGTTTTCTTAATGAGTAAACTCTAATAATTTTATATATGACGTATCACATTTTTATTAAGATGCAAGTTATGATATATATCTTTTCCTTAATAAGGCACGAGGTTTGTTTTACTAACGTAAAATTTAAACGCATTCCGATGGCGCTTAATCAGTTGAAAAAAAGAAAATATTTGAGCGCCAACGCTTTCCGACGGTGCTCAAATCTAAAAAAACAAAAAAGAAAGTGGGCAAAAGTAAGAAAATGTAGGGTTTTGGGCGTTAGCACCAAGTGCCGGCGTCCAAAAACCTAGTTTTCCCGATTTTTTGCCTACTATTTTTTTTATTTTAAGATTTGAGCGCCATCGCAAAGCGTTGGCGCAAAAATCCATTTGAGCGCCAGCGCAAAACGTTCATATTCGGTACCAAGTAAATTCAAAATTGTGTATATACCACGGCCCTAGATCTTAGGTGTCCGATTGATAAAAATAATTAAATGTAATATTTGTTTTTTGACTAAATGAGGGAAATAGAGCTCTTAAAATTTTACTTTTGCAAAGTGGGCTCCTAGTATTAGGCCTGCAAAAAAATTAATAGGTGTATTTGTGAGCTGTAAAGAAAGGATGGATGGGCTGCCAAAAAATTAAATTTTAAATGACTTTTGGTATTATTTGCAGAGGAGAAAGAGAAAACATTCATTCTCTTTGTAAAGAGAGAGAAAACAGATCTAGAAAGGAACGAAAGAGAGGAAGGAGAAATAGAGGATGAAACGGAGATCCGCCGGAGTTTCAACGGTAGGGAGCACTGTTTCGCCGCCAGGACATTGGCCACCAAGCCGACACCGAAGGGTGAGCGAGAGATCTAGGGTTTCCTTCGAGCGGGAGAAGGGCAAGCGAGAGATCTAGGGTTTTGCTATCAAGGTTGACACGAGGAGGGGCTACGCCACTGGTTTCCGGCGCCGGCGCTGCTGTCTAATCGTCGTTCCGTCACCAACCCTCCTCTCTCTCACCGTTGCTCCGTCGTTGATGGGAACCAAATCTGTATTTTTTGGGTAAGCTATTTTTACTAGATTTTTTGTATGCATTTGATTCGTTTTAGTAAGTAGTAGTGGGTATGTGTTTGATTTTGTGTGTGCAGTTTGAGTATGTATTATGAAAGAGATTGATTACTTAATGTTTGCATTTTTTGGGTGTTGTTTTAAATGGAGTCTATGTGTGCATTATGCATCATTGAATATATGCTTTTGTTGTTTGGGGTATGTATTTGTTATTGAAGATAAGTTTTTTTGGGTATTGATTATTGAGCATATGTGTGTGCAGTTTGGGTATGCATTTTTGAGTATATATGTGTGCAGTTTTGGGTATTTGCTTATTGGGTGATTAATATGCATTTTCTTGGGTATGCATTTTTTGGGTATTGCTTATTGAGGGATTGATATGTATTTTTTGGATATTGCTTATTAAGTATGTGTGTGCAGTTTGGGTATGCATTTTTTTAGTACATGTGTGTGCAGTTTTGAATATTGCTTATTGAGTGATTGATATGCATACTTTTGGGTATGCATTTTTTTGGGTATGCATTTTTTGGGTATGCATTTTTGGGTATTGCTTATTGAGTGATTATTGATATGTATTTTTTTGTATTGCTTATTGAGTATATGCGTGTGCAATTTGGGTATATAGTTTTGGATATTGCTTATCCAAAAACAAACGTTGTGTTTACCCAAAAATAGAACAGGGGATTGCTTCCAGATTTCGGTGAAGGGAAGAAGAAAGGACCTGCGTTTGGAAGAAGCAATGGAAGAAGAAAAGACCTGCATTTGAAGGGAAGAAGAAGGGACATGAGTTTATAAATAGGGAAGAAAAAAGGTTGCATTTATTTGGCACAAATTCCTTGTAAAATGTTCATCAACATTGTCATTAATCAAATCAATGATTATCACTTTTTTGTACTTTTTCTGATTTCATCTAGTATATAGGAGCCCATTTTCTAAATGAATAATTGGGAGGCCCTAAATCCAAACTCTACATTGTAAAAGGCCTACATTGCAAATTCAACCTTGTTTTTTTGTTGCGTGAAATAAGAAAGATAACTTTTATTAACACACAATAAAATATTAATGGCATGTATCATGTATGCTTTTTTTTTTGTAAGATTTTTTTCTTTTTTGGTAAGAACATGTATCATGTGATTCATGTATGTGTATAGTGGTTTATTCAATATAAACTATGGCTCCATTTGGTAAGGGCTCCGTTTGGTAGTACCATAAATTAAGGAGATTAAGATTATGAGAATTAAAGGGAAGAAATAATTCTCGTAATCTCGTTTGGTAAGGGAACTAAGGAGATTAAAGGGGTTAGATTACGGAGATTAAGGGAATTAGATTATGAGAATTTTGTAATCCTGTAAAACTTGGATTATAGGGATTATGAAAATTATTGAGGGTCAAATCTCACTTTTACCCCTCTTTTTTCATTTCTTTAATCTATAAAAAAAATATTACACATATTTTTTTCGTAATTTTACCCACAATCAAATTAATTTTAACAAACACTCATTTCACTTCTATTCATATTCACTCTCTTAAACAATTTCATCCCCTTAATTCTTCATCTAAATAATCTCCTTCATCCTCATCTTCATCTACATAATCATCCGTTACCAAACTGACCCCTTTCTTAAATTAAGGAGATTAAGATTATGAGAATTTTAGTGTTCGATTGGTAAAAATAATTAAATGTAATATTTGTTTTTTGTTGCGTGAAATATGAAAGATAACTTTTATTCAACACACAATAAAATATTAATGGCATGTATCATGTATGTTTTTTTTCGGTAAGATTTTTTTTATTTTATTTTGGTAAGAACATGTATCATGTGATTCATGTATGTGTATAGTGGTTTACTCAATATAGACTATGGCTACGTTTAGTAAGTCCTCAAATTAAGGAGATTAAAATTATGAGAATTTTTGAAAATTAAAAGGGAAAAACAATTCTCGTAATCTCGTTTGGTAAGGAAATTAAAGAGATTAAGTTTGGTTTTATTACCGGAAACGGAAACGAAATGGAAACGAATATAGTCCATATGCATATCTTTATTCATCAAACTTTTTGAAATCATTCCTTGTGATTTGAACTAGTTGGAGTAGTATTTGATTAGTTTTGATACCCTTTAGGGTAACAAAATGGAGAAAAACACATGCATTTTACATGAAACTCATGGAATGATTCCAAAAAATTTTATGAATAAGACATGCATATGAACTAGATTCATTTCCATTCCGTTTCCGCTTCCGGAGTTACAACCAAACGGGGTAAAGGGATTTAATTATGGAGATTCATAGAATAGATTACGAGAATTTGTAATCCTGTAAAACTTTGATTATAAGAATTACGAGGTTTATTGAAGCTAAAATCTCACGTTTATCCTTTTTTTTTTCATCTCTTTCAATAATAAAAAAATTTTAAAACGTGCTTTTTTTTTATAATTTACACATAATTATATTAATTTTACCAAACACTCATTTAACTTATTTTCATATTAGACAAAGACCTTAGACAAACATTCGGCGTGCAAGTACTATTATACCAAAACTTAAAAAACTAAGGGATTGATAGGTTATCCAATAACTAAGCACACAGTACTGTGACATTCAAGACAAACACATTTAAAAATAATACAATTTATTTATTTATTAACATTTTAATACAACTTGTTATTTTTTTTAAAAAATAATGCAACTTTGTGTAGGGTTGTTGAAGGTGCCGACTATTTGAATTTTAAATTAATGATATGACATTGGTGGGTAAAATAGTGCTAAAAAGACATTGGTGGGAAATGACTAACTTTTTTCCACACACAGTTATATTATTATATGATATATCAACACGAGGTTGTGTAAAAATATATAGTAAAAGATAATTATCAACTACACAAGGGCAAGTTATGTATGGATGATAATGGATCGGGTGATGATGGTGGTATCACTAATATTTTTTATCTAAACTAAGAAACCTTCCACCAGAATGTCCTCCATTTACATGAGGATCTCTTCACCCTAAATCATAACCGCGATAATCGGGTGGACAGTTTTTTCCGGGTTCACTGTAAAAATAAGCGACTTTCGAAAAAAACAATCAAATATAAATTAATATGATAAATTGATGATTTCATATTTTGTTTACCCAAATAAAAAATTGACAATTCAAAATTACACGTGTCCTTAAAATCCAAGACAACATTAACTTGAAACTAAATTTATTTAAAAAAAAAAAAACAGTTGCCCTTCAAAAATAACCCATTTTTGTTTATAATTTGAAAAAAAATAAACCACCGCATTAAAAAAAATTTATTTTAAAAATGGTCTCTATATTTAATTCAGTTTTACTTTTAACTAGTTCATATTCCACACCTTGTGCGGATATGTTTAAATATTAAAGGATTTTCACAGGCGGATCTCGGAAGATCCGTCTACGAGTAGGTAAGTGAGAAGACAGGCGGATGGGGAGAAACTTTCATAAACACGGAATAGTGAAAACCAAAGTTGTTGAAATAACAGTTATTGAAAACAAATTAACGAATGAATAAACAATAGCAGAATGAGTGTGATGATTGAAAATGTAGGGGATAACCTGAAAATTTAGACGAAACAGCTTTGAAAAATCCGATATTCAAATTATCACAACCCTGAAAAAGATGAAGAAATATGCTCAATATTGGAAGACAAAACTGTCAGAAAAAGGATTAGGTATTATCCACATATATAGCATGAGAGATAAAATGTGGATGAGAAGTAAAACGTACAAGAGAAATTTAGGTTTCATGATCAACCAACGTAAATTGTGGAATTAGTAGATTTTTTTAGATTTTGATATTTTTTTTTAATTTGATAAAACAGATAAGAGAAGTCTAGAACGTGATATACTTAACTTTTTGGAAAAAAAGATTTATTAACTTAATTCTTGATTTAGTAAAATATTTAATCTGAGAAAAATTATGGGAGCACCACGTCAATATTAGTGTAGTCTACTTTAGTAGTATATATAGAATATAGATATATAGATTTGTTAGATTTTGATATTTTTTTTAATTTGATAAAACGTTGAAGTCTAAAACGTGATATAGTTAACTTTTTCGGTTAATTTTTTTAAAAGATTAGTTAAAAGATTTGTTTTAGATTTCTTATGTCTTATTAATTTTTAGAAGATTAGTTAAAAAAATATTTTTTTTAGATTTTGTTTTAGTAAAAAAAGATTTTTTTTGGCTTAATTCTTGATTTAATAAAAAATTTAGTACGAGAAAAACGTGGAGGCGCCACGTCAACATCAGTGTACTCTACTTTAGTAGTATAAATATATAAATATAGATATAGATATAGATTTATTTATTTATTATTTATAAAATTTCTTATTTTTTATTATATTTTTAGAAGATTAGTTTAAAAAAAGATTTTCTTAGATTTTGTTTTAGTAAAAAAAGATTTTTTTTGGCTTAATTATTAATTTAATAAAAAAATTTAGTACGAGAAAAACGTGGAGACGCCGCATCAACGTCATTATAGAGTTGTCGATTTATTTCAGTCTCAAAAAAAAAACAGTCGAAACGTCTCAGTGAGGCCGTGAATAGAGGTGTGGTTGGTCCAAAATTGTAGCCCATAGTTTAGTCGTACGAGTTGATATATAAGGTAATAAAAACTATATTTTATTTGGTTGTATTCAAAGCACGTGCATTTAATGTGCCTTCCAAAGTCTAAATATGGACATACCTAACACAATAACTGTTTTATTTTTATAGATTAAAAAGTTGATTTGCTTGACTTATTAACAAATCTTTATACTAATAGTAAATAGGAAGTTTTTTTTTTTTTTTTGAAAAGTTATGTATATATATCCAGAAACAAAGGGAGGGTTACAAGCAACTTGTTTAGAGCAGAATAAACAAAAGAAACAAAGAAAAGATTACATAAGGATCAATGGATGAGTTAGGAGAAGCAGTGAGAGTTATGGCGAGGAGAGGTTGATGGCGAGTATCTTAGCCCAGCTAAGAGAAGTTCTAGAACGATTTTTCCAATTGATAGAGAAGTGAGTTTTGATCGAGTTGATGATGTTGTGAGCGCAGGATGTAGGATGAGTGCTTTTGTTGTTGTAGAGGAGTTCATTACGGGCCTTCCAGATGAAATAAATGTAACAAATCAAGGTAGACATACGTACGTTGGAGATTAGATCTTCTTTTTGAGGCGAATAGGTGCTAATCCAGGTCCAGAGACAGTCTTTGTAAGGCAGTGGTTGGGGAATTCTGATCCAGGAAGAGATGAGATTAAGAACCAGCTGAGAGAAGTTGCAGTGGTGGAGCAGGTGATGTTCATCTTCAGGGAGGAGGTTGCATGAATGGCAGGTGCTGTTTGTGAAAATATTCCAATTGCGAAGCTTTGAGAGTGTAGGGAGGCGGTTATGGCTAGCAATCCAGGCAATGACATAACACTTGGGAGGGCAAGGGACTTTCCAAATGGTGCTGTAGGGGTATGGAGGGGAGGGAGGGGTCGAAGGCCAGCAGTGGTGATATGCAGCAGAGGTTGAGAATTTGTTGTTGGTTCCGGAGGTTAGGTTGATGAAATGGTCTCCAGTCATTCTAGTAAGGATATCATCTCTAATCTTAATCAGTTGGCACCAGGAGTGGCTATGGTTGAAGTTTGCTTGACACATCCAGATTGAATGAGTTTTGAGGATATTATGGGAGACCCAGGTGGCCCAAAGACTACAATCAGCACTGGTATCATGAAGTTCGTAAATGAGCTTAGCGAGACAAGCCTTGTTCCATGAGAGCGCTTCCTTGAAACCCAACCCTCCTTCAGCTTTAGGGAGGCAGATAGTGCTCCAGGAGATGAGGGCACGTGAGCTAGAGGCCTTCCCGGCCCAAAGGAATGAGCGAAGGAGGCTCCTAATCTTGATCATGATTGTAGAGGGGATGAGGAGAGTGGAGCACCAGCAGTGGTGAAGTGTCGTGAGGATGGAGCTAATGAGTTGCTTCCGACCAGCATAACTGAGATGCCGCGCGCTCCAGACAGATATCTTGCTTGTGATTTTTGTAATGAGGGGAGTGAATTCGGAAGTATTAAGTCTTTTGCTACCCACAGGAATACCAAGGTAAATGAAGGGGAGAGAACCTTTGCGTAAGCCTAAGGAGGAGGCAATGAGGTCTCCATCAGTCTCGGATAGCCCACCCAGATAGATAGAAGACTTTGAAAAGTTGATGTTAAGCCCAGAGTATGAACCAAAGTAGTCCAATGTGCGCTTCAGGATGTTAATAGAAGGTGCATCACCCCTACAGAATAGCATAAGGTCGTCTGCGAAACAAAGATGGGTGATTCTTGGTGAAGAGCATTTGGGATGAACATTAAAATCCGGATTTTGAGTGTTGATGTTGAGCATGGTGGAAAGAACCTCCATAGCAATGACGAAGAGCGGGGGGGAGAGAGGGCAGCCTTGACGGAGACCTCTCGAGCTTTTGAAATAGCCAACCAGTGAGCTCTTAAAGTTAATGGAGTACGAGGCAGTGGAGATGCAAACATCAATCAGTTGAATGAACTTTGGAGGAAATCCCATACGACCAAGACAATTCAGAATGAATTGGTGATCAATCGTGTCGAATGCCTTGGCAATGTCTAGCTTAAGAGTACATCTAGGGGAGATGTGACGCCTGCTATATTTTTTGAGAATCTCTTGGCAAAGGAGGATGTTGTGTTTGATCTGTCTGCCTTTGACGAAGGCACCTTGGTACCTGCCAATGATTGTGGTGAGGGTGGCATTGAGCTTTTCTGCAAGCAATTTGGCAATGACCTTATACGTAGTATTGCAGCAAGATATGGGTCTGTAATCTTCAGGCAAGGTAGGGTTTGGTTTTTTTGGTATGAGAGTGAGGGCAGTGTGATTGACGTGTTTGGGCATGATGCCAGTGTTGAAGAAATCCAAAACTGCGTCGGTAAAAAGTTGGCCGGTGGTATGCCAGGAGGATTTGAAGAACATAGCATTGTAACCATCTGGTCCAGGGGCCTTGAGATCATTCAAATTGAAGACGGTTTTTTTGATATTCTCCGGAGTAATGCAGTCATTCAAGAGTCCAAGATCAGTGGAGGAAATCATGGGAAGTGGGCAGTTAGGGAAGAGATTATGCGGATTTGCAAGATTAGTGGGATTTAGAATCTTTGAGAAGTGTTTAATGAGGATATCGGTTATTCCGTGCACATTTGAAATGGGCCCAGCGGCGTGATTAGCGGGATCAAAAAGGAAGCGGATCTCATTTGTCGCCCTTCGCTTAGCAGTATGCTTGAAGAAGAATGAAGTGCATTGATCTCCATTTTTAATCCAAGCTTCCTTGGAGAGTTGTCCGAGAGTAAGTTGTAAGCTAGCCTGGAGGTTTCGGAGGGAGGCAAGGGTGTTACGTTCAGCCGCCAAGAGAGCCTGGTCAAGAGGGTTGGAGATGAGCCTGGATTGAGTAGTCTCCAGTGAGGACTTAAGGCTCTCGATGGAATTGCTAAGAGCCTCCAGAGATGCACTGGGGAACTTCTTTAGAGTACCCTTGAGTTTCTTAAGGTTGCCATAGAGGAGGTCCATGTTGCAAGATCGGCCAAGAGCAGATGGAGGGATCCAGTTGCGATTAACAGTAGCGTGAAAGCCTTCGTGGTTAACCCAGGAGTTATTGAATCGGAATTGGCGATGAAGATGAGGTTCTTTGGTGTTGAGGGTGAGGATAGCCGGTGAATGGTCGGAGATGTATGGGTTGTCAAAGAGAACGGAAGATAAAGGGAATGCAGAAGACCACATGTCATTAATTATGACACGGTCAAGCTTACACCAGAGTCGGGATTCCACCTGCTTGTTGTTCCAGGTGAAAGTGAAGCCGGAGAAAGCATGGTCAGAGATGTCATTTGTTTGAATGCATTCCGCAAGTTCGGTTGAGTGATGGGAGGAGGATGATGCTCTATCAGAAAGCCTCTCAGCCGGGCAAAGGGTAGTGTTGAAGTCACCAAGGATGACCCAGGGCTTATTAGATGAGAGCAGATTGATAGTGGAGATGTTGGGCCAAAGAGATGCGCGTTCAATGGGGTTATTGTGAGCATATATGAAGGTACATTCGAAGTTTGGAGGGCTTGGGGGTGAACGGGGATATGACGCAGTGAATGAGTTGATCATTGACAAAGGACGTGGAGAGGCTTAAGGCGGAGGGGTCCCACCAGATCCAGATACGACATCTAGAATCAGGGGAGACGTTTGATGTAGAGGACCAATGAGGAATAATAGGGAGGGATGACAACTTGTCAACATGAATTTTGGTTTCCATGATCGCAATTAGGTCCAAGCGGTGCTTTCGCACCAGTTCACTAATAGCTTTACGCTTTGAGGGGTGGTTAAGACCCCGAATGTTCCATGATCCGATGCTAATCGACATGGGAGATGGTGGTGTTTGATGTGGTAGTATCCTTGATACTAGCACAGTGAGGGTTTGAGGAGGGGATGTTGTTCAGAGAGGTGGGCAGTTTATTGTTGACAGGACACTCAAAGTCCGCAGGAGGGGTTGGGGTTATGTTGAGGGGAGTTGGAGAAGGAGTTGGAGAAGGAGTTGGAGAAGGGTGTGCATTGGTAGGGTTAATAGTTGTCGTTCGATCAGTGGAGGGGCGATGAGTAGGTAGCTTGGCGTCGGTTTTGATAGCATTTGCATGCTTGGTGATTGTTGAGGCAGATAGGAGCCGAGATCTATCTGGAGTGGGTAGAATGGGAGTTGGATCAGATGGAGGGGGAGGTTGAGGTCTGTTTTTCTTGTAGTGAACTTTCCGAAATCCCTCCGAGCAAGTCTTGTTTTCCTGGGCGGCTCTGAAAGGGGTGGTGGAGCAGCGATGCCCAAACATGAGGCACTTGGAACAATGCTCAGGGAGCCATTCGAAAGAGATTTTTTGAGTGATAATCTCGTCGTCCGGCCCAAGTAATGTGATTTCACGTAGCAGGGTGATAGAAATGTGGACGATCTAGATCGAGGAGAAACTTCAACTACTTCTTCTTGATTGTTTGAGTTGGATCAAACTATGAATTTGGATGGCGGAAGCGTTTGGTTGATCCTTCAAAAGGATCCTCGAATGTGGAGGCTTGGATCAAAGACTATATCCAAGATAGAACTTTAAGAGGGTGGGAGAAGAAGGTGATGCCTAAACTAAGTAAGAGGGTTTTCCTTCTCAATACTTAGTATTCAACTTAGACATGCTTTACAAATGAGTCAAGCCATCCTTATATAGTGGATGGAGGCCATACAAAGAGTTCACACATAAATGACGGAATTAAAGTCGGAATTAAGTTCCGAATATGAAAAGCCTAAAATATGAAAGGTCGGAATTTAATTCACGGAATTAAGTTCCAGAATTAAAGTTCCGAATACAAAAAGATTTATTATTAAATAGCCGAATAATAATAACTGTCTTCAAAATGTGCGGGTCCTTCTAGCAGGAAACACGGATGGCGATGTCATCCGGGGGCGTATCATTCTCCTCCTCTTAAATGTGAAACGTCCTCGTTTCACCGTCAAAAAATAAAGGAGTCACTTGAGGAACAAGACCCTTGAAATTCAGCCTTGGATGCATAATGTCGGAGTCGGGCGGCTTGGACTTGTAGTCTTTTAAAGGAGCGGTGGAGCCGCCAAGCTTGTGGAACATAAAGAGGACAAACTCCGGATCGGGAGGCTCAAACTTGTAGTTCCACATGGTGGTGACGCGGTGGACTTTGCCTCTTATGCCGTAATTGGTCTTGACTTTGAATGGCGGAGGCATACTGAAAATTTTGAACGGCAAGTCGGGAGGTAAGTTAGTTGGCAATGTAAAGACAAACCTCGGATCAGACGACTCGGATTTGTATTCCATCAACACCATTGTGCCGTTGTCGGAGTCGATGATTTCTTCTTTCTCAATGATGGCTTCATCTTTGTCATCTTGAAAGTACTCTCCACATAACGGATTGACAAGATGAATCGGAATAACCGGGGCATATGATTTAATGACGACATCTTCCTTGGCCTCTTCTAATGGATCATCACACAACGGTTCTTCTTGTTGGGTGGCCGTCATGAGGGAAACCATTTGCGCCTTCAAAGCTTCTAACTCATGCTTTAGAGCGTCATTTGTTTCCTTGAGCACAATATAGTCATCTTTAGGGGCAATGTCATCAACTTGAGCAAGTCGTTGGGGAACAAAGTTGACAACGTGTTCATGATTAGCACGCCGTCTTGGGGCGCTATAGGTGTCCTCCAAATAAGCTTGTTGGTGTGGATACCGTTGGTGCCCTTCCATGGAATAAGTCGGCCGTGGTGGGTCCGGAGGAGGCAACCACTCCTCATCCTCAAAATATTGTCTCCGTCGGTACCCCCGAGAGGTTTGTTTGGCCGCCTTGAGCTTTAATTCATGAGGAGAAGGCAACCATTCTCCATATAAATCAAACTGATCTTCATCATCATAGAACATGATGAACGATGAAGAACACTTGAAGAACAATGAAGAACTTCAAAGAACACTTGAATATCTTCGAAGAACACCGAAGAACAGTTGAAGTTCTTCAAAGAACACCGAAGAACACTTGAAGATCTTCGAAGAACACTTGAAGAACTTCGAAGAACACTGAATAACTTTGAAGAACACCAAAGAGAGAAAAATTTTTTTGATGAACAATCAAAAACACAAGTAAAAAACTTGACCTCGATCCCGAGCTCTGATACCAATGATAGAAATATGGACGATCTAGATCGAGGAGAAACTTCAACTACTTCTTCTTGATTGTTTGAGTTGGATCAAACTGAGAGTTTGGGTGGCGGAAGCGTTTGGTTGATCCTTCAAAAGGATGCTCGAGTTGGATAAGCTTGGATCAAAGACTAGATCCAAGATAGAACTTTAAGAGGGTGGAAGGAGAGATGATGCCTAAACCAAGTAAGAGGGTTTTCCTTCTCAACACTTGACATTCAACTTAGACATGCTTTACAAATGAGTCAAGCCATCCTTATATAGTGGATGGAGGCCATACAAAGAGTTCACACATAAATGATGGAATTAAAGTCGGAATTAAGTTCCGAATATGAAAAGCCTAAAATATGGAAGGTCGGAATTTAATTCACGAAATTAAGTTCCAGAATTAAAGTTCCGAATACAAAAAGATTTATTATTAAATAGCCGAATAATAATAACTGTCTTCAAAATGTGCGGGTCCTTCTAGCAGGAAACACGGATGGCGATGTCATCCGGGGGCGTATCACAGGGGCTTTGAGGCAGAGATCTCAACAAGGATCCGCGCGTGGCCAAGTCGATTGTGATTAGCGGAACATTGATCCGTGAGCAAGGGGATGCCAATGGCCGAACCGATTTTAGCCAACATGAGTGGGGACCAGAATCTGTAGTCCAGATCAAATAGAGAGACCCAAACCGGAATGGTCGAAAGGCTAGAGTAGCTTAGATCCATTCCATGACACCATCTTTTAAGTAGTAGAGTAGTGGATCCATTGACAAACCAGGGGCTACCCGCCAAGACAAAGTTAAGATCATCTTCGGAGGTGAAATGAAGGACATAGATGCCATGCTCATTTTTGAGGATTTTTGGTTTGGCAATGGAGTTCCAAGCAGAGCCAGCAAAAGAGGAGATTTTGTTGAAGGTTAGGGGAGAGCCAAGAGGGTAGCCGATAAGGGTGTGGGACCATCTAGAAATGGTGTCAGCTATGTCGTCCCTCGAGAATTGAATGACGCCGTCCTCGTAACCAGGAGAGAATGAAAGCGGGACGTGATTCCAATGAGAGCCAGCCGAAAGGGCATCCTTGAATGAGGAGATTAGTGGATCAGCATGCACGTTGCAATTAATATTGCTTGGGGGTTGTGATAGGGGGGGTGTGTGGGCCCAGATGGGGATAGGGAGGGAGCTGAAGGGTTTTCATTAGGGTTTTGAAAATTTTGGACAGCTGAAGGGTCTTTGGTGACAAAGCACACGTTGTCATTAGACATGTCAAGCGGTGGCAGGTGGGATGAAGAAGCCGCATGGCTGGGTTCCTCCAGAGTATGGGACGGAGTTGTGACATTTGGGTCGGGGTTTGCGTTAGGAGTGTTGGCAGAGTAGGTTGGTACGTTAGCCTGGGCACGTACAGGTGGGTGAGGATTGACCATCATCCGAGGGGCTTGCAGAGTGCCATAGGTGTTGGTTGGATTAGTAGAGTTAAGTAGAGGAGGGAAAACAATCTCAAAAGAGATCTCCAGGTTATGTTTGGCAATGTCTTTCGTAATTCTGGCGTTGTTTGAGCGGATTAACTCCTCAGGGATGACTTCGAAGGGGCTTGGGGGGTCCGATGGGGCTGGTAGTTTGGAGGGGCTGAGGTGGAGCTGTGAAAGCTTGACCGAATGCTTTTTTGAGCGATTTGAGCCGCCCATGGTAATAACCGCGAGGTGAGCGTGGGGGTGGGTGGAGGGGGGAGGCGGGGAGGCCACCACCACCAAGGGAGGGGGTGGAGGGCGGCGGGGGGCCGACTCCAGGAGGGAAGATTGTGAGATTAGGAGAGCACCAAAAGAGAGCGTTTTTAAATGAGAATTTTAGGATATATGAGTAAACTTTATGCTTTTGGAAATATTATCATATTTTTGTAATTTTTATGAAAAATTGTAACAATTATCATCTCAGTTTATATATTTAGTTCAATTTATTCAAAAATATATAATATTAGTTCTGATATTTTCTATAGTTCATGTATTGTTTTGTTAAATTTATAGTTATGTTTTTGGTCATTTTTTTTACCTGTGTATATTTGAACAAGTAAAACACAATGTTTGAACTAATGATACTCAAATTTCGAACTAATATATTATAAAAGTTTAAATTTTTTTATAGTTATGGTTATTACAATATTTGTTAGTTCAAATCGAGTGTTTTATCTGGGCAAACTTTTTAGAAAGAATTTGGCCAAATAGACTCTTTTCTATTTTCATTAAGTTTGTGTACCCATTATTTTTTTACTAATTTTATTTAATGGTAGGTAAAAGTAATTAACCCTCTTTTTTAATTAAAAAAAAACAGACATTACAATTACAAATTAATTTCTAATTACTGAATTGTTTTTTTATATTTTCTTTTATTTATTTTTTTGCCTTTTTTATTTCCTTTATTATTTTCTTTTTTATTTCATGGAATGAATCTCGAGTATGAAATTCATACTAGAAATTTTACTACCAGAAATTTTCATACCAGAATTTTCTGGTATGAACTTTATACCAGAAAACTCTTACCAGAGTTTTCTGGTATGAATTTCATACTAGAAAATTCTTGTATGAGTTTTCTGGTATGAAATAGACTACTTGTTATTTACGGAATCGGATTGGTAACCATATGTAAGTTAATCTTAAAACATTCATTCTATTGCACAAAGAGTTAAAACTCGATAGCAAACCCAGCTAGATCTTAATCAGATGCAACAAAAGAAAAAGAAACCCGAAAATCCTTTCTTGTTTTAAACACTACATATAACATTTCATTCCTTCCTGCATCACAATTTCAAAAACATAAGAAACATAGAACATATATGCAACTACAACAAAGCACATTTCCACCACATTTGAAGAGATTGCACCAAAGAATAATGAATCACATTACTGCAATTGAGAATGGCTAAATATATCCAAAGGAGTTTGCAAAAGATACAAAAGTTCTACTATAAGGTACAAAAGAATAGGAATCACCTGACCTTCAATGTATAAGTAAATGCAAAATGACTATTGAAGCTTATTTATTGGTTTAGGAATCGCCCACTTCCCATCTATCAAATCTAGGTGAAGCCTCAAACGAGATCGTTGACAGATCCACTCTTCACTCGTAGTAGCAAAAAGAGACAATGTAAGCAAATTCATGAATAGCTTTCAAAATCACCTTCCCACCATCCTTCACCATATCACACATCCACAACTTCTCCCTTCCTATATCTCCTCTTCTCACGAATATTGGGGGGATAAGGCCTTATGTTTTCTTCATTCTCAACCGCCGCAACGAGTAGCAGCCTCCTCCGGAAGAGCCACCACCTTCAGTCTCTCCAACCATCGCTGTAATCATAACAACAACGTGAACAGAAATGGAAGAAGAAGCGGCGAGTTAGGGTCTTCATCGGTCGTCATAGCGCCCTCCATGATTACAGGGAAGCCAAATCAGATCTAGATCTATAGAATAGAGAGATAGAAGGTTGCTTCCTCGCTCTCTAGTCACGAGGCGGCATAATAGAGAGATAGAAGAAGGTGAGAGAAATGTAGCAAAAGAGAGGGGAGAGAATAAGGGAAACCCTAATCTTCTATTTGACCGGTAAAAAAAAAGGTGTATATTAACCTAATTACAAAATGCTATGAGCCTACTTGCTTATCTAGAAACTCATAATAGTATACTTACCTAATTAACCCAACTTTTTATATTATTAGTACATGGTCTTGCAGTCATGCTCCCTTCTGCCTTTGCACTCGAGGGCCAATCTCCGTCCGGCCCGAGGAAACCTTGGCGAAGAGCCGACATCGAGGATTTTGAATTTATGAAAAAAATTGTAAAAAATATGAACTATTGGTAACTAACGGAACAAATAATTTGAATGAAAAAATGACCATTAGAAAAAGAAGAATGGAAAAAACCGGAAGAATTTTTCTAAATTTTTTTTATACTATTAGTTCAAAAATGTCAAAAATGTATGAACCATTAGAACAAAATATTTTCAAGTAAAAGAAGAAGAAAAATTGAACAAAATGTACAATAAATTGGCATCTTTTTTTGAAGAAAAAAATGACACCTGTCACGCTAACAGCGGTCCATAATGTCCTATCCGAAAAAGTGTTTTGTACGTGATGTCATATTCGGAAATTTATTTCGTTTATTTCCGAGTTGAACCGGATTTCAACCCGTTAATCTTTTTATATGGTACCTAGTGTCTTGTACAACACAAACTTTATCATTTTATTTGAATCTATTACTCACATAAAATGATAAAAATCACCAAAACCCTACTCTTTGTAAAACTTGTATTAGATGATCCATTTGACAAGTGATGACAAAGCCAAAGACAAGCCTTAGCCCATCATGGCAAGGTCATGACAAGACCAATACAAGCCTTGAGCCTTGTTGTCAAGCCCATCAGCCATGTTCCGCCAGCTTTTCTTGACCTTGCTGTTGGACAGCTTCCTCTTCACTGTACCTGCATGCCCAGTCCAACAGTGAAGCACGCCAGCCCAAGCCCTACATGGCATCGGCCCCTTTCACGCTAGGTAGTCAACAGATCCACACAGTACTACCTCCCTCATTCCGTCCACATTCATCACACCCTATCGCCGAAATTAGCGCCTTACCTTCTGTGCACAACACGCCGAAAGCGAGAGACCCCTTCCACCCTACACAGCAGTCCTTCCTCGCCTCCCTGTTGCCTTGGAGAAGAAGCAGCCATTGACAATCCTATCCTTCTCGTCATACAAACAGCTACGTGGACATCTCGTGGTCTCCAAGTTCCGACCACCCTTCTCCGGCATTGACGACAGTAACCAGGGAGCTTCATCGACCGGGTGAGCCTCTGTCATCTTCCCTTCACATCTCTTTAGTTTAATACCAGAAAACCTTGCGTGAGTGAGTAGGTGCGGTTACCTTGTCTTTGTGCAGTCACCATCGTCTACATTCCTTATCCCTCAATCCGGGCGTAGCAGCAGACGTGCGGGCATCCTTCTGCCGTCAACCACCCACCAGTAGGGCCGCCTCTTCCTGGTTGCAGCCAATAGAACACTTGGGTAAGCAACCCTAGTCTTGTTTTCAAACGTAAGATATGTGGTTCCCCTTTCACTTGCTACAGATTGCAGTGGGTGAGTCTCGAACCCTCGACTTTTGCAGTTTCACAGTTGTTGTTTTTGAAAGTTGTTAAACAGTAGACTTTGAGTCAGATTTTGGGTACCTTAAAATAATCATGCACCGTTCTGTTTTTAATATAGTGTGGATGGATATGCATAAATTGTTCTATCAAAAGTTGAGGTGCATAAATTGTTCTAGCAAAAGTTGAGGTCGATCCAACTGTTAGATATAGGGTTATAATGTTTTAAAGTAGACTAGTGATGAACTTGGTGAAAATGCAGATTTTTTGGCTAAGTATAAGAAAATTTGTGTTGAGGTGTCAACTTAGGAATTTTGTGTAGGAGTGGTAGTTGATTTTTTTGAGATTTCTTTGCTCTTATGAATAGTGTATAATATAGAAGGTTTAGATATTTTCTTTAGAATTTTTGAATTTTGTTTGAAAATTTTGAGTTAGGTCAAAGTGGGACCTTATTGGCTTTTCATAAAAGCTAAGAAGTTGGAAAAATCTTCCAACTTGGCAAAATTTTCTTTTGAGTGTTGGTTTATGGTTTTGGGTTCCAAATGATAGTTTGGAAGTATTCTGGGAATATTTCTAGGATTTTGAGACCTAGGGGTAAAATCGTCTTAATTTTTACGCTTATAAGGGTAAAATGTTAATTTCCTTTAAGATAACATTTAGTATCTTAGAAGTTTGAAACTTATAAGAGGTCGGGACATAGTATTGACCCACTTTTCTTTAATATATCGGGCAATTGAGTTCCTACGTTACGGATCGAGTTTTTGGGTTATCATGAGTTGTGACTTGATTCAGGTAAGTCCTTTGGACTTACTTAGTTAGCTTCTAGATTTTGGTGTGAATGATGATAGTGGTGTTTGACTTATATGTTTATAAGTATTTTAATGCTTTAATTATAATCGACCTATATTTGGCCCAAGAGTAACGGGTGGTGGCATTAGCTGCTCAATAGCCCGAGGGAGACTAAGAGGATCTTTGGGACTAGGCCAGATATGGTATACGGAGAGGGTACCGAACCACTCCACATGGTATACGGGGAGGTACGCCGAACCACTCCTGATGGATAAAGAAACGGAGGTGAGAGTCTTAGACCTTGTGCCACAACCTTAAAGGGGATTTGATTCTTATTCTATGTGTGTTTGTGCTATTTTTATTCTTCTAATATTTTGATTGTTAGTTAATTGCTGTTCATATTGTTGTTTAGATTTGTTAGAGGTTAGAGCTGATGACGAGTGATCTGGAAGGTAGTGGTCATCCGGGTTTCCGTACTAAATAGGATGGGGTTGAGTCTTTATTTTTCTAGTGCTTAACCATCAAGGGCATTTGTTTTTTGCAATATGCACTATTGTTAGTGTACGGCGAGGGCTAAAATGTGTGCCTCAAATCGGAAAATAAAATACAAGACATACACGTAGTATGAAGTCAAAGTTGAACCTGAAGAGAATGAAATAATGATTTGTATATTAATTATAAAGCCATAAGGGAAAGTACACACAAATATTGTAACACCCCATAGTATTTGTAATTCCCGGGTTTCAGAATTTTTATAGTCGATTTATTTGGATTAAATCGAGTGAGTTAAAGAAAGATTTAATTGGAAAATTTGAGCTGTAACGATATGGAGTTAATTTGACGTTGGTTGCGGAATTGGAAAATTTGGATAAGAATACCCTACAACAACGTCATACATTTTAAGATGCTACTATTCATCATCTCCCCCATCAAACCCTAGGTCCACTCACATGACTTTCCCTTCACGTCTTTACTGTTCACGGCCTCCAGCGAGCCTTCTTTCCTTGTCTTGATTCGGAGTAGGAAACGAGTAACTGCCGGATTCTCCACCAAACTTGAACGGATCTAGAAAATAGAATCCACCATAACCTTCTCACTTGTCTCATCCACGATCAGATCCACCTCGCGCAGGAGAGCCATACCCGTCATCGACAACAATATCCACCATCTTTGTTCGAGTACAAACCGCCTCATTCCAATCTCTCTCACTACTGGAGCCAGATATCACAACCAACCTTGAGCCTCGCCGGGGTCTGTTTTGCACCAATCTTCATCGCCTAGATCCCTTTCCAGATCCGCCACCTAGTTTGCGCTTGTTGCTACCCTTCGTCGCGCCAACCAAATTCGAGAATTGGGCCGTCGCAGCCGTCGTCGCAGCCGCCATCGCCGGACAACGCTTGGTGAGGGACCATCACCCACAACCCCTACTACACAAGGGCAATCACTAGATCAAGGGAAAGAGAAGTAGAGGAGAAGGAGTCCAAGCGATCCCCAGCATCCCCTACAAGTCCTACCGTTGAAGGATCAATCACTAGATCGAAGGCAAGGGTCATCCAAGAAGAGGTTGCTAGCTAGCTTGTTGGTGTCTTTAGCTTCTAAAGAGACCATTGATGATCTTTGTGTCTAATTCTTCCTTAGTCACGTTGATGAAAATTCCAACCATGGAGAACATAGAGGAGACACCATGCATGCCATGCACACGTGAGGATGGAAAGGAAATCAAGGGTTGAAGCTTTTTGAGCCTCTGAGATATTTTATGAGACATTTTATTACCTTTACGTTGTAGACTTTCTAAGGGTCGTTTTATCTTATATTTTTTAGGATTATTTTTTATTCTTTTAGTTGGAGGCTTTTATACACGTTTTTAGCGTAGATTATTTCAGCAAAAAAACTTTGAGACTCGATTCTTTGCTTATGAAGTTTTCGTTTTATTCATTCCTATTCAATCAAAAAGAGAGTCTTTAATTGAATCGTTGTGAGTCTTTTCTAAGTTGTTCTTGTGTGTGTTAATCTCTTTAGAGATTGATGCTCCTAGTTGATTCTAGTCCCTCCTTGTGCTTGTCTCGATTCGAAGGCTTGTGTAAGGTTGAAGAATGAAGGGTTAAGGTTATTTGTTGCTTGGGTTTTGATCCAATCGATCAAGGTTCTAGTAAGTATATATTGGTTCTTTGTGATCTATATTATCATAAATTCATCCATCCTATCTTCTTATCTATCTCGCCATCCATCACATCATTCTCTCCCTTCTTCCTTTTGTTTTTTTTCGTAAATCTCGTTGGTTCCTAACTCTCGCCCACTGAGAATTT
The DNA here is from genome assembly GCA_033239045.1 of Fagopyrum esculentum. NCBI lineage: Eukaryota > Viridiplantae > Streptophyta > Magnoliopsida > Caryophyllales > Polygonaceae > Fagopyrum > Fagopyrum esculentum. The sequence goes on from BSUD01000001.1 coordinate 157,429,508, forward strand.
TTTGTGCCGAAATTTCTAGTTTTTAAGGGCATTCAAACGACTTCAATCTAGATCTGGTCATTGCGGCCTCAACCCCACATCAAAGTAGTATCAGAGTTTGTTGATTAAAAGTCCAACTCAACCAACACCATCAACAAATTGAGTACTTTATTTTGACTCATATTTGAGTCTTGTCAATATTGAGCTTTTTTGTTTCAAATTTCCTTTTAAGAGTCTATTTTGAGTTAATTTGTTTTGTTCTTGTGTCCATTAGAGAAGAGAGAAGGCCACTGTTACGCTAGGATTAGTAGCACAAAAAATTTTACATTTATAAACTCGAACTAAAATCCTAAACTACCTAGCGAAACCCGTAGTGTACGGATCGTTTTGTAGAAACGAAAGTATTCCGAGGTCGAACACAAGGACTGAGGTGAAATCAAGTCATTCAATGATCAAGGATAGTGTAAATCTAAACTAAGATGAGATGAGGAATAAAGAAAGTGAAAAACACAATATTTTTGGATGGTTTTGGGTGATCAAACAAGGATCACAAATATATCAACACAAACAAGCAACACAAACACAAAGATAGGAGATAAGAGGTAAGAAAGCGGATTCTAGAGATTCGGAATTCCGATTATGGCAATGGAATCATGCTTCTAAAGATCAAAGTAAAGGTGCGGTTGTTCGGAGTTGGGTGTTTCTCTAATGGGAGCAATTACCGGGTAAGTCTCATGCATCCACTAGTCTCGAACCTAAGGTCCTATTACCGGGTAAGTCTCAAGGAACCTAAGGACGGGAATTCTACACAAACCGGCCACTACCTAAGGGTCAAACCCCTCCTTACCGGGTAAGTCTCGGAAAAGGTAAGTCTTAGGCAACGATCCTAGCACACTCAATCCAATAGCGGCTTTTTTGGCTCACTACTACCTAGGGTTCATCATCTTAGGTATCTAAGAGGGGAAATCACCAGGTAAGTCTCATTCCTCAATTGGGTTGCTAACAATAGGTTACCCTAAGCTAGTATAGGCTCAACAAACACTAGGATTTCAACACATCTACATCCCAACATCCAGATTCATAAAATCAAGCACATCAGAGAAAATCACGGGTGGATCATGGAAACCACGGCCGTGGAATCATGAAGAACAGGCCGTGATTCTCCACTGAGTTGGGGTTTCGAATATAAATCGATCCTAAGCTAACATGGAAGTCCATAAAATCATAGTTCAAAGCATAAACATCATTCCTTCACCCTAGAATCATAACTATTCAGCCAACAACATACATTTCAAGATCAAACTTCACAAATAGAGGATGCTTGTAAGTCATAGCTAGATAATGAAGAAAAATCCAAAGAAAAGACATTACAAGCTAGAATAAAAGTTACCAAATCTTACAAAGGCTCCAAGAGCTGTTCCAAGTTGTAAACAATGGAAACCTCACTCAAAACCACTCTAATCTCACTTTAAAATGAAAATCTACACTAACGCACCTCTTCCAAGAACACCCACAATGGGTGGTTGGAAGAGAGGCTACAATGGAGAAGTGTTTTGGGGAAGAATCTAGGTCAAAAGAAGGAGGAGAATCCCCAATTACAGCCTGCAAGATCATTTAAATACCCACCAAGAGCAAGATTCATCCAAAGAGATCGTGGGACACGTGTCAACGTGGTCCAGACAGAAACCACGGGTAGATTCCACGGCCGTGGTTCTGGTCTGTGGCCATGGTTTTTCTCTAGAAACTCTCCTTGGATCATTTAGCCATGAGTTAAGCAAGGCATGCACCAACTAGGTCCTATGTATTCTCCTTTGCTCCTAGCTTGCTCCTTAACGAGTCCGGAAGTGTGCCATCACGAGGAATGATCCTCGAATGTGTCGATTAAGTCCAAAAGCTCCCCAAAATACCTACAAAACCGACAAGAGTTCGTGTAGACGTCTATTTCGACAATATGCATGCATTAAGCGCAAACGTCACGAACTAATGCGGAAACATGCATGAATGGAAAGGAAAACTATCTAAAAGAGTGCCTAAACTAGTGTCATAAATCATGTCATCAAAATACCCCATACTTAGCACTTGCTCGTCCCCGAGCAAGGTCCAAATATAGGCTACGTGATGGCATGATTTATGAATGCACAAAACTGAAAATATTTTTGGAATTGTGCTTCTAAAGATGGATCACCTTCATAGTGATGTTTTATGGCAATGGACAAGCAATCATGTATTAATTGAATGAAGGCACGGGAAGACAATCATACTTAACTCGAAAGCATGCATGAAAAGTAAAAATGATGGAGTCAAGATGATCATGAGAATATTCAATCTAGATCACTAAGTCATACACATATGCAAATAGGTCACAAGGACTTAGGAAAGAAGAGGCCATGAAACGTGATGTTAAGGTGAGAATTTTCCAAGGCCATGTGGTGCAAACCCGGGAAAGGAACTAAACAACCACAACTTTTACATTTATACTTCATCCACCAAAGTGTATTTTTCTCCTTTTCTTTTCTTTTTCTTTTTCATTTTCTTTCACTTATTTTTGAGACAATGACATTGGTGTACAAAAGCCGAAACCTTGGTGATTAGCGGGTCTCGGACTTTTTTTTATTTTTCGAGGTGCTCCACACCGGGCACACATACCAAGGCTCGTTAGGACTATCGGTTTATCTGACTTTGGCAAGGCACAAACACCCGATTATGTGAATGGTGCCGAGTTACTCGTCATCAAAACCAACGTCCCCAAACCTATATTTTTTCTACACTTTTCACAACACATTTTCAACAACTTCATTCACAACATTCATACACCAACTTCACCACCCCATATTTTCTTTTCACAAAACACACTAG
>BSUD01000001.1:157432352-157479514 GCA_033239045.1 Fagopyrum esculentum
TGGGAGCAATTACCGGGTAAGTCTCATGCATCCACTAGTCTCGAACCTAAGGTCCTATTACCGGGTAAGTCTCAAGGAACCTAAGGACGGGAATTCTACACAAACCGGCCACTACCTAAGGGTCAAACCCCTCCTTACCGGGTAAGTCTCGGAAAAGGTAAGTCTTAGGCAACGATCCTAGCACACTCAATCCAATAGCGGCTTTTTTGGCTCACTACTACCTAGGGTTCATCATCTTAGGTATCTAAGAGGGGAAATCACCAGGTAAGTCTCATTCCTCAATTAGGTTGCTAACAATAGGTTACCCTAAGCTAGTATAGGCTCAACAAACACTAGGATTTCAACACATCTACATCCCAACATCCAGATTCATAAAATCAAGCACATCAGAGAAAATCACGGGTGGATCATGGAAACCACGGCCGTGGAATCATGAAGAACAGGCCGTGATTCTCCACTGAGTTGGGGTTTCGAACACAAATCGATCCTAAGCTAACATGGAAGTCCATACAATCATAGTTCAAAGCATAAACATCATTCCTTCACCCTAGAATCATAACTATTCAGCCAACAACATACATTTCAAGATCAAACTTCACAAATAGAGCATGCTTGCAAGTCATGGCTAGATAATGAAGAAAAATCCAAAGAAAAGACATTACAAGCTAGAATAGAAGTTACCAAATCTTACAAAGGCTCCAAGAGCTGTTCCAAGTTGTAAACAATGGAAACCTCACTCAAAACCACTCTAATCTCACTTTAAAATGAAAATCTACACTAACGTACCTCTTCCAAGAACACCCACAATGGGTGCTTGGAAGAGAGGCTACAATGGAGAAGTGTTTTGGGGAAGAAGCTAGGTCAAAAGAAGGAAGAGAATCCCCAATTACAGCCTGCAAGATCATTTAAATACCCACCAAGAGCAAGAGTCATCCAAAGAGATCGTGGGACACGTGTCAACGTGGTCCAGACAGAAACCACGGGTAGATTCCACGGCCGTGGTTCTGGTCTGTGGCCGTGGTTTTGCTCCAGAAACTCTCCTTGGATCATTTAGCCATGAGTTAAGCAAGGCATGCACCAACTAGGTCCTATGTATTCTCCTTTGCTCCTAGCTTGCTCCTTAACGAGTCCGGAAGTGTGCCATCACGAGGAATGATCCTCGAATGTGTCGATTAAGTCCAAAAGCTCCCCAAAATACCTACAAAACCGACAAGAGTTCGTGTAGACGTCTATTTCGACAATATGCATGCATTAAGCGCAAACGTCACGAACTAATGCGGAAACATGCATGAATGGAAAGGAAAACTATCTAAAAGAATGCCTAAATTAGTGTCATAAATCATGTCATCAAAATACCCCATACTTAGCACTTGCTCGTCCCCGAGCAAGGTCCAACTATAGGCTACGAGATGACATGATTTATTAATGCAGAAAAATAGAAAAATATTTTTGGAATTGTGCTTCTAAAGATGGATCACCTTCATAGTGATGTTTTATGGCAATGGACAAGCAATCATGTATTAATTGAATGAAGGCACGGGAAGACAATCATACTTAACTCGAAAGCATGCATGAAAAGTAAAAATGATGGAGTCAAGATGATCATGAGAATATTCAATCTAGATCACTAAGTCATACACATATGCAAATAGGTCACAAGGACTTAGGAAAGAAGAGGCCATGAAACGTGATGTTAAGGTGAGAATTTTCCAAGGCCATGTGGTGCAAACCCGGGAAAGGAACTAAACAACCACAACTTTTACATTTATACTTCATCCACCAAAGTGTATTTTTCTCCTTTTCTTTTCTTTTTCTTTTTCTTTCACTTATTTTTGAGACAATGACATTGGTGTACAAAAGCCGAAACCTTGGTGATTAGCGGGTCTCGGACTTTTTTTTATTTTTCGAGGTGCTCCACACCGGGCACACATACCAAGGCTCGTTAGGACTATCGGTTTATCTGACTTTGGCAAGGCACAAACACCCGATTATGTGAATGGTGCCGAGTTACTCGTCATCAAAACCAACGTCCCCAAACCTATATTTTTTCTACACTTTTCACAACACATTTTCAACAACTTCATTCACAACATTCATACACCAACTTCACCACCCCATATTTTCTTTTCACAAAACACACTAGCATGCTCCTATTCCCGGATGGGTCAAAAGAGGTCAAATTTTTAATCAAGTGAGGTGCTCAACCAACATGATCAAGATGAGAAGAAGGGAGATGAATTGCCTTAATCATTCCTAGATGATGTGCAAGAACTAGCATGTAATTTCGACTTTCAATCCTCAATCCAATCAAGGCAAACATCACAATCACAATTCATACATAGGATTCAAGAAAAGTACATCAAGTCCATAATGCATAAATCCATTCAACACACAAGGCTATCCATAGCCAATCCACAAGACAAGATTCATCATTAGGGTCATATCCAAACCTAGAAAGCACAAAAATTTTGAAAATTTTCGATTTTTTTGGAATTTTGAAATATATATGTAAAATGCAAAACATGAAAAGAAACGTGTGACAATTAAACAAAACTATCCTATATGCAATCATGCCATGCTAAGAATCATGAAGACCCCACCCCATACTTAAAGACACATTGTCCCAATGTGCAAATCAAGTAAAGAAAAGTTAAAGAAGTCCTCACAATGTAAAAATGTAGTGTCTTCGGTATTTGGGTTACCTCGTGTGGAGTGGTGGTGTGGATGATCGATCAAGAATGGTAGAGAGCTCTTCATGGTCTTTCCGGTGCCGAGACCCGCGCCAAGGTGTATGCTAAATGGGAGCTCTTCCATCCAACAAAGACACCTCAAGCCGTCCAAGTCTCACGTCCGCTCCACCCATGGTTGAAATGGGGATCATCATCATCAACTCGCCTTGCAAGGCTTCCTTATTACCTAAAATTTCCCACACAAACACAAAACACAAAAACACACAAAAGCAAAAATAAAAGCAAGAACGAAAACGAAAGGGAAAAGGGAAACAGTTGTACCAATGGGTTGCCTCCCATTAAGCGCTTCTTTTAGGTCATTAGCTTGACCAAACTCCGTGGATATGTCAATCCACCTCGAATACCATGGTTTGCTTGAGGATTCCAAACAACCATCTTTTTCCGGCATCCATGATGACAAGCACGGGCCACTTGATGCCCAAATAGACCTTAAGTTCTCTCTTCACCGGTGAGTAGTAGACTCCTTCATCACCGCTCCCTTGATAATAGTATGGAGTTGCAACCATAGGCGCCACCCTATACTTAGGCAATTTGTACTCCGCGATCACACCGGTGAAATGCTTGTCATCCTCATCCTCTATGATCCGAAGAAAGCCGATTCTTGGAAAGAATCCTTCATTGAAGTGCTTCATAACCATCATGGATCAATCATCCTTGCCTCCATCATTCAACATGGGAGACTCCTTAAGAAAGGGACTCCACTCTTCGTGTGTACTTTGAGCAAGCAAGGAAGGATTGGAAGGAGTTGAAATTAGCTTAGGGTTCTCTGTGACATAGGTTTCCACGGTTGAATCCACGGGTGTGGAAGTGCCAGGTAGATCGTGGTTCTCTCTGTTCTCTTCATTCCACGTGAGTTCTTCAAGTGTGGTTCCGGGGTTGATGGAAAGGATGTCTGGGGGTGATAGTACTTTATTGCACTCCTCCAAAGGTGAAGGAGGTGGAGGTAATTCTTGAAGGATGGTAGGATCTCCTAGCATAAGAGCATTCCTAATCTCTTCAATCTCCCTCCTCATTTGTTCTTCTCTCTCGAAATTCAATCTTCTTTCATCCTTCAGGGCCAAATCCCTTAGCCTCACTTGCTCCCAAGCTTCATCCAACTATTCTTGAAGTTCCTTAATGATCATGGTTGATTCGGACAATTCTTGGATCTCCTCATGGTGAACCTCCTCTCGTTGACATACTTCCACTTCAAGCTCCATGTGGGAACTTGAAATGGAAGCAAGGTTGCTCTCTAGATCAACCATCTTCCTCAACATTTCTTCAAGCATTGATTCCACTCGATCATTGTGAGGTTGATGATGAGGTTCCTCATGAGGCAAGGTAGTCATGTGAGCTTGATCATGGGACTCATGATAGGCATTAAACTCCTCCCAATACTCAAACTCATCATGAAGAGGTCCTAGATCTTGGCTTTCCATCCACTCCTCATACTCCATGTTGTCAAGGTCGTCTTGAAAGTACAATCCGTCCATGGCAAACATGAAAAGGCAAAGACAAAAACAACACAAGATCAAAAGTAACAAGAAAGATAAACACTAAAAACAATCAAAAGCAAATGACTTAATCTTAACCTAGTCCCCGGCAACGGCGCTAAAAACTTGTTACACTAGGATTAGTAGCACAAAAAGCTTTACATTTATAAACTCGAACTAAAATCCTAATCTACCTAGCGAAACCCGCAGTGTACGGATCATTTTGTAGAAAGGAAAGTATTCCGAGGTTGAACACAAGGACTGAGGTGAAATCAAGTCATTCAATGATCAAGGATAGTGTAAATCTAAACAAATATGAGATGAGAAATAAAGAAAGTGAAAAATACAATATTTTTGGATTATTTTGGGTGATCAAACAAGGATCACAAATATATCAACACAAACAAGCAACACAAACACAAAGATAGGAGATAAGAGGTAAGAAAGCGGATTCTAGAGATTCGGAATTCCGATTATGACAATGGGCTCATGCTTCTGAAGATCAAAGGAAAACTGCGGTTGTTCGGAGTTGGGTGTTTCTCTATTGGGAGCAATTACCGGGTAAGTCTCATGCATCCACTAGTCTCGAACCTAAGGTCCTATTACCGGGTAAGTCTCAAGGAACCTAAGGACGGGAATTCTACACAAACCGGCCACTACCTAAGGGTCAAACCCCTCCTTACCGGGTAAGTCTCGGAAAAGGTAAGTCTTAGGCAACGATCCTAGCACACTCAATCCAATAGCGGCTTTTTTGGCTCACTACTACCTAGGGTTCATCATCTTAGGTATCTAAGAGGGGAAATCACCAGGTAAGTCTCATTCCTCAATTGAGTTGCTAACAATAGGTTACCCTAAGCTAGATTAGGCTCAACAAACACTAGGATTTCAACACATCTACATCCCAACATCCAGATTCATAAAATCAAGCACATCAGAGAAAATCACGGGTGGATCATGGAAACCACGGCCGTGGAATCATGAAGAACAGGCCGTGATTCTCCACTTAGTTGGGGTTTCGAACACAAATCGATCCTAAGCTAACATGGAAGTCCATACAATCATAGTTCAAAGCATAAACATCATTCATTCACCCTAGAATCACAACTATTCAGCCAACAACATACATTTCAAGATCAAACTTCACAAATAGAGCATGCTTGCAAGTCATGGCTAGATAATGAAGAAAAATCCAAAGAAAAGACATTACAAGCTAGAATAGAAGTTACCAAATCTTACAAAGGCTGCAAGAGCTGTTCCAAGTTGTAAACAATGGAAACCTCACTCAAAACCACTCTAATCTCACTTTAAAATGAAAATCTATACTAACGTACCTCTTCCAAGAACACCCACAATGGGTGCTTGGAAGAGAGGCTACAATGGAGAAGTGTTTTGGGGAAGAAGCTAGGTCAAAAGAAGGAAGAGAATCCCCAATTACAGCCTGCAAGATCATTTAAATACCCACCAAGAGCAAGAGTCATCCAAAGAGATCGTGGGACACGTGTCAGCGTAGTCCAAACAGAAACCACGGGTAGATTCCACGGCCGTGGTTCTGGTTTGTGGCCGTGGTTTTGCTCCAGAAACTCTCCTTGGATCATTTAGTCATGAGTTTGTGCAAGGTATGCACCAACTAGGTCCTATGTGTTCTCCTTTGCTCCTAACTTGCTCCTTAACGAGTCCGGAAGTGTGCCATCACGAGGAATGATCCTCGAATGTGTCGATTAAGTCCAAAAGCTCCCCAAAATACCTACAAAACCGACAAGAGTTCGTGTAGACGTCTATTTTGACAATATGCATGCATTAAGCGTAAACGTCATGAACTAATGCGGAAACATGCATGAATGGAAAGGAAAACTATCTAAAAGAGGACCTAAACTAGTGTCAGAAATCATGTCATTAGCCACCAACCCTATACACAAGCCATCAGTAACCCTAGTGCGGAGATCTTGCCGAAACCCTAACCAACGTCGAAATCTTGCGGCTGGAGTCTTGGCGCCACTGCCGAGATCAAGACTTGTCCGCCAAGTCTTCTCCAAAAAATGCAAGGATGTCTTGAGGAACCCTATTAGTAGAATCTATCATAAGATTTGGATCAAATCTTGCCTTATCCATCCACTACATCAAGAAGGAAAAAGATTCTCAAAGTTTCCTTAATTTTAGAAACAATCAAAGATCCTATGTTGTTAGTTATATCTTGCAATATCCTACCAACTCCCGGCTATATCTTATCTCCTATAGCCTATATTTTTCTCGCCACTCTAAACCAACGCCATAAAGAAATAAAAGATCTCTTCTTTTATTTATGCTACATTCCATATCACAATTTATACTATTCCAAAGTTTTGCTGAAGCTAGTAAAACAAGGATTTTTACGATCCAATTGTGAAGGGATCAAGAAGGCAGCAACTAAGTAAAATTTACCCCTCCCTCGATCCACCTCATCGTCCAGACACTTACCTTTCATCAATCTCGCACTTGTCGAGATCTAGTGCTGAAATTACCACCACAATTTGACCCTATCGAGATCATTACCCAACCGGCTATCTCTCTCTAATTGCACAAGTGCAAGGTAAGTGAAGCTCTCTTCTTAGTCTCTTGTGTGCCTATTTGTTGCATCTTTTCTACTCCAAGTCTATACTTTGTTCGAGATCATTATCCATTTCATCGTCCAAACACTTACCTTTCGTCAATATCGCCCTTGTCGAGATCTAGTGTTGAGATTGCCACCATAATTTGCCCCTGTCGAGATCATTACCTAACCGTCTATCTCTCTCTAATTGGACAAGTGCAAGATAAGCAAAGCTCTCTTCTTAGTCTCTTATGTGCCTATTTCTTGCATCTTTTCTACTCCAAGTCTAACCTTTGTTTGAGTCTTTTCTTTGGGTTTGTTAGCTAGTTATCTTTACTTGCAATCACACTAGTTGAGTCTTGAGTCTACTTGCTATTTTTCTTTTCACCTTGTGTCGATTTGTGTGAATAAAATCTAGCAGCGGTGCTTTAACTACCTTTCAACACAAAAACCTTCATCCAAGCGAAGTTTCGTCTCGATTCCAGCCAATAAGTGTTCTAGCTGAGCTAAATCATCAAACTTAAAGGAGTATTAATCCATCCAAGGCAACTGCATTAAATATCTTGTGATCATCACAACTTTGTGTGAGTGTGAGAGAAATACAAGTGAGGAAATTTCTAATTTTACTAACTTCATAAGTTTGTTAAAACTTTGCATGTTGGTGAACATGTCTAGGTCCAAAAACCCCAAAAGGTCACAAGGGAATGATCTAGTGAATCCCGAGATGTTTTCCATGTTGAAGCAACTTATGCACTCTGTAACTCGTCTAACCGAGATAAGAACGTTGGAATCTCGATCACAACCTCCAGCTACATTTCAACCGAACTCCACGTTTGTGGTTGGAGGAAGTTTCCGGAATCCACCTAGAGCAACAACCCCGGAGTCGCCTTTAAGAGCCCTTTAAGGACAAGGTATGAGACACTAAAATCATCTTTCTAGAATGCCGAATATATATTCCGGGTTTTGTTGATGATTTTCAGGAATATGAGGATGATGAGGAAGTAAACATGTGAATAGATTTTCCTAGACGTCACCACCAACCACGAAGACATCGATATTTGGAGCAATATTGGCCTTACCAAGAGCAGGATAGACTAGGGAAAGTGAAGGTTAAGATTCCCAGTTTCGAAGGCAAGTGTGATCCGGATGCTTTCATGGAATGGAAGACCAAAATAGAGAAAATTTGGTCTTGCCATAACTTTAGTGAACAAAGAAAGGCCCAACTAGCTTCAATGGAGTTCCAAGGCTATGCATTAGTATGATGGGATCACCTTGTGAAGGAAAGGAGAAGAACTTTGTAAAGTAAAGGAGAACTTTGGAAACAACCATCACCATATCTATGCATATGGAAATAGTAAATGTCAAGGTTATAGAGGATAAGGAGTCCACTATGGCTCGTTACTTACGTAGTTTGCATCCATCGATCATTAGATAATGAAATAGACTCGTATCCTTACAATAATATGGTGGATTTACTGTATTTGTCCATCAAAGTGGAAAATAAGACCAAGGGACAAAACCAAACAACCAAGACGAGTTTCGGAGGAGCAGGTTTATGGAAGCCACAAACCAGCCGGTTCCAAGGCTCTCAAGGCCGTGAGCCTTCGTCCACCAAGGAGAAAAGAAAAGGTCCAACCGTGGATCAAGCATCAGCAAGGAAGTCTTTGACACCTCACTCATCATCTCAGGCTTGAATGAGCCTTCAAGTGGTCCTAAATGGAGCAATTCTAACTCTACTCTTCGCTCTTAAGATATTGTATGCTTTAAGTGTTAAGGTAGAGGTCATTAGATGATAGATTGTCCTAATAAGAAAATCGTATTTATCAACCAATTTGACAATATGAGAGTGATGAAGAACGTGAACATGAAGATAACACCCAACTTATTGTATTGCATGAAATTGGTAGTGATAGTGATGATGGTATTGAGAATGAGCATGGAGAATTATTGATTGATAGGATAACTTTGCATACTAAGATAGCCCCATGTGAGTATAATCAAAGGGAAAACCTCTTTCATATTAGATGCTTGTTAAGGGAAAGATGTGTAAAATAATTATTGATGTAGGTAGTTGTTGTAACATAGGTAGTACCGATTTGGTTAATAAGTTGCAAATTACCATGTTTTATCAGCGTAGATCATACAAGTTGCACTAGATGAATGATTGTAGTGAGTTGAAAGTGAAAAAGCATGCTAGGGTTACTATCATTTTAGGTAGCTATTTCGATACCGTTACTTGTGATGTAGTTCTCATGCAAGCAGGTCATATTCTCTTAGGACATCTTTAGCAGTTTGATAGGAAAACTAAGCATGAAGGATATTGATGAGAGACCATCCCTAACAACCCCTACTATACATGTGACAATCACTAGATCACGGGAAAGGGAAATCAAGGAGAAAGAGTTCAAACCTTTACCACCTACAAGTCCTACCATTGCCGGATCAATCACTAGATCGAAGGCAAGAGCCATTCAAGGAGAGGATTCTAGCTTGTTGTCATCCTTAGTTCAAAGGAGACCATTGGTCATCTTTTTGTGTTTAAGTCTTCCTTAGTCACGCTGATGACGATTCAGCTATGGAGACCGTAGAGGAGATGTTACGCACATGTGAGGATGGAAAGGAAGACAAGAGTTGAAGCTTTTGGAGCTTCTAAGTTATTTTATGAGATATTTTATTACTTTTAAGCTCTAGACATTCTAAAGGTAGTTTTTATCTTTTATTTTTAGGATTATTTTTATTCATTTAGATGGAGGATTTAAAGGCTATAAAAGGCCATCCCCTAACACATTTTGAAGTTGATTGTTTCGTACTAAATTTTGCGCGACTCGACTCTTCGTTTATGAAGATTTCGTTTTCTTCATTCTTATTCAATAAAAAAGAGAGTCTTTGATTTAATCGTCGTGAGTTCTTGCTAGATTATTCTTGTGTGTGTTAATATCCTTAGAGATTGGTGCTCCTGGTCGATTCTAGTCCCTCCTTGTGCTAGTCTTGATTTGAAGACTTGTGTAAGGTTGAAGAAATCAGGGTTAAGGTAATTCATTGCTTGGATTTCGATTCAATCAATCAAGGTTCTAGTAAGTATATCTTGGTTCTTCTTGAACTATATTATCATCAATTCATCCATCTCATATTCATATCTAATCTCTCCATCCACCATCCCATATCTCACTTTTCTCGTTCTTTGTTTCTTCGTAAATCTCGCTACTAACCTTGTTCATCTGAGTCAAGATTGCTAGCCGAGATTTGTCTTTTGAAGGTTTTCAAGGACTTCTTATCAAGATCCGTCATCGTGGTCTCAACTCCACATTAAAGTGGTATCTGAGGTTGCTGATACGAACTCTAACTCAGCTAACACATCAACGGTTTGAGTATTTTATTTTGAGGTTCTTTGAGTGTTGTCAAAAATTGAGTCTTTTGTTCCGATTTTCTTTTTAAGAGTTTATTTTATTTTAATTTGCTTCATTCTTGTGTCATTTGGAAAAGAGAGAATGCCCCCAACCCAAACACAAGCAATCCCTTACCTTGGTTTCAAAACTAAAACGCTAAGCCCGTTACCTCCGTAAAATCTCGCGGCGAGATTTGTTGCGTCAGCGTTGAGATTATTGCTTGTCTGCCAAGGCTTCTCCAAAACGACAAGGTTGATTTAGGAAAACCGTAGTAGTCGTATCTATCACAAGATTTGGATCAAACCTATCGTTATCCAACTGCTACATTAAAAAGGAAGAGCTTCACAAAGTTTCCTTAATTATAGTAGGTGAGATCTTGTCATATCCTATCCAATCTTGTTTTCTCTCTCTCCTACAACCATATATCTCACCACCTTTGGATCATACACCATCAAAAGAAAACCAAATAAAAGATCCTTTCTTTTATTTTATCCACATCCCATACCACAATTTATATTATCCAAAGTTTTGGTGAAACTAGTAAAGCAAGAGTTGTTGCAATCCAAGTATGAAAATATCAAGAAGGCAACAAGAAAGTACTTTACCCCAGTCCCAAACCAAATTTATAACCAAAACACTTATCTTTCGCAATCTCGCCCCCTTGCCGAGATCTTGGGACGAGATTACCACCTAAATTTGCCACTATCGAGATCAATACCCAAGCGGCTCTCTCTCTCTCTCTAATTGCATAAGTTCTATAAAAAAATTACCATCTAAAGCTAAACTCGAGGAAAGAAAAACTACATTTACTAGAATTTGTGAATTGTCTAACCGTCAAATTGAGGACATATGTCATTTACTTATAGATTGAAACAATCTCCTACAAAATTAATAATCAGACATGAAAATAAAAAATATAAATAACATTCTTCAAGAAATTAAAGATAATATTGGACAAAAATAAGTTCACATATCTTGCTATTATTTGGGTATATATTTGGTTCTCTAGAAACAAAATTATTTTCATTGATGAGCCCTTTGACTCATTTAATAACACGATTGCTTTCATTAAGAACCAAATTCACAAATGACAAATAAATATCAAAGATGAGAATGACTATGACATTAGACCCCAACCAAAAACAACGATACCAAGAGGGAAAAATAATATAAATGGAAAAACCAAAGCTTGGATTCTACAAACTTAATTTTGATGGATTGAAACTAGATTCTAGAGTTACCTCCATCGGTTTTGTTTTTCGAAACAACAATGGAGAAGTTATTAATCTAGATGCAAAAAAATCATTTTATTACGGTACAAAAAACGGAAGCCTTTGATCTTAAAATTGGCTTACAAGAAGCTATCAGACTACAAATAAAAAAGATCGAAATTAAGAGTGACAATTTGTTTGTCATCAAGACACTCCAAAGTCTTTGGAGTTACCCTTGGGATGTCGAGATAATTTTATCCGACTCCAAAATAGATTTTTTCTTCTTTGACGAAGTCCATATTAGATTTGTTTTCAAATAAATCAACTGTGTTGCTGACCGGTTGACCCATTTTAAAATCTCGACACCCAACACCGAATTTTTTTGACGATCTCAAACTTCTTGATCTATTCCGTAAGGATTATTATTTTTTTGAAAATTTACTTGTATTATAGAAGAGGAGGATTTACAAGGTAGGTCAGATACAAGGAATCATAAGAGGGGGGGGGGGGATCATCTAAGATGGATGCCCAACATTCTAGCAGTTACAATCGAGTTGACAGATCTATCTTTCCAGTGATGGGCGAGGTGGGGTTTGGTTGCTCGGATAACTTCATCGGCACATTTAACAGCCCTAGTGAAGATGTTGTTGTAGACTAGGTTATTTATGGCCTTCTGGAGTAGTAAATGAAGGCGGTGATTGTAGCAATACGGGTGCAGTCGAGAAGGTTGTTTCTGGGGGTGTTGTCCGCACCAAGCCAAGACCAAAGGTTGGTGAGGTAAGGGGCGGGGTAGGGGGTGCGTGTCCATCTTGAGATGATGTCAAGGGTGAGGGAGGTATAAGAGCATACGGTCCAAAGATGATCATCGTCTTCATGCCCAGAGTTGCAAAGCTTGCAACTCTGGGCATGAAGACCAAATCACTCAAGTATGTTATAGTAATTCAGATAACTTTGCAAATGGGAGCAGCAGGGGGAAGAGTTTTAGCACGGAAGAGGGTGTAGGCCTTATTGGATGAGAAGGTGCCATTAGGGTTCGATATGGAGTGACTGCGGTTGGCACCAAAGGGAAGGTTTGGTATTTCATCTCTAAGGTTGATGATGCACTTCCAAAAGTTGATGCTGCTGCTGTTAGGATTGTAGCTTCAAATAGTATGCCGCTTGAGAATATTGCAGTTGACCCAAGGGCTCCAAAGATTGTCTTCCTCATTGTTGAGATAAAAAATGAGTCAAGCAAGGCTGGCTTTGTTTCTGGCGCTAAGGTCAAGGTAGCCAAGGCCTCCATGGTCTTTAGGGGTACAAACAAGATTCCAGGCAACTAAGGCTCGTTTGTTACAGTCCTTACCAGACCATAGGAAGAAGCGTAACAAGGATTGGATTTTGTTCAGGATAGAGGGAGGTAGTTGAAATATGGTGCACCGGTGATTATTCATGGCCATAAGGATTGATGAGATCAGTTGGATTCTTCCTACATAGGAGAGGAGTTTAGCGCTCCAAGATTGGATCCTAGTGGTGATCTTATGCATAAGCGGGAGGTAGTCAGAGAGTTGAATGCGTTTACTCCCTATAAGTATACCAAGGTAGTGAAAAGGGAGAAGGCCCGGGATAAAGATAGTGGCTTGAGTGATTTGGTCTTTGATAGTGCTGGTAACTCCTCCAAGGAAGATTGAGGATTTGGTAAGGTTGACTTTGAGGCCGGAGAGGTGACCGAAGGCGTCAAGGATGTTTTTGAGGACGGATTGAAGGTCGCCTCTACTAAATAGCATGAGGTCGTCGGCAAAGCAAAGGTGTGTTATGCGAGGGTTATGACATTTAGGACGGACATTGAAATCAGAGTTAGGGGTACTAGAGGTAATCATCGCAGACAGGAATTCCATGGCAATGATGAAGAGTGGTGGAGAGAGCGGACATCCTTGTCTTAAGCCTCTAGAGCCCTTAAAATGACCCTCAAGGGAACCATTGATGTTGATGGGGTATGTGGTTGTGGTGATGCATTCATGAATGAGTTGGATGGTAAGGTCAGGGAATCCTAGTTTGTGGAGACAATGAAGGATAAATCCATGGTCAATGGTGTCAAAGGCCTTGGAGATATCGATCTTCATGGAAGCACGAGGGGATATGTGCTTTTTGTTGTATTTGTTGAGAAGTTCCTGGCATATCAAGATTTTGTGCTTGATGGACCTATTTCTAACAAAGGCACTTTGGTAGGGTCCTATAATCTGAGGGAGGACGGCATTGATGCGGGTGGCAAGGATCTTGGCAATTTTTTTGCAAGTAGTATTGTAGCACGAGATCGGTTTGTAGTTTGATGAAGAGGTTGGGTTATCCTTCTTCGCAATGAGTGAGATGGAGGCATGGTTGATTTGACAAAGCATTCTGTCGTTGATGAAGAAGTCTTTGATGGCCTCATTGAAGTGATCTTTGATGACAGTCCAGGCTTTCTTGTAGAAGAGTGCATTGTATCCGCTGATCCTGGTGCTTTGTTGTTGCCAATGCTGAAGAGGCGCTTTTGATTTCATTTGTTGTCACCTACATAGAGAGGACATCAATATCAGTAGGGTTTAGTGTTGGTAGAGGAGGTCGGGGTAGTTGGGAAGGCAGTGGTTAGGTGGAGGGTTAAGGATGGAGGTGAAGTGCTTGAGGTAGGTTGAGGTAATGATCTTGGGGTCATGTGATATGGAGTTGCTAGAATCACTAATGGTAGTGATTTTATTGCCACAACGTCTAGCTTTGATGCTCCTGAAAAAGTAGGATTCACATTGGTCACCAAACTTGATCCAATTGTTTTTGGATAGTTGAGCCATGTTAGTGTGAAGACAATCGAGATTTTCATTGAGTTCGTTAGTGGTCTTTCTTTCGAGCTCATGGAGATGGGGGTCATGGAGGTTTATTTGGAGTGTAGACTGGGTGTCATTCAAGATCTTCCTTTGTTATTG
This sequence comes from Fagopyrum esculentum, assembly GCA_033239045.1. Classification (NCBI taxonomy): domain Eukaryota; kingdom Viridiplantae; phylum Streptophyta; class Magnoliopsida; order Caryophyllales; family Polygonaceae; genus Fagopyrum; species Fagopyrum esculentum. Next base: position 157,446,671 of record BSUD01000001.1, read on the forward strand.
TATAGCATTGTGAATCTCCTCAATTTTTGTGCTTGGAAATTTCTTGAGTTTGGCCTTGAGGAGCTTGAGCCTTCTGGTGAAATTATACATGGGGTTACCATGTAGGACTGTAGACCAGACTTCGGAGATGCAAGGGATGAAATTTTTATGTGAAGCCCATGTGTTATTGAATTTGAAAGGTAAGTTGCGCTTGATATTTCCCTGGTCAAGAGTAAGGAAAGCCGGTGAGTGGTCAGAGACGTTGGGAGGCCAAAATGTACGGTAAAGTTGGGAAAAGAGGAATTCCATAGGGGGTTGATGAGGATCCAGTCAAGCTTACACCACACTCTAGAACCGATTTGTTTGTTATTCCATGTGTATTTGCTTCCCGAGTAAGGGTGGTCAGAGATATGGTTTAGATCAAAGCAGGAAGAGAGTTCAAAAGAAGTTTGGGTTAGGGTGGGTGAGTTATTGGTGGTTTTTTCATCCGGTGATAGAGTTACGTTGAAGTCACCAAGCAAGGCCCTAGAGAGGTTATTGTTGAAGAGGTTGATGGTTTAGATATAGTCCCAAAGGTCTTGGCGGTTATCCTGGGCATTGTGGGCATACACGAAGGTGCATTCAAGGTTGTTGGGAAGGGTATGATGGTAGGGGGTGGATATTTGGTAGTGGATAAGTTGGTCAGTAATGATAGCTGGAGTGAGGTGGAGTTTGTTGGGGTTCCACCAGACTCAAAGACGACAGTTGTAGGCATGTGAAGAGTTGGAGATATGATTCCAAGAGGGAAGGAGGTGTTTGGCTATGCGGGCTTGTTTGTTAGCTTTAAGCATGGTCTCAATAATGGCTATGAGGTCAATGTCATGCTTCTTGACTAGATTTTGGATTACCTTGTGCTTATTAGGGTGGTTAAGTCCCCTAATTTTCCGTGAGCACATGTTTAGATTCATTGGGAGTTTTGTGTGACCTCATGACACTCCTTGTTGCTTGAGGTAAGGCTGGCGGAGGGATTAAGGTTGGTTGGAGTGTTTAGGATGGTTGAGTTGGAAGAGGATGGGGGAGGTGTTTGTATCTCAAATTGAGGAGGGGTAGTTGAGAGTGGTATGGAGTCATGAGAATGGGGAAAGATGGCTTGTCGAGAGAGATCATAGTGTTGTCAAAGGGTATGGTATTTGATGGTTTAGCTAGGGGAGGCATGTTTGGGACGAGAGCAGTCTGGGTACCTGCAAAAGAGGAGGTAGGGATGGGTTGGTTTATTTTGAGAGAGTCATCAGGGTGGGTAGGAGGGGTGGTGAGGAGGACGTAGGTAGGTTGAGGTGAAGGGTGGGCTTTGTGGTTCTTCCTTTGAGAGCCAATTTGGCAGTAGGTGCTTTGGCCATGCAATTGTGTCAAAAAACAAGGCACTTGGAGCATTGAATGAACTACCTATATATATTAAGTCATTCTAACCGCTTTCCATTATTATAAAAATACTAATCAGCAATTTTATTTTTGATCTATTTTATCCTCATATTGTAGTATGCGCTATCAATTCATTCTAATTCTACATTTCTCTTTTTTTTCACCCGTAGATGAAGATAGGTTCATCATCTTAGTTGGTTTGACATGTAGGTAGGTGTCATATTCTTCTTTGCACCCCTCTATTTATGTGTAACAGTAAGAAGATTTGGCTTTTTCAATCACGCATCTATGATAAGGGTTCAACTTTTTCATGATTTCCTTTTATTTTGTTACCAAACACGTGTGTGTCTTTTTTTGCTTTTATTTGATTTGTAAGATAATTTTGGTATTAGTAATGCATCATTTGAACACTCGTTTTATAGGAGGTATTATAAAACGAGTGCTCAAGTACATGATTAATTGGTAACACAGCCCCTATAAACTTGATGTAAAGGTTATCCTCTATAAACTTTATAATTCGAGTAATATGACATGATTCGTTCTTTTTTAAAATACTAAAACTTATCGGCAACACAACCCACTTCAATTTACATTACAACTCACGGCGTATGTGTGACCGCGCGTCCCACCTAATAACTACAAACTAAGTCATTTTACGTATAGTGATTGCCATTCACCACATGCATCTAGAGGTCCCTGTAAGCCTTATGTGATGGGTGATTTAAGTTCCACCAGAAAACATATAATGACTATAAAGTAATATGCATATCTTACGACTCAATAGTTCATTATACACTTTCATATAGAAAAAGTTATTCAACACTCACGATTTTTTTTTTATTTCATTAATAGTGATTACAATGAAAATATATAGTGATCGAGGACGATCATGACAACATATATTGTTGCCACATACGTACAATCATGCTAGGGGAGGACCTACCCAACTTGACCCCGTGTAAAGAAGTCTTGATACTTAATTCTAGAGCAAATTAATTAAAGCTTAAGTTCACACACAATTGATAATATATAGAGATCCTCTCCTTAGCAATGGGTGTAGAAATATCACACATTAAAAGCTTTATCATAGACTAATACAGCATCGTCTTTGATAACTTGCAAAGAATTAGTGTATCCATCAGTTTCCTTGTAGCTTTCATCATACAACCTCCCTAGATTGATTGGTATTTCAAAGACATGGGGTGATATGTGAATTGGCTTAACCAACTCCTCATTAATGTCTTTCCATGCATCTTTTACCGTTTCTTGAAGAACTCTAACTGCTTCGTCTTTGCTTGATCCATGCTCGTGCATGTAACATTCAACTGCAGATGCAACATGAAGACCGCGCTTCTGTTCCTCCTTTAGTTATAAAAGTCGAGTTGTAATACCCAAAACACTAAAACAAGTTTATTCATCAATTAACGTTGTAGAAGTACTCACCTCATGAGACGTAATGTCATTCATTAGACGTCCAATAACTTCAACGCTTCTTATAACTCGAGGAACCGGACGGATAACCCAATCGAAATCTTTTTCACTTGTACTTCCCATTCCCAACATGAATGCCATAGTGATGGTTTGGTTACCTGATGAAGTTCTCGCAGCTTTTGACATATAGTCCTCGTAGCTTGGTATATATCTTTCATTTGCCCATTTTGCCTCGGTGTAGTAGCTTCCAATCATATCAATAAGCTGATACAATGTGGTACATATTCAGATATTCTTATTTCATGTAAAAATACTGATGAAACATCTTTCTATACTCACACTAGCTTTTGCATATCTTGAAGCATAATCTCTTTCTTCATTCACCATCTCCTTCTCCAATTCATCATATAAGTTGAATACATAATTAAACACCAACTTCATGTTAACCGGCAAGTTATCAGTTGCCTCTTTGTCCCACCTACAACACAATTATGAAATTTAAGTACTGCCTCAAAAACAAATTAAAATATTATATATATATATATATATATATATATATATATATATATATATATATATATATATTAGATTTATCTGAAATCAGTACTTTCAAGAGTTTGAAGTTATGATTGTTATGTTATATATTAGATATTCTGATTTTGATAAGGGGTGGTTGTTGAGGTGGTGCAAGAGGGGTGGAGAATATGTCGTGAACGGAATTAGGGTTTCGTGTTTCAATAGTCTCCGAACTTGGTAATTAATAAGCTAATTAGGTGAAGAAACTAAAATAAGGATAAGTACCTTTCAAAGGCTTGTGTAAGCAGAGCAAGCTCCTCAATGGTTCCATAGGCATCATACGTGTCATCTAGAACTGTCAATATGTTTATAACTTTTGCCGTAAAAAGACGAGCTCGAGAATAGCAAGCCTCGTAGAACACTGCTATTGTCCAAAAATGACACTCTAAACTTCGACTTCTAACGTACAGGAGTTGATTTTTCACATCCAATTCGTTCCACCACCTATTGTTAATTAATGGATATTCAACATATCATGATCTTAATGTATTTTTGTGTGTTTTGGGTTATAAAATGGTAGACTTACTTGACAATTTGGTTGAGTTCTTGACGGTGCAGAATTTGTAGCATGTTGAAGTCGACCTTTGCAAGTCTAAGCAAAGTTTCATTTCGAGATTCATCTTCTTCATAAAAACTTATAAAATGTCTAGTTTCGACTCTTTTGTTGCCCGTGTGAAACGCTTGTTTTGTTGCATGAACAACTTGATTGTATAAAGACCGATTCTCCAAGTTGGATTGAGAGACAATAGAACGAAGAACATCAATGGTTAAATGAAGTGCATCATCCATAAACACTTCATCATGCATTCCGAGATGAGCTGCCTCATACAAGCTTAGTATGCCCTCCACATCCAATTTTAGGGTTTCTTGAAGCTTTCCGTTGGTGTCTTTGAACTTGTTGAAAACATCTAAAAATATTGGATTAGTTACATAAATCAATCATGCATTAATGGTAAAGAAAACATAATGAATTACCACAAGACATTTTGTATCCGTGTTGTCGGAAAACACGGAAATGGACACTAACGGTGTTAAGATCATAGTTGTTGTCATAGTTGTAAGCCGGGAAGATACAACTCAATTGATTCTGAATCTCCTTCTCAAAGTGGTATGAAACTCCGAGACGGCTAAGAAGGTTAATTAAGTTGAGCTTGCTTTTGTGGTTAACAGAGATATCAACCAACATGGTCCTCGCTTGCTCCTTAAGGGATTCAAGTTCCGTAACGTATTGTTCCATTTGCTGCATGTACATACACAACTATTAGGTTTTTCGGTAGAGAATTTCCTCTTGGTTCTAGGGTTGTTAAACAATTCCTAAACTGTGTTTTTTTGGGAACTAGGAACCGAACAGTTTTAGGTATGCAGTCCAATTCCTGTAATTTTAATGAGTTGAACCATTGAAACCTAACCGCAAAGGAACCAAAGTGTTTTAGGCATGTGATTCGGTTCCTGTATTTTTAAGGAGTGGAACCGTTTCGAATTGTATCGCAAAGGAACCGTTCACAACCGAACTAAAGCTATAAACTATATTGGAACCTTTTGGAGCTACGATTTATATGGAACCGGGTCAGAATCAGGGTTGTTTAAATTGATAATGACATCTTAACAGCTTTCATTTGCATTTGAATTGCGATATTTAAGTCCAAATGCTTTAATTTGTGTTAAGTATGTAGATGCTTTTAATATTTACATGGTTTGTGATAAATTTCTCTACTTATCGATAATTCAAACATGTCTTAGAATAAGTAATTAAGTATTGCTACAATGAAAGATAAATTGAAACATCAAGTCTACGTGAAAAACAAACAACGAACTGCACCCACAATCCTATAAGCGTGAAAATTGAATTTAAAGTCAAAATTACAAAATTTAACAAGAAAAGAGTTTGGAGAAGAAAAATTATTATATTGAAGACAAACCTAGTTCAGGAAGAAGTTGAAGAATCGAGAAGTCCAATTTACTAGGGAATGAATGAATAATAGAGATGAATATAACACAATATTAGAATCACTACTCCAAAAGAATAGACGAGAGCCTTTGTCAAACTTTTGTTCATATATTATGTTAGTTTACTCCTATTAATTACCTAAAAAGTAAAAATAAAAAGATTCCTACCTATTTTTGTTCTAAGTAACCGAACCGAATTAAACCTTTGTATAATGGTTCATTTTGAAAAGTTTTTGTTCATATAAAGTCACACAAATCATAAATTTGGTATTAAAAAAACATAATCATGAAAAGTCTTTAGACTAAAGCTATGTATGAAAGGCAACTTACCGAAGAGTTAACATCGGATTCTGAGAAGCAATCAGAAATGCCTTGAGAAAAATGGGCAAGGGGCCTTGAGTTCTCTTTGCTAGAAGCCATCAAATGATTTTGATTCTTGCACAAACAAAAGTGACTTTTGTGGACAGGGATTGGAATTGCAATGAAAAGACCAACATCCTAAGCATGTATTTATAATGGTGTAAATATCATTTGTTTGGTAAAAAACTTGAATTATTTTATATTTTTTTCCTTAATAAGTCACGTGAATAGTTTTCATAATGAGTAAACTATAACATTTATATATGACGTATCATATTTTAATTAAGATGCAAATCAATGTTTGATTTAGTTGAAAAATCATCAAATCATAATTAACTTAATATTTTAGAATATATTTTAGAATTAGATAACTAGTGGGTTACGGTATGTTTGTCCTATTGGTAAAACAAATAAAATGTTAGATCTTGGGAATTATGAATTTAGTATTAGGTCTCAGGTATCATAATTTGGAATATAATTTCAAAAGAAAATATTTGACCTACTAGGCTTTTTTCTATTTTTGTTAAAGAAAATAGGACAAATTTGGTAACTAGGCTTTATTAAGAAATGATGATACTAACTAGCCTTTTTTATATTTTACATTAAGAAAATATACCCCATTTACGTTTTTACCGTTCAAAACAGTTCTTAGGGTTTCACCTACTCTTCTTCTGGTTTGATTTCAATCAACGCATTCGCCCCAGTCTCTTTTGGCCGCCGTCCACCACTAATTCCATCGACTTCTCGATTAAGGTTAGTAATTTGATGGGCCTTCCCTTCACTAATTCACGCAGGAATCAAGCTTCCATGGACGAAAAGAGCCCCTTCTCGATTGACGGTGAAGGAGAGACAGAGGTATCCGGCCACCACCTATTCTCCGCCGCCTACGCCGGACCTCCTCTCCGATCCGCCACCTACGGTGAAGGAGAGACATAGTTGCTCCTGTTCTCAGTGATTCAATCGATGAATCGAAGCCTAATCGATCTGGTTTGTTGAATTAGATTTCTATTGAGATTTCGAGGCATTAGGGTTGGCAAAGTTTTTGGGAGGAGAAATGGATCTAGATAGTTTGATGGATGAAGACGAGATTCCGAAGGGTTAGGGTTGTTGGACGCAGTGGATGCTTATGACTCTAGTGGATCCATCTTACTTCTTGACTAACCTGACATACATTGAATACTCTGGCGAACCAACTTCAGCTTTCACCATAACAAGGAAACAAAGCCTTGATTGTTGAAAACAAGAGACATGCAGATATGTGTACTAGTGTAGCGTATTTGGACCAAATGAATCATTCATTTGAATTTTGGTAGCTATAATTTCATCTCCTTGGTCTTATTTAATCATTCATTCCAATTTTGTATTTTGAGTTGTTGACACCTTTATTTGTTAATTGAATTGTGAAAGTGAGAGTGTCCAGTAACAACTTTGTGATTGTAGAAAGAAGCAGGGAAAGAAGTAGTGTCCAGTAACAATTTTGGTATGTGAAAAGTGAGAGTGTCCAGTAACAACTTCTGTAACGTCACCTCTTGTTTCTCAACCATCCCTTAGGGACATTAAGATTCAACAGGGAAAGAAGCAGCTTGTGCCTAACAGCCCCAAAAGCCGAACATCGGGATTTGTTTTTGTTAGTGAAATTGACATTGTTTTACATACCATAAATTTTATGATAATTTATGGTATGATAATATTTCTGGTATGTATGAAACTTTTGGTATAAAAAATTATGGTATATAAAATTCTGGTATATGAAAAATTCTAGTATGTGAAAAATTATGGTATGTGAAAAAATCTGGTATGTGAAAATTTTGGTATGTGAAAAAATCTGGTATGTGAAAAATTATGGTATGAGAATTTCTGGTACGATAATTTCTGGTACCAGCAACAATACTAAAAAAATTCTGGTATGTAAAATTATGGTATGTGAAAAATTCTGGTATGTAAAAAAAATCTGGTATGTAAAATTCTGGTATGAAAAATTCTGGTATGAAAAATTTCTGGTATGAAAATAAAGGGGTTAATTATTTTTACCTACCATTAAATTCAAGTGGTAAAAATAATGGGGTACATTTACTAAATCATATTCTCTAAAAGGCCTAGTATGTCAAATTCTTTCAAGAAAATATACTCTATATTTTTTTACCGCTTTCATTTAATATAGTTAAAATTAATTAACCCTTCTATTTAAAAAAAATATTTATTATTTGTTATTAAAATGTAAGTTTTAATTTTTAAAAACTGAATTTGTTTTTTATTTTTTTATTAATTTTTTTCTTTATTTTTTTTATTTTCTGGAATGAAGAATTTTTCACATACCGGAATTTTCACATACCGGAATTTCACATACCGGAAGTTCTCATACCGGAATTTCACATACCGGAATTTCACATACCGGAGCTTCACATACCAAAAGTTCAGATACCGGAAGTTATCATATCATACCGGAAGTTATCATATCATACCGGACGTTATCATATCATACCGGAAGTTATCATACCAGAAGTTATCATATCATATCGGAAGTTATCATACCAAAATTTATTTTTTTATTTTCTTTTATTTTTTTTGTCTTTTTATTTTCTTTTTTTCTTTTTTTCTTTTTAATTTTTTTGGAATGCATACCGGAGTTTTACATACCGGAAGTTCACATACCGGAAGTTATCATATCGAAAGTTATCATACCGGATGTTATCATACCGGAAGTTATCTACCGGAAGTTATCATATCATACCGGAAGTTATCATATCTGAAGTTATCATACCGGAAGTTATCATACTGGAAGTTATGATATCATATCGGAAGTTATCATATCATACCGGAAGTTATACCAAACAAATGATTTTATGCCATAGTTTAGAATTAAGAATTACATACCAGAAGTTATAAAAATGGTATGAGAAAAAGCGCAACATTCACGCCGGTATCAACCTTGAAGCAACAAAAATGTCTCTAAAAATGGTATAACCTTCTTCTTTCCCCAGAGACGATCAAGACCACTGTCAGCATCACCCTGAGCGAGCAAAGATTGTAAATTCACCAGTGTAAACATCATTGGCATCCGGTATGAACTTCCGGTATAAAAAATTTTGGTATGAACTTCCGGCATGAAAATTTTCGTTATGAACATCCGGTATGAACTTTTGGTATGAACTTCCGGTATGAACTTTCGGTATGAACTTCCGGTATAAAAATTTCGGTATGAACTTCTAGTATGAAAAACTTTGTTATGAACTTCCGGTATGACCGGTATGAACTTTCGGTATGAACTTCCGGTATAAAAAAAATTTGGTATGAACTTCCGGTATGAAAAACTTCGTTATGAACTTCCGGTATGAACGGTATGAACTTCCAGTATGAACTTCCGGTTTGAATTTCCGGCATAAAAAATTTCGGTATGAACTTCCGGTATGAAAATTTCGTTATGAACTTCCGGTATGAACTTTCGGTATGAACTTATGGTATGAACTTTCGGTATGAAAAATTTCGGTATGAACTTTCGGTATGAACTTCCGGTATGAAAAATTTCGTTATGAACTTCCGGTATGAACTTCTAGTATAAAAATATCGGTATGAAATTCCGGTATAAAAAAAATTCGTTATGAACTTCCGGTATGAACTTTCGGTATGAACTCCCGGTATAAAAAATTTTGGTATGAACTTCCGGTATGAAAATTTTTGTTATGAACTTCCGGTATAAAAAATTTTGGTATGAACTTCCGGTATGAAAAACTTCGTTATGAACTTCCAGTATGAACTTCCGGTATGAACTTCCACTATAAAAATTTTCGGTATGAACTTCCGGTATGAAAAACTTCGTTATGAACTTCCGGCATGAACTTTCGGTATGAACTTCCGGTATAAAAAATTTCGGTATGAACTTCCGGTATAAAAAAATTTCGGTATGAACTTCCGGTATGAAAAATTTTGTTATGAACTTCCGGTATGTAAAATGTCTGGTATGTAAATGTCCGGTATATAAAATGTCTGGTATATAAATGTCCAGTATGTAAAATGTCAGGTATGTAAATGTTCGGTATGTAAATGTTAGGTATGAACTTTCGGTATGAACTTCTGGTATAAAAAATTTCGGTGTGAACTTCCAGTATGAAAAACTTCGTTATGAACTTCCGGTATGAACTTTCGGTATGAACTTCCGGTATGAACTTTCGGTATGAAAATTTTCGGTATAAACTTCCGGTATGAAAATTTTCTTTATGAACTTCCGGTATAAAAATATCGGTATGAACTTCCGGTATGAACTTCCGGTATGAAAAAAATTCGTTATGAACTTCCGGTATGAACTTTCTATATGAATTTCCGGTATGAACTTTCGGTATGAACTTCCGGTATGAACTTTCGGTATGAACTTCCGGTATGAACTTTTGGTATGAACTTCCGGTATGAACTTTCGGTATGAACTTCCGGTATAAAAATTTTGGTATGAACTTCCGGTATGAAAATTTTCGTTATGAACTTCCGGTATAAAAAAATTTGGTATGAACTTCTTGTATGAAAAACTTCGTTATGAACTTTCGGTATGAACTTCTAGTATAAAAATTTTCGGTATGAACTTTCGGTATGAAAAACTTCGTTATGAACTTCCGGTATGAACTTTCAGTATGAACTTCCGGTATAAAAAATTTCGCTATGAACTTCCGGTATAAAAAATTTCGGTATGAACTTCCGGTATAAAAAATTTTGTTATGAACTTCCGGTATGTAAATGTCCGGTATATAAAATGTCCGGTATATAAATGTCCAGTATGTAAAATGTACGGTATGTAAATGTTTGGTATGTACATTTTCGGTATGTAAATGTCCTGTATGTAAATGTCCGTTATGTAAATGTTTTGTATGTAAAATGTCCGGTATGTTAATGTCCGGTATGTAAATGTCTAGTATGAAAACAGAAAATAAAAAGGGAATTAAAATAAAATAAAAAACAAATTAAGTAATTAAAATCAAAATTTACATAACAAACATCAAATATTCTTTTTTTTTTTTAATAGAAGGGTTAATTAGTTTTACCTTACCATTAAATGAAAGTGGTAAGAAAATCATGGGGTATATTTACAAAATAAAAAATTAGAAAATGCCTAGTTAGTATACAATAAAATAAAAAAGCCTACTTACCTAATTAGCCCATTCCAAAAAATAGTTGAAAGTATTTTTTTTTGTTGTGTGGAATATGAATGATAAATTTTATTCAACACACAAAAAAAAATAATAATTAATGACATGTATGTGTATAGTGGTTTACTCGATATAAACTACGTGTATTTGGAGATTAAGAAGCTCATATTACATAGAGACCTTAAATAAACAAGAGTAAAAGGGGTAAGTAGGTAGATATTGTATCAATGTAGAATTATTAGGCATTTTTGTATCAATGAGTAGAAAATAGATCCCTCCCAATTTTCCAAAAAAGATAAATTACTCAATAATTGAATATCCTTCCAAAATTAATAAGATCCTCTCTCATAATTAGTTTGGTTGTGTTGTAATTAAATAAGAAAAAAGATATTTGTTTCCTATAATTAAGGAGACAGTAACTCCAGATCTCTATTTCTTTCGACGTGCGTCCCAAATCACGATCGTGAAAGATTTGAGGGGAATAACCACCATTTTTCACAAAGAAGCTTTCATCATTGTCAAACATTGTTGATTCTGTGCATTTGGTATGGAAGTTTATGAATTTATAGAAATCGGTTGTGTTTGTGTTTTGTAACACCCCGAATCTGCGGGACTCGGGATGTCACATTGGGCTAGGATCTCACAATGGATCCTGACCCTAGCCTGACAACAAGTTCACTGGACCTTACAACATGGCACTGACAGATATAAAACAAATACATAAAACAATATAAACTGTACGACCCAAAGTAAACAACAACATAGCCGAGTATATAAAACGACATCCTCACATAGGAGGTACAAAAGATCATCCTCACGCAGGAGGGGAAACACAACAACCCCAAACCAACCACCTAATGTACGAGAGTCCTCGGCCTGTCACCCTGCCAGATCACCCAGTAGCGCCTAACCTGTAAACATCTACAACACGGTATGAAATCGTTAGCTAACCATACATATATGAGGTAATGCATAAGCACAAGCACAATCATGAAAGATAAACACATCAGCATGCTATCACACATTTACCCATTTATTATCTTTATATAATAACCATTCACTCAAAAACCGTATATATATAGATAGATGAAAGTATGTGACACGAGGACCGATACATCCCCGCCTCTGAGTACAATGTCCAGCTGTACGAGTATCGATCACACAATCCGTGTACCCTATGGGAGTGGATTGAGCCCTTTCTGTAAACCAGTCTGGCCCGACATCAGAGAACCTCCCAGACTCCACGGCGGGATGAAAGGGAAAGGTTATCACAGCCACGCAGTGGGGCAGTCAATAGAACATATGTCGATAAAAACGACAACTCATGCTATCATAGCAAACATATAAAGCACACACCACTCATGCAAACACCCAATATAGGGATGGTAGCTAAGTAAGTCCTACGGACTTACCTCATCCTCGTACAAACTCAACCACGATCACCTCTACACTGGAGGGACAACACGGCCTATAAAAAGGCATAAAGAGATATATCAACCTCTATTCATCAAAGGGGTCACACCTAGGCCCAAAGGGATCCATAAGGATCATACTCAATCTACGAGCCTCACAACCAACTAAACCTCAATATCTCAGCATAACTCATAATTCCTCAAATCTCAAGGTAGTATCTAATCAACATTCCTCAATCTCAATTTTAATCCTAATTTAATTAATTAACCTTTAATTAATTAATTAGATTTCGCCAGAATAACGTTTTGCCCACAGGCAATTTCTAAACCCCCTGTCATCAGATTTCATCAAACAAGAACCCATAATCACCAGAATAATATAACGACCATAATGGAATTTCTAATTGTCCTATTTGACAAGCCTAAAGTCAATTTAGGCCAAATCGCAGTACGGAAAACGAATAAATTCATAACTTATTCGTTACTAACCCGATTGACGATCTGAAAGAAGATTCGGAATCACAACGACGCAGGCTACACATGGACAGCATCAAATTCATCGGAATCTGAGCGACGGAACCGTCCTGGTGACATATATGCTCGACCATCCCTCCATATACTCGGAAATGCAGAAACTCGGTACCGTTATGAAGAGAATGAAGAGAGGAGTCCAGAAACTCAAACGGAATTGAAATCGGATTAGAAACGGAGAGTAGATCTGAGTTTGAAGGTTGAGAGAAATAAGAGCTTTTACGAGAAAACGTGAAAGGAAATGAATTAATAAAGGATTTTCCGCTATTTATAGTGAAGACGATAATTATCCTTTAGTAAAGTCGATAATTATCCTTTAACCGATCCAAAGGCGGGTCGAACCTCTTTCTCCAAACTTCTCGAGATTGGAACATTAAATCTGGAATATTGTAGGGATAATTATTCCACAAGTGCCTCGGAAAATGTGTATTCCTAAGCCGTCTTTCTTAGCCGTTAAGAAACGAAATAGCGACTATTTTGACCGTTTTGCCTCTCCATGTTATTTCATATCTAGGACATATCCGATGTCCTGATCATTTCTCTCAACTGCATTTTTATTAATTGGAGCTCCCAAATGCTCCAAATAACACCGGAGGGTAAAAATAATTACCCGGGGGAAAAAGTAAAAATTTCCCCAAACGTCCAAAATTACGCCAGGAACATAACGGTGGGACTCTTACTCATCACTTGCGAAATCTTTGCAAGTTATATGTCAATTACTATCAACGATTAAGTTAATCAACATTAATTAAAATTCGGAAATCCTAGCTATTACATGTTTAACTGGCGGGATACGGTTACTGGGCATTTCGACGAAGAGTTCATTATAGTTGACGATCGGTTTCTACAATCTACTTCAATTTGGCGTCCCAAATCATTGATTGTTGTTTTTGCATCCAGATCTGTAAGGTGAGTTTTGTATTTCATATTATGTATCACGATACAGATTGTTGTTCAACCTTTTCGCCTTTTTTTCATGGGTGGAGTCGGAACTGTATTTGTGTGTCATCGTCTTTGTAATTAGATTTGTGCTGTATGTGAAGCTTATGTACAAATTTGTGTTGTCTGTGAAAATTATGTACAAAATTTGTGCTCTGATCTATGCTCATAAACCGTATCCCGAAAAATTTATGTACAGATTAATGTTGGAGTTGCGTCTGAAAAATCTCCACGAATCAATGGCGCTTTTTCTCCGGAAGGAGCTGAGAGTGGAAGTTGAAGAGACGAATCCATATATTCATTTATTATTCAATTGCCTTTTTAAATGCTTTATCTTTTTTATGTTTTGACAGTTATGTGAATGATTTACGTAAAAACCTTTAAATGGAATCCCTAATGTTAGCAATTTTCTATTTCATTTAATTTTATTTTGGTTAGAAAATAGAGGAGGCTATATTTTATCTATGATACAGTAAGAACTTCTCTATACCAATTTTCTCAACAAACAATCGCCGTTCAAGTACTAGATTATACCAAATCGTAAAAAAACTAAAGAATTGATAGGTAATCCAATAACTCGCCATAATTCTCATAATCCAAAAATCTATGTGGAAGAAGATGAAAGAAAAGTCCCAATTTCATCCCCATAATCTCATAATTTTTATTTTATTCCCGTAATCTTAACTCACTAAACAGACCCTGTGTGACTTTCAAGACGGACACATTTGAAAAGAATACAATTTATTTATTTAGTAACATTTTAATACAACTTGTTTTTTTTTAAAAAAAAAATTCAACTTTGTGTGGGGTTGTAGAAAGTGCCGAGTGCCGACTATTTGGATTTTAATTAATGATATGACATTGGTGGGTAAAATAGTGCTAAAAAGACATTGGTGTGGAATGACTAACTTTTTTCCACACACAGTTATATTATTATATGATATATCAATACGTGGTTGTGTAGAAATAAATAGTAAAAGATAATTATCTTGTGAACGAGGGCGAGTCACGTAAGGATGATAATGGATCGGGTGATGATGGTTGTATCACTTTCATCTCCCAATCTAAATTAAGAAACCTTTCACGTGAATCATCACCCACATGAGGATCACTTCACTCTAAATCATAACCGTGACGATCAGATAGACGGTTTTTTTCCGGGTTCACTGTAAAAATAAGTGACTTTCGAAACGAACAATCAAATATAAATTAATATGATAAATGATAATTTAATATTTCATTTACACAAGTAAAAAATTGGCAATTCAAAATTACACGTGTCCTTAAAAATCAAAACAACATTATCTTTAAAACTAAGTTTATTTAAAAAAAAATGCAGCTGCCCTTCAAAAATATCCCATTTTTTGTTTATAATTAGAAGAAAAAAAACCACCGCACTAAAATATTTTTTATTTTAAAAATCGTCTCTATATTTAATTCAGTTTTTATTTTTTAATAAAACCAAACCGCGTACGTGAATAGAATTGTTTTCTTGAATATTTAATTCAGTTTTTATTTTTTAATAAAACCAAACCGCGTACGTGAATAGAATTGTTTTCTTGACGGTTATTTCCGTCCATCAATTTATTTCGATCTCAACGAAAAACAGTCGAAACGTCTACGTGATGCCGTGAATAGAGGTGTGGTTGGTCCAAAATTGTAGCCCATATTTAGTCTAGGAGTTGATATATAAGGTAATAAAAACTACATTTCATTTGGTTGTATGTAATTTACGCGGAATTGTCACAGTTCATTTATCAACATCCATGGGCCATTTTATGTGCCTTCCAAAGTCTAAATAGGGACATACCTAACACAATTACTGTTTTATTTTTATCGATTAAAAAGTTGATGGGCTTGACTTATTAACAAATCTGTATACTAATAGTAAATAAGAAGTTTTCAATGTTACGTGTAGTTCGGTTTATATGTTTAGTTCAATTTGTTCAAAGATATATAATATCAGTTCTCATGTTTTCTACAGTTAGTTATGTATTATTTTGCTAAATTTATTGTTATCTTTTTGTATAATTTATCTGTGTATATTTGAACTAATAAAACACAATGTTCAAACTAATGATACCCAAAAATTTTGAACTAATATTATAAATTCAAATTTTTATAGTAATGGTTATTATAATATTTGTTAGTTTAAATCAAGTGGTTCTATCAGGGCAACTTTTTATATTATTAGTACATGTATTATTTTGAATTTATGAAAAAATTGTAAAAAAATATGAACTATTGGTACGGTATAATTTGAAATAACAGGACAAATAATTTGAACGAAAAAATATCCGTTAGAAAAAGAAGAACGGGAAAAAACCGGAAGAAATTTTATAATAATTTTGTATATTTATCAGTTCAAAAATGTATGAACCATTATAACAAAATACTTTCAAGTAACAGAACAAAAAAAAACTTGAACAAATTATACAACAAACTTTCTTTTTTTTAAAAAAAAATGACAAGTGTCACGCTAACAACGGTCCATAATGTCATACCTGAAAAAGTGCTTCGTAACTGATGTAATATCCAGAATTTTATTTCCGTTTATTCCCGAGATGAACCGAATTTCGACCCGTTAATCCTTTTACATGGTACCTAGTGTCTTGTATGAACTCAAAATTTATCATTTTATGTGTATCTATTTTTTTTTTGAAATGTTAATTGTATTAAGAATGAATATACAAGAGGGGATCAGAGATCCACTACAAAAAATAATTCAATTAGCCACGCTTGTTGACGACGGCAACGGTTTGCCGTCGCCGTTGGTCTTGATTTGGCGACGGCCAAGCAACGGCAGCATCAGTGTGGCAAAAAATACAAATTATTTGCGTCGGTGGTATAGGTCCGTCGCTAATAGTCGTGTAATTGGCGTCAGTTAGTCTTTACCGTGGCTAATAAAAGGGACCATTGGCGACGACTTTATGTCTCCAACGCGAACATCCAAGTTATTTGGCGCCATATGAAAATATTGGGGTAAATTTTTAAAAAAAGTAGTCTTGGAAAAAATTAAAATTCATTATAAATTCTATTCCCGCAAAAAACTAGGCTTCCCTCTTGCGCCCCTTCCGTTTGACATCTTCAACTCTAGGGTTGAGCAGACTTCGGTTCCGTCTTCCCGTGAGGCCCGCCTTCTGTAGAGTCACATTTTTTTTAATTTTATTTTGTTCTTAGTTGATATTTTTTATCGAAAAATCGAATCCACAAAACTTTGTTAAAATTTGAATTTTTATCTCTTCTGTCCTTTTATTTGATTTTCTTACCAACCTTTATTCTAAATTATATTCCCGCAAAAAATTAGACTTCCTCTTTTAATAGATTAATCACTAGTGTTTATAGTATCTTTGTGTAAAGGTGCGGCAACTAACATAGTTCATAGTTTATAAATAAGCAAATGCATCTAAGTGCGAGAACATAATAATATAATTTTGAACAATTATAAAATTATTTTACAATCATATTTTATACTTAAATTGAATTTTATGTTCTCGAACTTACGTGCATTGTCTTACTTTATCGACAATGCTAATTACTGTATTTTTGTATAAATATACTACTAACATTATTTTAAGTTAATTATATATATATATATATATATATATATATATATATATATATATATATATATAACAATCTTATTTTAAGTGTATTATACTTTTGTTTGTAAAACAACTTAAAATAATCATAATATTAATATGAAGGGGTCTCATGTCCTCACATATACTTTTACACTTAGGAAAATAATTTTAAAAATATATATATAAAAACTACAGTGGTGCGGTGTTAGATGTAGTCATGTAGTATGTCAAAAAAAATTTGTTAAGTTGGTATATTTCTTTTACTGATTGTTAATTGAGTAAATAATTTTCATATATTTTTGTTATTTAGGTAATAAAATCCCTCTTTTACCTTTTTTTTTTTTTGGACAAATCCCTCTTTTACCTTTCCCGACTGCATTGCTAAATCCTAATCCTAACCCTAGCCTTCTACCGCCTCTTTTTCTTCTTCTCTGATTTCTCCCCTATCCGGCGTCCTCCCTAACCATCTCCAATCCGGCGCTTCTTCCTATCCCTTCCCTGATCGAGTTCTTTATCAGTCGTCCGGGAAATCCAACACTCGGCCCTAACCTACCCTGGATCGAGTCGTCTTCTCCAGCCCCTGACTAGAGTCCGGTGACGACGCCCGAGGAGCAGCAGTTTGTCGCCATGGAATCTTCGGCCACCAGTTCCGACGCCAGGGACGCAGGTCGTGTTCGGGTCTTCGCCGCCAATCCGTCGCAGGATCCTCGTCCGCCGCCGCGGTTGCTGCTGTCGTCGACTTGCGCCTTCTCCACACCTGTCTAGAGTCCGGCGACGCCCTGTCTCCCTGAGACAACAACAAGTTTTATTCCCCTCCCTTATACAGATCCGAATTCGATTGTGCTATTGGGTGAGGTTTTCAAATTACAGTAACCCTAATTTTGTTATTTGGGGCTTTTGTTTTTTATTTGGTATTCTTGGAGTAATTTGTTTTTATTTGGTATCCTTGGAGTAATTTTGGTTATAGTTGTATGAGTTCTTGATTAAATATAAATAATTATTGATTTTGTGAATTTGGTGTTTTGGGTTGATTTAGGTAAATCTTGGATCTAGTTGTGTGTTTCCTTGTTGCTTGTATGTAATCGTCAATTATGTGCTTATATGAATAAGACTAATTGTGGAATTCGAAGCCTTGGATAAGAAAGAGACTAAGTGCGGGAATTTGGTGTATGTTGGAAACGTTGAGAGGTGTAGGTGTACAGTTTGTGTCGAAACCCACAACATTGAGTCTTCTATGCCTCTGTTCTTGCTATCCAGGAGTAAAAGTGAGTTCAGTTTCTTCTCCCATGTTCGAATATAAGAAATTGTAACCCTTTATGTTCGATCATTACGAGTTTGTAGCTAATTTGAGCATGTTTTTGTAATCCTAACTGAATGAATCAGAAATTGAAACCGGATTGAGTCTTCTTTGCCTTTGTTCTTGATTGAGTCTTCTTTGGTAGTTTGTGGTTTTTAGGGTCCTTGCTTGATATTCCTTTGTTCTTGAATGAATCTTTTTCTGATTTTTTCCTTAGCTTCTCCTGGTTTATTGTCAGTCTCCTATTGTTAAGAGTGCAGAACCAACTCATTAAGGCACATATAGTAAATGTTCTTGCAGGTTCTGGACCATAACAACATGCTCTTTGTCGCTTCATATCTACATATCCGTTTTGTCGATTAAATTGCTATTACTATACTCTTGTTAGTGATACTAATTGAAATATTTTATTTTCCTTTCCCTTATGTTCAGGTATTCATTGCATTTTCTATCACCGTTTCATTACGTTTGGAGATTGTGACAGTGTCTGTATGCAAAGGTATGTCATCTCATAAATTGGAATTTTAATTGTTTGGATAACTTGATGTATGTAGATGTCTCATCTCGCTTCTAGTAGGATAAAAAATTCCTTGAATTTGTTGGATGCAAATGAGTGCCTTTGTTTTCAAGATCAAACTTTTTTTACCATAATTGTATTGTCATAGGAGGTGATTTTAGACCATAATTATTTCATTTCGCTTGTGATCTATGTGTATATAAAGCATACTAACACTTTGAATTTTTGACCATAATTGTACTGTCATAGGAGGTGATTTGTAAGGATAAAAAAAGAAGAGATTTTAGACCATAGTTACAATGAAAGTCTCAACTTTTGGCTTCTAACCTTCATACTCAATAAGGTGAGTGTATTGATGTTTAGTGAAATGGAATATTTTGTTTCCGAATTGGCAAATGAAATGTTTTTTTTTCAAGTACTGAAATATTGAGGGCAACTCGGGATAGGAATGTTTTTAGCTAATTTATTATATTTGTAACTTAATCTTGTTTAAGCTGGCATGGGGACAAGACGTCATATCCCTAAATTAAAATAGCCTTACAATTAGAGTTACAAAGGTCAAACTTCTTATACCAACTGATATTTTGGCTCTTGGCCATGTTTACAGGCTCATCAGCAATCAAGGTAATGGGGGTTTCTTTAAAAATAAGCTCTTAGTTTTGTGTTTATGTGGGTTAAAATCCTGATTTTTGGATTTCTTTTGTTCAATATAGAGGTTATGAAGGGTTTGGTGGTAAAGAAACAAGCTAAGCTGAAGAAGAATGGAATTGAATTAGCAGATGAAGGGGATGCTTTGAAGGATATTAAGAAAACAGCCAGAAGATATCATCAGCTTGACAAGAATCAAGAGGTGATTAACTTGTAAATCTGTTGTTACAAAATAAGATGAAACTGATAAATAAAATCCTTAATTTGACTTGAATATTCAGGTTAATAAACAAGAAAGACAGATTAAGGACAGCTGGAGCTGCAAATGGTAGCACAACAAAATCAAAAGCATGGCAACCCTCCTTGAATAGCATATCTGAAGGTGGAAGTTGATAGTGGAATCAAATTAGCTTCCTATTTTATGTTAATGGGTTTTTGTTAGTCATGAGCACTTGTACTCTTTTTCCAGGCTCATGAAGAAAGTGAAAATTAGGTTTTGAGGAAACATGCAAAACTATAGCACTAGAAATCTGCTTGTAAGATCTAGTGTTTTGCACACAATGAGCTCAATTTTCAAAAAAGACAAATGAATAAGTCTTTCACGTTTTCTACTGATGTTGATTTTTTTTCCTATTGAGATCAAATGATAATCAATGTGTAACAATAAATTTGGGCAACTTGTGAATATCTTTCCTTTTCATATGCATTGAAGATTTAGGACCACCGAATTTCCCATTGAATTCACAATTTGTGACGGCTCTTTGCCGTCGCCAAAACTCAAAATATCGCACCAAATTTGCAGTTTGCGACACACTGGAGGGCGACGGCTCTTGGCAACGCAAATATTTGCGACGGTTACTATCCGTCGCATAACCGTCGCAAAATATTCTAGCGACGGCAAAAAGGCCGTGGCGAAAAAATTTGCGTCGCCTGTTCTGGCTTCGCCTCCCTCCGCCGTCGCCAAGCCGTCGCCGTTGATGGTTGGCGTCGGCAAATAGCTTTCCTGCCGTCGCCAATAAGCGTGGCTAATTGAATTATTTTTTGTAGTGATCAAGTTCAGGTTACAGCAGAGAGAGACATAAGCAATGAACTTGAAGCTTGCAATTAAAACTAGATGAAGAACCGACCAACTCAAGCGAGGTGGAGGTTCAACATCCCAACAGTTTGAGGGTATGGGGGGATCTATCCTTCCAATTAGCTTCAAAGTGAAGTTTGATGGATTTGATGATGGCACCGGCACAATCGACAACTCTTGTGAAGATTTTGTTATAGAGCAGATTGTTTCTGGCACTCCAGACCTGGTAAGTGAAGGAAATGATGGAAGCAATCCGAATGCAGTCAATCATCTTTGCCTTATGAGTGGAGTAGGAGCTCAGCCAGGACCAAATGTTACCAAGATAGGGGGCTGGGAATGGAGTTCTGGTCCATCGAGATACAATATCCAGGACAAGGAACCGTAACTGCAATGCGACCAAAGGTGATCATCGTTCTCAGTAGCGCTCTTGCAAAGCATACATGTGTCATTGTCAATCATGTTCCAAGCTTTGATCCTTGCCAGTGTGGGTAGTCTTTTGAGTGCGGCTAGCCAGGTTATATAGCAGCACTTAGGGAAGTTGGAGCTAAGCCATATAGCTTTGAAAGGGTTAGGGAGACTAGTGGGAGGGTTGGGATTGAATAAGTCTTGGACCCGTTTATGGGAGAAGGAACCATTCGAACTAGTTAACAAATTCCCACGACCACCCATTGGAGAGACCGGGATTTCATCACGGATTTTAAGCAGGTTCTTCCAGAAGACACTTTGGTGAGGCTTAGGTGTACAGGTCCAGATGCAGCTATTCCCCTTTAGAATGTGCTTGGCAAGCCATTGAGCCCAGATGCTATTGTCTCCTTTGTCAATGTCAAAGATGAGCCGTGTGAGAGCTACTTTGTTCCGAACATGCAGATCAGGGAAGCCAAGACCACCATTAGGTTTAGGGGAGCAAATGACATGCCAAGCAACCAAAGCCCTCTTACTATTCTCAATACCCGACCAAAAATAAGAGCGAATGAGCCCATTAATAATGCTAATGACCTTGGTGGGCAGCATAAACATGGAACACCAGTAATAATTGATGGAGAAGAGTACAGATTTCACCAGCTGGGCTCTACCAACATAAAAAAGGGCCTTAGCACTCCAAGATTGGATTCGCTTGGTGGTCTTATTAATTAAGGGAAGATAGTCATGGATTAAGAGCCTACTACTCCCAATCGGAACACCCAAGTAGAGGAAGGGGAGGGTTCCAATAGCCATACCTGTGATGTTGGCAGCACGGTTAGTCTCATCTTCCTTCATCCCTCCAGTGAAGAGAAGAGATTTAGCAGGGTTGATATTAAGGCCGGAGGCTGCACCAAACTCATCAAGCGTATCTTTCAGGATTTTAATGGAGCTCAAGTCACCTCTACATAACATCAAGAGATCATCAGCAAAGGTGAGGTGGGTGATTGTTGGGGAGGTGCACTTTGGATGATGATTGAACTCAGGGTTTGTTGTTTTCAACTGGATCAAGTTGGTAAGAAATTCCATTGCAATTACAAAGAGTGGAGGAGAGAGGGGACAACCCTGCCTTAAGCCACGACTTCCAGCGAAGTGTCCGCATAGAGAGCCGTTGATGTTAACCGAATACGTGGCAGTTGTGATACACTCTTTGATCAGCCCAATAAAGTGATCCGGGAAGCCCATTTTGTGGAGACAGTGTATGATGAAAGCATGGCTTACGGAGTCAAAAGCTTTGGATATATCCACCTTCATAGCAGCCCTAGGTGAGATATGCTTCCTCCCGTATTTGTTGAGCAGCTCTTGGCATACAAGAACGTTGTGTTTGATTGATCTCTTGGAAACAAACGCACTTTGGTTGAAGATCATGATCCTAGGGAGGATAGCATTGATCCTAGCCGATAGTATCTTGGATATCGTCTTATAGATAGTATTGCAGCATGATATTAGCCTGTAATCAGATGGGACAAGAGGGCAATCATGTTTGGCAATCAGGGAGATGGTGGCATGGTTCACATGCTTCAGTAGTCTTCCATGAATAAAGAAGTCCTGGACAACGTTTATGACGTCTGAGTTGACAATGTCCCATGCTGATTTGAAGAATTTTGAGCTGTAACCATCCGGCCCCGGCGCCTTATTATCTCCAATACTAAAGAGAGCTTTCTTGATCTCGTCAGGACATACCATCACATTCAGAGAGTCAACCTCCACAAGGGTGAGTGAGGGTAGGTGAATATCAGGTATGGAAGCTTGATCAACTTGACTTGGTCTGTTGAGTTGTTGACTGAAGTGGTTTTCAAAGGCAGCATTAATGGAGCCCTGATTGTGAGTAATTGTCCCATCAGTGGTTTGCACTGATTTAATGCTATTGGAGCTTCTGCGTGTTTTGATACTCCTGAAGAAGAACGAGGAGCATTGATCTCCATGGGCAATCCAATTTGCCTTCGAAAGCTGGGCCATAGTTGTGTGCAAATTATTGTAGCTTTCCTTTAAGGCATCCGAATGGTACCTTTCGTCTTCCTGGAACATAACATTATGTGGATTAGTTTGAAGTTTCATCTGCGCGTCAATAAGTTTCCTTTGGTGGTCATGTATTCTGGATTAGAGATCTTCAAACTTGGCGCTTGGATATCTTTTGAGGATAGGCTTGAGAAGTTCTAGCTTCCTTGTGAGTTTGAACATGGGATTCCCATCAATCTCGATTTCCCATACGCTCTTCACAGAGTCCAGGAAGGACTCATGGTGGATCCAGGCATTATTAAATCTGAACGGTATATTCCTTTTAGCTTCTGTCTCCTCAGAAAAGAGGAAAGCCGGTGAGTGATCTGAGGCGAGCGCGTGATCAAAGTGAGCCTTGGATTGTGGGAAGGAGGAGTGCCAGGCACAATTGATGATTATACGATCCAGTTTACACCAGATCCTAGAGCCAATCTGTTTGTTATTCCATGTGAACTTGCATCCAGAATAGTGGTGATCTGAGAGATGGTTTAGCTCAAAGCATTTAGCAAGTTCCTCCGAAGCTTGGGAGATTGATGGGATGCAGTTTGTAGTCTTCTCATCCGGAGATAGGGTGACATTAAAGTCACCCATCACCGCCCAAGGGGTAGAATGGTTGAGCCTCCTTATAGTTGAGATAGTGGGCCAAAGGTCGGCTCTATCATCAGGTGAGTTGTGCGCGTAAACAAAGGAGAGCTCAGCCAGAATGGTTTGATTAGGGTTCGATAAGGGATTGGATATCTATCAGTGGATGAGTTGGTCGGTTTTGATGAGTAGAGAGAGATGAAGCTTAGCCGGGTTCCACCAGACCCAAATCCTACAATTATGTGAGATAGAATCATTAGAGAATTGGTTCCATGAGGGAAAGAGTGACTTTGAGATTCGTTGCTCATTGCTAGAACAAAGCCTGGTCTCGAGGATGGCCAAGATGTCAAGTTTATGCAACTTTGCAAGATATTGGATTGCTCTTTGTTTTGCAAGGTCATTCAACCCCCTGATGTTCCACGAACATGATCTAATTAACATGGATAGATTCGGAGAAGCCCTTGGAGGCACTTGCTTCCAAGGACAGATCAGAGTGGGAAGATTTGTAGCTTGGAGGTTGGGAGGGAGGGGTGAGGGAAGAGGTGGCTTCAGTGTTTGATGTCTTCTCAGTGGTAGGATGTGATATGGTTTGGCAAGGCAGCAATGAAGATGGGCTAACCACACCAGCAGGGATAGGCGTAACATCATGGGTCTCTTGGTTAGAGTCCATTGTACTAGGTTGACTTAGCAAAGTTCGATAAGTTGGCAAGTCAGGGTTGACATGCCCCACACTCATAGAAACTTTCGTAGGGGGGAGACTGTTATGCTGAGAAGCCATCGGCTTCTGATGAATTTTGAGGGATATATGTGGGGTTGGCAGAATGGGGATGGGGTTAGGGCTAGGGTTTGGGATTTTCCTTGTAGAGGGGTTGTTGTTTAAGGGTTCCGAAGTTGGGTGGCTTCTCGTTTGCAAACTGGGTCCCTTACAGCTATGCCCAAACGTCAAGCATGTTGAGCAGCGAGGAGGCAGCCAATCGTAGGAGATTTTCTGGGTGTATGAGGCACCATTCGAGCCAGTTAGAGTAACCTCCCTAAGCAGTGGACGTGCAGCCTGAATCTCCACCAGTATGCGTGCATATCCCAATCTATCTTGGTTCGCTGAGCAGGTGTCCGTTAGTATTGGGAAGCCAAGGGTTGAACCGATCTTAGCCAGCATATGCTGGGACCAAAATCTATAGTCCAAATTATGGAGAGTAATCCAGATAGGTAGGGAATTGAGGCTTGAGTAGTAGAGTGGAAGATCAGAAGTCCATCTCTTAAGTAGCATGGTTGTAGATCCGTTCGTGACCCAAGGACTTCCCGCCAGGATGGTGTTAAGATCATCTTCATTGGCAAAGTGAAACACAAAAATCCCTTTCTTATTGCGTAGGATTTTAGGCTTCCGGATAGAGATCCAATTATCCATGATGAACTTGCTCATACGTTGGTAGGATATAGGACTGCCCAGTGGAAACCCTACGAGAGATAGCTGCCATTTTTTTATATTTTCATCAACTTCTTCATCTGTGATGGAGATCAGACCACTTTCAAGCCCTGGGGTGTATGAAAGCGGGATGTGGTTCCATCCGACACTCCTCATCATTATGTCTTTGTAGTTGAAACACGTGTTATCCTCAGTGTCTTTTGGTTCAGCATGCTCGTGAAAAGAAGGGGTAGACTTTATGGCAGCTTGGGGATCCGAAGAGTCGGATGGCATGGACTCGGGAGGTGGAGGGGTAAGCGTGCAATCAACCTCGGGGGTAGGAGAGGGTGACGTAATGGCAGCAGGGGGACCAAAGGGACGGGGGCCTCCTCCATAGGAGCACTGACCCTTGGGATGGTCAGCCCACTACACTTGAGGACCGGCGGAGCAACCACGCCAGGCGCAGGAAGAGAAGAAGGAAGCTTGGGGTGTGATAGCATGAATTATAGTCTATATTTCAGGGTTTGTTTGGACGTTTTATCCTTCATAATCTGCATGTTTGTATGTGTATTATGTGAGTTTACTACCATTTCATCTACCTTTGCGAGAATCGAGGTCTACACCTAGTTTTACTGTAATTGTAGGTAAAATGGCGCGTTTTGCATCGAAAAGGAGCAAAAGGAGTCATGAGTCATTTGCCGCTACATCCAGGGAGCATAGCCATGGATTAAAGATTCACTTTGGACCAGTTTTGAGAGATTTCACATTCAGTTGTGACTCACCTCGGTTGACTAGAGATTCATCTCGACCGAGGTGATCCAGAGACGTCGACTCGACCGAGGCGAACACCTAGGACGCGGCGAGAATATTTTATTCTTGGCTGAGATCTTTTATCTTTGAAAGGTGATCTTATATTTTTGGGCTTGGCTCCTGGAAGGAAGAAGATCTTATATTTTACCTATTTTTATGGGAAAAGATCTTTCTAAGATATCTTATCTTTGGAGGGTTATTTTCCTATAAAAAGGGTTGAATTTCCACAAATCCAACATCACGCTATACCGTCGATCAGGGTTTATAGCACGCAGCAGCAGCATACTCCAATTGGGGGAGATTCGAAGAACCTTTTTGAAGGTTGAAGGAAGATTAAAGTCTATAGCTTTTATAGCTTTTTGGAGGGTTTTGTAAGATTGTCTTTAATTCCCTCACTTGTTGTCTTGTCTTGTTGGATTGCCATCCAAGGAACGCTTTTGTTGTGAAATTTGATTCAGTTATCGAAGTCTTTTTCATTAAATTCTTCTTGTTCAAATATTCACCTTCTTCCCATATATTTAATACTTTCATAATGATGATGAGTGGCTAATTTCCTTGTGTGATTCTAGGGTGATTGGCTGAAGGTTGTGGGAAAAACAATGATAGAATAATCTTAGATTCCAGTAGGATCCTGAAAGTTCGAGTCTTTAACCTTAACCCTAAGCATCTCGTTCGGTCGATGAACATCTCGGCCGGGGTGAAATTCGTCTGACCGAGGTGACTTATCCGATCCTAAACTGAGAGTTAAGTGTTAGAGTTTGCCAAATCCTATTCTTATTACACCTTTCCTGGTTCAAAGCAAGCTTAGGATGAGACTTACCCGGTAATTCCTTAGTTTGTGTACCAACGATCATAAGTGTAGGTAATAAAGGTTTATCCTTTATTGGAGTTTGAGTGTGCTTCCATCCCATCTTTGTGAGTTAGCCCGAGACTTACCCGGTAAAGGTTGATTCTATTCCCTTAGATGGTGTGTTAGTTTAAGTTATAGTTCTTTATCTTGATTCCTTGAGACTTACCCGGTAATAGGAGTTACGGTTTAGGATTAGTGAGTAGTGAGACTTACCCGGTGATCTACTCCACTTTAGTAACACCTTCCCCACGCAAAATCTCAGCTTTGTCCGCTTATCTTTAGATCTTGAGTTGGAACCACAACTAGAAGCTTTAATCCCTAGAATTGCATGTTTGCTTTATTGACTTCTTATTCATCTTTGATTGTGTTAATTGCTCTTGTGGTTAGTATTTACGAAGCTTACCGTTATTGACTTTGTTTCACCGAGTCCCTGTGATCGACCCTTGGAATTCCTTGCTTTTACTACGATTGACCCGTACACTGCGGGTTCGCATCCTTGTTTTAAGCTTAAGTCTAGGGTTATAAACTTAAAGCTTACACACACCGTTTGGAGCGAACAAGTTTTTGGCGCCGTTGCCGGGGACTTGGTCTAGACCGAGCCGGTTGCGGTTTGCTTTCGGGGCACTTGCCCCTGTTGCTACTAACTACTCTTTCTATGAGTTTTGTAGTTTTCAGGATTTCCGATGACTACATTTGATCCAGCCTGGATAACAAGACAAAGTGCTAGGGCGGACCATTATGAATACTTGGAGGAGAAGTACTCCCTCTATTGGTTCAACAATGAATGGAAAGAGAAGAGGCCATTGATGAGGAGCTTGCGATATGGGATAAGCTGAATACCCCTAGAAACACTTATGAGCAACCTCTTGAAGATTCTCTTGAATCAAGATTAGAGAAGTTGATGAAGAAGGTGGAGGAGCTCAAGGAAAGCACCCTGTCCTATGCTAAGCCGGAAGAGGAGCATAAGGAAGTGCTGCAAGTTTCAAGCATTCCTCTAACCAAACCAGAAGTTTCTCCTGAAGCTTTTGAGGGAGAAGAAGATGTGGAAGATTTCGATCTAACTGTTGAGACCTCGGCCGAGGTGAAAGAGAGATCGGCCGAGGTGGAGGAAAAATCTGTTGAACTGGAAGATGCAGAGAACTTTGGCCAAACTACTGAGACTGTGGTCAAGGTGGAAGAAAGACCAGCTGAGTTGGGAGGGATTTCGTGTGTGGATTATCAACCAAACATGAAACTTGTCTCCAGCTTTGGAGAACTTTACAAGGTACATTCTCCTACTTCATTTGAAATCCCCATTAAAATTTCTAAATTTTTCAGGAATGCACCGGAGAGTTGGAGGTCTCTTCCGAAAGAACCTCCTAAGATCAAGATGAAACCTCCCTTGAAATTGTTAGAAGAAGATGCTCCTTGGATTATAAGGAGTGCAGTTTGCACGCACTACAACGTTAAGGCGATGAAGTGTCTCTTGTTCAAGTATGGGGTCCCTCGCATGCTAAGGACCCTGTACCATCCCCGAGCTAGAGATGGGGAAACTACTAGGATTCTCGAGAAGCTATTTTCTCGATCAAGGAAAGGATGGGACGAAAGACTAAGTTATGTCCCACGGAAAAAGAGGAAGACCGGTAGGATTCCGGTGAGAACCAAACCGTACAAGCTTGTACGTGGGAGATCCTACCATTTGCCGGTGACGTTAGGAACCGGAACCTTTTTGGGAGAGTTTCATTATGGATCCAATGAGCACTTGCACTTGTTGGAGCGTTTGATAGACTTACTTATCTCACCCCATGTGGAAGGTGAAGCCTGGGGTGAGGATACCTCCCACCTTTATAAGAGATGTCGTATGCTCCAGCTAGCGACCTTAAACCAAGCGCTTCTTGGGAGGCAACCCAAGGTATTGCTTTCTTCTCCCCTTTCTAGTTTAGTTTAGATAGTTGCTTTGTTTTTGTTTTCCTCTAGACAACAACCAGGTATTCCAAAAGGAAGGATCACAGTTCAGGAGCTACACTGGAAGAACAAAATTTCGAGAAGTTGAGGAAACGAGCTTTATTGAGATACATCTCGGGTATTGTCAGAACACCTCGACCGAGATGTGCTTCGCCAACCGAGATGGTCTTATCTGGGAGCTGTTTCTTACTTCTTCATGCAGTTTAGCTATGTTCGGTGAGTATCCTGTCCTTAGACTTATTTTGACCCACTGGGACAGTGTGTCCCAAGTATGGGGTGTTTGTATTTATGTGATGACTTTGATGTACTTATTTGATGACTTCGATGTACGACTTATTTGATCGGATATTTCATATTTATGCTTCAGTTGCCTTTATATGTTTATCTGATATTACATGCATACCTACAGGTTATTTGATTGAAAAAAACGTCGAAACTGAAAAAAAAATAGTTTAAAAAAAAAAAAAATTGACCTCGACCGAGTCAGTCTTGGCCAAACGAGGCGTTTCACCTCGGTTGAACCAAGAACACCTCGACCGAGGTGGGTTAACTGAGAGTTTTCGAAAACGATTTCTGTGCTTCTTATCTGGATATGACCTCAGTGAAGATCTTGCTTACTGACTGGTTTTAAATTCTTTATGTGTTTGAAAGGTTTTATAATATGTTTAAGTTGCTAAATGCTTTGTTTGAAATTATTGGCATGTTTAATACTTTGTTTTTATCCAAATTATGTTGAATTTGAAGGTTGACACCACAAGATAAGTTCTCTCACTTTCTTCTTGGAAAGACCAAGGCAATTCATTCTCTTCTTCTTCTTCTTGATCATGCTTAGCCCCTCATATACATTTTGCCTCCCTTTACCTATCCGGGAATTTGGAAGCAAGCGAAGTGGTGAAAGTGAAAGTGAAGTTAAAGTTGAGAAGTGGCTGGAAGTGAAAGTGTTAGAAAGAAAGAAATAGGTTTGGGGAAGTCAATCATGAAGATGAGTAACTCGGCACCATTCACATAGCTGGGTGTTTGTGTCTTGCCAAAGTCGGATTGAGCGATATTCCTAACGGGTCATGGTATGTGCATCAAGGGTTTGATGTATCTCAAGAAATTGTTGATTGCTGATTTCCTAGGCTTCGGTTATTGTGCACCTCTGTCCATGCATCCCAAAAAGTAAAGTAAAAAGTGTGAAATAAGCAAAGCTTATTGGTGGAAGATGTTGCAAGTCAAAGTGAAAGTGAAGTTCATCCTTTTCCCGGATTCTAGCACCACATTACCTTACATACATCCCTACCCTACACGTTTCTTGACCTTTTCTTTTGGGAAGCCCTTGAGACCTTGAGCTTGTTGATTGACTTAGTGGTTTAAACTGGATTATACATAAGTAATTTTGATAATTATGACTTATTATGCATTCTATGGTTTTATGCAAAGATGAACAACTTTCCTATATTTATAAAATGTTTTAATCATGTTTGGATTTTAAATTCCATGAAGTACTCTCTTAGAGTGATCTACGATTGTAACACACCATAAAAATGTTTTTGAAAGACTTTTATATTGATTTTTATGACTTATAATCCATTCTATCTTGTCTTTTATATGAGGAACTTGCTTGGGGACAAGCAAGGGCTAAGTATGGGGTATTTTGATAGCATGAATTATAGTCTATATTTCAGGGTTTGTTTGGACGTTTTATCCTTCATAATCCGCATGTTTGTATGTGTATTATGTGAGTTTACTACCATTTCATCTACCTTTGCGAGAATCGAGGTCTACACCTAGTTTTACTGTAATTGTAGGTAAAATGGCGCGTTTTGCATCGAAAAGGAGCAAAAGGAGTCATGAGTCATTTGCCGCTACATCCAAGGAGCATAGCCATGGATTAAAGATTCACTTTGGACCAGTTTTGAGAGATTTCACATTCAGTTGTGACTTACCTCGGTTGACTAGAGATTCATCTCGACCGAGGTGATCCAGAGACGTCGACTCGACCGAGGCGAACACCTAGGACGCGGCGAGAATATTTTATTCTTGGCTGAGATCTTTTATCTTTGGAAGGTGATCTTATATTTTTGGGCTTGGCTCCTGGAAGGAAGAATATCTTATATTTTACCTATTTTTATGGGAAAAGATCTTTCTAAGATATCTTATCTTTGGAGGGTTATTTTCCTATAAAAAGGGTTGGATTTCCACAAATCCAACATCACGCTATACCGTCGATCAGGGTTTATAGCACGCAGCAGCAGCAGCATACTCCAATTGGGGGAGATTCGAAGAACCTTTTTGAAGGTTGAAGGAAGATTGAAGTCTATAGCTTTTATAGCTTTTTGGAGGGTTTTGTAAGATTGTCTTTAATTCCCTCACTTGTTGTCTTGTCTTGTTGGATTGCTATCCAAGGAACGCTTTTGTTGTGATATTTGATTCAGTTATCGAAGTCTTTTTCATTAAATTCTTCTTGTTCAAATATTCACCTTCTTCCCATATATTTAATAATTTCATAATGATGATGAGTGGCTAATTTCCTTGTGTGATTCTAGGGTGAGTGGCTGAAGGTTGTGGGAAAAACAATGATAGAATAATCTTAGATTCCAGTAGGATCCTGAAAGTTCGAGTCTTTAACCTTAACCCTAAGCATCTCGTTCGGTCGATGAACATCTCGGCCGGGGTGGAATTCGTCTGAACGAGGTGACTTATCCGATCCTAAACTGAGAGTTAAGTGTTAGAGTTTGCCAAATCCTATTCTTATTACATCTTTCCTGGTTCAAAGCAAGCTTAGGATGAGACTTACCCGGTAATTCCTTAGTTTGTGTACCAACGATCATAAGTGTAGGTAATAAAGGTTTATCCTTTATTGGAGTTTGAGTGTGCTTCCATCCCATCTTTGTGAGTTAGTCCGAGACTTACCCGGTAAAGGTTGATTCTATTCCCTTAGATGGTGTGTTAGTTTGAGGTTATAGTTCTTTATCTTGATTCCTTGAGACTTACCCGGTAATAGGAGTTACGGTTTAGGATTAGTGAGTAGTGAGACTTACCCAGTGATCTACTCCACTTTAGTAACACCTTCCCCACGCAAAAATCTTAGCTTTGTCCGCTTATCTTTAGATCTTGAGTTGGAACCACAACTAGTAGCTTTAATCCCTAGAATTGCATGTTTGCTTTATTGACTTCTTATTCATCTTTGATTGTGTTAATTGCTCTTGTGGTTAGTATTTACGAAGCTTACCGTTATTGACTTTATTTCACCGAGTCCCTGTGATCGACCCTTGGAATTCCTTGCTTTTACTTCGATTGACCCGTACACTGCGGGTTCGCATCCTTGTTTTAAGCTTAAGTCTAGGGTTATAAATTTAAAGCTTGCACACACCGTTTGGAGCGAACAAGTTTTTGGAGTAAAAAGGTCTTAGCTTGTAATTGTTATTTTCAATTCTGGAAGGTCGCAAGGTTTCCATCAAGATCTCGTAGTTTTGAAGATGTTGATGTGGCGACTCCTTCTCTAGCCCTCCGAATTGGCATTGACGAATCATGGATAGAACTTGCGGTCGAAGTTCGTAGTCATGATCCGCTGGATCTCCTAGGTTCACCCCTGGACGCCTCAGTTGTTGATTAGGGTCCATCCAGGGAGCTTGGGGTGCAAAGGATCAGCACCAGACTGAGTGCATGCCGGGGAGCTGGGGGTCAGTTTTTGTGTTTTTTGGTTTAGTGGTGGGAAGAGAATGTCAGAAGAGAGGGCGATCGGGTCACATGGTTTTGGGTTAAGCCTCTAGTTATTGGAACGTATCAAGTCATCAGGGATTGGTTCAACCGGGCTTTCCGGCAAGCAGGGTGCAGGTGAGTTTGGTGTTTTGTTTGGTGGGTGGTTTTGGTGGGAGTTGGAGCGTTGCATCTCTGATAACTTGATGGTGAGCCGACGGGACCTTCTTGAACCGGCCATGGGTCAGTGCAAGAGAGGGGCAGTAGGCGAGAGGTGGGGGGGGGGGGGGGG
>BSUD01000001.1:157479776-157498018 GCA_033239045.1 Fagopyrum esculentum
GCGGCCGGGCAGCCACTCGGGGTGGTACAAGCGTCACTTGCACCGGATGGGATGTGAGAGAAGAGAGCTTTTTGCTTGTGTTTTCGATTTGATTGAAGTGAAGAAATTATTTATGTGTATCTATTACTCACATAAAATGATAAAAATCACCAAAACCCTACTCTTGCAAAACTTGTATTAGATGACCCATTTGACAAGTCATGACAAAGCCAAAGACAAGCCTTAACCCATCATGATAAGGTCATGACAAGACCAAGACAAGCCTGAGCCTTGTTGCCAAGCCCACTAGCCCTTCTTGACCTTGTTGTTGGATTGAACAACTTCCTCTTCACGCATCTATACCTGCATGCCCAGTCCAACAGTGAAGCACGCCAGCCAAGCCCTACATGGAATCGTCCCCTTTCACGCTAGGGAGTCAACATGGAATTCATTCCTACCTCTCCTGTGAACACGCCGAAAGCGAGAGACTCATTCTACCCTACACAACAGACCTTCAATTCCTCGCCTCCTTGTTGCCTTAGAGAAGGAGCAACAATTGACAATCCCATCCTTCTCGTCATGCAAGCAACTACGTGGACGTCTCGTGGTCTCCAAGTTCCCACCACCCTTCTCCAGCATTGACGACAATAACTAGGGAGCTTTATCGACCGGGTGAGGCTCGAACCCTCGACCTCTTGTAGTTTCACAATTGTTGTTTTTGAAAGTTGTGAAACAGTATACTTTGAGTCTGCTTTTTGGTATCTTAAAATAATTATCCGCCGGTCAGTTATTAATATTTTGTAGATGGATATGTATAGATTGTTATAGCAAAAGTTGTGGTCGATCCAACGGTTGGATCTAGGGTTGTAATGTCTCAAAGTAGACTAGTGATGAAGTTGGTGAAAATGCAGATTTTTTGGCTAAGTGCGAAAATTTGTGTTGAGCTGTCAACTTAGGAATTTTGTGTAAGAGTGGTAGTTGATTGTTTTTGAGATTTCTTTGCTCTTATGAATAGAGTGCATAACATAGAAGGTTTACATATTTTCTTTAGAATTTTTAGATTTTGTTTGAGAATTTTGAGTTAGGTCAAAGTGGGACCTTATTGGCTTTTCATAAATGCTAAGAAGTTGGAAAAATCTTCCAACTTGGTAAAACTTTCTTTTGTTGGTTTATGATTTTGGGTTCCAAAGGATAGTTTAGAAGTATTGTAGGAATATTTCTAGGGTTTTGAGACCCAGGGGTAAAATCATCTTTTTACTCTTATAAGGGTAAAATGGTAATTTCTTTTTACATAACCTTTAGTATCTTAGAAGTTGAAAACTTATAAGAGGCTAGGACATAGTATTCACCCACTTTTCTTTCATATTAGGCAATTGAGTTCCTATGTTATGAATCGAGTTTTTGAGTTATCATGAGTTGTGACTTGATTCAGGTAAGTCATTTGGACTTACTTAGCTAGCTTCTAGATGTTGGTGTGAATGATGATAGTGGTGCTTGACTTATATGTTTATAAGTATTTTAATGTTTTAAGTACAACCGACCTATATTTGGCCCAAGAGTAAAGGGCGGTGGCATCAGCTGCTCAGTAGCCCGAGGGAGACTAAGAGGATCTCCAAGAGTCCAAGACTAGGCCAGACATGGTATACGGGGAGGGTACCGAACCAATCCACATGGTATACGGGGAGGTACGCCGAACCACTCCTACTGGATAAAGAAATGGAGGCAAGAGTCTTAGACCTCGTGCCATAACCTTAAAGCGGATTTGATTCTTATTCTATGTGTATTTGTGCTATTAATATTCTCCTAATATTTGGATAGTTAGCTTATTGTTGTTCATATTGTTGTTTAGATTTGTTACAAGTTAGAGCTGATGACGAGTGATCCGGAAGGTAGTGGTCAGCCGGGTTTCCGTAGTAAATAGGACGGGGTTGAGTCTTTATTTTTTTTTAGTGCATAACTATCAAGGGCATTTTTTTAATGCAATATGCACTATTGTTACTGTATGGTGAGGGATAAAATGTGTGCCTCGAATCTACAAATAAAATACAAGACATACATGTAGTATGAAGTCAAAGTTGAACCTGAAGAGAATGAAGTAATGATTTTTATATTAATTATAAAGCCATAAGGGGAAAGTAGACACAAATATTGTAACACCCCATAATATTTGTAATTCTCGGGTTTCAGAATTTTTATAGTCGATTTATTTGGATTAAATAGAGTGAGTTAAAGAAAGATTTAATTGGAAATTTTGAGCTGTAATGATATGTAGTTAATTTGACGTTGGTTGCGGAATTGGAAAATCTGGTTAAGAATACCTTACAACAACGTGATACGTTTTCATATGCTACTATTCATCATCTCTCCCATCAAACCCTAGGTCCACTCATATGACTTTTCCTTCACGTCTTTACTGTTCACGGCCTCCAACGAGCCTTCTCTCCTTGTCCTGATTCGAAGTCGAAAACGAGTAGCCGCCGGATTCTCCACCAAACTTGAACGGATCTAGAAAACAGAAGCCACCATTGCCTTCTCACTTGTCTCATCCACGATCAGATCCGCCTCCCGCATGAGAGCCATACCTGTCATCGAAAACCCTATCCACCATCTTTGTTCGAGTACAAACCGCAACATCCCAATCTCTCTCACTATTGGAGCCAGAGATCACAACCAACCTCGAGCCTCGCCGGGGTCTGTTTGTCTCGAATCTCCATAGCCCAGATCCGTTTCCAGATCCGCCACCAAGTTTGTGCGTGTTGCCACCCTTCATCGCGCTAACCAAATTCAAGAATAGGGCCGCCGCAGCCGCCTTCGCCGGACAGCGCTTGGTGAGGGACCATCACCCATAACCCCTACTACACAAGGGAAATCACTAGTTCAATGGGAAAGAAAAATAGAGGAGAAGGAGTCCAAGCCATCACCAGCAGCCCCTACAAGTCCTACCATTGAAGGATAAATCACTATATCAAAGGCAAGGGCCATCCAAGAAGAGGTTGCTAGCTAACTTGTTGGTGTCTTTAGCTTCTAAGGAGACCATTGGTGATCTTTTTGTGTCTAATTCTTCCTTAGTCACGTTGATGAAAATTCCAACCATGGAGAACATAGAGGAGACACCATGCATGCCATGCACACGTGAGGATGGAAAGGAAATCAAGGGTTGAAGCTTTTTGAGCCTCTAAGATATTTTATGAGACATTTTATTACCTTTACGTTGTAGACTTTCT
This sequence comes from Fagopyrum esculentum, assembly GCA_033239045.1. NCBI lineage: Eukaryota > Viridiplantae > Streptophyta > Magnoliopsida > Caryophyllales > Polygonaceae > Fagopyrum > Fagopyrum esculentum. The sequence goes on from BSUD01000001.1 coordinate 157,482,980, forward strand.
AAGGGTTGTTTTATCTTATAGTTTTTAGGATTATTTTTTATTCTTTTAGTTGGAGGCTTTTATGGATACAAAAGACCTCCTATACACGTTTTTAGGGTAGATTATTTTAGCAAAAAACTTTGAGACTCGATCCTTTGCTTATAAATTTTTTGTTTTATTAATTCCTATTCAATCAAAAAGAGAGCCTTTGATTGAATAATAGTGGGTCCTTTCTAGGTTGTTCTTGTGTGTTAATATCTTTAGAGATTGGTGCTCCTAGTTAATTCTAGTCTCTCCTTGTGCTTGTCTGGATTCGAAGACTTGTGTAAGGTTGAAGAAGGAAGGGTTAAGGTAATTCGTTTCTTGGATTTTGATCCAATCGATCAAGGTTATAGTAAGTATATCTTTGTTCTTTGTGATCTATATTATCATAAATTCATCCATCCTATCTTCTAATCTATCTCGTCATCCATCACATCATTCTCGCCCTTCTTCCTTTTGTTTTTTTTCGTAAATCTCGTTGGTTGCTAACTCTCGCCCGCCGAGAATATTTTTGCCGAGATTTCCAATTTTTAAGGGTATTCAAACGACTTCAATTTAGATCTGGTCATTACGGCCTCAACCCCACATTAAAGTGGTATCAGAGCTTTCTGATTCAAAGTCCAACTCAACCAACACCATCAACAAATTGAGTACTTTATTTTGAGTCACCTTTGAGTCTTGTCAAAATTGAGGCTTTTTTATTTCAATTTTTCTTTTAAGAGTCTATTTGAGTTAATTTGTTTTGTTCTTGTGTCTATTAGAGAAAAGAGAAGGCCACCAACCCTAAACACAAGCCATCCATAACACTAGTGCCGAGATCTTGCCGAAACCCTAACCAACGTCGAAATCTTGCGGCGGGATTCATTGCGCCACTGCCGAGATCAAGACTTGTCCACCAAGTCTTCTCCAAAAATGCAAGGATGTCTTGAGGAACCCTAGTAGTCGAATCTAACATAAAATTTGGATCAAATCTTCCCTTATCCATCCGCCACATCAAGAAGGAAAAAGATCCTCAAATTTTCCTTAATTTTAGAAACAAACGAAGATCCTATGTTGTTAGTTATATCTTACAATATCCTACCAACTCTCGGCTATATCTTATCTCCTATAGCCTATACTACTTTAAACTCATGCCATAAAGAAAATAAAAGATCTCTTCTTTTATTTATCCTACATTCCATATCACATTTTATACTATTCCAAAGTTTTGGTGAAGCTAGTAAAACAAGAATTTTTACGATCCAATTGTGAAGGGATCAAGAAGGCAACAACTAAGGAAGGTTTACCCCTCCCTCGATCTAGTTCATCGTCTAGACACTTATCTTTCATCAATCTCGCCCTTGTCGAGATCTAGTGCCGAGATTGCCACCACAATTTTCCCTTGTCGAGATCATTACCCAACCGGATATCTCTCTCTAATTGCACAAGTGCAAGGTAAGTGAAGCTCTCTTCTTAGTCTCTTGTGTTCCTATTTCTTGCATCTTTTCTACTCCAAGTCTATTCTTTGTTTGAGTCTTTTCTTTGGGTTTGTTAGCTAGTTATCTTTGCTTGCAGTCACACTAGTTGACTCTTGAGTCTAGTTGCTATTTTTCTTTTTACCTTGTTTCGATTTGTGTGAAGAAAATCAAACAGCGGTGCTTTAACTATCTTTCAACACAAAAACCTTCATCCAAGCCAAGTTTCATCTCGATTCCAGCCAAGAAGTGTTCTAGTTGAGCTAGATCATCGAATTTAAAGGAGTTTTAATCCATCCAAGACAATTGCATCAAATAGCTTGTGATCGTCACAACTTGAGTGTGAGCGTGAGAGAAATACAAGTGAGGAATTTTCTAATTTTACTAACTTCACAAGTTTGTTGTTATTTGCATGTTTGTGAACATGTCTAGGTCCAACAATCCCAAAAGGTCACAAGGGAATGATCCAGTGAATCCCGAGATGTTTTCCTTGTTGAAGCAGCTTATGCACTCGGTAACAACTCTAACCAAAGGATAAGAACGTTGGAATCTCGACCACAACCTCCAGCTACGTTTCAACAGAGATCCACGTTTGAGGAAGTTTTTTGAATCCACCTAGAGCAACAACCCTTGAGTCGCCTTAAGGATCCCTTTAAGAACAAGGTATGAGACACTAAAATTATCTTTCTAGAATGCCTAATATATATTCCGGGTTTTGTTGATGATTTTAAGGAATATGAGGATGATGAGGAAGTAAACATGTGAATAGATTTTCCTAGACGTCACCACCAACCACGAAGACATCAATATTTGGAGCAATATTGGTCTTACCAAGAGCAGGATAGACTATGGAAAGTGAGGGTTAAGATTCCTAGTTTTGAAGGCAAGTTGACCCGGATGCTTTCATGAATGGGACACCAAAATGGAGCAAATTTGGTCTTGCCATAACTTTAGTGAACAAAGAAAGGTCCAGCTAGCTTCAAAGGAGTTCCAAGGCTATGCATTAGTGTGGTGGGATCACCTTGTAAAGGAAAGGAGAAGAACCTTGTAAGGGAAATGAGAACTTTGGAATCAACCATCACCACATCTATGCATATGGAAAAAGTAAAAGTCAAGGCTATAGAGGATGAGGAGTCCACTATGCCTCGTTACTTACATAGTTTCACTACTACAAAATTGGGTTTATATTCCATAACATATAATCCGGACGTGTAATATATGGATTATAAAATAAGAAATAGGATGAATAAATAGTTATAATCCGGATTTAATTACGATTCGGAATATAAACTTCGCTAAATTATGTGATAAGCGGTACAAATACACCATAATATGAACGCCCGGATTATTTTATAACCCAAATAATCCGGTTTTATGGAAACCGGATTATAAAGATATATATATAAAATTTAACCCAACCGGCTTATATCTCTAGTGAGAAAAGAGGTTAAATTGTACAAGACACGCCCGGATTATTAAGCTATGTGGATCTCAAAAATAAATAAAAATCTCCCGCTTTGCTACCTTTTCCCCTGCGCGCCCTAGCCCTTTTTATCTATCTCTGTCGAAGTTTAGGGTTCTTTCGCAGAAAAACTTCTACCAATTGCTGCTTCAAGAATCTTAATCTAAGGTATGCTTATCTCCATCTTTGCCCTTCCAGTGCTAATGCATCCTTTCGAGTCCAAGCACATCTTTTTTTGAGGTTTAGGTTTCAATTGCTTGATTGAAACTGATTATGGACACTGAAGAGGGTGGTAGATTCGTGCTTGAATTGGTCATTGAAGAATCATTCTCAAATCAAAGGTAAAGTCTTCATATGCTATGAATTAAACTGCTTCTTGAATTGGTCTTTGAAGAATCATCCTTTTTTATTTATCGTTTTCTATGTACGCTGGTTTATTGTATGATGAACATAACAACTCTCTTCACCCGTTTGAGTGAAAAAATCCCTCACTCTTGCAATTTTAACTGTGTTTTTGTTTGGAACAAGTGAATGCATAGTAGTTGCTGCTGGTTATTAACTATGTTTTGTTAACTGTATTTTTTCTATGTTTTAACTGGTTTTTCTTTCTATCTACGCTGGTTATTAAAGGAAGTGAGCTGAATAGTTGCTGTTGAAAAACTTACATTAGCATAGTTGCACTGTTAGAGGCCCAGTAGGTGAAAGCCTTTGCATACACACACAATTTTAACTGTACTGAGATCTTACATTAGGATAGTTGTACAGCTTTAACTCTTGCAATTATATTGGGCTCCTCTTGCATTTTGACAGAGACGTGAAAGCCTTTGCATTTACTCACACTGCCACACTGTAATTTCTCTTCTCACACAATTTACTTACATTAGGATAGTTGTACTGGTTATTAGTTGTGTTTTGTTTATGCCTTTGCATTTAATAACATGAAAGCCTTTGCATTTACTTACATTAGGATAGTTGTACTGGTTATTAACTGTATTTTGTTGTAATGTTTTAATCTCTAGTGAGAATAGACGTGAAAGCCTTTGCATTTAATAACCAATTCTTCTTAGGATAGTTGTACTGGTTATTAACTATTAAAACATAGAAAAAAACACAGTTAATAATCAGAAGAGTAGTTGCTGCTGGTGCCATCCAACAACACCCGGATTTTACTTACATTAGGATAGTTGAACTGGCTATTAACTGTGTTTTGTTCAAGTGAATGCAGAGTAGTTGCTGCTGGTTTATTGTATGACGTGAAAGCCTTTGCATTTACTTACATTAGGATAGTTGTACTGGTTATTAACTGTGTTTGGTTTGGAACAACTTGTCACTTTGACATATTAATTTTTTTTTATTATCATCTCTTTAAATACACCTTAAATTGATATTTTATAGTGCAAAGTTGGAAATTTTTCATTTGAATTATCTTAACATTGAAAATACTTGGCTAATTACTTTGACATATTTAAATTCACTTTGTCCAGTACTGTGGTAATTGAAAGAAAATGAAAGTTGTAGTACTACTGCACAAATATAAACCACAGCTAATCTTTATCAAAACAGTGAAGGAAGAGTAGGGAAGGAGATGAATTTTTAGAATCTGGCTCCAGTGAAGTTTAAAACACTGTGTAGTTATGTGAATCTAAACCCTTGATTTTAATCTAGGGTCAAGATTAATGCTAACAATTAAAGGTAAAAGAGGCAAGATCTTTTCAAATAAAAATCATATTTTTTTTAATTAATGGAGTTTTAAAATTTTTCAAAATAAAACCTACCTCTTGCTATTTTTCTCTTTCCACAAGGATCATTATCTTCTTTTTTTCATCAGAAGTTTGCCAATACAGTTCCAAATTACATTAAAAGGGAACATTTATTCATTAGTATTTTAACCAATTGCAAACTACATTCAGAAAAGGGACAAGCAACCTTGATTAAACATGAACAAATGAAAGAAAATTACTTTTCATAATTTGAACATACTAGTTTCAAGCAACCTTGAGACAAATAACAACCATTTTCAATAGCAAATTGCCCTTAATCGGAAATGAGAAATGGTCCGGACAAGACAACAAATCTACTTAACACCAACAACTGAAGTGATAAGAGCAAACAACCATAAAACAAACAACAACCAGTTTCAATAGCACCAAACAACACCAACAAATCCAAATAATATCAAATAATTTTAAATATACTTCCTTTGTTTCTTATGTTACAACCTCATTCTATACATAACAACTCTCTTGAAGGGAAAAAAATAGCCTATATGGGACTCGAACCCATATTTTTATGCGTAAGCACATTGCTCTTCCATTTGAGCTAATAGGCTAAACAAAGAGTTCAGAAAGGTCATTGTGATTTTTTTAATATTGTCAGCCTTGTAACCAATTTTGGTGAATTTGTGACTGAAGATTATATTCACACCCTTGATTAAAAAACTGCAAGCTTTCGTCATTTGAATCACTAAGAACTTGGATTAGTATTATGTATTTTGGCTATCTACTTTGCAAGCTACTACAATTGATTGTTCTTATACATTCACAATTAATAACAGAAAGTTTCACAAAGAGAAATTATAGGTATAATAAAATAAAACATCAGTAATTCAAACCCCTTGTCCAAAACTATCCTATTTGTTAATGTTTTTCCATGAGAACACTTGCAAATTCTAAGAGTTCACAAGTTGCATACCCAATGTTGCTTCAATTACTGATAAGGAAAATCCAAAATGGACAACTGAATGCTTACTGCTTACCAAGCAGGAAGGCATCCAAAGATTCAAATTTCCAAAAATTCTCTTTGTTTTCAAGTAAGATGATGATTTCAGTCACCAACTTAATAAAACCATTAACACAAAACGAATTGGAGAGACTAAGCAAATGCTAATCACTTGAAAAAATTACAACAAAACTGACCGAATCGACAAGAAAAAATTACAACAAACTTGGCCACGCAAGAAGACCTCCATGCCCAAATCACTATAATTGAGACCAAATTCAATCATACTAGTGATGTGTTTGTCGAACGAATAACCAAACTAGCATCGTCCATAAACTCACCTCACATTGTCAAATAAGAAGCATAGAAAAGCGATTGAGAGAAGAAGAGAATAGAACCTAAATTAGCCTTCAATGTCTTTCAAAGGTTTTGAAGGAAAAAATTCACGGCTGGGAGAAATAAAAAACTCCATGTTCACCGTCGGTAGGTTTGCTTCTTTTTTTTTCCCCTTTGTGTGAGGCGTCGAAAAGGGTTTCCTAACTAGAGGGGATAGTCTAGATTTGAGAATATATCAAATAAATTATCCTTTTTTTTCCTTTGTTTCTAATAAGTGAATCCTAACCCTTGATTTTAGATTTACAGAATTTCACAGTGAAGTTTAAAAAGAACTTTACTGGAGCCGGATCCGAATTTTTATCAATCCTTGTATTATTTTTAAATTGAAAATAAAATCAAGCGAAATCTGAGACTTTTTAGAATATGGTAAATTTTTGAATTTTTACCAATTCTTTTTTTTCATAATTTGGTTCTTTTCTTTTCCATAATTTGGAGTGAAGTTGCTTGTGTTGTTCTTCCAAAATTACTGCAACAAAATATTAATTTGGAGTGAAGTTGCTTGTGTTGTTCTACTTTAATCAAAATAGTCAACTAAATATGGGGCTATATGATTTTGAAAATAAATTTTATGTTCTCCTTTTTTATCTAGCTAATTATTTAGATTTTCTGATTTTGGAAACAAATTTCAAAACTACTGATTTTTAAATCTGTTTTTAAAACTACTGATATTCATAAATATAGGGATATTTGATTTTGAAAACATATTTTCTGTTGTCCTTTTTTATCTAGCTCGTTATTTAAAATTTCTGATTTTGAAAACATATTTCAAAACTCTTGATTTTTAAATCTGTTTTCAAAACTACTTATTTTTAAATTTGTTTTTATATTCTGTAGTGTTAGCTTATGGGCTGAAGGGTGATTTTCTTCAACCATGGAGATAGTTTATGTGTATAAAGTAGTTTATAGTGATTATATTTCAAGGTAACATCAATGTCCAAAGGCCCTTAATCTTGTCAGAGACAAGATAATAATAATCTTGGAAGTGTTTATAATTTGGTTATCTAGAATTAGCTTCGATGGACTTGAAGAGAGTGTTTGAGGTTTGAGGGCAAGTAAAAGAGTGTAGAATTAATGCTATTTTATGACTGAACACTAGAAGGTACCTGTTCATGTGGTTTGTATTGGATGGAGTTGAGATGAACTCTAGGGGTTGGAGTTCACACTCTCCACTAATCACCCACAAATAAAGAAAATAAATATAAAATGTATATTAGCTACCTACAACAAAGTCAAGCCATTAAAAGTTTTTGGGTAGTTAGGATCCATACAAATTCACGCATAGAGGTTAATATAAATTCCACCTTAGCCCAACTCAAGCCATTAAAAGTTTTTGGGTAGTTAGGATCCATACAAATTCACGCATAGAGGTTAATATAAATTCCACCTTAGCCCATCTGTTTAATTGTCATTCCACTATCGCCTATTCTGTTGGAACTCTTTAATTACATTGGAATTCAATTCACTAGGATGATAGGCTATGATTTTAAATTTAGCTAATTTGCATCCATCGATCATTAGCTAATGAAATAGACTTGTATCCTTACAATATTATGGTGGATTTGCTGTATTTGGCCATCAAAGTAGAAAAGAAGACCATGGAACAAAACCAAACAACCAAGACGAGTTTCGGAGGTGCAGGTTTGTGGAAGCCACAAACCAGCCGCTTCCAAGGCTCTCAAGGTCGTGAGCCTTCGTCCACCAAGCTAAGGAGGAAAGAAAAGGTCCAACCGTGAATCAAGGAGTAGCAAATTGGTCTTGAAATTGGTCTTGCAATTGGCCATCAAACCTTGGTTACATCCAGTGCAGATTGAATCACATAGTTTGCATATTGGTCTTGCAAGACTTGTTTAAAGACACAAAAAGCAATCCATGAACAAAAGAGGGCAAAATTAGGCTTAAGCAAGCAAGTCGGCGGTTCTGGGGTGGGGATTGGACTCGTGACAACACCCTAGACGCGATTTGCAGTTGCTCGCCAAGGCTCGCAAGAACTCGCCAAGGCTTGCAAACGGTCGTTCGCCAAAGTACCTAGTGCGGCGTATCCCTGGTGGCTTGTCTTCACCGTCGGCGGCAACCCAACACCAGCACACTGGCGCCTCTTCTTGTTTCAGGCGGGGCTGCACAAAAGAAAGTCAGGGGAGATTGAGAAAGGTACAAAGCAAAAGAAAGTCAGCGGAGAAAGGTACGAAGTGATTTGCTGAATAAGGGTAACGATCGAGAAAGACACGAAGCAAAAGAAAGTTAGGGAAAAATTTGGGTTACGGGTTTATTCAGTTTCGTAATCTAAACTTCCGATCCGTTCAAATTCGAATTTTTACGGATAAATAGAATAAAGATTAAATATACAAATAAAAAAATCCATCTCTCAACAAAACAAAATAAAAGCAAACCAGATAAACAAAAAAAAAAGAAGAGAGAATCATACAAGTCAATAAGCACAAGAGGCATCGATGTTCGAAGGAATTAGGGTCTGAAAGAGGCATCAATACTCGAAGGAATCAGACGGCTTAAATAGGCATCGATGCTCGATGGTAGGTCGATGTTGTTGTTTGAAGGAATTCAGGGATGCCGGATGGGAGATTCGGGTTGAAGGAAACTCGCACTAGGTTAGTCGATAGACAAAGATGAACCAAGCTTCCCGCGCCTCTCTACTGTTTGCAGGGTCAATATATCAGTAGTCGATTTGAGGAGACTATAGATAGAATATAGAGGAGGATGAAGAATAATATAGGTTTTAAGTGCGGTTTTGAGAATAACAACTTACGATATTCGATTTAAGTTTTAACGAGATTTTTTTCTAGGTGTCAAATAAAACCCCTGAGAGTATACTTAAAAATTAAAAAAAATAAAAATAATATGTTCTTAATTTTTTATAATAAAAACACCCAAAACAGTTTGCAAGGGTTTTTATTAACCCTTGAAAAAATATATATGAGAGAGTACAAGTGAACCATGCAAGACACGAAGTCCAAAGTTCCAACTCGGAAGAAGAAAAATAGAAATAATATGTTTTAGAATTTAACCCTAAACTCTAAAACATTACTCTTTCAACCTCTCTTACTTTATTTTTACTTTTTTTTTATTTTAAAATTGTTCTAAACAATTTAATAGGGTGTGAATCGCACCGGACCAAATTATATTTAAACGGTTATAACGATTTTATCATATTTTACCTAGTGGGAACTTTGAATTTTAAATATTTTTACGAAAATTTATCTATTTATATTATTTTTTTAAAATTTTTTTACCATAATATTTTCATATGGCGCAAAATAATTTGGTTGTTGGCGTCGGTGACATAAGCCGTCGCTAATAGTCCCTTCAATTAGGCATGGTAAAGATTAGCCGACGTCAACTACACGACTATTGGCGACGGTTCTATACCACCGACGCCAATAATTAGCATTTTTGTCACGTTGATGTTGCAGTCACTTTGCCGTCGCCAAATAAAGACCAATGGCGATGGCAAAGCCTTGCCGTCGGCAACATGCGTGACTAATTGAATTATTTTTTTAGTGCAACCTAAACACAAGTCATCCCTTACCTTGGTGTCGGAACCAAAACGTTAAGCCCATTACCGCCGGAAAATCTCGCGGCGAGATTTGTTGTGTCAACGCCGAGATTATTGCTTGCCTGCCAAGTCTTCTCCAAAACGACAAGGTTGATTGGGAAAACCCTAGTAGTCGAATCTATCACAAGATTTGGATCAAATCTATCGGTATCCAACTACTACATAAAAAAGGTAAGAGATCCACAAAGTTTCCTTAATTATAGAGGATGAGATCTTGTCATATCCTATCCAATCTCTTTTTATCTCTCTCCTACAACCATATACCTCACCACCTTTGGATCCTACACCATCAAAAGAAAACCAAATAAAAGATCCTTTCTTTCATTTTATCCACATCCCATACCACAATTTATACTATCCAATGTTTTGGTGAAGCTAGTATAGTAAGAGTTGTTGCAATCCAAGTGTGAAAATATCAAGAAGGCAATAAGAAAGTAGTTTACCACCCCCCCCAAACCAAATTTATAACAAAAACACTTATCTTTCACCAATCTCGGCCCCTTGTCGAGATCTCGAGACGAGATTACCACCTAGATTTCCACTATCGAGATCAATACCCAATCGGCCATCTCTCTCTCTCTTTTTTACTCCAAGTCTGTCTTTTCTTTGGGTGTGTTAGTTAATTATATTTGCTTGCTATCACACTAGTTGAGTTTTGAGTCTACTTGCTATTCTCTTTTCACTTTGTGTCAATTTATGTGAATAAAATCCAACAACGGTTCCTTAACTATCTTTCAACACAAGAACCTTCATCCAAGCCAAGTTTCATCTTGATTCAGCCAAGAAGTGTTCTAGTTGAAGTTAGGTCATCGAACTTAAAGGAGTATTAATCCATCCAAGGCAGTTGCATCAAAAAGCTTGTGATCATTACAACTGAGTGTGAGTATGAGAGAAACATAATGGAGGAGTTTCTGGTTTCACTAACTTCACAAGTTTGTTGTTACTTTGCGTGTTTGTGTAGATTTCTAGGTCTAATAGTCCCAAAAGATCACAAGGGAGTGATCCAATGAGTCCCGAGACCATTGAAATGATGAAGCAACTGATGTCTTCGGTTGTAACACTAATCAAAAGGATTATAACGTTGGAATCTCGCCCTCAACCCCACACCACATCTCAGTCGAGTTCAATGTTTGAGGTTGGAGGGAGCTCTCAAAACTCACCAATAACTACAACCCCGGAATAACCTGAAAGAGCCCCCCGGAGTAACCTCAACCCCACACCATTCTCAGTTGAGTTCGTGTAAATGTGTGCAAATGGATTTGAATACTTAACACACAACCTCAAAAAGGAATTTCTTGTGGAAAACTAAAAAAACAAATTACCATCTAAAGCTAAACTCGAGGAAAGAAAAATTACATTTACTAGAATTTGTGAATTGCCTAACCGTCAAATTGAGGACATATGTCATTTACTTATAGATTGAAACAATCTCCTGCAAAAGTAATTGTCAAACATGAAAATAAAAAATATAAATGACATTCTTCATGAAATTAAAGATAATATTGGACAAAAAGAAGTTCACATGTCTTGCTATTATTTGGGTATATATTTGGTTCTCTAGAAACAAAACTATTTTAATTGATGAGCCCTTTGACTCATTTAATAACACAATTGCTTTCATTAAAAACCAAATTCACAAATGAAAAATAAATGTCAAAGATGAGAAAGAATATGACATTAGACCCCAACCAAAAACAACGCTACCAAGAGGACAAAAATAATACAAAATGGGAAAAACCAAAGCTTGGATTCTACAAACTTAATTTCGATGGCTTGAAACTAGATTCTAGAGCTACCTCCATCGGTTTTGTTATCCGGAACCACAATGGAGAAATTATTAATCTAGATGCAAAAAATCATTTTATTTCGGTGAAAAAGCGGAAGCCTTTGCTCTTAAAATTGGCTTACAAGAAGCTATCAGATTGCAAATCAAAAAGATCAAAATTAAGAGTGACAATTTGTTTGTCATCAAGGCACTCCAAAGTCTTTGGAGTTGCCCTTGGGATGTCGAGATATTATCCGACTCCAAACTAGATTTTTGCTTCTTTGACGAAGTCCATATTAGATTTGTTTTCAAATAAATCAATTGTGTTGCTGAACGGTTGACCCATTTAGAAGTCTCGACACCCAACACTAGTATTTTTGACGATCTCAAACTTTTTGATCTTATCCGTAAGGATATTTTTGAATGGACTACCTTAAAGTAAGTCATTCTAACCGCTTTCTATTACTAAAAAAAAATCCTAAATCAGCAATTTTGTTTTTGGATCTATTTTAACCTCATATTGTAGATGAGTTATCAATTCATTCTAATTCTACATTTCTGTTTCTGCACTCGTAGATGAAGATAGGTTCATCATCGTAGTTGGTTTGACATGTAGGTAAGTGTCATATTCTTATTTTCTCCCCTCTAATTATGTGTAACAGTAAGAAGGCTTGGCTTTCTCAATCACGCATCTATGATTAGGGTTCAACTTTTTCATGATTCCCTTTAATTTTGTTACCAAGCACATGTGTTTTTTTTTGCTTTTATTTGATTTGTAAGATAATTTTGAGAAAAGCAAATATCATGAACAAAAAAAAGCTAAGACAGGAGACCTTTACATCCTTATCTTTTTATACTAGGGGTTGAAATTCTTCCACAAATGTTACAATCTGATTATGAAAACTATGATAATTATATTGGGTTCTCGTTGTGCAAACAAGGAACTCCAATGTTATTCTTGTCCTTTGCAGACGACGTGATTTTTTACTGAAGTAAATGTGGCTTCTTATCAAAGGACCAAGCAACTCTTAGAAGTTTATCTATCTTGGGACAAATAATGAACTTTCAAAAATCGTCTTTTCAAACAACAAGGAATACAAGTGACATCTGCATTGAGCAATTAAAAATGTATTTGCTATGAACCACACCACCGCCCTTGACAAATAATTTGGATTCTCATTTATTAATGAAAGAGTTACAAAAAAAAATACATTTGTAGATATTAGTACAAAAACAAAGCAACAACTTACAAAATTGAAAACTAACTCGTTCTCGCAAGAAGGTAGACATACCTTATGCAACATAATTTGGCTGCCAGACCAATTTTGACAATGCAAAGTTCTATACTTCCAAACCACAATCTTGAGGAGTCAGACAATATCTATAAAAAAAAATTATTTTTAAATAAAGGAGACCAACATATACCTATCATTAGTCAGGACAAAATTTATAAACAAAAAAAAATGGTTGTCATGTTTTGAGAAAAACGAATATCATGAACAAAGTCTTACAAATGAATCTTTTGTGAAAAATTTTGGTAGAATCTCACAACGTATGGGTTAAAGTCTTACAAGAAAAATATTGACATTCTTCGTTACCAAAAGAAAGGACCAACATCTTGACAATGGAATAACCTAATGAAATTTTAAGCAGACTTCCAAAAAGGACATATATGGCATGTCGGTAATGACAAAACAATCAATTTTGGCATGGTAATTGAGTTACCACATCGCCGCTTATAAAACTAGTTTAAATTGTAAATCAAATTAATACAATCACCACATTTAATCATTTTAAAACAATTCTTTGGAATGAGATATTAACAAAATTAACAACGACCCCCCAACATTATATTAGCCGGATATATTGGAGAAAATTATGTAAAAAATTATCCCAAAAAAAAGAAATACAAGATAGATTACATTTGCGATGTAGCCAAAATGAGTGGTTTTCAACAAAGTCTGCTTATGAGCTGCTAATGGGGGATAAATGTTCGAAAAAATCTAAAGACACGCGGTTGATTTTACTAACGTAAAATACAAACGCATTCCGATGGCGTTCAACAAAAAAAAAGATTTGAGCGCCAACGCTTAACGACGGCGCTCAAATCTTTTAAAAAAAAGGGGCAAAATTAAGAAAAAGTAGGGTTTTGGGCGCTAGCGCCATGTGCCGGCGCCCAAAAACCTATTTTTTTTTATTTTTGCCTAATATTTTTTTTTGATTTTAAGATTTGAGCGCCGTCGGAAAGCGTTGGCGCTCAAATCAATTTGAGCGCCGTCGGAAAGCGTTCATATTCGGTACTAAGTAAATTCAAAATTGTGTATATAACACGCCCCTAAATGTTTCACTCTTGTAAATGTGTGCACTGGATTGGGAAACTTAACACAACCTCAAAAAAGGAATTTCTTGTGGAAAAAATTATAAAACAGATTACCATCTAAAGCTAAACTCGAGGAAAGAAAAATTACAGTTACTAGAATTCGTGAATTGTCTAACCGTCAAATTGAGGACATATGTCATTTACTTATAGATTGAAACAATCTCATACAAAATTAATAATCAAACATGAAAATAAAAAATATAAATGACATTCTTCGAGAAATTAAAGATAATATTGGACAAAAAGAAGTTCACATGTCTTGCTACTATTTGGGTAGATATTTGGTTCTCTAGAAACAAAACTATTTTCAATAATGAGCTCATTGACTCATTTAATAACACGATTGCTTTCATTAAGAACCAAATTCAAAAGTGACAAATAACTGTCAAAGATGAGAATGACTATGACATTGGACCCCAACCAAAAACAACGCTACCAAGAGAGAAAAAAATAATATAAATTCGGAAAAATCAAAGTTTGGATTCTACAAACTTAATTTTGATGGATTGAAACCTAGATTCCTGAGCTACCTCCATCGGTTTTGTTATTCAGAACCACAATAGAGAGGTTATTAATCTAGTTGCATAAAAATTATTTTATTTCGGTAAAAAAAGCGGAAGCCTTTACTCTTAAAATTTGCTTACAAGGAGCTATCAGACTGCAAATCAAAAAGATCGAAATCAAGAGTGACAATTTCTCTGTCCATCAAGACACTCCAAAATCTTTGGAGTTGTCTTTGGGATGTCGAGATAATTTTATCCGACTCCAAACTGAATTTTTGCTTATTTGACGAAGTCCATATTAGATTTGTTTTCAAATAAATCAATTGTGTGGTTGACCGTTTGACTCATTTGAAAATCTCGACACCCAACGCCGATTTTTTTGACGATCTCAAACTTCTCGTTCTCATCCGTAAGGATATTTTTGAATGGACTCATTCTAACCGTTTTCCATTACTATAAAAATCCTAAATCTGTAATTTTGTTTTTTGATCTATTTTATCCTCATATTGTAGTATGCGTTATCAATTCATTCTAATTCTACATTTCTATTTTTTCACCCGGAGATGAAGATAAGTTCATTATCATGGTTGGTTTGACATGTAGGTAGGTGTCATATTCTTCTTTGCACCCCTCTATTTATGTGTATCAGTAAGAAGGTTTAACTTTCTCAATCACACATTTATGATTAGGGTTCAACTTTTTCATAATTTCCTTTTATTTTGTTACCAAGCACATGTTGTTGTTTTTTTCGGTTTTTTTTTTTTTTTTTTGT
>BSUD01000001.1:157498307-157602403 GCA_033239045.1 Fagopyrum esculentum
TTTGCTAACTAGGCTTTTTTATATATATTTTAATCTAGTAACTAAACTTATGACATTAACTTTTTAGTAAGCATACCCGTCTTGCTTCTCTATGACGTTACGCTCCGGATTCTCATGGATCTTCCTTCGGATCTGCTCGATCCAACCTACAGTCTTTGGTTGGTTTGCTAGGGGCAATATCTCGCCGGAACAACCACCTCCCTTTGGTATACTGTGTGACGGGAATGGGTTACGCATTTTCCATCTTCTTTAACCTTTGTATTTGTTAACTGTTCTGTAATTCGCTCTGCAGTGGGCGTGATTGATTTGAAGCCAGAAGTATTTTCGAACCCTAAGAAAGGGAAAAGGCTTTCGATGCTCTTGTGGCTATACTGGAGACCCAACAATCGCAGCTCGAAACCTAGCCGACGAGCGCAAACGCCAAGAGGAAAGAATCAAAGTTGAATACGAGCATTGGATCTCTGGTGTTCGCTCGTTAAAAGATTTAATCAACAAGGTAAAACCCAAATTTCGAGACTTGTGAATCTCTTCTCTGGATTTATTTGATTCTAGGGTTTTTTTTGTGCCTTGTTCAATTTGAAAGGTAAACATTATAGCAACAACTCATTGATCTTAAAATGAAGATAAACATTTAGCAAATTGCATTAAAATGACCTTGATTCTCTGAGAAAATTGATGTAAGTTTGTTAATTTGCAGGAAGAATTTAACATGGTTTGTCTGATTTTGTTTGTAAAGTGAACCTACTATTATCCAACCTTTCGTTTGAAATTTGGTGCTTTTTCTAGCTCCAACTTAAGAATGTCTGTTGTCAAGTTCTTCTATTTTGTGTCTTTCTAGCTAACTAAAATGATGGTCCAGGTGGACGTGAATCTGTTGATACCAAAGCCTCTATTTGATCCTGATTGGCCTGTGTTTTAAATAAATGTTGCCCTTTATTTTGGACTGAAATGATGTATATAGTCTTCTTCAGTATGTTTGGCTTAGTATCAACTAGATGGGGCGAAGGATACTACGATGGAGATATCAAGACAAGGAAAATAGAAAGCATGTCATAAACTACAAACACTCTCTCCTCTCATCCACAGAAAACGCTCTTGTGCACTGGAGTAGGCCTCTAACGCCCTACCTCCGGCGTGGTCGCCCAACCACGCACCCCCCCCCCCCACCGAATTTCAGCATCCACCCCAAGTGTGCACACCCTCGTATTACTCACCTATGTTTTGCAGATGATCTCATGCTCTTCTGTAGAGGCAATGAAACCTCCATCAACATCCTCAAGTCGACACTCGAATCCTTTGGCAACTATTCTAGGCTAATCATTAACTCATCAAAGTCGTCCCTCTTCACTGGTGGTCTCTCTATGCTGGACAGTGAAAGGCTCGCCAACTCCTATGGTCTTCCTCTGGACTCACTCCCTTTCACTTACCTTGGTATCCCCATTGGTAGTAAGAGACTGAGCCCCGTTGATTACAACCCTCTGATTACCAAGATCACAAACAGAATCAATTCCTGGAGTGCTAGAAACTTGTCCTATGCAGATAGAAAGCAAATTATCTCATCTATTCTTACCTCCCTCTACTTCTATTGGTGTGCAGTCCTTACCATCCCCACCTCAATTATGCTTAAAGTCAAAAGCCTACTGCATTCCTTCCTCTGGTCGGGCAAGTCTAGCAGCTCTCGCCCCCTTGTAACCTGGAAGACGGTTTGCCTTTCAAAGATCGAAGGAGGTCTCGGCTTCAAAGAAATTATCTCCTGGAATAAGGCATGCCTATCAAAGTTGATATATGATCTTGCTCAACCACAACAAGACAACAATATGTGGTCCGATTGGATTCATGCAAACATTCTAAAGGGCTAATCCATATGGCACTACAACTTCAACTACAAGCACAACATCCACTGGGGCCACATTATCAAGATTAGGGACGACATTGTCAATGTTGGGTTCGAAACTACCTTCTGCAGCCTCACATCTTTACCATATGGTAGGTTCTCCACCACGGCTGGCTACAACCTTTGTTGGAGACCTCCCCCTCCTCAACACATCTACCAAACTGTCAAAATCTGGGATGGACTAAACCCCCCAAAATGCAGCTTCATTGCATGGCTTGCAAGCCACAATCGCCTCCCTACTCTCTCCAAACTCCAAAGCTGGAATATTACTCAAGAGAACATCTGCAAGCTTTGCAATCTCCAACCGGAAAATGAAGACCACATTTTGCACAAGTGTTCCTACGCCACCCTGGTCCTCGATCTCATCTCAATCTGGCTTAGAATCCCGACTCCTTTCCCTTACAGCCACAACCTGTGGAACTGGATTAGCAACCAAAAACCTCATAAAAAGGATATGAAATCTCATATCAACATCTCTACCATCACTTGCTACATCTATTTCATATGGAAATCAAGGAACGACCTCATCTACAATCAAAGATTCGCCCATGTTGCTACTTGTGCAAACCAAATCATCAATACAGTCAAAAGCTACGCTGCCAGCCACTGGAAGGATCGCTCTCAACTGTAACACCCCGAATCCGCGGGACTCGGGATGTCACATTGGGCTAGGATCTCACAATGGATCCTGACCCTAGCCTGACAACAAGTTCACTGGACCTTACAACATGGCACTGACAGATATAAAACAAATACATAAAACAGTATAAACTGTACGACTCAAAGTAAACAACAACATAGCCGAGTATATAAAACGACATCCTCACACAGGAGGTACAAAAGATCATCCTCACGCAGGAGGGGAAACACAACAACCCCAAACCAACCACCTAATGTACGAGAGTCCTCGGCCTGTCACCCTGCCAGATCACCCAGTAGCGCCTAACTTATAAACATCTACAACACGGTATGAAACCGTTAGCTAACCATACATATATGAGATAATGCATAAGCACAAGCACAATCAAGAAAGATAAACACCTCAGCATGCTATCACACATTTACCCATTTATTATCTTTATATAATAACCATTCACTCAAAAACCGTATATATATAGATAGATGAAAGTATGTGACACGAGGACCGATACATCCCCGCCTCTGAGTACAATGTCTAGCTGTACGAGTATCGGTCACACAATCCGTGTACCCTATGGGAGTGGATTGCGCCCTTCCTGTAAACCAGTTTGGCCTGACATCAGAGAACCTCCCAGACTCCACGGCGGGATGAAAGGGAAAGGTTATCACAGCCACGCAGTGGGGCAGTCAATAGAACATAGGTCGATAAAAACGACAACTCATGCTATCTTAGCAAACATATAAAGCACACATCACTCATGCAAACACCCAATATAGGGATGGTAGCTAAGTAAGTCCTACGGACTTACCTCAACCACGATCACCTCTACACTGGAGGGACAACACGGCCTATAAACAAGGCATAAAGAGACATATCAATCTCTATTCATCAAAGGGGTCACACCTATACCCAAAGGGATCCATAAGGATCATAATCAATCTATAAGCCTCACAACCAACTAAACCTCAATATCTCAACATAACTCACAATTCCTCAAATCTCAAGGTAGTATCAGATCAACATTCCTCAATCTCAATTTTAATCCTAATTTAATTAATTAACCTTTAATTAATTAATTAGATTTCGCCAGAATAACGTTTTGCCCGCAGGCAATTTCTAAACCCCCTGTCATCAGATTTCATCAAACAAGAACCCATAATCACCAGAATAATATAACGACCATAATGGAATTTCTAATTGTCCTATTTGACAAGCCTAAAGTCAATTTAGGCCAAATCGCAGTACGGAAAACGAATAAATTCATAACTTATTCGTTACTAACCCGATTGACGATCTGAAAGAAGATTCGGAATCACAACGACGCAGGCTACGCATGGACAGCATCAAATTCATCGGAATCTGAGGGACGGAACCGTCCTGGTGACATATATGCTCGACCAGCCCTCCATATACTCGGAAATGCAGAAACTCGGTACCGATATGAAGAGAATGAAGAGAGGAATCCAGAAACTCAAACGGAATTGAAATCGGATTAGAAACGGAGAGTAGATCTGAGTTTGAAGGTTGAGAGAAATCAAAGGTTTTACGAGGAAACGTGAAATGAAATGAATTAATAAAGGATTTTCCGCTATTTATAGTGAAGACGATAATTATCCTTTAGTAAAGTCGATAATTATCCATTAACCGATCAAAAGGCGGGTCGAACCTCTTTCTCCAAACTTCTCGAGTTTGGAACATTAAATCTGGAATATTGTAGGGATAATTATTTCACAAGTGCCTCGGAAAACGTGTATTCCTAAGCCGTCTTTCTTAGCCGTTAAGAAACGAAATAGTGACTCTTTTGGCCGTTTTGCCTCTCCATGTTATTTCATATCTAAGACATATCCGATGTCCTGATCATTTCTCTCAACTGCATTTTTATTAATTGGAGCTCCCAAATGCTCCAAATAATACCGGAGGGTAAAAATAATTACCCGGGAGAAAAAGTAAAAATTTCCCCAAACGTCCAAAATTACGCGAGGAACATAACGGTGGGACTCATACTCATCACTTGGGAAATCTTCGCAAGTTATATGTCAATTACTATCAACGATTAAGTTAATCAACATTAATTAGAATTCGGAAATCCTAGCTATTACATCACACACCCCTAAAAAAAAGTTTCGTCCCGAAACTTGAACAATTCCCAAATCCTCTCGGACCCATACGCCGAGGTATAACTCTCACTCTTTCTATCGGAGGTATCACATCTCCGTTCAAAAGATCACAACCTATAACAATCTATAACCTCAAGTATAAACATGGAGGAATCATCATCTCCAGGAAACAGGGCCATAACGCTACCCTAAGGCGTAGAGGAATCACGTCTCTCGCCTTACCACATCACAAGGCATAGAGGAAGCACATCTCTAGCCAAAACATATCACAGGCATAGAGGAAATACGTCTCTAGCCAACCCATAAACATATATATCGCATGGAGGAATCACATCTCCACTGAACTATGTCCATCAAGGTAGCATGGAGGAAAGAACCATCTCCAGCTGAATCCTAATCCCACTCAAATAGCATGGAGGAAAGAACCATCTCCAGCTATAAATATAATCATAACGTGGAGGAAGTAATCATCTCCAGCTATAGCATACATCACGCTAGCACATCAAGATCTACTAAGATCATAAATCACATCACAACTAGCATGGAATAACATATCAAGGCATATAAGCACATAAGCACATAAGCACAACATTCATCAAGATAGCACTAAAATATACTCGTGCTCCCACAAATGGGTATATCCTAACATATACTCTGGATAGTCCCTCATGACACTATCCTCAGTCTCTCACATGGCCTCTTCAGGTCTTCATCTCGACCATCATATCCTCAATATGAGAATGTCTTTTGAATGCAAGCGTTTCATATCTCAGTCCAAGAATGTAATCGAATGCTCAACAAAAGTGTGGTTGGACTCAACCATCAATCATCGTAACTCACAAGGTGTCTCGAGTCTGGTATATACTTCCTCAGTTGAGACATATGAAACACTGGGTGGATATCCTCTAATCTCATAGGCAAAGCTAAACATCATGCTACCTTCTCAGTACTAGTCGATCTCAAATAAACCATCATATTGGAAACTCAGTTCCCTTTCCATATTAACATGTCTAACGTCTCGCAGCTGAGATACTTACAACCAGACATGAACTCTCGCTTGAACTTTAGAGGTTAACGCCTCTTGTCTACATATAATATCTGGCGACTCTGTACAACTAACATTCTTCCTTCAATCAACGTTACTTGAACTATAAAATCCTGAATCTGGTCAGGTGTTATTCCACTACTATTGCTAGATCACTTCTAGCATAAGGATATACGACATCTATGTCTATATATATTGCCTCATAGGGCCATCCCAGAAAGATGCACGTCCTTCATTGTTATATAATAAACTCATTAATGGAAGGTAATATAACCATCCACGTTTCCCATTCGACTTACAACTTATAATAGATCTTTAAGATCTAGATGATCCTCTCTAACTGACCATCTGTCAGGGGGTGAAGTGTAGTCATGGGGTACAGACTCGTCCCCAAAGCAGTCTGAATCTGTTGCCCAAAATCTCAAAGTAAAAACATCCATCTCAATCATTAATGATCGTTCTCGGTATACCATGAAGTCTCACTATCTGTCTAGTGTTCTCCTCAGCCAATTCATTCACTAGACACGTCCTTCTGATAGAAATGAAACGTGCCGGTTTCATTAATTTGTTACCAACAATCCAGATAACATAAATCTTCTACTGGGTCACAATCCCATAAAAAAAAGTCCATAGAGAAGTCCTCCCAAATTCTACTACTGCACTGGTAGTGGGTGGGGCTTATCTCTAGATCGGAAATACTCTATCTAGACTTGCTTACAGGTCACACACTGTATCACAAATCTGGTTATATCGGCTTCATACAATATAATTGTCTCATCTCGTGGTACATCTTACTCGTACCTGAATGTACTGAATAAGGCGTACAGTGGGTATACCGTAATATTCTCTGTCTCCATCTCCATCAACAGGTACACAAAAGCGGTCATGACTCTTCATCAATCCATTTACTCCCATGGAGAACTATGGTGCCTCAGTACGAGACATCCTTTCTCTAAACCTTGTCAAGGCCGGGCAGGTCTCTTGCTTCTGTTGGACCTCATCCAACAGACCAGGTAGAACCTCTGAGGTATAACTGGGTATCCTCATCAAGGAACTGATTGTCCACCTCTAGCCAAGCTAGATCTCTCTGAAGCTGAGGCTGAACTATCAGTCTCACAATCATCTTCTCTTGGAGCGTCTTTCCATTCAAGTTATCGGCGACAATATTCAACTTCTCTGAATGATATGGAATCTTCAAGTCAAAGTCTTGATCAACTTAAGCTCTTAACACTGGCGGTTATTCAACCCCTGTTGCATAAAATATACTTCAGATTTCTATGATCTATAGAAATCTGACATGAAGATCACACCGGTACGGTCTTCGAAACTTAAAGGCTTGAACTACCACTACTAACTCTAAATCATGAGTCGGGTAGTTCTTATCATACGTTCTCAGCTGTAAACACACATATCAATAACCCTACTCCTCTGTAGTAATACACATCTCAGACTTAGCTGGGATGTATCACCGTAAATCACGGGATCCCAAAAATCTTCTAACTACAACAGAATGGAAGCAGAGGTCAAATGCCTCCTCAACTCTTCAGAACATAGACACACTGCTTTCATCACGTAGTTATGGTGGTCTTCTCAAAAGACTCACAAATGAATACGTAATCATATAAAATCCTTCCTCAAAGCATTGGTAGCAATCGGTTGAGCCGAGAAAACTACGTATTCCTTAATGTTCATCAGTGTCTCCCATGTTACAACATACTAAATTATCACCTGGTCAACCATGATCCCACTGGCGGAGACAACATGGCTTAAAAAGGCTACCACTGGCATCTCAACTTACACTTAGAGAGCGTAGCATACAACCCTCTATCTCTCGAAATCTGCAGAACGGTCCTCAGACGATCGGTCTACTATTCTCTGCTATGAGAGTATACCGACATGTCATCCATGAATTCCACCACCAAATAATCAAGGAAGTCGATGAAGATACTGTTCATTAACTCCATAAAAACTACTAAAACATTCGTCAACCCAAATGACACCACTACAAACTCGTAGTGTCCATAACGGGTATGGGATGTTATCTCATACTCATGTTGCTCTCTCATCCATGACTAGGGATATCTTGAGCACAAAGGAATCCTGAAAACACAATTGCTTCTTGAAGCTAACTCATCAGGTCGTCAATACGGAACATGGAACCTACTAGGGTAAAAGAAGCCGTTTCAATCAAATTTTCAAGTTATCAGTACAATATCTCAACAAGCACCATATAGTGTGGCTTTCCCATTCAATCTTGTATCATACTTCAACTCGATAACAATGTCCACACTCCGCTGAGGTGGCAGCTAGACGGTTCAGTAACACGTCTATAAACTCATAAACAGCTGGAATACCTTCCAATGTTGGACTATCTCGCTCCTTCATGATATAACACTAGAAGGCGTCACATCCCTGTGTTATCAGCTTGCTGCTCATACAGTCCTGATGACAAACCCGTCTTTTCAAAGGTCTTAACCTCATAAGACCTCTATTTACCATCTCAGTAAAGACTGTAATAGTCTTACTATTAATATCTAACACCGCACGATATCTATTCATCCAATCCATACACATAAAGACTTCCTCATGCACCTACGGCATGACAAAGAAGTCTACAAGCCATACACAAGTCCCGGAATAAGGGAACAAACACATATCTCGCGGGTACCTCAGACCCCTAATTGGTAATCCTGTAAAGGAAAGTCCACCTTCTACTATATATCAAAGACCAACCATTAACGCATGCATCGAAAGACAAGAAGTGCATAGCACTCATAACAAACAAAACTCCACCAGGTAAACCATTAACGAGAATGGTACCTATAACAGCTAACACTCGTAGCTCCACTACATATCATCACTCAATGTCAGATCCATGCTCCTCAGGTATCACTGAGGTCATTACTATAGCCTCCACTTTCACTCTTTCTGCGCCGGAAAGAGGAAGTTCTTGCTGGGAAGAAACACCACCGTGCTGACAGAAAGGGCCAAATGGCCTAGCTCACCACAAGTGAAACAAGCTATCAGTGCCAAAGGGCACACAGAACGCAAATGATCTGGACAACCACAACTGAAACATAATCATCCCATCCTTGCAACCTGTGCAACTGAAGGGTAACTCGACCTTCGTCGTCCACCTGGAATGATCTCACTCTTGAAGGGAACCTGTAAAGCATATGATGGGCGCCTTTGGGAACACAACTCGCCAGTGTCCCAACTTCCACGCAATTAAAACACTGTAGTTCCTTGCCAATCATCTTCATGGCCAAAGGATCACTAGATTGTCCTGATATCGGACTTGGTTCCCCATTCATCATCTTTGCTTCTCTAGTAACTGATTCAGTCCATTGCTTCTTTCCGGATCCAGAAGCTTCAGTTGATCTCACAATTGTTGGTAAATCCGGTGTGGATCTACCCGCTATCACCGCTTCATATACTTGTTACATATATTCTTGAAACTCGAATCTACTCATGGAGACACGATCAACCTCTTCAAACTCGTTTTCTGCCATAGGCGATACAACAGCGGAAATTGGTCCCTGACCTATCACTACTGGAGGAAGAGGGGGTGTACCTCTACCTCATCCCACTACAGATACCACTCTAGTCTGAGTCATAGTAGGATATACGCACCTAATCTTATAAAGATATCTATATATATGCCATAGGTATTGATATGTATATAATAAATCCACATAATCCATAGTACACACAGATATATATACATATCTACGCTGCAAAGATCCAAGGCAGAGGTGACGACTTCTCGTACATTCTATCCCAAAACCACACTTAAAACCAAAACCTTTGAAAACGTCAGATCCCATGTGGGCTCTGTTTATTTTACCTATCAAACCTCATTGCAGGTACAAGTGCCATTGTTGTCAACCTGGGCTCTGATACCAACTCTGTAACACCCCGAATCCGCGGGACTCGGGATGTCACATTGGGCTAGGATCTCACAATGGATCCTGACCCTAGCCTGACAACAAGTTCACTGGACCTTACAACATGGCACTGACAGATATAAAACAAATACATAAAACAGTATAAACTGTACGACTCAAAGTAAACAACAACATAGCCGAGTATATAAAACGACATCCTCACACAGGAGGTACAAAAGATCATCCTCACGCAGGAGGGGAAACACAACAACCCCAAACCAACCACCTAATGTACGAGAGTCCTCGGCCTGTCACCCTGCCAGATCACCCAGTAGCGCCTAACTTGTAAACATCTACAACACGGTATGAAACCGTTAGCTAACCATACATATATGAGGTAATGCATAAGCACAAGCACAATCAAGAAAGATAAACACCTCAGCATGCTATCACACATTTACCCATTTATTATCTTTATATAATAACCATTCACTCAAAAACCGTATATATATAGATAGGTGAAAGTATGTGACACGAGGACCGATACATCCCCGCCTCTGAGTACAATGTCCAGCTGTACGAGTATCGGTCACACAATCCGTGTACCCTATGGGAGTGGATTGCGCCCTTCCTGTAAACCAGTCTGGCCTGACATCAGAGAACCTCCCAGACTCCACGGCGGGATGAAAGGGAAAGGTTATCACAGCCACGCAGTGGGGCAGTCAATAGAACATAGGTCGATAAAAACGACAACTCATGCTATCTTAGCAAACATATAAAGCACACACCACTCATGCAAACACCCAATATAGGGATGGTAGCTAAGTAAGTCCTACGGACTTACCTCAACCACGATCACCTCTACACTGGAGGGACAACACGGCCTATAAACAAGGCATAAAGAGACATATCAATCTCTATTCATCAAAGGGGTCACACCTAGACCCAAAGGGATCCATAAGGATCATAATCAATCTATAAGCCTCACAACCAACTAAACCTCAATATCTCAACATAACTCACAATTCCTCAAATCTCAAGGTAGTATCAGATCAACATTCCTCAATCTCAATTTTAATCCTAATTTAATTAATTAACCTTTAATTAATTAATTAGATTTCGCCAGAATAACGTTTTGCCCGCAGGCAATTTCTAAACCCCCTGTCATCAGATTTCATCAAACAAGAACCCATAATCACCAGAATAATATAACGACCATAATGGAATTTCTAATTGTCCTATTTGACAAGCCTAAAGTCAATTTAGGCCAAATCGCAGTACGGAAAACGAATAAATTCATAACTTATTCGTTACTAACCCGATTGACGATCTGAAAGAAGATTCGGAATCACAACGACGCAGGCTACGCATGGACAGCATCAAATTCATCGGAATCTGAGGGACGGAACCGTCCTGGTGACATATATGCTCGACCAGCCCTCCATATACTCGGAAATGCAGAAACTCGGTACCGATATGAAGAGAATGAAGAGAGGAATCCAGAAACTCAAACGGAATTGAAATCGGATTAGAAACAGAGAGTAGATCTGAGTTTGAAGGTTGAGAGAAATCAGAGCTTTTACGAGGAAACGTGAAATGAAATGAATTAATAAAGGATTTTCCGCTATTTATAGTGAAGACGATAATTATCCTTTAGTAAAGTCGATAATTATCCATTAACCGATCAAAAGGCGGGTCGAACCTCTTTCTCCAAACTTCTCGAGTTTGGAACATTAAATCTGGAATATTGTAGGGATAATTATTTCACAAGTGCCTCGGAAAACGTGTATTCCTAAGCCGTCTTTCTTAGCCGTTAAGAAACGAAATAGTGACTCTTTTGGCCGTTTTGCCTCTCCATGTTATTTCATATCTAAGACATATCCGATGTCCTGATCATTTCTCTCAACTGCATTTTTATTAATTGGAGCTCCCAAATGCTCCAAATAATACCGGAGGGTAAAAATAATTACCCGGGAGAAAAAGTAAAAATTTCCCCAAACGTCCAAAATTACGCGAGGAACATAACGGTGGGACTCATACTCATCACTTGGGAAATCTTCGCAAGTTATATGTCAATTACTATCAACGATTAAGTTAATCAACATTAATTAGAATTCGGAAATCCTAGCTATTACATCACACACCCCTAAAAAAAAGTTTCGTCCCGAAACTTGAACAATTCCCAAATCCTCTCGGACCCATACGCCGAGGTATAACTCTCACTCTTTCTATCGGAGGTATCACATCTCCGTTCAAAAGATCACAACCTATAACAATCTATAACCTCAAGTATAAACATGGAGGAATCATCACTCCAGGAAACAGGGCCATAACGCTACCCAAAGGCGTAGAGGAATCACGTCTCTCGCCATACCACATCACAAGGCATAGAGGAAGCACATCTCTAGCCAAAACATATCACAGGCATAGAGGAAATACGTCTCTAGCCAACCCATAAACATATATATCGCATGGAGGAATCACATCTCCACTGAACTATGTCCATCAAGGTAGCATGGAGGAAAGAACCATCTCCAGCTGAATCCTAATCCCACTCAAATAGCATGGAGGAAAGAACCATCTCCAGCTATAAATATAATCATAACGTGGAGGAAGTAATCATCTCCAGCTATAGCATACATCACGCTAGCACATCAAGATCTACTAAGATCATAAATCACATCACAACTAGCATGGAATAACACATCAAGGCATATAAGCACATAAGCACATAAGCACAACATTCATCAAGATAGCACTAAAATATACTCGTGCTCCCACAAATGGGTATATCCTAACATATACTCTGGATAGTCCCTCATGACACTATCCTCAGTCTCTCACATGGCCTCTTCAGGTCTTCATCTCGACCATCATATCCTCAATATGAGAATGTCTTTTGAATGCAAGCGTTTCATATCTCAGTCCAAGAATGTAATCGAATGCTCAACAAAAGTGTGGTTGGACTCAACCATCAATCATCGTAACTCACAAGGTGTCTCGAGTCTGGTATATACTTCCTCAGTTGAGACATATGAAACACTGGGTGGATATCCTCTAATCTCATAGGCAAAGCTAAACATCATGCTACCTTCTCAGTACTAGTCGATCTCAAATAAACCATCATATTGGAAACTCAGTTCCCTTTCCATATTAACATGTCTAACGTCTCGCAGCTGAGATACTTACAACCAGACATGAACTCTCGCTTGAACTTTAGAGGTTAACGCCTCTTGTCTACATATAATATCTGGCGACTCTGTACAACTAACATTCTTCCTTCAATCAACGTTACTTGAACTATAAAATCCTGAATCTGGTCAGGTGTTATTCCACTACTATTGCTAGATCACTTCTAGCATAAGGATATACGACATCTATGTCTATATATATTGCCTCATAGGGCCATCCCAGAAAGATGCACGTCCTTCATTGTTATATAATAAACTCATTAATGGAAGGTAATATAACCATCCACGTTTCCCATTCGACTTACAACTTATAATAGATCTTTAAGATCTAGATGATCCTCTCTAACTGACCATCTGTCAGGGGGTGAAGTGTAGTCATGGGGTACAGACTCGTCCCCAAAGCAGTCTGAATCTGTTGCCCAAAATCTCAAAGTAAAAACATCCATCTCAATCATTAATGATCGTTCTCGGTATACCATGAAGTCTCACTATCTGTCTAGTGTTCTCCTCAGCCAATTCATTCACTAGACACGTCCTTCTGATAGAAATGAAACGTGCCGGTTTCATTAATTTGTTACCAACAATCCAGATAACATAAATCTTCTACTGGGTCACAATCCCATAAAAAAAAGTCCATAGAGAAGTCCTCCCAAATTCTACTACTGCACTGGTAGTGGGTGGGGCTTATCTCTAGATCGGAAATACTCTATCTAGACTTGCTTACAGGTCACACACTGTATCACAAATCTGGTTATATCGGCTTCATACAATATAATTGTCTCATCTCGTGGTACATCTTACTCGTACCTGAATGTACTGAATAAGGCGTACAGTGGGTATACCGTAATATTCTCTGTCTCCATCTCCATCAACAGGTACACAAAAGCGGTCATGACTCTTCATCAATCCATTTACTCCCATGGAGAACTATGGTGCCTCAGTACGAGACATCCTTTCTCTAAACCTTGTCAAGGCCGGGCAGGTCTCTTGCTTCTGTTGGACCTCATCCAACAGACCAGGTAGAACCTCTGAGGTATAACTGGGTATCCTCATCAAGGAACTGATTGTCCACCTCTAGCCAAGCTAGATCTCTCTGAAGCTGAGGCTGAACTATCAGTCTCACAATCATCTTCTCTTGGAGCGTCTTTCCATTCAAGTTATCGGCGACAATATTCAACTTCTCTGAATGATATGGAATCTTCAAGTCAAAGTCTTGATCAACTTAAGCTCTTAACACTGGCGGTTATTCAACCCCTGTTGCATAAAATATACTTCAGATTTCTATGATCTATAGAAATCTGACATGAAGATCACACCGGTACGGTCTTCGAAACTTAAAGGCTTGAACTACCACTACTAACTCTAAATCATGAGTCGGGTAGTTCTTATCATACGTTCTCAGCTGTAAACACACATATCAATAACCCTACTCCTCTGTAGTAATACACATCTCAGACTTAGCTGGGATGTATCACCGTAAATCACGGGATCCCAAAAATCTTCTAACTACAACAGAATGGAAGCAGAGGTCAAATGCCTCCTCAACTCTTCAGAACATAGACACACTGCTTTCATCACGTAGTTATGGTGGTCTTCTCAAAAGACTCACAAATGAATACGTAATCATATAAAATCCTTCCTCAAAGCATTGGTAGCAATCGGTTGAGCCGAGAAAACTACGTATTCCTTAATGTTCATCAGTGTCTCCCATGTTACAACATACTAAATTATCACCTGGTCAACCATGATCCCACTGGCGGAGACAACATGGCTTAAAAAGGCTACCACTGGCATCTCAACTTACACTTAGAGAGCGTAGCATACAACCCTCTATCTCTCGAAATCTGCAGAACGGTCCTCAGACGATCGGTCTACTATTCTCTGCTATGAGAGTATACCGACATGTCATCCATGAATTCCACCACCAAATAATCAAGGAAGTCGATGAAGATACTGTTCATTAACTCCATAAAAACTACTAAAACATTCGTCAACCCAAATGACACCACTACAAACTCGTAGTGTCCATAACGGGTATGGGATGTTATCTCATACTCATGTTGCTCTCTCATCCATGACTAGGGATATCTTGAGCACAAAGGAATCCTGAAAACACAATTGCTTCTTGAAGCTAACTCATCAGGTCGTCAATACGGAACATGGAACCTACTAGGGTAAAAGAAGCCGTTTCAATCAAATTTTCAAGTTATCAGTACAATATCTCAACAAGCACCATATAGTGTGGCTTTCCCATTCAATCTTGTATCATACTTCAACTCGATAACAATGTCCACACTCCGCTGAGGTGGCAGCTAGACGGTTCAGTAACACGTCTATAAACTCATAAACAGCTGGAATACCTTCCAATGTTGGACTATCTCGCTCCTTCATGATATAACACTAGAAGGCGTCACATCCCTGTGTTATCAGCTTGCTGCTCATACAGTCCTGATGACAAACCCGTCTTTTCAAAGGTCTTAACCTCATAAGACCTCTATTTACCATCTCAGTAAAGACTGTAATAGTCTTACTATTAATATCTAACACCGCACGATATCTATTCATCCAATCCATACACATAAAGACTTCCTCATGCACCTACGGCATGACAAAGAAGTCTACAAGCCATACACAAGTCCCGGAATAAGGGAACAAACACATATCTCGCGGGTACCTCAGACCCCTAATTGGTAATCCTGTAAAGGAAAGTCCACCTTCTACTATATATCAAAGACCAACCATTAACGCATGCATCGAAAGACAAGAAGTGCATAGCACTCATAACAAACAAAACTCCACCAGGTAAACCATTAACGAGAATGGTACCTATAACAGCTAACACTCGTAGCTCCACTACATATCATCACTCAATGTCAGATCCATGCTCCTCAGGTATCACTGAGGTCATTACTATAGCCTCCACTTTCACTCTTTCTGCGCCGGAAAGAGGAAGTTCTTGCTGGGAAGAAACACCACCGTGCTGACAGAAAGGGCCAAATGGCCTAGCTCACCACAAGTGAAACAAGCTATCAGTGCCAAAGGGCACACAGAACGCAAATGATCTGGACAACCACAACTGAAACATAATCATCCCATCCTTGCAACCTGTGCAACTGAAGGGTAACTCGACCTTCGTCGTCCACTTGGAATGATCTCACTCTTGAAGGGAACCTGTAAAGGCAATGTCTTGTCCTGTCGATAAAACTTCGCTCTATGCCCTACTTTACCACACGTAAAGCATATGATGGGCGCCTTTGGGAACACAACTCGCCAGTGTCCCAACTTCCACGCAATTAAAACACTGTAGTCCCTTGCCAGTCATCTTCATGGCCAAAGGATCACTAGATTGTCCTGATATCGGACTTGGTTCCCCATTCATCATCTTTGCTTCTCTAGTAACTGATTCAGTCCATTGCTTCTTTCCGGATCCAGAAGCTTCAGTTGATCTCACAATTGTTGGTAAATCCGGTGTGGATCTACCCGCTATCACCGCTTCATATACTTGTTACATATATTCTTGAAACTCGAATCTACTCATGGAGACACGATCAACCTCTTCAAACTCGTTTTCTGCCATAGGCGATACAACAGCGGAAATTGGTCCCTGACCTATCACTACTGGAGGAAGAGGGGGTGTACCTCTACCTCATCCCACTACAGATACCACTCTAGTCTGAGTCATAGTAGGATATACGCACCTAATCTTATAAAGATATATATATATATGCCATAGGTATTGATATGTATATAATAAATCCACATAATCCATAGTACACACAGATATATATACATATCTACGCTGCAAAGATCCAAGGCAGAGGTGACGACTTCTCGTACATTCTATCCCAAAACCACACTTAAAACCAAAACCTTTGAAAACGTCAGATCCCATGTGGGCTCTGTTTATTTTACCTATCAAACCTCATTGCAGGTACAAGTGCCATTGTTGTCAACCTGGGCTCTGATACCAACTCTGTAACACCCCGAATCCGCGGGACTCGGGATGTCACATTGGGCTAGGATCTCACAATGGATCCTGACCCTAGCCTGACAACAAGTTCACTGGACCTTACAACATGGCACTGACAGATATAAAACAAATACATAAAACAGTATAAACTGTACGACTCAAAGTAAACAACAACATAGCCGAGTATATAAAACGACATCCTCACACAGGAGGTACAAAAGATCATCCTCACGCAGGAGGGGAAACACAACAACCCCAAACCAACCACCTAATGTACGAGAGTCCTCGGCCTGTCACCCTGCCAGATCACCCAGTAGCGCCTAACTTGTAAACATCTACAACACGGTATGAAACCGTTAGCTAACCATACATATATGAGGTAATGCATAAGCACAAGCACAATCAAGAAAGATAAACACCTCAGCATGCTATCACACATTTACCCATTTATTATCTTTATATAATAACCATTCACTCAAAAACCGTATATATATAGATAGGTGAAAGTATGTGACACGAGGACCGATACATCCCCGCCTCTGAGTACAATGTCCAGCTGTACGAGTATCGGTCACACAATCCGTGTACCCTATGGGAGTGGATTGCGCCCTTCCTGTAAACCAGTCTGGCCTGACATCAGAGAACCTCCCAGACTTCACGGCGGGATGAAAGGGAAAGGTTATCACAGCCACGCAGTGGGGCAGTCAATAGAACATAGGTCGATAAAAACGACAACTCATGCTATCTTAGCAAACATATAAAGCACACACCACTCATGCAAACACCCAATATAGGGATGGTAACTAAGTAAGTCCTACGGACTTACCTCAACCACGATCACCTCTACACTGGAGGGACAACACGGCCTATAAACAAGGCATAAAGAGACATATCAATCTCTATTCATCAAAGGGGTCACACCTAGACCCAAAGGGATCCATAAGGATCATAATCAATCTATAAGCCTCACAACCAACTAAACCTCAATATCTCAACATAACTCACAATTCCTCAAATCTCAAGGTAGTATCAGATCAACATTCCTCAATCTCAATTTTAATCCTAATTTAATTAATTAACCTTTAATTAATTAATTAGATTTCGCCAGAATAACGTTTTGCCCGCAGGCAATTTCTAAACCCCCTGTCATCAGATTTCATCAAACAAGAACCCATAATCACCAGAATAATATAACGACCATAATGGAATTTCTAATTGTCCTATTTGACAAGCCTAAAGTCAATTTAGGCCAAATCGCAGTACGGAAAACGAATAAATTCATAACTTATTCGTTACTAACCCGATTGACGATCTGAAAGAAGATTCGGAATCACAACGACGCAGGCTACGCATGGACAGCATCAAATTCATCGGAATCTGAGGGACGGAACCGTCCTGGTGACATATATGCTCGACCAGCCCTCCATATACTCGGAAATGCAGAAACTCGGTACCGATATGAAGAGAATGAAGAGAGGAATCCAGAAACTCAAACGGAATTGAAATCGGATTAGAAACAGAGAGTAGATCTGAGTTTGAAGGTTGAGAGAAATCAGAGCTTTTACGAGGAAACGTGAAATGAAATGAATTAATAAAGGATTTTCCGCTATTTATAGTGAAGACGATAATTATCCTTTAGTAAAGTCGATAATTATCCATTAACCGATCAAAAGGCGGGTCGAACCTCTTTCTCCAAACTTCTCGAGTTTGGAACATTAAATCTGGAATATTGTAGGGATAATTATTTCACAAGTGCCTCGGAAAACGTGTATTCCTAAGCCGTCTTCCTTAGCCGTTAAGAAACGAAATAGCGACTCTTTTGGCCGTTTTGCCTCTCCATGTTATTTCATATCTAAGACATATCCGATGTCCTGATCATTTCTCTCAACTGCATTTTTATTAATTGGAGCTCCCAAATGCTCCAAATAATACCGGAGGGTAAAAATAATTACCCGGGGGAAAAAGTAAAAATTTCCCCAAACGTCCAAAATTACGCGAGGAACATAACGGTGGGACTCATACTCATCACTTGGGAAATCTTCGCAAGTTATATGTCAATTACTATCAACGATTAAGTTAATCAACATTAATTAGAATTCGGAAATCCTAGCTATTACATCAACATTTTGTTGCTTGGGCAAAAATCCTTGAAATTCACCTATGTTAATGCTCGATGTTTTGAGTTCTCTACCTGTCTTTTGATCTCTTTGAACTAGTAAACCCTGTACATTCATCTCTTTTCATCAATATACAAACCTTTCGAAAAAAAAGACAAGGAAAACAGTTCAAGCTAATGAACTCGATGTAGACCATATGGGCTTGCAACAGAGTGAACAGTTGAAGGAGCTTTATGTAGAAGGCCATCAGCTGCACTCTCTCCTGAGGACTTGTCGAATACCGAGTGGTATTGCTTGGTTTGTATGTCATTTGTCTTCAATCTTGGACAAGGGTAAGCTTGGGTTTCTTGTTGGATCCTGATATTACTTGCTTTGTATAAGTTATTGTTGCTGTGTTTTTTTTAAGAGAAAGTTGTTGTTAACTAATGTTATCGTGAATTAGATTTGTAGAAGTGTATGTATGAGAATTTCTGGTATGTAATTTTTTTGTATGATTATTTTGTACGAAAATTCTGGTATTAAAATTTTAGTATGAAATTCTAGTATTAAACATTCTGGTATGAAAAATACTAGGATGAAATTCTGGTATGATAATTTCTGGTATGAAAAATTTATGGTATGAGTTTCATACCAGAAATTCATTCTAGAAAATAAAAAAGGCAAAAAAAAATAAAATAAAATATCAAATTCAGCAATTAAAAATTAAAATTTACACTTCTATAACAACAAACATCTATTATTTTTTTTAAAATAGAGGGATTAATAACTTTTACCTACCATTAAATGAAAGTGGTAAAAATTTATGGGTCATTTACTGAACACAATTAAAAAAGGCTTAGTAGACCAAAATCTTTCGTTTTTTTTTTTTTTTGCTATTATTTGATTTGTAAGATAATTTTGGTATTAGTAATGCATCATTTGAGCACTCGTTTAATAGGAGGTGCTATTCTTGTAAGATTTTTGTAATATCTCCAATCATAAAGCTGTATATTTCTTAAAATAAATATACACATTCTCTCATCTTAAAGTTTGCTTTTATTTGATTTGTAAGATAATTTTGGTTTACTGTGATGAATTTATGAAGTTCCGAAATCCACATCCTCTCATCTTCTTACCCTCTATGGAAAATGTATGTATATTCTTCATGTCTTAATACTTGATGTAAAGGTTATCCTCTATAAACTTTATAATTCGAGTAATATGACACGATTCGTTCTTTTTTAAGATAGTAAATCCTATCGGCAACACAGACCACTTCAATTTACATTACAACTCACGGCGTATGCGTGCACGCGCGTCCCACCTAATAACTACACACTAGTCATTTTACGTATAGTGATTGCCATTCAGCACATGCGTTTAGAGGTCCCTATAATCCTTATGTGATGGCTAATTTTAGTTCCACTAGAAAACATATAATGACTATAAAGTTATATGCATATCTTACGACTCAATAGTTCATTTTTACACCGCAGAAAAAGTTATTCAACACTCACGATTTTTTTTTAATTTCATAATAGTGATTACAATGAAAATATATAGTGATCGAGTCAAGCTAGGGGAGGACCTACCCAACTTGACCAACATGTAAAGACGTCTTGATACTTAATTCTAGGGCAAACTAATTAAAGCTTAAGTTCACACACCATTGATAATATAGAGATCCTCTCCTTAGCAATGGGTGTAGAAATATCACACATTAAAAGCTTTATCGTAGACCAATACAACATCATCTTTGATGATTTTCAAAGAATAAGTGTACCCATCGGTTTCCTTGTAGCTTGCATGACACAACCTTCCTAGATTGATTGGTATCTGAAAGACATGGGGTGATGTATGGATTGGCTTAACCAACTCCTCATTAATGTCTTTCCAAGCATCTTTTACCTTTTCTTGAAGAACCCTAATTGCTTCGTCTTTGCTTGATCCATGCTCGTGCATGTAACATTCAACTGCAGATGCAACATGAAGACCGCGCTTTTGCTCCTCCTTTAGTTATAAAAGTTGAGGTGTAAAACTCAAAGCACTAAAACAAGATTATTCATCGATGGACGATATATAAGTATTCACCTCATGAGACGTAATGTCATTCATTACACGTCCAATAACTTCAGCGCTTCTTATAACTCGAGGAATCGGATGGATAACCCAATCAAAATCTTTTTCACTTGTACTTCCCATTCCCATCATGAATGCCATAGTGATGGTTTGGATACCTGATGTAGTTCTGGCAGCTTTTGACATATATTCCTCGTAGCTTGGTATATATTTTTTATTTGCCCATTTTGCCTCTGTGTAGTAGCTTCCAATCATATCAATAAGCTGATACAATGTGGTATATATTCAGATATTCTCATTTCATATTCTCATTTCATGTAAAGCAAACTTTTATCAATATTGAAATATTTTTGAAAGAATTTGGTCAAATATGTTATTTTCTACTTTTATTAGGTTTATGTACCCATTCAATTTTTACACTTTTATTAAATTGAAATTGGAAGGTAAGAGTGTTTAATTAGGGGTACACTAAATATATATCTATACCATGAGCCTGCTTACTAGAGAGAAATCTAAAAAAAATACTTGCTAATTTGGCCAACATTTTTCTATACTTACACTTGCTTTGGCATATCTTGAAGCATAATCTCTTTCTTCATTCACCATCTCCTTCTCCCATTCATCATATAAGTTACATACATAATTAAACACCAACTTAATTTTAACTGGTAATTTATCAGTTGTGTCTTTGTCCCACCTACAAAACAATTATGATCCTTACCAAAAAAACAAAACATTATGAAATTTATGTACTACCTCAAAAATAAATTAAAATACATAAGTCTCCGAACATGGTAATTATAAAAGGTGAAGAGATAGGTACACCTTTCAAAGGCTTGTGTAAGCAGAGTGAGCTCATCAATGGTTCCATAGGCATCATACGTGTCATCTACAATTGTCAATATGTTGATAACTTTTGTCGCGAAAAGGCGAGCTCGGGAATAGCAAGCCTCATAGAACAGCGCTGTTGTCCAAAAATGACACTCTAAACTTCGATTTCTGACGTACGGGAGTTGATTTTTCACATCCAATTCGTTCCACCACCTATTGTTTATTAATGGATATTCAACACATAAATATTTTATTGTGATTTTTGTATGTTTTAGGTTAAGAAATGGTAGACTTACTTGACAATTTGATTCAGTTCTTGACGGTGGAGAAGTTGTAACATGTTGAAGTCGACCTTTGCGAGTTTAAGCAAGGTTTCATTTCGAGATTCATCTTCTCCGTAGAAACTTATAAAATGTATAGTTTCGACTCTTTTGTTTCCCGTGTGAAAGACTTGTTTTGTTGCATGAACAACTTGATTGTATAGAGACCGATTCTCCAAGTTGGATTCAGAGACAATAGAACGAAGAACATCAATGGTTAAGTTTAGTGCCTCGTCCATAAACACTTCGTCATGCATTCCGAGATGAGCTGCCTCATACAAGCTTAGTATGCCCTCTACATCCGATTTTAGGATTTCTTGGAGCTTGCCGCTGGTGTTTTTGAACTTGTTGAAAACATCTAAAAATTTTGTATTAGTTACATAAATGAATCATTCATTAATATTTAAGAAAACACAATAAATTACCACAAGACATTTTGTATCCGTGTTGTCGAAAAACACGGAAATGGACACCAACGGTGTTGAGATCATAATTGTTGTCATAGTTGTAAGCTTGGAAGATACAATCAAGTTGATCCTCAATCTCCTTCTCAAAGTAGTACGAAACTCCAAGACGATCGAGAATGTTAATCAAGTTGAGCTTGCTTTTGTTGTTAACGGAGATATCAACCAGCATGGTCCTCGCTTGCTCCTTGAGGGATTCAAGTTCCGTCATATATTGTTCCATTTCCTGCATGTTCAAATACAACAATTAGGTTTTTCCGGTAGATAATTTCCTCTCGTCTATTCCAAAGTAATAGACGAGAGCCTTTTTAAACTTTTATATATATATATATATATATATATATATATATATATATATATATATATATATATATATATATATATATATATATATATATATATATATAGTATAGATCATATGAGAACAGGCTTATCGTGTAATCATGAGAACAAATTCGTAATTATTATTAGTTTTGTTACGAAGGTGTCATATCGTTTAATGTATTATTCGTAATTATTGTTGGTTGAGTGGATTATTCGTAGTTATTGTTGGTTGAATGGATTATTCTTAATTATTATTCGTAGTTATTATTAATTATGATATATACTTTAAATCTCGACTCTTAATACTCACCATCCGACGGTTTAAGATTGTTCTCATGATTACACTATAAGCGTGTTCTCATGGGAACCACACCTTTTATATATATATATATATATATATATATATATATATATATATATATATATATATATATTATGTTAGTTTACTCTTACTAGTTTGCCTAGAAATTATATAAAAAAAAAAGTTTCTACCTGTTTTTGTTCTAAGGAACCGAACCAAACATTGTATAACAGTTTAATTTGACAAAACAACAAATTAGTCAAAATAACCGGACCAAATCACAAAAAAGGTTCGGTTCCTAGTGTTTCGTCCAGAACTATATAACAACCCGACTTGGTACCCTCTTGGTATATACATGCTTTTAAAATTTCTCCTGATAACTCAAAGTTTTAAAACATTCCTATTCATACCTTTTTTTTAATTTTATAAAGTAAACAATGAAATCAAGTTTAAATTATAGTATTCCTTTTGTAGCCAAAAACATATCTTTCATATATTATAACTTAGAATACGCGATTAATCGTTAAATTTTATAATATAAAAAAAAGAATTTTAATTTTTTTTGTTTACTTTACAAAATTTAAGTTAATCACTAGAATATACTTCTTTTTAATCTTTAACAAAATAGGTATAAACTAACTAAAAAAATTGTAAAGGGGAGAGATATTTTAAAATTTTGAGGGCATCATGTGGAATGTTAAAAACTTACGAAGTAGAAAAGGTAATACGTCAAGGGTTTTCGAAGGAAATCATTGTTGTATTATTTAGATATATAGACAATATAACGGATAATAGAGTCACATGAATCTTAATTTGATATTAAGAAAATATAATCATGAAACAATTCTTTAACTAATGTTACGGATAAAAGGCGATTTACCAAAGAGTTAACATCGGATTCTGAGAAGCAATCGGAAATGCCTTGCGGAAAATGAGCAAGGGGCCTTGTGATCTCTTTGCTAGAATCCATTAAATGATTTTGATTTGTATCGAAAACAAAAGCGACTTTTGTGGATAGATGTTAGAATTGCAAGGAAAAGACTCATATCCTACCCATGTATTTATAATGGTGTAATAGAAAATTATCTAAACAAAGTGTTAGTTGCAGTAGAGAAAATTATCTAAACAATATATTACCTCATTTTTAGGTCGATTAAATTTTAGTATCCGTCTTTTAAACTATCAGAATGGTACCTAATCTATTTTGTCTGACCAAAGATTGGTATCTGGATTATTGTTCACACGTTAAGTTACAGATCGGTGTTAAATATCGGGGCAAAATTTTCCACCTACATTAGACATTAATTTGCAACGTTCACAATTGAAAAACCGTCTTCACATTTGTCTTCACATAAACCCTAAGCTCCAAATTTCCTAAGCCCCAAATATCTACTAAAATTCTTCCTTGTGAATTGAAGATTGGAGGCTAGGTCTTCACGGTGGAGCAACACAAGGTAGGTGCTTCTACGGCGACAGTGGTGGCCACCATGGTATTGGCTTCCGACGAAGCAAAGACCTCTAAGTGTGTTTGAGCTCCAGTTTTTATAGGTTAAAAATTGGTTTCCACTGAGGGGGTGTTGGTGTTGCAGAGGAGATGAGGTGGTGGAGAGATAGAGGGAGAAGGGTTGTTGTGGCTTGGGGAAGAAGGCGACAAAAGAGGGAGAGGAGATGCTTGCACCAGATTGTAGGCAAGAACATATAGATATGGATGAAGCCATGGAGAAGAGCCGTTCAATGTAGTTATTCATCTTCCACTTCCGGTTCATCTTCTTTATCTTTAAAATCATAAGGAAGAATTTTAGATGAAACTTGGGACTTAGGGTTCATGTGAAGACAACGTTGTAAATTTATGTCTAAGGTAGGTGGACAATTTTGCCCCTAATATTTAACACCGATCTGTTAACTTAACGTGTGAACAATAATACAAGTACTAATCTTTGGTCGGGCTCAATAGATGAGGTACCGTTCTGATAGTTTAAACGAAGGGATACTATAGCTTTAGTCAGCCTAAAAAGATGGGTATTGTTTAGACAATTTTCTGTAAATATAATATAATTCCAAAAAAATTAAATGTAATATTTATTTAACACAACTTGGTGTGGGGCTTTATCTATTTGGACTTTAATTAATTATATGACATTGGTGTGGAAAATAGCGCTAAAATGACATTATTGTGGAGGGACCAACTTATTTCCATACATGCTATCTAATTTTTTTCTAGAGCCACTAAAAGATAAAACGAATTAGGTGATAGGTGGTTGTATCACTTTCATCACCTGATTCAAACGAATTTTGTTTTACCTAAACTATCATCTATTCGAGGATCTCTTCACCAGAAATCATAACTGCAGTGACCGAATGGACGGATTTTTTCCAGATTCATCGTAAATATTAATTGACTTTCAAAAGAAACAACCAAATATAAATAGTACAATAATTCAACAACTCATTACCCAATTGAAATTGACAATTTAAATTTTCACATAAAATTAAACTTTCTCCATGAATGGAGATGTGGTCGGTCCAAAATTGTAGCCCAAATTTTAGCTTACAAGTTGATATATAAGGTAATGATAAGTACATTTCAATTGGTTGTATCTAATCTATGTGAAATTGTCAGCTCATTTGTCAATGAGCCACTGTCATATTGAAAGCTCGTGCATTTTATGTACCTTCCATGTACCTCAACCTCACTCACTTCCACACAATTTCTCTTTACTTTTCATGCGGCTCTTAATTTTACAAATATCAATATTTAAGCATTTATATTTTGTAACTCATCTAAACGTAACTCTAACATATTACTTAAGTAATAGTAAGAACTATGTTAACGTTACGTGAGAACGTAGATAATATTCTCCTTAGGCTTTTCATTGAGCGATGGTTAATGTTAATAGAATAATGTGTTTATATAATTACAAAAGCATCCCTATATTTACAATATTTACATAATATATCATACTTCTACAATCGAAACTGGAGAAGGTTGGACAGTAAGACTAGATCTAAAATCTAAGAATAACTGTCGCGGAAGGCCTTTTGTAATGATATATGCATATTGGAACGCAGAAGGGACGTAAAGCACCTTGATGTGACCAAGAGCAACCTTGTCGCGAACAAAATGGATGTCCAGTTCAATGTGCTTGGCTTGTTGATGTTGTATGGGATTGTTGGCAAGATATGTAGCAAAGATGTTGTCAGTGTATACAACTTTGGCTTTGGATAGAGGCCAATGAAGTTCCAACAAAAGATTCCGTAGCCAGGAACACTCAGAGACAACATTAGCAACACCTCGGTATTCGGCCTCGACACTGGACCTAGATACCACGATGACGTTTAGAGGACCAAAAGACAAGGGCGTCATTAAAGATCACACA
Organism: Fagopyrum esculentum; assembly: GCA_033239045.1. NCBI lineage: Eukaryota > Viridiplantae > Streptophyta > Magnoliopsida > Caryophyllales > Polygonaceae > Fagopyrum > Fagopyrum esculentum. Next base: position 157,524,844 of record BSUD01000001.1, read on the forward strand.
GTAGCTTGACGTAGACGGACAAGTGTCCGAACACCCTCCCCAATCAGCATTTGTATAGGCAATTAAGTCAGATTTGGGTTAGGGAGAGATGGTAATTCCGAAGGATAAAGTTCCAACAACGTAGTGGATGGTGCGTTTGAGGGCGGAAAAGTGCGGTTCTTGGGGATCATGCATGAATAAGTAGATATATTGTACAACAAAGCTAATATCAAGGCGAGTAAAAGTGAGATAATGAAGTGCACCAACAAGACTTTTGTATAGTGTGGGATCACTGACAACCGGTCCAGAGGTTGCATTGAGCTTGATCGATGTCTCAACAAGGGTGATGGCAGGCTTATAATTTGTCATCTTTGCTCGTTCAACTATATCTCGAGCGTACTTTTCCTGGTATAAGAATAAGCAAGAGGTGCTCTAACGAATTGAGATGCCCAAGAAAAAAGACAATACACCTAAATCCTTAAGAGCAAATTCCTTACCTAGAAGCATAATCAGATGAGTGCGCAACATATCGGAAGATGCAGTAAGGATAATGTCATCAACATATAGAATCGGATAAGCAATGTCGGATCCCTGACGATAAATAAATAGAGATGAGTCGCTCTTACTTCCGATGAAACCAATGTGATTCAGAAAGCCTGCAAAACATTGAAACCAAGCTCGGGGAGCCTGTTTAAGATCATAGAGAGAGACTTCTGAAGGAGACATACATGATTTGGTCGAGAGGAATTACGGAAGCCAGGAGGCTAAAACATGTAAACTATTTCGTTCAGATGGCCATAAAGAAATGCATTCTGAACATCCAGCTAGTGAATAGACCAAGAGCGAGATACTGCAATACTCAAAACCATCCGGATAGTTTTCAGTTTAACAACCGGACTAAATGACTCATCACATTCAATTCCAATTTGTTGAGAGCAGACGTTGGCGACTAAACGAGCTTTGTATCGCTCAAGGGAACCGTCAGACCTGTACTTATGCCGAAAAATCCACATACATCGCACAATATTAGAATCATTGGGACGAGGAACCAAAACCTAAGTCTTATTTTGTATTAGGGCTCGATAATCGTTGAGCATGGCATCGTTCTAGTACGGATCTTGGAGAGCTAAATTGTGAGATTTTGGTATAGGAGAGATAAGTCGGGATGATGGGGCATTGGTAACCGATAAGTCGAAAATTGGTTTGGGCTTCACTATACCGAAGCGACTCCAGGTTTGGGGCCGGCTGGGTAAGGCAACAAGTGGAGTCAGATTTATGGGTTGTGGGAGTGGGGCGGTCTGCTCATTTGAATGACGCGGGAGAGGGAATGAGTTTGAGCTTGGGGCAAGAGGCGGGCCAGGAATATGGAGTGGGCCGGAAATAGTAGGGTATTGTGGATGTGGGTCTGGGGAGATAGATGTTGTTGACGGGCCGAAAACAACAGTGGAGAGTGTTGGGCTTGGATTGTATGCAGTAGACGAGTCAGGGAGAGGGCTAGAAGGAAGTGGATAACGTGGTCCAGACGAGGTGGTCAATGGGTTGTTGCATGTGATGTTGCGAAGGAGTGCAGCGTGATATAGGGAGGGACCATCATCGGTGAGGGAGTCATAGTGATCCGGGGAGACGCTATTCAGGGTAGCGAACGGAAAAAGAGACTCGTCAAAAGTGACATGGCGGGAAATGATGGTTTTGTGTGTACCTAACTCAAGACATTTGTAACCCCGATGATGAGTGGGGTACCCGAGGCAAACGCACGGTGTAGTGCGTGGCTGAAGTTTGTGGGAAGTAGTTGCACTTTGATTAGGATAGCAAAGACAACCGAAAACCCGGAGATGACCTAAGGATGGTGTGGAGTGTTATGACACTTGATTGGAAGACCTATTTTAAATGGTCGTGGAGGGAAGAATGTTGAGGAGATAACAAGATGTCTCTAAGGCATGGAGTCAATAGGAGACAGAAATGGACACATGAAAGAGAAGAGACTGCATTTGTTATTGATGGTACGAATGGTATGCTCAACATTTCCATTCTGAGGAGAGGTATGAGGACACGAAAATCGAAAAGTGATGCCATGAGTAGCAAAAAAATTATGAAAATTCGTGTTGTTAAACTCACGTCACATATCGCATTGGAAACTTTTGATGTTGGTTTGAAATTGTGTTTGAACTAGTTTATAAAATTGCCTAAAAGGATCAAAGACTTGTGACTTAAATTTGATTGGATAAACCCATAAGAAATGTGAGAAGTCGTCAAGAAATAATAAGTTATATTTAAAACTTTCCCGACTAGGGATAGGAGAGGTCCAAATATCGTTATGAATAATGTCAAAAGAAGCAAAAGTACTAGTAGTGGAGCGATCAAACGCTAATCTATGTTGTTTTTCAAGTTGGCAAGCATGAAAAAGAGGAGTTGATGTCTCCTTATTGCAAATAAAAAAGGGAAGATTTACTAAGAAGATTAAAAACTAGCGTGCCGGGATGACCTAGATGTGCATGCCAAGTAGAGGAAGACTAAGCCGAGAGGGCATTTTGTGGACGGATGGGTGGACTGGTAACTGGATAGAGCTTCCCGGAGCTATTACATCTCAGACGAATGTTACCCGTGTGCAGATCTTCCACAGAGAAACCAAAAGGGTCAAATTCTACAGAAGCACGGTTATTAGTTCTAAAACGTCTAACTAAAACTAGGTTTTTGACAATTTTGGGTGCAACAAGGATGTTGGTCAAACAGAGAGGTTGGTTAGTGGTGAGTAGTATGGCATCACCAAGACCTGTAGAAGGAATACGCATATCATTTGCAACAATTATCGAATTTAAGGGCCCATTATGCGAAAAAGACGAGAGATTACCGGAGTTATTTGTCATGTGCGAGGTGGCGCCCGTGTCCACATACCATAAATTTCCAGCCGGATTTAATGACACCGTGGCGAAGGATTGATCCAAGGAAGTGGTTTGAGCAGCAACATCTTGCGTGTAATTGGCTTGTTGAGGAGATGACGTTAGGCCTGGTCCAAGAATGCCATGCGGGATGGTAGGGTATGGACAAGGTGGGGCACGGAATGGGCCAGGAGGAATTTGGGCCGGCATCCATTCCTGACCTTGTGGAGAAGGCGGCCTGCTACTGAAGTGTTGAAGAGGAGTCCATCCGAAATTGGGCCGGTAGACAAAGTGAGTCTGGGCCTGGGATGGGCCAGGTGAGCGGCCCTTGCCTCTCTTGCTTCGGCCCTGATTCCTGCTATGCTAGTCCAAAGGAGCTTTGTTGCGGTGAAGAAGCAACAACGCCAGTCGAAGGAAGGGTGGAGGCAGTGAGGGCTGAAGAGAAGCTGCCGGAGCCGGCAGAACCGAGATCAGTTGAAGAACTTTGCAGGAACCGGTGAACCGACACCCTTTAGTTGACCTGCTAACGATTTGAGTTGCTGATAGAAGGCATTAACGGAAGAGAAACCGGATAACTTACAGTTGGAAAACTCGTGTTCAAGGTACACCGCACATGTATTCTTGTTATTCTAAAAAATATCCTTATCGCAATTCCATGCTTGGCGCAGTGTCGTCAGAATCGAGAATTTGAGGAAGAATAACGCGAGAGACCATACTGTATATCCACTGGAGAATAGTTACATCGACTTGAAGACATAAGAAGTTGTCGATGTTTGGAGGTCGCGGAACTGCTTCATCAATATGATCAACAACGTAATGGGCCTTTGGAGTGACGCGAAAGAGAGTAACCCACGATGCGTACGGAGTATCATGGTCAAGAACAAGGGTGATATTGTTTTTTATATACGAGATTCCGAGAGTGGAGTGAAAGGAGGGCTTTTTGTCAGTAGCCATCGAAGCGGACGAATGGGCCTGATAAGGAAGGGGAAGGAACGGTGGTGCCGGAGGTCAAGGGGGTGGTCTGAATAAAAAACTCGCAGCAATCCTCGACGGACGGCCATCGGTAGAGAAGTAGTGGAAATAGCGTTAGAGGAATTATTAGTCTGATACCATGTGAGAATGTGGATAATAATCCCCTTAGAATTTTCATCGAGCGATGTTTAATATTAATAGAAAACGTGTTTACATAATTACAAAGACATCCATATATTAACAATATTTACATAATTTATCACGTACAAATAGTAAAGTGGATAAAAATCAAATAATCTAATCATAGATTAATCATACACATCCGGTTTTTCAAACTCCAAAATAGGTGGTTTAGAAAGACGTACATACTTTACGAAACAAACTTCTTTATTGAATTTAAAAGCTAACGACAATCGATTGTCAAGCTCAACATAATCAATCAATAAATAAATAATAATTAAGAAGTTAAGGGGGAAAAAACGAATGAAAATACTTGATAAATAATATTTAACTCAACTGTAAGATCCCAGTCTTTTGCCTTCACCGCCCCCGCGGTGAAGAGTGCCGCCCCTACGGCAGGCCGCACCCGCGGCAGGGTCAGCCGCCCCTGTGGTTGACGACAAACCGTGCCCTATCTTTCTTTCGTTCGTTTTATCTTCCTTTCATAGATATAATATCCGATATTCTATCTTATGGGCCGGTTTCCTTATCTTCTTTCTAACCCTAAACGTCCTTCCTTCTATCTTTCCAGCCCGTCTCTATATATTCTTGCCTTTTCCTCCTTTTTCCCGTTTCTTGCATTCGTCTTCAACCCTAAGAGCTGCAGCCGTTCCCTTGCTCCCCTGTGATCTTGTTGAACGTGTAAGTTCATCATTCTCTATTCTTCCTTACGTTCATGTACTACAGCATGGTTCCTTCTTTCTTTTCGTTTCTCCTTCTTCCTCTTATTTTCTTCTCCTCCGAGAATCAAGTTTGAACCTTGATTCTTGTTGGCTTCTCGTTGTTGATGTATCGTTGTTCTCAAGCTCTCTGGAGTTGAGTCTTGACGTGTTGGAATCAAAGGTTCGAACTTTGGTGTCCCTTGCTGTGAGTTCTGTCGAAGAGAAAGCCGACAGCGCTTTCTGTCATGCAACCGCTCCCGCGCCTGCACATCCCCGCCTTCGCGGCCATCCGCCCCTACGCCTCGTCCACCGCCCCTGTGGTTTCTTCTGCAGTATCTCCCGTTCTTGTGAGTTGCTTCCTTCCTTTCTTTCCTCATTCCTTTTCTGGTTCTTATGGTTGTTCCTTTCCCCCTGAATTGTTGTAAGACTAGGGTTGAGCCCTTAGCTTGTGGAGATCTCTTAGAGATCATTGAGACTAGAAGTTATAGACTTCTAGCAACCGTTTCGTTCCTGATTTGTGATACTTGTGTGAACAGGCTTTCCTTGCTCCTTTCCTGAGGAAAACTGAGTTGTTCCTGAGTTGTTCGTTGATCGTTGAGTTACCTTCGAGTGAGGTAAGTCCCTTGGACTTACTTAGCTTCATTATGCGTATTAGTTGGATTGTATTGGCTTGTTTGTGTTGTTTATCATGTTTATAAGGGATAACCGGAATAGGATTCACCCTTCATAACCTTAACTGGTCCAAGTGTATTATAATCGGGCGGTGACCACTTGTCTAGTTCTACAAGAGACTAGAATGTGCTCTTGCAACCCATGCATGTAGGTAACGGATAGTACGGATCTATTCCTATTGGTAGACGGAAGCGGAGGAGAGTTTCGGGAGATTCTCGTGTGACCAAAGAAGTTGAATTAGTAATGGATAAACTTAATGAAGATAATAACCGGTTGTGTGCAAGTATGCTATGTGTTTTCTTTACCCTATGTGTGTTTGTGCCTTTACGCTCTTGCGAGTATCTAGAATGTTAGCTAACGGTTTATACCGTCATTGTAGATGTTCCGCATGTTCAGGATGCTGCTGAGTGATCTGGACGGTGTGGTCAGCCGGGGTTCCCGTACATTATAGGACGGGATCGGGATTATGTTTCTTTTGTTGTTTCCCTTTTGTTTTGAACTCGGTTGTGAGTCTTTTACGTTTTCCTTTGTTTGAACCTTTGCTTTTATATTGAGTTTTGCTTTTCATTCGTTTGTGCCTTGTTGTAAGATTCATTTGTTGTTGCTACTCTGAGGGTCGGGACCCATTGTGCGGTTCTAGCCCGTAGCGCTTCGAGTTTCTAGAACTTGGGGTGTTACATCAACCACGTGATATTTTAACTCAACGGATAAACCTGCTATTATTAACTTATTTATCAACATCCATGCACAACTATTCAAAGCTCTCGCATTTATGTGCCTTTCAAAGTCTAAATTACGCCCGAAAGATGGTACACCCCAAACTAGGGGTGGGCATGGAACGAGACAGGATTAGAGTCGTCTTGCATCCTGTCTAGCAATTTATAATCGGGACGGGACAGAATATACAACTTTTTTCTTTGTCTCGCGGGCCCTGTCTCACGTGGACGAGACGGGACGAGCTTAATCCCGCAAGAATTATGTACTGATTATATTCCACATTTGTACCCGTTTTCTTTCATTTTAAAGAGACAGATGATAAAAAAAAAATCGACAACAAATTACTGATTCAAGAGACCTACATTAGTATTAGTACATTAAAGTGTGTGTTACCAATTGACATTCAAAAAATCTAGCATTGCACTACAATAATGATAGTTTACACACAAAAAAACATTATTTTATATTTTGGGAATCACAACAAGTAAAAGAGGTTATCTTTTAATATTTTATTACTTTTATAATTCTTATCAATATAAAATTATAATTTATACATATCATTTATCTATATAATATTTTTTAAAATATAAAAATATTAATTTTATATATATGCGAGACGGGACGGGATTAACCGGGATGGGAAGTTTCTGTCCCGCATCCCGTCCTACAAATTTGTCACGGAACGGGACGGGATTCACATTTTCTTTCCAAATCCCGCCGGGATCGGGACGGGACCGAGACAGAACAGGATTATGATTGGCCGTCCTTGTAACGGGCGGTGACAGTTGCTCAGTATTACCGAGGGAAACTGAGGGGTTCTTCGGGACTAGGTCATATTTGGTATACGGGAAGGGCACTTAACCACTCCACATGGTATACGGGAGGTACGCCTAACCATTCCGGATGGTAAAAGAAACAGAGGCGAGAGTCGTTGACTTCTCGTGTCACAACCATAAATTGGTTATGAGTGTATGACTTTATAAAGATAATAAAATGGGAAATGTGTGAGAGCACGCTTTGGTGTTTATTGTACTTATGATATGTGTTTGTGTTTATGTATTATCCCTTTATATGAATTATTAGCTAACGGTTTATATTGTGTTATAGATGTTGTGCAGGATAGAAGGACTGCCGAGTGATTAGGCAGGAGTGATCAGCCGGGGGTTCCCGTACATGAATGATGGTTATGGGTTGTGGCATGTATGGATATAGGTTGGTACAGTTTTGGTACTCGGCTGTGAGTCTTGTGTATATTTTTGGTTTATGTTGTTCCGATTTTATAAATGTTGGATTTATATTTAATTGTGTTTGTTGCAAGATCCGGTGAACTTGTTGCCGGGCTAGTGTCAGCACTCATTGTGAGGTCCTAGCCCATAGTACTCCGAGTTCTATGAATTTGGGGTGTTACAATTACGATGATGACTAGGAAACGTTATTCTTGTGACCCAAGAGACGACGATTGAACCAAGGTTAATACTACCATGAAAGAGCTCCTTAACATGTTCGGCGCTTCATGTGTTTACCGATGCCTTTCCTTCCTCATTTCTCTAATGGCTTAGATCCTCAAGGTCATATTCAAATTTCAAATGATGAAGTGGATATCCCTACAATTTGATGTGATTGTTGATGCTTGGATCAAAGAGCATCAACTAAAATCAATGCAACATCATCAATGCGGTATAGAGGATTTCATCACATCCTTCTACGTATAATAGGGAAAGGAAAATTTAACTTGGATCATTTACACCCGAAAGAGGTCATAATCAACACAACAATTGAGGTACATATTTCATAATTTTCTCAAAAGTAATTGAGGTACATATTCCATAACTTAATATCTTTTGGATGTAGACCGTAATGACAGCAGCAGCCACGATGTCGGCTACTATGACATGGATAATCGCATTGTTGTTAAACCATCGACATGTAATGAAGTGTGTCAAGGAAGAGATAAATCGAGTTGTGGGGAAGGAAAGATGGTTGAAGAAGCCGATATAGTGAACCTCGACTACTTAAATGCCATTATCAATGAGACGTTGAGAATCTACCCTTCCTCGACAATGGGAGTACCCCATTATACGTCACGAGATTGTGTTATACGAGGTTACAAGGTAAAGAAGGACACCGTTATGTTGTTCAACTATTGAAAGTTGCATAGAGATCCGTAGGTGTGGGAGGATCCGGAAGAGTTTAAACCCGAAAGGTTTTTAGGGAAAATTATAACCAAAGAATAGACTTTACATATATTCCGTTTAGTGTTGGTAGGCGAATTTGTCCAGGAAAGACCTTGCAGAGTGGGTTCTGTCCATGAACGTGGCTCGGTTGATCCAAGGATTCGAGTTGTCGACACTTTTGAGTGAGCCGGTGGACATGACCGAGGGGCTTGAGGCTAGCTTTCATAAGACTACCTCACTTGAAGTTGTGGTCAGTGAGTCACCCTCGTCTTTCTTCCAAGATGTATTATGGACATATGTAATAAAGGATATACGCATGTTTATGAATAAAGATCATTTAAGAACATGTACCTAGAACAATGATTAGCATGTTTGGTTCTTGCTTATGTATTGTCAATTGTAATGTTGCTGTGGCCTTGTGGGAGATGTTATAAACTTCCTAGTTTTAATAATTTACTCATATATTAAACCTATATTACTTGGGTTAATAGGAGTAGGGTCGTCATACGAGTCAACATAACTTGGATTTGGCTTGAAAAAGTTCGGTCAAGCTCATTCACTTATGAATAAAGGCATTGGGTTCAAACCATCTTATGCAAATTTGGGAACCAAGCATACATCATAAGTGCCGTATTTACGCAAATAAGATCCGAATCGACAATTATGATTGCGTCAAACGAACTCGAATCCAAACTCAATGCCTAACTTCCTACATAGAAGTTACCTTTATTCACGTCAATTTAAGTCCATATGATATTTTCTAAGTTCTCATAAACCGGGCAAGATTGTTGAAAATCTGAGCAAGGCAAGCAAATAAGGCACCAAGTAACCAAACGAGCCATGACAAAACCATTAGTGCCTTGTCCTGGAAGTTCTCCTTGGGAAGGTGACCTCTATCCGAGGTTAACAAGGCTCGATAAACAGCTTCGGCCAAAGCATAAGCAGTTACAGAGTCCGAATCCTCTGCCACCACACCGTGCTCGGTTAGGCACACCACGTCATATGCTCCCGTGGCCTCCGAAATCCCCAGGAACCGGCAGATCTTAAGCCTGCCATCAAACCTCTCCTCAGCGGATAGCTTGTCGCCGTGAGTCAGAATCAAGATTGGACTCTCGTCTACAATTAAACCCGAAAAATTAGAAAATTAACCATTTTCTAGGGAAATGTGACTAGGGTAAGTAGCTCAGCAAAATTTAGGCTCAAGTCATTTGACTCGAACAACTTTCCTAAAGATGACAAGATGAATTGATCTTCGGTAGGGTTATTATATTAGTCAAGATACTCAGCTCGGTTTGGAACGTTCATTTTACTAAACAATCTCAATATAATCACATTTATAAAGCTCGGTTAAACATGAACGTATTAAAGCTCGACTCGAATAACAATATTTTTGTAGAAGTATGGAAATTGAAGAAACTCACTGCATTTTCTAAGAGATGGAGAGCAGAAAACTTCTCTTATGGCCTCCAATGGCTGTGAATCACCAGCCCTCAAAGCCTTACAAATCTCGGCAATGTTAGCCACCACCATTGCACAATTCACCTTTCTTTTTAAGAACTTGGAAGATGATCTCCAAGCTCGAGCATCCATGGAATTAATCCTTGACAATGCATCATCATCATGATTGTCGCCTAGTCTCCAGCACGGCTGGTTGTGGTGGACTCCGCCATCCATCCAGCGCGCCACATCATCAAGACCTTCAGTCAGGTGTTCATAATCCAGCCCTCTCGAATCGTACACACAGAACCCGCTTCTCATTGACCTCAATACATTGTGTTCTTCCATGAACATTGTTGTTGCACAACCTGGAGAATTCCCTGCAAAACATGCCATTTGTTTAGCTCAAACATGAAATCTTCAAATGGAATTTTTAAAAAACATACCCTAAAAGCAAGAACTAAATCTGTACCTGAGGATGTGTGAGCAAATGGTATGATTCCAGCCCTGCCCAGAACAGTATACATAAGGTTAACAAGAGAGCTTTTCCCTGAACCAGAGAAACCTACCAAGAGAATGGTGATTACAGGAGGAATGTCCATTTCTTCCTTGTTGATTCCGCCCAACGGAACCCACAAGTCACCGGCTTTATAAGTTATGAGCTTGTGACGAAGATCATCAAGCCCAGCGCCAGACAATGCTGCTAGTCTCTCCAACTCCCTTGCAACCCGAATCCTCGGAGTCAGAGTGACAGAGGAGTTGGACATGTCCAAGCTTGCCATCTCTTCATTCTTCAGGGCCGATGTCCACCATCGATATACTGAATTTGAGTAGTCATCATCATAGCAAATTCCCTTGTTCCCCATTTCTCTAACGCTGGACAGGAAACTCTAAAATTGAAATGCTCTGTTTAACGGCTAGATTCAAGTAAGAAGGCGAATGAGCTAAAGGTACAATTGGCACAGAAGAAGACAAAAACGCAACTTCCAGGAAATTACACCAATAGTGTTGGTTAGCATTGTGATTGGGGATTTGTGGTGCTTGTATCCAAAGTACGGGAATGACCTGTGAAAGGTTACACTAGTATGGGTATTTTCGTATTTTTGTCTTATCAAGATACTGAAAGGGCCAAATCATAAAAACGGACCAGTACGCGTAACAAAACGGATCAAAGTTTAAGAATTTTCCCTTCAAATGTCTCATAAATGGCGCAAATCTTAGAAAAATATATATCAAGCAAAATAAGATCCCACAATTGGACAAAATAAATGATCAAATGAAAGCAGGATCTGTATAGGAAGGGTGAATTGTCATCCCCTTTAGTATAAAACCTTGACGCTTTTAGACTGAGAAAATATAACCGTAGTACATGGCAACTTTGCCTGACGCCCATGCATCAACTTTGCAATGACTACATAAACTTTCAATAAATATAAATGACGAGAAATTAACCCAGAAGGGTACACAGATGACTCGACTCGACTCTTGTTTTACCAACACAGGCAACAGTCAATGAAGTGCTTTGAGAGAGAGCACCTCAATATTGCTGACTTGTGTTGGAAAGGACTTGAACGACAACGAACCAATACAAGTGAACGCATCAAACTGTCCCTTGAAGCCCCCAACTTCATGCATGGATTAGATGCATAACAAGCCCCTGCAAGATTGATAACAGCAAACTACATGTCATGACCTCGTGTCAATTAAAAACTTAGAATTGTATTGACTTTGTTTATCTTATTAGCTAACGTATTGAATATTATTTCTTAACACGTAGTTTATAATTGTGAATCTTTTAAACACCGTTTGAAATTTAAGTTTGCACAACAAGCTAGAGAGTAGAGATTAAGTAGCACATACCCTTATAAGGCCTTAACTGAACTTGAATCCGCCAGCTGGAACCTCACTGCCTCCAAATGCAAATCCATTCTGGGAAGCGTCACCAGCAGCCAATCCCTCCTCGTCATCATCAATCCAGTAGGTCTCGAGAATCTTGACAGCTTTCTCATATATTTCATTGTTATCGTGACTTTGCAAGTTCTCTATCTTCTCTAAACCTTCAGCATCATCAATCATCTGTGCATAGGGATTGACATCTCCTGTATTACCCATGGTCTTCTCTGACTCACCAACCTTTAAGATGTTTTCAAGCCCTTCCAAGCATACAGTAATGATCCTTGGGTCAGGGCAAACCAATAGATCACACATTGGCTTAATGCATCCCTGGCTGACCAAATACCTAATCACGGAAGTTGTAACAGCATGAGCATTTTAACGGAAGAAAATTCTTAGCCCGAAACGAAGTTCAGAAAAAAGAAACCATACTTGATTTGTTCATGGGAACCACCAGAAGTAGCATTTGAAATTGCCCAAGCAGCTTCTTTCTTGATATCGAACTCGGCAGTTTGAAGGAGCTCGATCAAGGGGACAATTATTCCCGCATTAATTACATGCTGTGTTCATCACAGACATAGGACTTTATGTCTACTTACAAAAATATAATTTACCATCCAGTAGAACACACTCTTAATCTAACAAAAAGGTGTGACGGGAAACATTAACTACCTGTATCTGCTCGTTGGTTCCTGCAGTTATGTTTGAAATGGTCCAACAAGCTTCCTTTTTGATACTCTTCTTGTGAGTATTTGTCAACAAGTTCAGTAGGCAAGGCAATGCTTGATGGTCTATGATAGTCTAAAAATGTACAAGAACATCTATTAGAAAGAATTAAAAAGCATTAGGACTTCAAAAGCCCAATTTTTAAGGCAGACTCTCACTTTTAAGAGCCTATTTTCAATTTAGGAGGTTTAAATTTGGAACTGCTTGACATGAAAAAAATTAACTACAAAACATACTAGCAGTCAATCAACCTTTTCCGCATTGTCCCAGGTCTATATCAGAAGCATGAATGTCAAAAAAAAAAGCACCTCATATAGCCATAACCAAGTCAATGACCCACAACAAATGCACCACATTGCCATTTGGAAATTTTAAAAAGATAACTGCCTGTCTAATAAAGATTTGCAACATGTTAAAAAAGGAAAAGTTGAATTCTAATCACTGTTTACCTGTGTTTGAACATCATCTCCAGTCACAATGTTTCCAACTGCACGAAGAGCGGGAATGAGCACAGAGGGAGATGGGTGACTGTCAAAAAGGTTCAGTTAGTAACATATAAATTCGCAATCAGCACAACAGCATATATGATGGATGTATACTCACAGCAACAGTTCAATAAGCCTAGGACAGACTGAAGCTTCAATAACAGCATCAATCTTATCATTAGTACCATCAGATAGATATGACAATGCCCAGCAAGCATCTGTCAAGATTTCATCATCAGTTGAATGAATGAGGCGCTGGAGAGTTGGAAGAGCTGGCTTTGTCTGTCCAACATGATAAATTATGGTTAAAATGATTTAGCATAAAGAAAATAGACAAAAAATGCCAAGCAAATCTGAAAAAGGAAATCATAAGTAAACCTGTTCAAATGATGGTTGTGGTTTCCCTCTGCAAAAGTTGGATAAGGTCCATGTTGCGTTTCTCAGCATCGAGAGTTTTGCATGGTCATTGAATTGAGCCAACAATGGCATTAAGGCTCCACTTTGTAGGACAAGATCACGATACTTTGGCGAGTCACCGGCAATATTTCCTAATGCCCAAACCGCCTACCATAAAAATTGAGAAGTTGAAAGATCAAGTGTTATATTGTTTACCCATTAGGAAATAACTTCTTGACAATAATGTAAAACATGAATAATACCTGCTCACGAACATCATCACTTGGAGAAGCAAGGAGCTTCACAAAAATAGGAACAGCTCCATGATCAATCACCACCCTAGTGTTATCTGATGTTCCAGAAGCAATATTTGTGAGAGCCCAAGCTGCCTCAAACTACGACAAAAGCGAGAATGATATCAAAAAAACAGATGCAGATTGACACAATTTAATACAAGCTTTATTAAAATGGCATACCTGAAGTTGCGGAAAATCATCTCGGGCAAGAAACTCAACAAGACGAGGAACTACACCAGATTGCACCACTTCATCAATAGGAGGATTCCTCTCTGCCAAGTTTGTTTACAAACACACCATGCCATGTTTAGCTCCATCAACCATTAATTACAAGAAAGGGTGAATAATCAATTGTACAGATCTACTTAGCAAAACAGTCAAATCAGTTCACCAGTTCAATTTTGCTTGAACCCCGTGGAACACCAATAGCACAAAAACAAAGTACACAATCGGACAACAAAAATTGTACGTAATTTCCTTAATAAACCAACTGAATCTATTCATTAGGTCAAATCCGTTTGCTCAAATGGAACATCAGTAGCATGGATTTCACTCTCTTCAAGTTATAATAATATATAAAAATTGAAAAAGGGGCAGACAATGGAACCAGAAAATCTTACGTATTTACTTAGTAATCAATTGAATATGTTCACTGGTTCAGTTCCGTTGGCTCCCCCACATGGACCATCAGTTGCACGAATTTCACTAGTTTCTTCTAGTTATAATACTATATAAACTAGAAAACGAAAGCAGACAAAGGAATCCAATAAATTCTGCTTCTCCTTAGCAAACAAATTGAATATATTCACTCCACGTTGAACATCAGTAGCACATATATCACAATTCTCTTCCAGTTATACCATCAGAACAGTTAAAAAAAATGAAGCAGAATATGTTTCAGTTGTTGGCAAAAAAACAGAGAGCAACTGATCACCTATCGACAGCAGTTTCCGGAATTGAGTAGTGGAGTCGAGTTGAGCAGTAGGATCATCCGAAAAGACACCTGCCACCAACGCCGGTATGCTCTCTATCTGTAATGTAATATAAGAATCAGATCACTCGAAACAACAAATTCAACTACCAAAAACCCTAGGTGAAGTAATTTACAGTCCCAAAATCAATCAACTAAACAGCAAGCAAATCTACAAAGAGCCGATCTAATCAATTGTACGAACTGAGGCAAAGAGAAAGAGATCGTACTTTCTTGTCGGAGCCGGATGCGGGAGGAACAGAAGCGGCAAACTGCTGAGTAGACTGAAGACCCTCACGACGCTTCTTCTGCAAGCTCTCCTCTCTCTTATTCTTACGAATCTCAACCATGTTATCCTCTCTCCTTCTCCGGCCCTCATCGGCATCGACGGCGACCTTGTAGCGGTTCCGGCGACTCTCTGTCCTAGCGTTTGGCCTCAACGACATGGTAGCAGCTCAAATTTTCAAGCAAATAGGCCGGCAAACCCTAGGAGAGGGATCGAGAAGGAGAAGGAAGAAAATTTGATTTGATTGATTGATTGGCGAAGAAGAGAGAGAAGGGTTTGGGGGTTTGGGGCTTCAGGAAAGCGAAGAGAGAAGAGGGGGAAACAGCAGAAAAGGCGAGTTTATATTGCGCGTTTCGAAGGGCTTTATGAGTGGCCAGAGGAGGCCCATAAGTGGAGAAGAGTGAAAGTAGTTTAATTAGGAAGGGGGCTTCCATTTTAGTATAATTACAAAATTGCCCACTAGGTTTCAAATTCAAAGGATGGTAGACTTCAGAAAGTGGAGATTGTTACCGTTGCTTTGCGTCTTCGAGCGTCTGATGTCCACCGACTGCGCGATTTCAAGCTTGTATTTTTTAATTATTAATTATTACGTGTTACGGGTCTATTTTTTAAAATTACCGTTTTACTCATGGTAAAATTATACAAATATTATATATTTATTATTATAATAAAATGAAATATAATAACTTTGGGTTAAAATAGATAGATATGTTTAAAGTATTTATATTAATTTGTTATATAATATTGTAATTTGTAACCTTTTTCAATGTATTTTCTATTCAATTATTTGTAGATGCTATTATACTTGAATAAAGGTACTAGAAAGATAAAGACATATATGTAAATATTGATTCAAAAACAAAATCATAATATTAAAATTTATATAACGTTATTATCGATTTATAATTTTATTACATAATTTTATCTTTGTTAAACATATTTAAAAAATCTAATAAGAGTTTTTTAATTAATTATACTGTTACTAAAAAAATTTGGTTGATTACTTGATTTATGTAGCTGAATTTTTGAATCAAAGTCAATTGACTGAGGAGCGTGTAAGCTGTTTACTAGGTCGAATACATCATCTTCCATACAAAGTTTCCATCATCTTTAGGGCAGGACCCAAAAGGATAACCAAAACAAACCCAGATAATCTACTGCTTGCTCCCCTTTTCCTGTTCTTACTATCTTCAGTTTTTTGGTATCTGGGTTGAATTCTTTGTTAGGGTTAATCATGAATATCTTCAAGAAGAAACCCACCGCCAAAGGTTCGTGCCCAGATTTGCTCATCTGAATTTCTCTTCATTATATCGAATTTGCAAATTTGAGTTCTAATTCGGAAATTGATGGATTATTTTTCCAATTTATACAGAGGTCCTTCGTGAGAGCAAGAGAGAGATGACGAATGCTACCAGAGGTAAGTGTCGCAACTTTGAGTTTCAGACTTTGTTAACTCGTTATAAATTTCGATTCTCTTAAATCTTAGGACTTGATTTGAAGAATGGTTGAAACGAATTAGAAAGTTTATCAGTTGTAAATCCCTTTTCATTGTTCAATGTGCGACAGAGATGATGAACATTGGTCTTTTGGGGGCGGTTCATAGATCCGTTCTTCACTCATGATCATCTGATATGTGAAAATCACTACAACGCCAGAAAGAGTTTTTTTTTTTAATTTAATTTTGCATAGCAAAGTGTTCTGTTTGAGCTTCTACCACACTTCTTGTGGAGGTAGAGCTTTCATAGGTGCATTCTCAGTATCCTATGTTACAGTTCTTGCATTTTCTTCTGAAATTCTTTTGATAAAAATGTATATGCAAGGCAGGTAGAAGTAGATTGAAAGAGTTTTGCCTATGTGTATTTTGTTGGACCATGAACTTCATTGCAGCTTTTTATGTGGTAAGGAAAGTTAATTTGTCCGGTTTGAGTGCTAATGCTCGTGTTTACCTTGATTCAGGAATAGAAAAAGAAATAGCAGCATTGCAATCTGAAGTAAGTGGCATTTTTCCAATTAGTTGGTCTTTTTATCCTGGGCTCAAGTATGCACGTCTAATTGTTATATATGATGATGACAGGAAAAGAAGCTGGTTGCTGAAATTAAAAAAACTGCTAAAACAGGAAATGAGGTGCTTCACTTATCTGTCATGCCCACAATATTGCGTCAGTAATTCCTGTATGAAATGGTTGTCATTTTTTAATATTCTCAATTATTCAGGCAGCAACAAAGATACTTGCCCGACAACTTGTCAGACTTAGGCAACAAATTGCTAATTTGCAAGGTAGTCGTGCTCAAATGAGAGGTATAGCAACCCATACACAGGCGTTGCATGCTCATACATCTGTTGCGGCTGGTATGAAAGGTGCTACGAAAGCTATGACTGCAATGAATAAGGTTAGACTATAAGACACACTTCCAGTTAAGATCTATAACTTCCCACCGTATATGCAATAAGATAATGCATCTTTTGAGCAATTATTAGTTATATATGTCTGCATCGGGGATCCTTTCTTCTTACAATTACATCTTATAATCTTATATCCTCTTCTTGTCTATTCTTAGAGGTGATGCGTAATTTTATTGCTATGTTGCAGCAAATGGAACCAGCTAAACAAATGAAGCTGATTAGAGATTTCCAGAAGCAGTCGGCTCAAATGGACATGACTGTACGTTGTTGTTCTTGTTTCTTATTTCTATGTGTAGTCTTTGCCCGTTTGTGACTTTCTTGTAGCAATGCTCATATTTGCTTCTTGTTTTGCTTCATTGAACTTAGACATTTTGTTTTCGTGCAGATGGAAATGATGTCTGATGCTATTGATGATGTCGTGGATAATGATGAGGCAGAAGAAGAAACAGATGAATTGACGAACCAGGTATGTGTTGTTGACTATGAAATTCTTTCCACTTCTATTTGTTTTAGAATACATGATTCAACGATTGATGAATCACATGCTATGTTGCAAAAATAATTGTACATCTATCGGTAAGTTTCTGGCTATGTTACTTGGTGAATGCATATTGAAGTAAAAGTGGCATCAGGGTGCATACATATCATTCTAAAACACACATTTGACTGCAGATGCTATTTTATGTTTCCTTTGGATTTTATATTGTTCTTGTATTTTATGCTCAATCAGTTTTCCCTGATTGATAATAATGGTTTCTCTATGAAAACAGGTTCTTGATGAAATTGGAGTTGATGTTGCATCTCAGGTAGGCACTATTGGATTTTGCCAGAATCTCCTTACAGTTGATTTACTTTTATCCATACCGATATTCATTTTGCTTGAACTTTTTCAGCTATCAGCAGCTCCGAAGGGAAAAATTGCAGGAAAGAAGACCGAAGATGTTGGCACGTGAGTTTTACTGCCCAAAATCTTTCTTCATTTAAAACTTATCTGATTTGTTCTTCTAGTACTTGCTTTGTGATCAGCATTAATACATGCTTTAATAAACTTGTTTGACTTAAGCAACCACGTATGAAGCAAATGTAGAGGAAGGTTAGCATAGTTCCTTTATTACCCACCATTAGTTTTGCCCCGAGCTATCATCTCTCCTGCTTTAGTCTAACCACACCCCTGTACCCATGATGGTGGCTCAATATGATATGAAGCATTGATTCGAGATAGGAATTGTCTCTTCTCTTCATTTGAAATGATTACCGTAACTTGGTTGGTGTTGATTTTTTGCAAGACCTAACCTCTCAATAGTTGATAAAATGAATTCCCTATATCCCCCTACCCCCATACTTTTTATGCCTATTTTGCTCTGCTAGTGCTAACTGTTGTGTATATGGATGTGTTCAACACCTCCAGGTCGAACATGTCTGACCTCGAGGACAGGTTGGCAGCTCTCAGGAGCGGTTCCGGTGCTTGAAGTGGACTGAGGAACAAAATTTTACATTTACTTGGTAGTTTACTGCATGAATCTCAGGATTTCCGGCTCTTGTGAATATAGGAATTGATGATGACCTAAGGGTCTATTATGCTATTTGGTGTGCACCTTTTGTTTGGATCCCATTGGGAAATGTATTTTGATTCAATCAGAAATTGTTACCGTTTACAACTCCTTTCCCTTGAACATTTTTGTATAGTTAATGGTTTAATCCTGGGTCACTTAAACTCACACACAGGCAAAATTGCTAAATCAGTAACAAGATCAAGTTCAGAGAGTTCTGGAATGCAAATTTCTTATCTTTATTGGTTGAATAGCTGCAATATCCGTACAAAAAATGTATGTTCTTGTGTATCTGACATATTTGTACACCTAAATTCCCATGACATCCACCCTTGAATCAATAATTAAGTCCACAAATATAATCAATAATTAAGTCCAGAAATATACAGCAAGTACAGATCAAGCTAGAGCGCCAGCCAAACAAAGAGCCTTTGCCTCTGTCATATTCCTCCAGTGTCTGCAAAATGGCAATGAAACCATACGGACTTGCTCCGTCTTAAGTTAGTCTCACACATTGAATTTGATCTTCAATCTGTGGCTTAGTCTTTGGGAAGGATGTTGGAAACCTCATTTTCTTTATTGTTGCAATCTCTACAGTATGTGGGAGGGAAACCTGGCAGGAGTATTCCCTTTATTTTATGGACAACCGTGGAGGCGTGTCATAAGACGGGAACAACGCCACTGTCAACTTTGTCATCTGAATCACATTTCTTGAGAAGAACAAGCTGCCGATGCAAGTGTATAACCTAATATACGTAGGAAGTAAGAAACCGGTGTCATATATTGAACATGTTTTGAAATCCATAAACAATGTGCAATTTCAAGATATACGATTTACCTCCTCCTGCAGAAAAGTAGGGAGATTTTCGGTTGAAACGAGCCCCAACATCTCCTGCACAAGCTTTTCGTCCTTGATTCTCGACCATGTTTGTGCAGGAAGTGCAAGTAGGAGTACAGTGAGTACATCGTATCCTCCAGGATGCATATTGTGAGTATCCCCTAAGGCAGAGCAGCAAGCTGGCCTACTAGGAGATGATGGGATCAAAGCTTGCAGCCCCCGCTTACTATGACCATTCACTACCATTCCAGAAACCATTGTAATTGGTTTACCACCATTATCCTTAAATGATTTCACACAGGTTTCCAAGCAACAAAACTTTCCCGGACAATCAGATTTGCCCGAATAAAGCTCAGCCCCTTGGCAACAGATGGAGACTGCAATATCTGTTAAATTGTGTTCTACACCCAAAGCAGGCTTTTCTCTGCAACATTTATCGACCGTATATAAATACTTGGCTACATGTTTATAAAGATGGGTCTCCCGAACTTGTTTCAGTATCTCCTCCTGCGAAAGGGATCACATAATGAATGAATCAGCCCATGTAAATGATGAGGTCAAAATCAGTGTTGGATAAAACAGGTTAAACCTTTATTGCAAGCCTTTCTTTCTCCTCTTGGCTTAGACTTTGGCCTACATCCTCAAACCTCCTGACTTCGGCCACCCACTTGATGAAGTCTCGAAAATTTGAAGGCAAGGACATGCATACAACTTGAAGGACACCTTCAACATCTTTTACATCATTCGACTTCAAAAGAAGTGGAAGATCATCCATCAAGTATTTTGCCATACTGACCCAACTCTCATGCTTGCAACTCTAAGAACAAAATCAAAACGCAGCTTTTCACTCAGCAAATAGTAAGAGTTTTAGAGTATGGTCAATTTTGTTATAACACGAGATTGCAGCGAAAATAGAAAAATGTTGGTATAGAACACAAACAAAATATGACGCCCCTTCAAATTTGTAAGACCCCGCTTTACATCATACTGATTAAGGATTCTCAAGTAATAGAACGACAACTATCCAAAAGTCTAGCCACTAGGAAAAATTATAAATAATTATACTTAATAACAATGAGTATACAGAGAAAACTGCAATAAAATACTAGCCATATTCTACATAGTTGATCTTGCCCATGTTGCACAGCATTGCCAATCCACCATTCTAAAGGTAGTTGATTACCTTTAGGGTGTCATAAACTCCAATTTCCTATATATATTTGCTTCCACCACCTCCCGATAGAAGTAAGATCACCAAGAAAGGAGCAGAATACATGTTATTCTCTTCACTCTTTCAGTACCTTCTGTTTTTTCAACCAGCTTCCTCTAAATTTGAGATTACCAAGAAATGTATTGAATAAATCTAAAGACTAAATCATAAGGATCTGTCTCCCTAGTGATATATGTTACTCTTTTTCTGTTTTTCAGTGTCACGCAGATGTTGGTAATTTAGAGTTTTATAGAATGCTTTGAGGCGTGAAAAGATCACTATCTTTAAAGTGATATTTGTCCCCTCTAATTGCTGTTAGGGTTGCAGACAAATTCACCTCCCAGGATACAACAAAGCCCTTAAAGAAATCAGACAGCAAATCTGAGTTTCTTTCTTATTTTTCTAGTGAAGAATCTTTCTCTATTTATAGAGAATTCTCTGAACTGTCTGCGACAGTTAATTCAGTTTTACAGTTAGGATTGCAGTTAGGAGAGCAGTTATATATTCCTTCCTGCGAAAGATCACAACCATTGATCTTTCAAATATATTAATGTTTAATCTCAGCCACAAAATTACTTGAAATCTGTCTAACTCTTTAAATACAGAATCTGTATAAGTCTTAACTCTTTAAATACAGAATCTGTATAAGTCTTATTAATAGACTTTTACCAACAATCCCCACTAAGTCTATAAATCAGACTTTGTGAATAATGTCATACATAATGAAAGTGTTTTTCAACTTAAACTTCCAATTAGTACAACTTTATCAAAATGTCAACAGATTAAATGGTGGTTAGTTCCTTAAACCATTTTTCTTTTATCAACATCGGATAAAGCATACATATAACATTTTCAGCTTCTTCACTAAACTTCTTTTGACTTGAGTTCACCTAGATTCATAGAAAACTTACAAAACAATTGGTTTTGTTTAAGAGTAACTCCACTCTTATGTGATCTATATAGGTAAGATCCTATGAAACCGTAATCATTAAAGAATCTTATTAAGAGTAGCCTTAGTACTCAACCTCCCTTTTTATTGCACTAGCGTGCATCCCAATCACTTATCAACAACTTGTTGTTACCCTTTAAACTTCATAACTAGAATCTCTAGAAAGAGGTTGGGTTCCTGTTGTGGTGATTTCATATTAATTTCAACCCCATTGCAGCTGAGGTATTTCTTACCATTTCTCTCGAGAGTGCTTTTGTAAATGGGTCAGCCAAGTTTTTACAAGACTTGACATAAATAATGGTAATAACACCTTCTTCAATCAACTGCCTAACATAAGCATGTCTTAAACTAATGTGTATAGACTTTCCATTATAAATTTTATTATAGGCTCTAGACAATGTTGCTGCACTGTCACAGAACACAGAAACAGGTGGCATTGGTTGTGGCCACAACTGTATATCCAGAAGAAAATTTCTCAGCCACTCCGCTTCCTTTCTTGCTGCAGCCAATGCAATAAACTCTGATTCCATTGTAGAATGTGTTATGCAAGTTTGTTTCTTTGAAGCCCAGGATATTGCTCCTCCCGCTAAAGTAAAAACCCAACCACTTGTGGATTTGTTCTCATCTGCACTAGATATCCAACTAGCATCTGTAAATCCTTCCAAAACAGCAGGAAAACTGCTGTAAGATAATTTCAGTTCTACTGTTTTCTTTAAGTATCCTAGAACTCGACTTATAGCCTTCCAATGTTCAATTCCAGGATTGCTAGTATATCTTGATAACTTGCAAACAGCAAATGCAATATCGGGTCTTGTACAATGCATTGCATACATTAAGCTCCCAATTGCACTTGCATAATCTTTCTGGGAATTAGATCTACCTTCATTTTTGAATAATTTACATGAAGGATCATATGGAGTATTTGCCTCCTTAATCGTAAGATGCTTAAACGTTTCTAACATCTTATGAATGTAATGAGATTGGGTCATAGTAAAATCCCCACTATTTTTAAGTATTTTAATACCTAAAATAGTGTCTACTTCCCCCAAATCTTTCATCTTGAATTGTGACTTCAAGAAATTCTTAGTTTCAGTAACTCCTTCAATCTGATTGCTTATAATTAGCATATCATCAACGTAGAGACAAATTATAACACTATATTTGTCGCTGAACTTTGTGTACACACATCTATCTGCGCCATTATGCTTAAATCCAGAAGACAGTATGGCAGAATCAAACTTCTCATGCCACTGTTTTGGTGCTTGCTTCAGTCCATATAGAGATTTTGTTAATTTGCACACTTTATTTTCATTTCCAGGAACCACAAACCCCTCGGGTTGTTCCATGTATAATTCTTCATCCAAATCTCCATTCAGAAATGCTGTTTTTACATCCATCTGATGCACCTGCAGCTTATACAACGAAGCAAGTGCCAAGAGCACTCTTATTGATGTAATCCTTGCTACTGGTGCATATGTATCGAAATAGTCGATACCTTCCTTTTGTTTAAATCCTTTGGCTACTAATCTTGCCTTGAAGGTTTGGATTGTGCCATCGGTATTATACTTTCTTCTAAATACCCACTTGCTAGAAATTGGTTTAGATCCTTTAGGTAAATCAACAAAAACCCAAGTATTGTTGGACATAATCGAGTCCATTTCATCATTCACGGCCTCTTTCCAGAATGCTACATCTCTAGAAGACATTGCCTCATTAAATGTCTTAGGGTCTCCTTAAATTTGAAACACAAATGGTATTTCGTTTAACACTTCATTCCTAGTTCCTTCAACTAGGAATAAAACATCATTCGGTAATGAAAAATCAGAACCAAATTGTTGTTGTATTCTGACCCGTTGACTTCTTCTTTGTTCCATTGGTTCATTAAGTTGTCTTTTCCTTGACAAAGAAGACGATGGAGCCGTGTAAATAGTGTTTCCAGCATTTTCACTTGTCACATCCCCACTGAATTGTGTCTCAAAAAATTCAGCATCTCTAGATTCAATTATTTGATTTGAATCCACATCCAAAAATCTGTAAGCCTTGGAATTTTCTGCGTACCCCAAGAAAATGCTTTTCAAGGCTTTAGGACCCAATTTAGTTTTCTTAGGATCTGGAATCCTGTAATTTGCTATGCAGCCCCATACTTTTATATAGTTTAAATTGGGTTGTCTTCCATTCCAAACTTTATATGGAGATACTTTAGTCCTTCTTGAAGGAATTCTGTTGTGCAAATAACATGCAGTCAACAAAGCTTCTCCCCACAGATTTGAAGGCACTTTTGCATTCAACATCATAGAGTTCACCATATCACACAATGTTCGATTTTTCCTTTCAGCCAAGCCATTCTGTTGTGGCGTGTAAGGGGTTGTTCGCTGATGAATAATTCCACTGTTTTCACAGAATTCATTGAACTCATTAGAGAAATATTCTCCGCCCCTGTCACTTCTCAGAATTTTAATCTTTTTATCTTTCTGATTTTCAACTTCAGCCTTATATATTTTAAACTTCTCAAAAGCTTCATCCTTTTTCCTCATCAAATATACACGAGTATATCTAGATTTATCATCCGTGAAAGTAATAAAGTACCTATTTCCACCTCTTGTTAGTATTCCATTTAATTCACATATATCTGAGTGTATAAGTTCTAATATTCCATTAGTCTTATCTACTGTAGGAAAAGGTCTTTTGACCATTTTTGCTTGAACACAAATCTCACAATGTTTATCAAAAACATGACTATCACAAGTAATCATTTCATGCTTAGACATAAACTTTATAGATCCAAAATTCACATGAGCAAGTCGCATATGCCATAATGATGGAGATAACTCAACAATATAAGCAGAAGTACTAGTATTATTATTGATAATATTGATACTAAGTTTGAACATTCCATCACAAGAGTATCCCTTTCCTACAAATGCACCATTCTTAGTTAATATTAACTTGTCAGATTCTAGGACAGCCTTAACACCGGCTTTGCATAACAGACTTGCAGAAACTAAGTTTTTTCTGATTTCTGGAACATGAAAGACATTGGTCAGAATGATCTTCTTTCCCGAAGTGAACTGAACTTCAACACGTCCTTTGCCTAGGACCTTGGCTACGTTGTTATTTCCCATGAGAACTCCATCATCCTTGTCGGAGGGTTCATAGTTTGTGAATTGAGAAAAATCATTGCATACATGCACCGTAGCTCCTGAATCGAACCACCAATCCTTAGATTTTGTTCCTGCAGCCATTGAGACTTCAGTAACCATACCAATCTGTAATTCAGAAAACATCTCAAATACCATGGCAATGATATCTGATTTGTCTTTTTCAGTCACATTGGCTTGATTGCTGGACATCTCTTGTTGTTTTCGTTGCCATTTTCTGCATTCTCTCTTGAAATGCCCTGGTATCTTGCAGAAGTGGCATTTTGGCCTATTATCTTTATCATCCTTCTTAGGCTTCTTAGAGTTGTTGTAGTTTTTATTCCCATCAGGCTTCTTCCTTTTGTTCTGATTAGAATTCTCACCAACATAATTCACCTTATTTTCAGATTGTGAATCCACTTGCTTTTTGTATTGATATCTCGTTTCTTCCTCAATACGCAAATGTTTCTGAATCTGTTCCAAGGACAATTCTTCTGTGGTATGTAAGAGTTTCTTCCGATAATCATTCCAAGTCGTAGGCAACTTTGCAATGATTGCCCCCACTTGTAATGACTCGGAGATATCAATTTTCAACTCCTTGAGTCGGTTAACAATACTCTGTAGATCATGAACTTGATCCATGACAGGTTTATCAGCACTCATAGCAAATTCAAAGTATTTCATGATAAGAAACTTATCTGCGCCTTGCTTTTCATTGTTGTATCGCGTCTCCAGCGTGATCCAAATCTCCTTTGGCGATCTGATTGTCGTGAACAGATTGTAAAGTCTGTCAGAGAGTCGGTTGAGGATATGACCTCTACACAGAACTTCGTCTTCATCTCTTTTCTTCCTTTGGTCCTTGATCTCTTGGTCCTCTTCATCTGTTGGATCTGGAATTGCCTCCAAATTGGCATCCAACACATAGGAAATCTTCAAGGCTGTCAGTAGGAACATCATTTGGTCCTTCCAACGGTTAAAGTTGGTCCCATCGAACCGAT
The DNA here is from genome assembly GCA_033239045.1 of Fagopyrum esculentum. Lineage (NCBI taxonomy): Eukaryota > Viridiplantae > Streptophyta > Magnoliopsida > Caryophyllales > Polygonaceae > Fagopyrum > Fagopyrum esculentum. Next base: position 157,550,690 of record BSUD01000001.1, read on the forward strand.
CAAGTTTGAAAAAATCTTGATTCATCAGGGTAAGGGTTGCTGCTTGTGATCCCGCCTCCATAACAAATATCACTTTAAAATTGTTGGTAATTTAGAGTTTTATAGAATGCTTTGAGGCGTGAAAAGATCACTATCTTTAAAGTGATATTTGTCCCCTCTAATTGCTGTTAGGGTTGCAGACAAATTCACCTCCCAGGATACAACAAAGCCCTTAAAGAAATCAGACAGCAAATCTGAGTTTCTTTCTTATTTTTCTAGTGAAGAATCTTTCTCTATTTATAGAGAATTCTCTGAACTGTCTGCGACAGTTAATTCAGTTTTACAGTTAGGATTGCAGTTAGGAGAGCAGTTATATATTCCTTCCTGCGAAAGATCACAACCATTGATCTTTCAAATATATTAATGTTTAATCTCAGCCACAAAATTACTTGAAATCTGTCTAACTCTTTAAATACAGAATCTGTATAAGTCTTATTAATAGACTTTTACCAACAATCCCCACTAAGTCTATAAATCAGACTTTGTGAATAATGTCATACATAATGAAAGTGTTTTTCAACTTAAACTTCCAATTAGTACAACTTTATCAAAATGTCAACAGATTAAATGGTGGTTAGTTCCTTAAACCATTTTTCTTTTATCAACATCGGATAAAGCATACATATAACATTTTCAGCTTCTTCACTAAACTTCTTTTGACTTGAGTTCACCTAGATTCATAGAAAACTTACAAAACAATTGGTTTTGTTTAAGAGTAACTCCACTCTTATGTGATCTATATAGGTAAGATCCTATGAAACCGTAATCATTAAAGAATCTTATTAAGAGTAGCCTTAGTACTCAACCTCCCTTTTTATTGCACTAGCGTGCATCCCAATCACTTATCAACAACTTGTTGTTACCCTTTAAACTTCATAACTAGAATCTCTAGAAAGAGGTTGGGTTCCTGTTGTGGTGATTTCATATTAATTTCAACCCCATTGCAGCTGAGGTATTTCTTACCATTTCTCTCGAGAGTGCTTTTGTAAATGGGTCAGCCAAGTTTTTACAAGACTTGACATAAATAATGGTAATAACACCTTCTTCAATCAACTGCCTAACATAAGCATGTCTTAAACTAATGTGTATAGACTTTCCATTATAAATTTTATTATAGGCTCTAGACAATGTTGCTGCACTGTCACAGAACACAGAAACAGGTGGCATTGGTTGTGGCCACAACTGTATATCCAGAAGAAAATTTCTCAGCCACTCCGCTTCCTTTCTTGCTGCAGCCAATGCAATAAACTCTGATTCCATTGTAGAATGTGTTATGCAAGTTTGTTTCTTTGAAGCCCAGGATATTGCTCCTCCCGCTAAAGTAAAAACCCAACCACTTGTGGATTTGTTCTCATCTGCACTAGATATCCAACTAGCATCTGTAAATCCTTCCAAAACAGCAGGAAAACTGCTGTAAGATAATTTCAGTTCTACTGTTTTCTTTAAGTATCCTAGAACTCGACTTATAGCCTTCCAATGTTCAATTCCAGGATTGCTAGTATATCTTGATAACTTGCAAACAGCAAATGCAATATCGGGTCTTGTACAATGCATTGCATACATTAAGCTCCCAATTGCACTTGCATAATCTTTCTGGGAATTAGATCTACCTTCATTTTTGAATAATTTACATGAAGGATCATATGGAGTATTTGCCTCCTTAATCGTAAGATGCTTAAACGTTTCTAACATCTTATGAATGTAATGAGATTGGGTCATAGTAAAATCCCCACTATTTTTAAGTATTTTAATACCTAAAATAGTGTCTACTTCCCCCAAATCTTTCATCTTGAATTGTGACTTCAAGAAATTCTTAGTTTCAGTAACTCCTTCAATCTGATTGCTTATAATTAGCATATCATCAACGTAGAGACAAATTATAACACTATATTTGTCGCTGAACTTTGTGTACACACATCTATCTGCGCCATTATGCTTAAATCCAGAAGACAGTATGGCAGAATCAAACTTCTCATGCCACTGTTTTGGTGCTTGCTTCAGTCCATATAGAGATTTTGTTAATTTGCACACTTTATTTTCATTTCCAGGAACCACAAACCCCTCGGGTTGTTCCATGTATAATTCTTCATCCAAATCTCCATTCAGAAATGCTGTTTTTACATCCATCTGATGCACCTGCAGCTTATACAACGAAGCAAGTGCCAAGAGCACTCTTATTGATGTAATCCTTGCTACTGGTGCATATGTATCGAAATAGTCGATACCTTCCTTTTGTTTAAATCCTTTGGCTACTAATCTTGCCTTGAAGGTTTGGATTGTGCCATCGGTATTATACTTTCTTCTAAATACCCACTTGCTAGAAATTGGTTTAGATCCTTTAGGTAAATCAACAAAAACCCAAGTATTGTTGGACATAATCGAGTCCATTTCATCATTCACGGCCTCTTTCCAGAATGCTACATCTCTAGAAGACATTGCCTCATTAAATGTCTTAGGGTCTCCTTAAATTTGAAACACAAATGGTATTTCGTTTAACACTTCATTCCTAGTTCCTTCAACTAGGAATAAAACATCATTCGGTAATGAAAAATCAGAACCAAATTGTTGTTGTATTCTGACCCGTTGACTTCTTCTTTGTTCCATTGGTTCATTAAGTTGTCTTTTCCTTGACAAAGAAGACGATGGAGCCGTGTAAATAGTGTTTCCAGCATTTTCACTTGTCACATCCCCACTGAATTGTGTCTCAAAAAATTCAGCATCTCTAGATTCAATTATTTGATTTGAATCCACATCCAAAAATCTGTAAGCCTTGGAATTTTCTGCGTACCCCAAGAAAATGCTTTTCAAGGCTTTAGGACCCAATTTAGTTTTCTTAGGATCTGGAATCCTGTAATTTGCTATGCAGCCCCATACTTTTATATAGTTTAAATTGGGTTGTCTTCCATTCCAAACTTTATATGGAGATACTTTAGTCCTTCTTGAAGGAATTCTGTTGTGCAAATAACATGCAGTCAACAAAGCTTCTCCCCACAGATTTGAAGGCACTTTTGCATTCAACATCATAGAGTTCACCATATCACACAATGTTCGATTTTTCCTTTCAGCCAAGCCATTCTGTTGTGGCGTGTAAGGGGTTGTTCGCTGATGAATAATTCCACTGTTTTCACAGAATTCATTGAACTCATTAGAGAAATATTCTCCGCCCCTGTCACTTCTCAGAATTTTAATCTTTTTATCTTTCTGATTTTCAACTTCAGCCTTATATATTTTAAACTTCTCAAAAGCTTCATCCTTTTTCCTCATCAAATATACACGAGTATATCTAGATTTATCATCCGTGAAAGTAATAAAGTACCTATTTCCACCTCTTGTTAGTATTCCATTTAATTCACATATATCTGAGTGTATAAGTTCTAATATTCCATTAGTCTTATCTACTGTAGGAAAAGGTCTTTTGACCATTTTTGCTTGAACACAAATCTCACAATGTTTATCAAAAACATGACTATCACAAGTAATCATTTCATGCTTAGACATAAACTTTATAGATCCAAAATTCACATGAGCAAGTCGCATATGCCATAATGATGGAGATAACTCAACAATATAAGCAGAAGTACTAGTATTATTATTGATAATATTGATACTAAGTTTGAACATTCCATCACAAGAGTATCCCTTTCCTACAAATGCACCATTCTTAGTTAATATTAACTTGTCAGATTCTAGGACAGCCTTAACACCGGCTTTGCATAACAGACTTGCAGAAACTAAGTTTTTTCTGATTTCTGGAACATGAAAGACATTGGTCAGAATGATCTTCTTTCCCGAAGTGAACTGAACTTCAACACGTCCTTTGCCTAGGACCTTGGCTACGTTGTTATTTCCCATGAGAACTCCATCATCCTTGTCGGAGGGTTCATAGTTTGTGAATTGAGAAAAATCATTGCATACATGCACCGTAGCTCCTGAATCGAACCACCAATCCTTAGATTTTGTTCCTGCAGCCATTGAGACTTCAGTAACCATACCAATCTGTAATTCAGAAAACATCTCAAATACCATGGCAATGATATCTGATTTGTCTTTTTCAGTCACATTGGCTTGATTGCTGGACATCTCTTGTTGTTTTCGTTGCCATTTTCTGCATTCTCTCTTGAAATGCCCTGGTATCTTGCAGAAGTGGCATTTTGGCCTATTATCTTTATCATCCTTCTTAGGCTTCTTAGAGTTGTTGTAGTTTTTATTCCCATCAGGCTTCTTCCTTTTGTTCTGATTAGAATTCTCACCAACATAATTCACCTTATTTTCAGATTGTGAATCCACTTGCTTTTTGTATTGATATCTCGTTTCTTCCTCAATACGCAAATGTTTCTGAATCTGTTCCAAGGACAATTCTTCTGTGGTATGTAAGAGTTTCTTCCGATAATCATTCCAAGTCGTAGGCAACTTTGCAATGATTGCCCCCACTTGTAATGACTCGGAGATATCAATTTTCAACTCCTTGAGTCGGTTAACAATACTCTGTAGATCATGAACTTGATCCATGACAGGTTTATCAGCACTCATAGCAAATTCAAAGTATTTCATGATAAGAAACTTATCTGCGCCTTGCTTTTCATTGTTGTATCGCGTCTCCAGCGTGATCCAAATCTCCTTTGGCGATCTGATTGTCGTGAACAGATTGTAAAGTCTGTCAGAGAGTCGGTTGAGGATATGACCTCTACACAGAACTTCGTCTTCATCTCTTTTCTTCCTTTGGTCCTTGATCTCTTGGTCCTCTTCATCTGTTGGATCTGGAATTGCCTCCAAATTGGCATCCAACACATAGGAAATCTTCAAGGCTGTCAGTAGGAACATCATTTGGTCCTTCCAACGGTTAAAGTTGGTCCCATCGAACCGATCAAGTTTGAAAAAATCTTGATTCATCAGGGTAAGGGTTGCTGCTTGTGATCCCGCCTCCATAACAAATATCACTTTAAAATTGTTGGTAATTTAGAGTTTTATAGAATGCTTTGAGGCGTGAAAAGATCACTATCTTTAAAGTGATATTTGTCCCCTCTAATTGCTGTTAGGGTTGCAGACAAATTCACCTCCCAGGATACAACAAAGCCCTTAAAGAAATCAGACAGCAAATCTGAGTTTCTTTCTTATTTTTCTAGTGAAGAATCTTTCTCTATTTATAGAGAATTCTCTGAACTGTCTGCGACAGTTAATTCAGTTTTACAGTTAGGATTGCAGTTAGGAGAGCAGTTATATATTCCTTCCTGCGAAAGATCACAACCATTGATCTTTCAAATATATTAATGTTTAATCTCAGCCACAAAATTACTTGAAATCTGTCTAACTCTTTAAATACAGAATCTGTATAAGTCTTAACTCTTTAAATACAGAATCTGTATAAGTCTTATTAATAGACTTTTACCAACAGCAGATTTATATATTATATAATTGTACCTCTGGTTTTTCATTACGTAGAGACAAGACAAAGGTGCATAGCTTGCATACCAGGGTGTAAAGAAGTGCTGGCTCTCGCTGATTTCTTGAGATAAGCATGAACCTATAAAGATAGTTTCACATAAAATAGGGGAAATTGTGAAAACACACACGGAATACGGTACATTTTTACCAGACAAGGAAAACGTTAAATAGAAAATTTCTTGTTGTAGTGTAGAGAAATGCGTTCCTTTAGCCAAATGCCAAATAGTCTGTTGAACCTCCATCAAATATTGATGCCACAATATTCCAATATAATGCAACATAACAAGTTTTTGAAAAAGAAAGGATAACTGCATTGATTTAAAATATGTAGTACTGTAATTTTGAATATGTGACTAGCTAAATGATTAAAAAAAGAAATTTCAAATGATTCCACGATATTGCAATTGAAAGGATCCACCATACAGAAAATATTAATGCTGATGAGGACTTGACAAATTCATGGCAATAAATTAAACAGGTACCTACCCTCTGGTCTCTCCATTAGGATCAGTATCCATGGCTTCCCAAAGAAGAGGAAGTGGAACCCAATGAGGAGGATATTTAAAGCGTGCAACATCAAGAATTAGAGCCATGTCCTTTCCAGGGTGATAGCCACCAATAGGAGAGAAATGACCACTTCCTGTCTAACAGTTCAATATAGAAAGAATATCAATCCTCTGTCAACATGATGAGTGAAAATTAAGTAATTCCCGTAGGGTATCATAGATAAGAACTGCCATTGCTAGAGTCTGGAGGAAAACTATTAAAAGCCTTTCTTTACAAATGGGGCAATAACAACTTAACAAGGATTCTGCATTTTCAAACATGAATAACTAGATGACAAAATAGGAATAGCAATAGCCCATGACAGCTAATCCAGAGCACCTCTCTGCAGTCTGCTATAAACAATACCAAGTACAGACACCAGAATGAGGTAGCATATTGTTAAGGTTGTTTGATATGAGAGAGTAATCAAACCAAGAGAACCATTCCAAGGAAAAATTGCAAACATAATTGCAAGATAAACGAATTCGCCAAAGCCCTGAAGAATCATATAATGCCTTTAACTGGAATCAGACAACTTATCTTTCTATGGACTTTGATTTGAAAATACCTGCTTGAAAACCCCTCTATGGTAAGAGGAAATGACATGACGGTCATCTGACCTCGAGCATTCCTTGAGATAATGACGGAATTCATTGATAGAACTTTCCGTAGTATGAAAAGCAGAAACCTTTGCTCCTGCACAACGTGCTAGAGATGCAAGCTTCCCAAATGATATACCTTCATATTTAACTTTCTCTAAAGGCTCACAGCAATCAAGCATTGATTCATCGTACCATCTCCAGGGTCCTGTGATAAAAAAAAAAGGCAGTAATACAAGATACCAAAACCTGTCAAGTGTTCAGTTAAGAAAGTGCTGATGCTAGAAAAACAAATATATATTAGAATATAAGGCATAGCAGATTTTTGCAAATGTTTCAGACTTCCGAGGCCAGTTAATAGAGCAATTAACTGATGCTAGTGATTTCTAATCTGCTTCCCAGACTTTTAAACTATAACAGATAGAGATAAGGTAAGGTTCCCTAAATATCCAGAGTTGATTCCTGAAAATTAGGATGCAACTAACACAATGATAGGAAAATTATCTATGCACATCATGATAACTCGACCTCCACTACAAGTTATAATATAATCTTTCTATCAGTTAGGACATGGGAAACAAACTGATCAAGTAGCAAAGCTACTGTTAGGACTTAGGAATTTCAAGAAACTCCCAAAACAACAGGTGTTCCTCATTCCAGCAAAAGAATTATACCGGTTAGGAGTAGGTGTATTATATAAGGGTAAACTTAGCACCCTTATTTTTGGTTCATTTTCACAACTATATAACCACTGATAGTTACTCGAAATTCACCACCCCAATCATGAAAACCGTAAACAAATTGTTACTTCCCTTATCACACCACAAAAACATACTTGTCTAATATAATTGGTTGATAAATATGTGAAGGAAATTATGATCACTTTGTGGAAAAAAAAAACTAAAACGGCTTGTAACCATGATTGGTTATACGTCAAATGAATACTTTCAAAACTAAGGGTAGGTTTATACACATTGACATATACAAGAGCATGTACACACATACCATACAAGATTTTAAGTACCTTTCCATTTTCTTCCAGGATCAATAGCCAGGGCATTCAAAACCATGGAGAGGCTGGCAAGTCCACAATAGGCAGGCTCAGATTGCGTCTGGAAGTGCGAAATTAATCGATAAAAACCTTCCATGGTTCCAGTTTGGAGAGCTTCAATGAAGATTTGCTGCACATCAAAGGCATACAGGAATTTTAAAGAAAATTTCTACTCATTGTACCAAGCAATTACTAATGAGCAACTGAACATGTTTCAAGCTGATGAATGATAGGATTGGTAGCAATTAAAAAAAAAAAGGATTGTTAAAATTCTGTAACTGCAAAGAAAAAACCGCCAAACATCAAATGTTCCACAATAACGACACAGAAATCAGGTCAACGTAGTTGAGGGATGAACAAAAAAAATTACAAAGCAGAGACACGGGAGGGAGAGAGGAGAGGTAAGAAAAAAAGCGAACCTTTCCATGAGGGGAAGCGAATTCGATAGCAGGAGGTGAAGGGAGAACCCGCCTGTAAAGCCCCGCCATTGCCATTGTGCTTGCTTGCTAAAGTGTCTATGCCGCGCTAGGGTTTAACAGATTCAAACTGCTCAGTCAGGGACCCGTTTCTTTTCTCTCTCTACTTCGATCTGATTGGGATTTTACGGAATATAGTCTTTTTTTAAAGTTGTTGACAATAGCCCCACTTCTCATTGATAAAAGGTTCATCTTCTATCTTGGGTGAAATTTGAAGCCGATTCGGCTTTCTTAAATGGTGGTTGATCTATGCCCGTCAAGTGTTTGATGAAATGTTTTTGAGGTTTTTTTTGATCTAGTTTGGCATGAAGATAGATTTCTTACCCTATGGATTGTCGTCCGTCACGTGTTTGATGAAATGTTTCTATGAATTGCCGGTTCTGATATGACAACGGATGGTAGAGGTTTCCTTCATTGTCCTCTTAGGGCATTTCAAGGTTGTCGGATGGAGTAGAGGGAAGCAAAGGTTTCTCTTGTTTGGTTTCTCATCTTAAAAGGCAACATTTTTGTTCCGAAGATAACAAAAATGTGATTCGCGACACTATTGAGAATAACCTTGATGTATTTGTGGCTTTTGAGGAGTCCTTGGCATATCTTGGGTTGTGGTTATGCGGGCGTTGTATGAGTATGCATGCTTTGAGTCGTGCATGTCATCACTCTGATGGTTCCGTTCGTGTTGCTTATGAGGATGGAATGATAAGAAGCTACATTTTGGGTATCTCGAAGCCGGTCGTGGGAGAGTTGTCTGTTGCAGTTATTGAGGAAGGGTTGGTTTTTGATGCGGGTTTGCTCGATAGAGCTTTTCGCATTCCTATCACTACTGTGAAGAGTATCCCACATAACTGTCGTCTTGCTTTCTCTCAAGCTCTAAAGGGTGCTCTTCAGAGAGTGGTCGCTGAGCCATGTTCTGTGGATGCTTGGGTTGCGTTGCTTCTTCTTCCTCGGTGCACTTTGCAAGTGTTCAGGCCTTCGAATAGGAGAGATAGTAGATCAGGGAGTAGAAAGTCTATTCAACAGCAACGGATCATGTAGTCTCTGGCTTTGTGGGGTGAGGACGGCGGTATCGACAAGCTAGTGCGGGGTTTGTTAGACCATTCTGAGCATGGGTTTTCGACAACTACTAGGGTCGCCTCAACGGATGGTGATAGACAGAGAGTGAGACCTAATATCAAGCAGTGTCTTCGCAAGGTCTCTGATGGACATTTCACAACGGCTGTTAAGGTTTTGTCCTCTTCTGGTGTGGCTTCGTTTGATGATGAGACTGTGAAGGTTTTGGAGGCTAAGCACCCCTTCAAGTCTCCACCTTCTCGGGTATGTGAGGTTTTGGAATCTCCCTTTGTTGCTGATGTTGATTTGATTCTTAGGTGTATTAAGTCCTTTCCCAAAGGTACTTCTTGCGGCAGGGATGGTCTGAGGGCACAACACGTGTTAGATGTTATGTGTGGGGATGGTTCCGCTATTGCTGTTGATCTTCTACGAGTGATCTCATCTGTTGTTAATCTGTGGTTGGGAGGCAGATGTCCGGGGAGTTTGGCGGAGTTTGTGGCTTCTGCTCCTCTTACGCCATTATTGAAGCCTGACAATGGGATTCGACCCATTGTAGTTGGCACTATTTGGAGGCGGTTGGTTTCTAAGGTTGCCATGAAAGGGGTGAGTAAAGATATGACAACCTATCTAGCGGATTTTCAGTTTGGAGTAGGCGTGTCTGGTGGCGCAGAAGCTATTTTGCATAGTGTCAACAGGGTTTTGAGCGAGCGGCATGATGATGGTTCGCTTGCTATGCTTGCCGTGGATTTCTCGAATGCTTTTAATCTTGTTGATAGGACAGTATTGCTTCGTGAGGTGAGGAGAAGATGTCCATCTATTTCTTTATGGGTTGAGTTTTTGTATGGTCAGCCTGCTCGATTGTATCTGGGAGATAGATTTATCTGGTCATCCACAGGAGTTCAGCAAGGTGACCCCTTAGGGCCACTTCTTTTTGCGCTTGTCTTGCATCCACTTGTGCACACTATCCGTGACAACTGTAAGCCTCTTCTTCATGCTTGGTATTTAGATGATGGGACAATTATTGGTCGATCGGAGGATGTGGCTAAGGCACTTGGTATTATTTTGGAGGTTGGTCCGGATTTTGGACTTGAGTTGAATGTTAAAAAAACTGAGTTATTTTGGCCTTCATGTGATGGTTCGAAGCTTCGAGGCGGGTTATTCCCTAGAGACATTGTGAGACCATCTTTAGGGTTGAAGTTGTTGGGGTGGGCTGTGAGTAGAGATAGTGGGTTTATTAAAGAATTGGTTATGAAGAGAGCTGATAAGGCATTGGAGTTGATGCGTCTTCTCCCTCAGCTTAGGAACCCGCAGAGTGAGCTTCTCTTACTTCGTTCGTGTTTGGGTGTAGCGAAGATGTTTTTTGGCCTGAGGACTTGTCAGCCAGAGCATGTGAAGGATGCGGCATCTTGTTTTGATGCGGGACTTCGTGAGTCGATTGAGGATATGGTGGTTTGTGGGGGTCCTTTTTTCGGGGATCTTCAATGGCGGTTGGCTTCCTTGCCATTCGTCGTGGAGGGTTCGGTTTGTACTCTGCTATGGAGGCGTCTTCTTACGCTTTTGTTGCCTTCAAAGCTCAGTCTTGGGTGCTCCAAGACCATATCTTGCGTGATAGTGGGCTATCCGGTATGGATTCAGTTTTTTACAAAGCTTTAGATGACCTACATGTGGCTATCCCGGAGTTCGACCTTTCCAACTTTACTAGTAAGGACACCGTCCCCCCTAAGCCCCAACGTATTTTGGCGGATGCTCTTTTTGGTAAAATTGTTCAGGAGATGGTTGAGAGGTTTGATATGACTAATAGGCAACAAGCAGTTTTCGGATGTCTACAAGCGCCGCATAGCCAAGATTTTCTTCTTGTCATTACCATCGATGGACTTGGTCAATGCATGTCCCCTGTGGAGTACCGCTCCATTCTCAAGTACCGACTTATGATTCCGCTTTTCTCAGCTGGTGAGGTTTGCCCCATTCCTAATTGTCGGAGGGTGTTGGATGCTTTTGGGGAGCATGATGTACATTGTAAGGAACTTCCTGGCTTCAAGTATAGGCATGATCTGGTTCGTGATGTTCTTTGTGATACCTTTAGACGGGCCGGAATTTCTGTAAAGAAAGAAGCACCTGTGAACTTCTTGACTGATCCGCGGGATGGAAGGTCGACATTGCGGCCGGCGGATGTTTTGGTGTTTGGTTGGAGTGGAGGGAAGCATGCATGTATTGATTTGACGGGGGTCTCACCGCTTGTGGGATTAGGGAACGGACCTTTTGTTGTGGGTCAGGCAGCTTGTAGAGCGGCATCAGCTAAGGTGGCCAAGCATGGAAGGGCATGTGTTGAAAACCAACACGTTTTTCTTCCATTTGCTTTTGACACGTTTGGATTTTTTGCACCCGATGTTGTTGATATTCTCAAGAGGGTGCAAAGAGTTATGCAAGGTAATATTATGTCCTCTAGATTTGTAGATGTTGTTTTTAAAAGGTTAGGTTTTGCCATCCAAAAAGGGGTAGCGGCGCAACTTGTTGCTCGCTTACCTTCTACTTCTATGTAAATAGTAATACCGTATAAATAAAAATTAATACAAAATTGAAGGCGGAAAAAAAATTTGTAGACCTTATTATTTAAGAGTGATCTTATTCGACAATCTAGAAAATGACAAAACAGAGGAAAAAGCTATAGGTGTACGCGTAATGCAGATGTGTTCAAACTTTGTTCAAGTACCACATCACTCTTATGGCCTACCATTTTGACAAAAAGAGGCTTTAGGCGCATGCACGTTACATGTGCGCCCCAGCCTCATGTGCCTCAAGATGCGCATATTCCTCAGACGGGCGCAATCTGCACACACTGACTGGTTCGTCTATCCGAATAGCAATTCCGTCTTTTTAATCCCATCGATCAATAGCCATCGATCAATAATTTCAACATCAATAATTTCAACATTTAATTTCTTACCCCTACAAGTAGTTTTAGAAATCAAATCATCAACTTTTGTTTTAACTTCTTCGTAGCCATCGATCAATAATTTCAACATTTAATTTCTTACCCCTACAAGTAGTTTTAGAAATCAAATCATCAACTTTTGTTATCTTGTATTACCGTTCGAATTCTGAAAATAGGGCTACAACATCGACTTTATCACTTTTCACTCATATAGTCGTGTTTATTTGATTTTTCACAATTGAATTGCAAGTCCGACAGTTCTACTAGTTTTCATGTTTTCATGTTGATCTCAATTTTGCTTTTACCGATGACTTCATCGTGTTCACTACCCTCAGTTTTCGTCTGACTTTTCAAACAATGTTGTAGAGATTTTACAACTTTCACTTCATTGATTCTTCTTCAGTGTACAAAGAGACAATTGGACTACTTACCTTATTTCGCTAATATACAAAGAGACAATTGGACTCATTACCTTACTTCGCTAATATGACTATATGAGTTAGTAGATTTTTATAAATCGTTAATTGATTATGAGAACAATTTGCAATAATGTCATACTTTATGATTGTTTTTACCGAATATATAGTTTTTTTTATTAAAACTTATATAATTTATGATCTTTGATTTTACAATTTTATTTATTGTAAATAGTTTTAACTTACTAATTTTGATATCTTGTAAATAATGTGTATCTCTTATAACTTTATTATTATTGTAAGATATGAAAAATTAATAGACGAATGTAGTTAAGGAATCGATCTTTGGTCGATAGTCCCTCCCTCTCATATTTTATATTACGGGAAACCTCTCTAATGTACATCAAGAAGCCTAAGGTTTTTGTTGGTTTTTCAAACCCTACCCGCCACAAACTTTCTCCGTTCAAAGGAGGTTAACCCTCATTTTCTTCTTTGACCACCGTCGTTGCGTAACCCTCACTTTCTTTTCTCTCTCGTACCACCAAGACACAACCAAAGCTTTACATTAACAACAACGGAAGGATAATCCCTTAATTTCTATTCCTTATCTTTTGTTACGGTTTCAGTTCCATATCACCGCCTCTCTATCCTCCTTTTCGGACTTGTTCTCAAGTACCGTTGACACTCAGGTTTGAAACCTCATCTCTTACTTCTAATCAGAGTTCAAAAGATCAATAGAAGAACAATATAAATCTTTAAAAAAATCGACCTTCTCTTCCTTTCGTACCTTTGACCACCATATGTGTTTCCTTTCTGATCTTTCAACACCAGACCCGCCCATCTCGAACCTAGATATGTCTATGTTGTCACTTGTCACCAACTACTTTCATTGCTTGTGATGATGGAGTCCGCATCCATGTAATAGATTTTTAATTACTTCTAGATAGATCTTCTTCTAGATCTAGAAGAAAAAGTTTTTTTTTGAAAACTAAAACCCTAAAGATCTTCTATATATACTTCTCACAACACTAACTAATGGTCTGATGGTTGAATACCTTGTATAACAACGACAAAAATTAGACAAATAAATCTTAAAATGGAAAAAAAAATCTCGAGTCTTGTTCAGCTTTGAGTTTCCTTGTGCTACTCGATCTATGTGAGCTTCGCCTGAAAGAAGTGTTGAATTTGTTTGTGAGAAGGAGTCGTGACTAAGTGATCGAAATTTGGAGGATCTAAAGAAGAGTTTAAATATGAGGTTTCCACATGTGGTACTTGAGAGTTATACTCAGCGCTACTTCTACAAACTTGTTCTCATTTGTTTCTCCTCGCTTTGTATGTCCGACACTTCTTTTGGTGCTCCTTCTAGATCAACTCGTTGTGATCGAAGTTCTCTTTTGATGTATAATTCTCCTTTTTTATGTTATTATGAATATTTGGTAAATTTAATGTAAATTGTAATATGTTTGTATGTATACTTTGAAAATGTAATGTTTTTGCATTTTAAGTACGATATACCCGGATATATTTGCGAATAAAGCATAAAATTTGAACAAAATAAACAAATTAATAGGCAAGCGAGATTGAGTCCATCCCGTCGCCTCCCGACCCCAACCAAAATAGGGGCCCGGTGGGATTTAATAAAAAAAACCTAAGACCCCACCTAATTCCGTCCCATGTAAAATAGTCCGGACGGGACTGACATGACCTCAATCTCGTCTCATCCCTTACCATATTCACCCCTAATTCAGATTGTATCATCAATTAAAAGACAATATTTACTACATGATCTTATAATTGCTCATAAACAAAATTTTGTACGAGGGTATATTTGTCTTAAAATTTCTAAAGAGGTCAAATCTAAATATATTTAGCTATAGGGGATATATTCTAAGACATATTAATGATATTATGCTACATATCAAGTTCGATCCCGCCTGTTTTGATCTCAATCAGAATAGAACCCGACAAGATTCATCTAAGAATTACAACGCCCATCCTGATCATGTCTCGGGTATAATAGTCAGAATTAAACATGAGATTACCTTAGTCTCGTCTCATCTCATCCCTAAATAAAAAAAAAAAGATACAATGACGAACTAGACCCTTATCTTAATCGTGAGAATTTCCCATCCCATTAACCTCAGAAATACAAACACAATCCTTATTCTTGATCATAAAATCATCAACAACAACGACAACAAATCCATCGTTCTTGTTGTGGTGATATTCATTACATTAGTGCTTACAAGTTACAAAACCTAAGCAACCAAAAATGAAGAACCCTCTCTTCACATACCAAAAAAATAACGGATCTCTCTCTCTCTTCTCACTATTCTTCTTCTACACCTCTCTCCAACGTGAAGCAACGGTACCATAAGACTCAGCCGACCCTTCATCATTGGATGACTCATGAGCAGACAAGTATAACGACTGATCAACGTGGCAACCCGATTCATCGGTTGACGGAGCAGAAGGTGGAATCGATGAAGGCTTACCGGCCGATCTCAAGGTCCCATCATCCTTCTTCTTCACCCTCCTCCTGCGAGTCTTCTTCGGTCTGTTGGGCTCATCACTGTGTGCCCGCGTGCTTGTCGCGCCGTTCCTTTGCCTGACGGGCTTCCCGTCCTTACGCCGCCGAGGTTGCCTGCTTTCTTTGCTCTTAGTTTTGATCGTCTGTCGGGATGTACTTCCAATTGATTCCTCATTTGAGCTCACCGCTGAAAATTCATTAGTCAAAGCATTAACTCCTTTAAAAAAAAAATATGAGCCGAACGAGTCGAGCCGAGTCTAAATTTAATACGAGCTTTAAAAGTGTTTATATTCGGTTTATTTAGAAAGTGAACGAGCTCGAGACGAACCGAGCCCGAGTAGCTCGGCTAAAATAATGTTTATATAGTGTTATTTTAGCCGAACAAGTCGAGTTTTACCCGAACATCCGAGCCTAAATTTTGTACGAGTTTTAAAATGTGTTCGTATTCGGCTCGTTGAGCTCGAGCCTAGCTTTTGATGAGCTGAGCTGACGTAGCTCGGCTAAAATAATGCTCTTGTAGTGTTATTTTAGCCGAACGAGCCGAGTTTTACCCAAACAACCGAGCCTAAATTTTGTACGAGTTTTAAAATGTGTTCGTATTCGACTCGTTTAGAAAATTAACGAGCTCAAGCCGAGCTTTTAACGAGCCGAGCGCGAGCCGAATAACTTTTCTCGTATTACACCCCTAGCCTTTAACATAATCTCATTACACTTTTATATTTTACAAGAACCCTAAATTTCAATCGCTTTACGCATTTTGTGTATGGTTTCAACCGTTGAATATAGGTCCTGACCTTGAGGCTTAGAAGCAAATGCCATAAAAGTTTGAGTTTGAGTGCCCCCATTTGCATCCTGGAACTCCTTCATCTGTCATAAAATGCCAAAAATATTTTGATCGAGTTTTATGTTAAACTTAAAGTGAATGTATGTAAGGGTATTTACCCAGCTGGGCGTATCTGCAGCTGAACTATCGGGTCCAATGTGAGCCACATGCTTCACGTCCGTCGGAAAACCGATTCGCATCGTTTCATTCTTCTCCTCTTCTTCACCTGTACATATTTTCACTTTTTTGAAATGGTAAACAAAATAATACTGAGCAGTATATATATATTCCCTCCGTTCACAAGTCGTTTTAGCATTTTGTACGCCTATTGAGAAAGCTATGAAATATACCATTATATACCTAATCATTTCTTTATTTTCTAGCTAACTACTTCCTCCTATAGTAAATAAATGACTTTCTAGGATCTAAATTTTAATCAAATTTAAATGTCGTTTTATGTTTTCAAGGTTATTAATTAAGAGAGAGTTGTAAGAATAGTTCTTGAAAATTATTTTTATTAAATATTTTTATAATAAGATATTCACTCATTGGTCTAAAAGGGTGGTGAACATTTAATAAGTGATAAAATTGAGAAAAAACTTTATAAAATTAAGGTTATTTAGGAGTTTTCTTAATAATTGTGTCAATGACTAAAAAATCATTTATTTATGATCGGAGGAAGTAAGTATCAATGATTTAAAGGGTAAATACGTTAAGTAAAGACCAAAATAGCTAGAATGACAATTATTCTTTAACAAAAGTAAAAGGTTAAAACGACAATTAGTTATGAACGGATGGAGTATGATGGAAGAAAAATATACGTACCGAAAACATGAGAAATGTATCTCAAGCCTTTTAGCAATCCCTTCACCTTAATGTTCATATCCTCGGAAACAGAATGTCTTTTATGGTGGTTGCACTTTTTTTTGTGCATATTTGATTTCTGAATCTAAATGTACAAAACAATGTTAAGAGAGAGGATTAAATTCATTAAAAGAAAATAACAAGAAAATAAATTATGTAAAATCTGTACGCACCATTTTTATGTAGGTTTAGATATGGTTGAAAAAATAAATCTAATTTGAAGAAACCACAAAGAAAGGAGAACAATTCAGTGTTTTTTTTCTTCCTTAAATTAAAAAGAATAAAAAAACAATTAATGAAGAAAAATGATAAATTATGTATCAGTAATTGGAAATCTCTCCCTTGATCAATCAAAACACAAAGAAGTGTTTTACGTTGATCAAGGTGAGAAGAAAAATTGAGAAAGAGAGGAGGCCAAAAATTGAGAAATGGAGGAAGAGAGGAAGTCGAAAATTGAAAGGAAGATATGTTCGTAATAAAACTCTAATCTATTTTTTCTCTAAATTTAGTCCGAGTAACAAGCGTCCAATTTAAACAATCGTATAATTAAACATCGTCTATTTTAAATTAGAAAATTGTGATTTATAGAAAAATATATATCCGTTTAAGAAAATGAAATGAATTTTATAACTAGATTGGCCCATTAATATTAGGGGAATTCAAATGACCTATAGAAGATATGAAATTGTAAAATTAAATATCTAACTTTTTAACTAAATTAACCATTATATAACTTCTCTCTCGTTCGAAACCCGCTCACCAAGCAAAACAAATCAACTTCTTTCATTTTTTTCGAATTAAATTCGAAAAAAATCAAGAGATTTAAGATATTCCTAAATTTTTCATCAACATTGAAATACATGAAAAATATAAATATATTACAATATCATTTAAAAGTTTCAGCATCTTAACAATAGAAAAACCTTATAAATTTTTAATCCGAGTTTAAAAATGGAATTATTTCGCTGGTTGACAATGAAAAAGAGTTCCACAAACTTAACTTTGATGAATCAAAGCTCGATTCAAGAGTAACGTCCATTGATTTTGTTATACGAAATCATGACTGCAGTTATTGGTTTGGATTTTTTGGACTATGAAAAAAATAATTTTAGCTCGGTAATTAAAGTAGAAGTATTCGGGCTTAAAGCTAGACTAAAATAAGAAATCAAATTAAAAATAAAAAAGATCGAGATTGAGGGTGATAACTCATGTGTTATCAAGACACTTCAAGAATTTTGGAATTGGCCACGAGAGATCGAAATGATCATATCGGACTCCATACTGAATCTTCATTTCTTTGAGGAAGTTAATGTCAAACATTTGTTCAGAGAAATCAGCTGTGTTGATAACCGATTGATCCATTTGAAAATTTGGAACCCAACCCACTTTTTTTTTTCTTTTTTTTTTTTTCTGAAACTCTAAGAACGTCATATTTTCACCCTAACCACTTTCCATTTTTTAAAAAATAAAAAAATTTATTGATAGTCTCGAAAAGACGTAGACTCCCACCTTTGTCGATAGGAGGGTACATTCTTGAATGAATGAGAGAGTTAATCATAGAATGATCTGTGTCGGTGGATTTGCACCGGTATCTAATGGCCATTTACTGAGTTAAGACAACCCGGTAAAATAGTGGGCCTTCTCCCTGGATCAAAAGGCCCAATTGGCAGGCCCGTCAAGAAGGTCTTAGTTACGACGATTTTTCCCCCCTCAAATAATTAAAAATCAAAATGCTTACTTAATCTACATAATAAAAAAGTACATTAGCTCATTTATTTCAAAATTTTAATCGAAATTTTAATTTATTTAATTTTATAATTATTCTAAAAAAGCCTCCTATTTCTGCGCTGTCTTAAAATTTAGGAGATTGATAGACGTAGCGACGAAAATCTCTAATTGTCTTTCAACTACGCTTTTGGGGAACGTAGTTGAAGTTCAAAAAAAATATATATATCAACTAAAAATCACTAATTTTTTTTTTTTTTTTAAAACTATAACTACGTTTTCCCTATGCATAATTATGATTACTACTTAATATTTTCGTCGGTACAATCACTAAAATTTATAACAAGCTAAATGTTCTAGAAGTTGATTTGTGCATATCATATATTACGGTTGATCTACTTTTGTAAAATTTATAAATAATTTAACAATTTACTTTTTTTAACGGAATTTTATAATTTACTTTATTAAAGATGTTTTGAAATGATACTGTATTTAATTAGAAAAGAACTGGAGATATTCTCTGGAGAATAGTAAATTCCCAGAAAAGGAAGTTACAGGAGGAGAGCCTTGTGATCAAACACAAGGGGGCCTAGGAAGAGTGGGTGGACTTGGTACACAACTTCAATTCTTGAGCGAAGAACAAAGACTGAATCTTTTAACTTCAGGACGAACGAAATTTTCCATTTGTGGGAAGAATCATAAGGGGCTGATACACGGGCATCGCTGTTTTCGGTGGTGGTTATTTTAGTCGTCTTTATTAGTTATTCAGATTGGTTCTTTGCTTTGGTTTTATCGACAGAAGGTAAAGTATTTTACTGTTTTATATTTGTACTGTTTGCATATGGATTTGGGCAAGTTCTTGATCAATTCGATTTTGTTTCATCATTTCGCCTGGTGGGTTTGTATGATTCGTGTTCATCTAACCTGTTAGATTGAAGTTTGGGGATACTCTGTCTTTGAATTTTTGTTAGTTGTGCCAATTTTGATTTGTATTTGGAGACAATTTTGCTGCTGAGTTTTAAGGGTTTTGTGCTTCAATTCCTTCAAAGTATCGCTATGGTGATGACTTTCTATGATTGATCTCAGTTGTCAAATTTGATGGCATTTGGATGATTTTATTATGTTGAAGTATTATTATGTAGAAAAATAAACCCATTATCATATGACCCCAATTCTTTAAGTACATAAAGAATTCCTATTGATAGAATTTTGCATCCTCTATCTTGTGAGGAATTGCTGATATAAGCTGTTGATATTGATGATAAATAGGATTGTGGTGCATTTTGAAGATTTCCGAGTACTTTAAACCAATATGAGGACTAGGAAAAGGGATAGGGTCAGACACAAATTTCGCAGTATGATGCATTGCATCTCCGTTGGAGACCAGGTCAGAGCAAATGATATGATTTCTGTACCCGGATCAATTGGAGGAGCTGGCCTGAAACTGGATTCTGGAGATATTGAAGAAGCTGAATCATCCCTTCGTGAAAGCGGTATCTTGAACTACGAGGTTTTGATTTCTTCATGTCTTAGACTTCGAAAGATTTATTCATGAGCATAGTCTTTAGATATGGTTAGTAGTGTATCGGTAGCACTATTATATGATGATGAATATGTCATAAGGACACGTTTTCTTGTCGACCTAATTGTCTTGTATGCGTTATTGCGTTATAGTGTTGTTCAAGCTCATATGGGTGAAGACTAGTAAGCTTTTGATTTGTTAATGCATTTGCATATCACAGGAAGCTAGAGCTATGTTGGGTAGGTATGAATATCAGAAAGGAAATGTGGAAGCCGCTTTGCATGTCTTTGAAGGGATAGAAATGAATGCAGTTATTCCTAAAATCAAAGCCACTCTTTCGAGAAGATTACAGCCTAAAAGACGTTATTCCCAGAATGATGATGATCTTCTCATTTCTACACATGCTGCTAGCCTACTCTTGGAAGCAATCTTTTTAAAAGCAAAATCTTTGCAGGCTGTTGGAAAATTTACAGGTGAATTTTTAATTTTATATTGTGAAACATTTTGAGCAGGGCTGTTCTTTTAGCAGTTAGCTTAATTAGTGCATTCTATGAATATTTGTTTGTCCTTTCCAGCCAAAATTTTATCCTTTTAGTTACTGTTCTATCAAGCTGCAATGGTTGTGATTTGTGAACTAGGGTGATTCATAGTTTAGTTGTGATGGCATATACTCTTTTTTTGATTAAGCATTTTTCTGCACTAATCTTCAATGTTATAATGAATTTTCTTGAAAAAATATATATTTTCTATTGTTTTGGTTTTATTTAAAGAAGTAATTTGTGTTATTTTATCATTCATTTCTCTGCCTAAAATTCATTTTAGCTTTCTGTTAGTGTACTTGAGGTTTTCTTTCATTTTTACTATTGATATCCTATTAAGTCTGTGTTATATAGATGGAAAAGGGTTAAGTTAACTAATAATTACTGCAACAAATACAAGATCTATAATTGGACTGTGCAAACTGCAAATCAACCTTCTAGTGGAGGCCTAATTATCTCTTGCGAATCATTTTTGTGCAGAAGCTGCTCAATCATGCAAAGTTATTCTGGACATAGTTGAATCTTCATTACCAGATGGCTTGCCTGAAAACTTTGGTACTGACTCTAAATTGCAGGAGACTTTAATCAAGGCCGTAGAGTTGCTTCCAGCACTATGGAAACTGGCTATATGCCCCGAGGAAGCTATACCATCATACAGAAGGGCTTTGCTCTATCATTGGAACCTTGATTTCGAAACTACTGCACGGATTCAGAAAGAGTTTGCGATTTATCTTTTGTACAGCGGAAATGAAGCTGGTCCTCCTTACTTGACTTCAGAAATGCACTCCTTTATTCCCGAGAACAATCTAGAAGAGGCAATTCTACTCCTTATGTTGCTCTTGAGAAAAGCTAATGATCACATGATTGTGTGGGATCCGGCGATCTTGGATCATTTATCATTTGCTCTTTCTGTTTCGGGACTACCTCGTGCTTTAGCCCGTGTTGTGGAAGAACTGCTTCCTCGGGTTATTGAGCGGAAACAGATGTATCACACTCTAGCTCTTTGCTATCATGGGGATGGTGATAATTTTGCTGCTTTAAATCTTATACGAGAAATTCTGGCTGTTCGAGAAGAGGCGGCAACATTTGATTATGGTTTATTGGTAGCCTCAAAAATATGCGGGGAAAGTCCTGAATTTGCCGAAGAAGGTGTTAGATATGCTCGGAGAGCCCTCAAAAACTTGGGCGGAAGATGCAGTCAGATAGTTGGTGCAGCAAATTTTGTATTGGGCATGTCTCTGACAGAACACGCCAGATCAGCTGTTTCTAACTCGGAGAGGATTGAAAGGCAAACAGAAGCTATTGATGCTCTTGAAATAGCCGGGAACTTGACTGAGTTGAGAGATGCCACAATTGTTTATCAACTTAGTCTACAATTTGCAGAACGGAGAAAGTTGGCATCTGCATTACACTACGCAAAACATCTCCTCAAGCTAGATGGCGGATCAAATTTGAAAGGGTGGGTGCTAATGGCCCGTATATTATCTGCACAGAAGAAGTTTGTAGATGCGGAAACAATCATTGATGCTGCTCTTGATCAGAGTGTGAAACGGGATCACAGACAACTGTTGAGAACTAAAGCAAAACTCCAAGTGGCGCAAGGTCGTTTAAAAGATGCCATTAAGACGTACACTCAGCTTCTAGCAGTTTTTCATATCCAAAGTAGTAGTTTTGAATCTGCAAAGCAGCATCATAAGGTATGCGTGTGTTGTTGAGTTTGATATCGTTTAGAAGCTCTCATCACCAGCATATGTATTTTTCGGATCTTATTGAGTTTGAAATGGTAGAAAAGAATTACTACAGTTGAAAACTTAGTTGTTTTTACTTTTGAACAGGTTACTAAGAATTACGACCAGCAATGGGAATCGGAAAAATGGCAGGATCTAGTTTACATATACATAAGCTTATCATCGTGGAATGATGTTAATGCTTGTCTCTCCAAATTGCGATCCATCAATCCCTACTCTGCCTCTAGATGGCACGCCCTTGGTATGTCATCGTTACCTTACAAGTCTTATGTTCTCTTCCGTTTACTGTTATGATCTAAAGTAAAGGCCCGTTTGGT
Organism: Fagopyrum esculentum; assembly: GCA_033239045.1. NCBI lineage: Eukaryota > Viridiplantae > Streptophyta > Magnoliopsida > Caryophyllales > Polygonaceae > Fagopyrum > Fagopyrum esculentum. The sequence continues at coordinate 157,573,306 of BSUD01000001.1, forward strand.
TTCAACTCCGGAAACAGAAACGAAATGGCAACGAATTTAGTCCATATGTATATCCTTATTCATGAAATTTTATGGAATCATTCCTTGTGGTTTCATGCAAAATGCACTTGTTTTCCCACATTTTGTTTCTCTATAGGGTATCAAGTAATCAAATTCTACTCCAATTACTTCAAACCACAAGGAATGATTCCCAAAAACTTTTCATGAACAAGGGTATACGTATGGACTAGATTCGTTTCCATTCCGTTATTCCGGAGTTAAAACCAAACGGGCCCTAAATTCTAATCACCAATAGGGCAACCTTCATTTCATTATTTGGATATCATTTGCAGGATCACTACATGAAGCAAAAGGGCTTTTCAGGGAAGCCATGGAGGCATTTACAGTTGCCTTAAGTATCGAACCTGAACATGTTCCAAGTTTGATCTCCTCGGCTGTGACTCTTAGACATCTTACTAAAGACAATAAACAATCGTATCCGATCATCAGGGGCTTTCTGATGCAAGCTCTTAGTCTTGACAGAATGAATCATTTGATCTGGTATGAACTTGGTCTTATGTACAAAGCACAGGGTGATGATTTTATGAATGAAGCTGCTGAGTCCTTCGATACTGCAACTGTTCTCGAAGACACTGCCCCTGTTGAATCCTTCATCAGCTAATAGGCCGCTAAGCTCCATAGCGTCAACGCTGTTTTGTCTGATTATTGCAGTTGATATACAGCCCATGCATGTATTTATGCACCATATATACGGCAGATCCACAATGTGTAGTTATTCGAGTCGAAAGAGTAATAAATTGGTCGACTGTCGACATATATGTAGCTTTTTCTCGGTTTGGTCTTTGAGCGATTTGTATCGTGTATGTATATATGCACGTATGTAGCGGAACAAAAGAAACCCTTTGAAACTTCAAAGGATAGGTTTGTAGATAAATACTTGTGGGATTTCAACTTCCATATGAAAGCAGCATTCTTCCTCCCTTGACAGTTGATGGTTCAGCTTCCTTTAAGGGCCGAGAAGAGGAAAGGGAGTGGGGGATGGTATGAGTTTAACTGAACTGATTATATTTAGTTGGAACGGTAGAATGTAAATGGACTGAAATCGGATAAGGGTAAGGAGATGAAATGAAAATGATAGGATTACTTATGTGTTAAAAGACTTCTAGCTAAACGTAGTTTTCTATTGATTCGGAATCATTCTATTACCGGGAATAATTCCTAGCGCTTCCAAACGAGCCCTTAGAGTACGGTGAATTTGTGAATATTTTAAGGATGGTTTATTGTACAAGCTTGGAGAAATAGGGAGTCGTAGTCCAACTAATAAAGTTTGCTTCTCCCATTTCAGTTATACTTTTCTCAACGTAACATAAGTCGTAACTCGTAACCCATAAAAAAAATGAAATTTATGACCTAACTTTTATCGTAATTACAAAATAAGTCCTTTTTAATTTCATCTCTATACTTCTCTATTGTCTAAATCCCTCTTCTCTCGGAAATTTCTCTCAATCATTAAATAGAAAATTAAGGCTCAAATCTTGGTGAAATTCAATGTTTGAGAACTTAAAACACATAAATCGAACGTTCTACGTGTTTTAAAGTATAATTTCTTTTTAAGAAAATCAATGACATATGTTTTGCTTGATTATTTATCTGAAATTTAGGGTTAGATTAATATTTGAAATTCTATTATTTTTTTTGAGCATTTTAGTTTTTTTTTTTTTTTATTTTTATGAATGTAAAGTCAAATCATGTTAGAAATGCATGAATTAGTTTGATTTGACGACAAATTTGAACAAAAAATGTTTCAAAATTTGGATTTAGAAGCAATCGAAAATTTGAAGTTGTTTGGTTACCGGTTATTGCGTACGCCCAAACTCAACATGGAACAACTTATTTAGGTTGAAGGCCTGTGGAAAACATAATTTTCAACCCACGACCCAACGTGGAAAAAACGCTTTCACGCTAGGTCCCAACGTGAAAGAGCCTTTTCCACGTTGGGACCTGGCGTGGAAGAGTTTTTACCTATTAAGATACATATATAACCCGGTCACTACTAAAATCGGGGTACAAAGTAGACTTGGGTCCGGTTCAAACCAAACCGCCGAACCGGTGTAAACCGCCGGTTTGACCAAACCGGCGGTTTAAGTTCGCCGGTTTGGTCGAACCAGAGGTTTACGGTTTAGGTTTAGGTTTGGCTCTCGGCCAAACCTAAACCGAGGGTTCAAACCGGCGGTTAAACCTTTTTTTATTTTTTTTGACTAAACCGACGGTTTTACCGACGGATTAGTCAAAAAAGACGTTGCATTTTAATTTTGTTTTTTTTTTTAAAATAGTGTGTCAAACCGCCGGTTTAGGTTTGAGACCCATGTCTAGTACAAAGTTAAGAAAATGAAGACAAAAATTCAAGTTGACTTTTAACGGGTCTCAACGTGGGTTTTGGGTTACAATTACCACGTTGACTTGCAACGGCTCTTAACGTGGGTTTTCTTTTCTTACCGTAAAAATCATCGTGAAAATTTTTGTAATTTGAGTAGATTCGTATTATAATTTTACATTTTAATGGGTTACAATTTTTTTTTATGGGTTGCGACTTTTCTCAGACCTCAATTCTCTTATCTCGTCATCTCTTCTTTTCTCTCAGGTTCAAATCTTGGTGAAATTCAACGTCTTAAGAACACAAACAAAATCCAATCATTTATGTAAATTTACAATTTCGAAATTGCAATTTCAAATTAGGGGAAATGCTTATCTTTGAAATTAAAATTTTGATCATTTTTATAGTGTTTTTATGAATTAAAGGTTAAATGGTGATAAAATACACGAACCAATCTTAGTTGAAGCTCGATTTACTGTGTGCATTCGGGTTCAGAATTGTCAACTCCACCTTTAAACCCATGTGACACTTTTGTTTTCACGTAGGTTCCAATGTGAAAAATCATTTTTCACAGTAAATTGAATATCAGGAAAACGTCCATGATCAGCTTGAATGTTATTTGTAAACCTAAGGACCATGAGTGAATTGAATATCAGGAAAGCAGTTCCAAACCGTGGTTCAAATCATTGGGGGAAAAAACCCTGAAGGGTTCATGAGAATTCAACAAAATATGCAGCAATGAGCAGTGCCATTTAATTGATAAACCAAAACATTTCAAGCGTAGTAATTCTCAGAAGGAATACATTACACAGTTAATATTCAGTGATCTGATGAAAAATTACTTACATATGAATGACCAATATGAATGGACAAGCGATTGAAGTTTGCAAATAAAATTAGAGTTTTTTTAGCTACGTATATATCCTAGCCATTCCTAGGTGAAGATGTGCAACCTGGGTCTACTAAGAACAAAAGGATGCTTAAGAAAGCCATTTTTTTTAAGTGACTCGCTAAGCTATACAATAGGACACGAGAATCACAAACCTGGGTTTAGTGTGTCAAGCAGCCACCGTAAAGGTTGAGGTAGCGGTAGCTATTGATGTTGAATCTAGCTTAAATTTAGACCCGAATGAGAATAACTTCCAAAATATAGTGTTTGAAACGCAAGATTGTGCCTTTACCGATTCCTTTTTGGCATTCCTGAACACGCGCAAAGCATGTATCGAAATTTGAACTACAGGTAGTGTAGCAGAAGATCCGTAGAAGAATTTCTTAGCCGACAGCTCTGTCCTAAATGAACATCCCCAAAAGCATACCTGTAATATCATATAAGTGAAACATTAGTGCCTGGACATTAAACATAAGATGCCAAAGTACGAGTACGAAATTACCTGTATTCACAATATTCAGGTAAAGCACATCTAGCTTTTGCGTAATCCCAATAACAGTCATCGTCTCTGAGAGGTCCGCGCTTATCTGCCATGTTACAATACCAGAAACGAATCATGAAGAGTTTCATGTGAGAAATGTAAAGGTAGCTTAGAGCCTTAGAGTAGTCTATATCAACCTTTGGTAACAAACTTAAGTTTTGCATCAGGATGACTGTCATGCCACATCTCAAGCCATAACTCCCTCATTAGGACAGGATCTCTTACAATGTTCCTATGATTTACTATAACAAAGCCAGAATACACCAAGGAGAAATGTTAGATAGAAAAACTCTAAACGAATAATTTCACCTTACCCAGCAGATAATTTCACTGTTTAATTATTCGGCATGATGAATTGTAGAATCATCACAAACTAGTACTACACAACCTATGATAGATATTATCCAGGTCAAGAAAACCGCACAGGCATGTCGCCAGATATACCTTTGTCAATCTCCCAGACAGCTGTTCGCCTTCCGGGAATACTTTCAGAATCTTCGTAGTACGTGATATATTTACTTTTAGGCGATCTTGTCATATTAGGAACAATGTCAGTGTCAGGGTTATGTATTACATTCAGCTCCACTTGCACCTCGGATCCATCATGCTCTGACTGACATGGAGGCAAGAGAAAGAATTGTGCTCTTAGGATTCTTCTATGGAATATAGAATACATGGAGGGCAACTGCTATATTCTATTCATGACATTGTACCTGTGGAGTCCTTGTTATGTTCACTTTTGATCCAAGCCATTGTTTACACCAAGAGAGGGAATGGTATGGTACCTGTTCCAATTGACCTGATGCTTAGTGAAACTTTAAGAATTGAATCATGGACATAAAAAGGGGAAAGTTTGCAGCTTTTAACATACAGTCTCATCCCCACTGGCAATTCCAGAAGTTCCTTCAATCAGGTTACCTGACCTACAGTAACAAAAATAGTGATTGAAAAGTGGGACCTCAATATATTAAGCGAGGAATCTATAATACGAAAGATTGTTAGAATGTGAAGAATCTGTAGTTATTTCACTATATGTAACAAGTAATGAAGAAAGAAACTGCTAAGAATTTAGCATGCCTGTACAGGATTATATCTAGACCTCCGAAAGTTTCATGAAAGAATAAACTATGTTTAAATTTCAAGTTGATTTTTCATATATAAATTGATGGGTAGAAGAGAAATATAACAGGAGTAACATAGATCTATGTTTCAATGTAGAGTAAGGGAAAAGGCCAAATTAGATTGTAAGTCATGTCACCATCCATAAATAACCGCAATTACACAACAGCGCATTTTAGTTTCAGAATGAGAGCATGGGTGAAAAAGAAATTTGGACATAAATAACAGTTGTAGCTAACCTTGAATATAGTGATCCTTCAAGCTCATAAATGACATCAGTTATGATCCAGTTATCAGGGTAAGGCTTTCCGCTTGGGGCAAAATAGTATCCAACCTGTTTTGCATATGCCAAGATGCCAAAGCTGTCATTCACCAGAATATGCTCATAAGGTCAAAGTTATACGAGATTCGCAGGAGCTAACTTTTCAGAAAAATTCTGAAAACAAATTTCAGCTTCTGATGCTACCATATACTGCAATAACACCAGTACCACTACTGCTAGAACTGTCCGATATAGAAGATACAATCCAATAGGATATCGTATTCTTTCAAACTGGCATGCAACCATAACACCCCTAGTAGGCTAGTAAAACTACTGCTAGAAGATGAGAAATATATTGCATAACTACCTCTGTTTTGGAATCTACTCCATATATGCAGAATACATTCTTCAGCGGGGGTCGTTCCCAAGGTGTCAGAGGATTGAGAACCGGGTCTTCGTGATATGACCTGAAGAAGTTCCAGCTCAATTGCTAGTCAAAATATTTATTCTTGCACAATTTAAGTTGATAAGCAATTGCTGGAATTTGGAAAATATGCTGTGTTGATATTCATGTGTTGGACTCTGGAAACGAGTAACAGCAGCAAAACCCGATTGATAAAGCGCGTGTTTGGTAAATATACATTCGCCTAATGGTATCCATATGAGCACATTACATTTATCACCTTATCCTGTCTTGCATTGTTTACGCTATACCAAATACACCCTAATAACATAAGCTGAAGTGCTAAGGTTCCAATACCCGTGATTTTTAGAACTAGGGATGTTAACTTATTGAGTGTAAAAGATGAATATCCAGTACTTTCCATTGATTGATTGTACATTTTCAAAGTGAGATTGGATCAGAATCATACTTCTACTGTTCTACAATTTCCTCTTATTAAAAGAAAAGAGGAATGAAATTGTTGCATATCAGAAAGGAAACAAAAAGTTAATATTATTTGTCCAAAGAGATACTCTTTTTACTTCTAATGTACACATAAACGATACTAAGACATGAAATGGAGAAACTGTTCAGATAAATGCTTACTTTTCTAGATGATGCAACAGCCTTTGTCCATCAGGATCATAATCTTCAATTGCTTTGAAGAAAGTCCCATCAGATATCTCACGAGCAGAAAACGACAACTGGGTTGGTATTCCGCATTCTGCAGCAGATATGTTAGTCTCTGTAAGCTGAGTGACGGATGGATAGGCACCACCAAGACCTGCTGCAAAATAAAAAGGGAATACTGTTATCATTTATAAGACATGATATGTTTGAAAAAAATGAAATTTCACAAGGTGATGCTAAGAATTCCTACCAGTCATAGATGGAAGTTCAATATTAACTATGTTTGTAGGCCATCCAGAAAAGTTTGACTTAAACTCTTCCTCCTTACACTGATGTACGAAGCGGCGTTCACTCTTTTCAGTATAATGTTTCCAGTGTTTGTTGTCACCCTTGCAATACCTTGAAAATGGCATCATCCATAGTGATGACCCGAATGAATTGAACATTGCCCGAGCTGTTCCCTGGTTTCCATGTCAAATTATAAGCATGTCATTTTCTTCTTCCTTAGCCCCAATGTAACAGGAGAATTTCATCTAGAGGACTAATAATAAAAGATAAAAGGTACAAATAAAATTTAATAAGAGAAGAAACCAGAAGAATTTCGTCTATTTTCCCTTCTATTCCATGCAACTTAAATGATTCTAAAGCTACAAACCTCAAGCATAATGAGAGAAACACTGGAAATTACAGCTTTCTAGTGAGCCCGTAACAAACAAGTCTCATAAGATGTAAATCTACGATTGTTTTGAGGTCTTTAGTAGATATAGTCACTTAATTCTACAGGAAAATACTTGGTGCAAAAAGAAAAGAGACAAACCTCGGAAATCGGAAGACCAAAGGTAGATCCAGAAAGTGTTGCCCGGACAGTCTCAGTTGCACCCAGAAGAGGCGCTCCTGCAATAAACAAAACAAATGATCTTTGAAATATTGCAGATAATAGATAACCTAAAACAAGGATTCGTTCATATTAATCATACCAACTGCAAAATAGGCATGAATGTGTTTATCAAGCCATTGTATATAATGTTTCGGAGCAATCTCAAGCTTCAACCATTCCAAAAAGTAACGAAAAATATTATTGCCAAGTGAATGAGCAAACACAATAGAGGGGCCACCACGGAGCATATAAGCGGTTTCAAAAGTCAACCTAGCAGAAAAGGAGCAAGGACATATTAGTACTTGCATGTTGCATGTTTTATGTCATACATAGTTAAGTATTACCAACAAGGGCAGTAGTCTTTAAGGTTTTTGTGGAATTAGCTCTCTAAAAGTCTTCAAGGGTTCAGCATTAGATAAATTCAAGTCTTAGATATTACTACCTAGCTATTGCCATACTTTTATACAACCTGCTTAATGTTAATCTCAATTTTTTTAAATTTTTTTTAATATCTAAGATTTAGGTCTCCACTTAATTTTGCTGATAATAACTGGATATACCAGTGTAGGCCGAAAATATACTACACATAATCTAGCATCCAGCTTAATATTGAAACATGTTTTCTATGCTTGACACAAAGGCAATTACAATATCATGACAGTTTTCTTGTGAAGGAACATAGAGAAGAAGATGAAAATATAAGGATAGCTTATAAAAGGCCAAAACAACTGAAATATTTGCAATATACAAACTTTAGTTTGTGGAAATAAAGATCGCGCTCCTCGAGCTTTGCTGGTGACAATCTCCAATCGTAAGGAACAGCGATGATCGCATTGGCCTGTATACCAAATTGAACGCACCATTTAACCCATTCTTTCCATACTGAAGAGAGAGGGCCTACAAGCAATATACCAACTGCTGGTCAGATCTACTAAGCAAGCAAAACTTGCATATAAAACAGGCAAGAAATTTAAAAGCAATGTATTTATTTTTTTCACTCTATCAGTAAATGATCTTCAGTATGAACATGTATATATTTAGTACAAAAGCCCCAGAATGTCATTGGCTTGTCCCTTCTGTCCATCAGAAAATTTACAAAATGTTCATATTAGACAAAGTTCATTTGAATAGCTTAGGAGTTTTCAAACTCAACCATCACATACATGATACATCGTAACCCTAACAGAAGATTTAGAAAATGTATGCATCTGATACCAACTTCAGATTAGAATACCAAGTCAGACATCCCCAGGAGATCAGGTCTTCTTAGAGGCAGAATCATTAAGAATATGAAGAAGAAAGAGCCAATTGATACCTGTTATGTAACCAGGGTCAAGCTCTGTTATTGCTGAAAGGCCACTGTCGGGCCTTGATTTGCATTCAGGGTGATCTGTTTGATTATACGGGTCTAGGACCATGCACTTAAGCCAGCAATTCACAGCAGAAAGAAGCTGCATAGTAGACAATGTATAAAAATTCAAATTTAACCATATATATATTGCTTCAACAAACAATTGGTTATTTCTTCTACTTGTAAGGGGGGGAAACACAGGAATCAGTGATTCTTGATCATAAATAATATTGTTTTGCACACTACAAGAGAGTTCTCAGACAAAAAAAAGTGCTTTTGGAATTTCAAGAAAAACAATAGTAAGGGAAACCACTTCAAGTTGAAGAAAAAGTTATAGGTATAATTTAGGGAGTCCTAAAAAGTTTCCAAGAGAAAACTCCATATCAAAAGGCCTCTTTCTACGTAAGATATGAACTTGGGGGAGGTTTTATAAGCACGGGGGGAGAAGGAGAATTTCTGCATGACACTCAAGGAAAACACTGATAACAAATTGAAGTACTTGGAAAACAATAATGCCTGATTCAGGAAAACAGCCCAAATCATCAAAACCAACTCCAACCCTAATACTAATGTTAGGTTTCTTAAATCAAGTTTTCAGCTCTTTATTGAACCAAATTCTTTTTGATGGATTTAGTTTCTTCATAGTTACACTTCTATGTAATTATCATCTCTATTCCCACAACAAAGCTGACAGATATTTTAATTTTCCTTTATTTAAAACAGATGGTATGTGGGATGGGGATGCTACAAATAAAGCCAAAAGTGATTTGAGCACAAAAGAGGAAATTTGGGGGAAAAGTACCTTTGTGGTGTCAAGCCAAACCAAATCAAGCGGGTTGAAATCGAGTGGAGAATAAGGGCAATCAAGAATCGACCATGCCCTCAACTGAGTCGAGGCAAAACCCGGAATTATAATCCCAGATAGCTTTGAGTAATCACCTGTGAATCCTCCATCTCCACTTCCACCATCATCTGCGAACCCAGATTCTGACAATACTCCAATGATACCCAACAATGCAACGATCAGGGTTCGAAAAACAAGCCCTTTCATTTAGAAACGAAAGACCTTCGCTTCAAAAAATGTGAAGAGAGATGGCGAGAGAGAAGACTGGTATTTGGTCTGTTACGCAGTAATATATAAGGTGGGAGAAAGTCTCCAAGCGACGGCCATGTGTGGATTCGGTGTTATGCTGCATTTGCCCATATTGATGGAGACGAATGCGTTCCTTTGACGCATGGCTTGACCGATAAACAACGGTACAGATGAAGGCTTTTTGATAATTCACGAGTCGAGAAGGTTAGATTGCTTGTTGGGTAGGATGGGATTACGAAATGGACTGGTTTAGATTGAACTGTTGTTTTGACCATCTAGAAGGTCCGTTTTAGCCCTACTTGCTATGAGATTTGATGGCAAATTTCCAATTCCAAGGCAACTCACATGATCCAGAATACAAGGAGGCAAACTTAAACACTTGCTAGCTTAATACGTTAACTCGACGGGTCCGTTGGGTTCACCATAATAAAATAATAAAGAGAAGGCCAGCTCGAACACAAGACCAACTCGAAGTTGATGAATCAAGGTGTGATATGCCTATAAGACAATAAATGATACCTATATTGTACGTTTTCAGCTCATTGTCAATTTCAATATCGACACGAATGAAAGATTTTTGGTGTCGTGATCCTTTGATCGGGTTCACCGGTGCTTTTCGGTTTGAATTGGCATTGGATTACCGAGTAGTATCTATCAACAAGAGGAATGATTTTTGGATGATCATGGGCCATTTTGAACATTCAAATATACAATTTTGTGAAATTAAAAAAAAAAAAAAGCGACCAAACAGAAAGAGTTTGACAATAATACCCAGTGAGAAGTGATCAACCAAACCGGAAGAGACTAATTTGGGGCAAGGACGTGAACAGCATTACGGTCCATAATAACCGGTGAACAGTGGTAAAAAAAAACAAACCAAACAAAAGACCCATTTAAGGCAAAATCACGAACCCGAGCCGAGCAACACGATTGCCAATTCTATGATAGATGAGCAAGAAATGACCCATTTGAGTCATTTGACTACCAAAAATAAAAGATGCACTCGTGTAAAAGAACACTTTACTAATCACTGGGCATACCTCAATCAGTACAAAATAATACTTGAAAGGACAATACACGTAAACAGACGACAGTGAAGTAGCTGAGGATCAGAAACAGGGCAAGGAAATAATAAGGGAAGAACCCACCTTAGATTGTGATAAGCTAGATTTTAGTTCTAGAAGACGATGACATGAGCAGAGAAATCACAAAATTTTAATACAATGCATTAAACTAGCAGGCAATTCCTTCATCCATGCTCAGATTGATTCATAGCTTGTATGCCCCCGATGCAGGCTACCTCATGTTCTCCCTGCGCCTCACGTATCTGGTCTTATCATTGTACCTTGGCCTGTCGCGTTCTCTTGGAGGTACTGGTTCGACTCTCTTCTGTCTTTCTGGGGGCCTTTGGACTATCTCTCCATTCACAAACAGTTCAGCTGCAACAGTAGATTAAGAGGAAATATTAGTTGCAAAGTCATTTAGATACTGAGTCTTACCTTTAAACCTATTGCTGATTTCTAATCATGTTTGGGTCATACTATGTTAGTGGCTACTACTTGATTACCTTCGATAATCAAAGTCCACTTCTTACAAGTGGATGAGATCAATTTAGGAAGGCTAAAATTGTTGGCTGGGATTTAGGGTTCTCTGGCTGGACATCAAAGTTTAATTTAACCACCCTAATGAGATGATATATGATCTTAAATCTTCTTCAAAAATGATTCATCACTTCACTCAAGATTCACATTCACTACAATAGGGTTTATTACTGTTACAGTATTACCTCCATAATCCTTGTACTCAGGATCAACATAAGAATCCGGCAGCACAAACAACACACCAGGTAGACCTACAAAGATGAAAATGTACACAAAGTGAATTGACAATAACCACCAACAAAAAACTCAAATTATAACATACGAATATGTGATTGAAGTGCAAACCTTCCATCTTATTGGCGGTTTCCTCATCAAGTTCACACCCGAACCCAAAGTACCTCTCGCATGAGACATTGTAGATTTTCTTCTTTGCTTCTTCCTCGCTAAATTCATCATTTACAGCAAAATATTAAACTTCTCCAACAGCAAAAGACGCATGATCATCATGAAATTCCTATCTAAACAGCAGCCTCAACAATTTCCATAGAAATAGGGAGAAACAAAATCGGTAGAGCTGAAGAACGAAACCCTAAAATTCTCATTCATATCAAATTACCTTCCAACGATCTTAGCGAGCGTCTGAACATAGCAATCGATCATCTGCTCCTTATTAGCATTTTCGCCACCGGGCTTATCCATGACAATCAGCCAGTGCTCGTAGTCGCAACCAGGAAAAAGCGGCGCCATCTCCGTCGGTGGACGTTCACTGAAGTTTGAACCGGAGTTCAAAGGCGAGTACTGACCTGATCGGTTTACTCTGCAACGTATCGTGCCAAACCGAGAAGGACATGGCGAAATGACTCGAGCGACACGAAAGACGAAGGAACCGGGACGAGCGGGTCGGACAAAAGTTTGAACAGCAGGCGGATTGGAGATTGAGGAGGAAAGGCGTCTAGCGATGGAGGGGAGAGAGAAGGGCGACTGGTTGCGGAGAAAGAGAGCAGACCTCGCTAGAGAGGAAGCCATTGTCGTGCTGAGAGTGTGAGAGAATGGCGATTGAGGGTTTATTGCGGGGATAGGACTGAGGAAGAAGATTTTTTTTATGGTAAGCGGGCTCGTGGTTGTTGGGCCAGAAAAATGGGTCTGACCCAATAACTATGGCGGGCCTAATGGTTTTGATGGGAAAAGCTTGGCCCGGTTTCATGTTTGGAAAATTAGGAGTTGTTTGGCGGATGGAGGGGAATGAGTATTTTTGGGGTCGAGTGAGAAATCATTTTTGCAGGATCAATGGGTTAAGCAATCTTTGTTCGGCCGTGCCAACTGGTGAAATAATATGGTCTTGATGTTTTAGTTGATATATGTTATAAAGCAGATGTGGCTATTTAGAAGGAAGCTTCACGAATGTGTATAATGCTAATGGAGTTAAGTTGAGATCGGGATATCTGCTTATGGATAGTTGGAACATAATAGAGATAATTGTGTGAATGTGAAGGGAGCTTCACTTTTCACTACCAATGTAACAATTCGTTCTTATCCAATAATGTTATTTACCAAGCCACTCTAAGGAAGAAGAGGAAATATTTAGAGGTTTGTTTGGTTAAGGAGTATGAATTCATGGTTTTTACATTCTCCACTTTTGGCAAATTAGAAAGTGACGTTATTGGCTTCCTCAAAAGGATCAAACAAGTAACTAAAAGTCACGAAAACGGATCCAAATGTTGTGACTCATCTTTCAAAAGAGTTAGTTTTATCATTCAGAAAAAGTGTGGGGCTCAATTTGTTACGAGATTCCCAGCTAAATTTTGTAATTTTCATTTTTATATAAATACTGCAATATATATTAAAAAAGGAAAAAAAAAAATTTGTTAGATATATAAAGAAGATGTTCTCTTTTTTTACCTAGGAGCAAAAAGCCTAGCGTACGGTTACCAGCGTTTCTTTTTCGGACGGTTACATGGAGGAGGGATCTTCTCCGATCACTGGAGTGGTATTGGATGCTGTCGGTAGTACTGCAGGTCAAGGAGATGTGGTGATGATAGAACAAGTGCCTACGCCGGAAGTTAGTCAAATGAATTCTACTATCACCGACCATCAGGAAAAGAAAGGCGAGTCTACTCCCATGGCTGCAGAAAGTTCTACCGCTGTGAAAGAAGTGTCTGCGACAATGAGTTTGGAAGTGCTGGTGGCTAATAACAATCAGAGCCTCATTACTACACCTAGTGTACCAGATAGTAGCGTTAGTACCCCCAACAAACAGCCTACAAGATCCTGGAGTGAGATCACATGAGGTATGAAGAGCAGTGATTTACACGGGGACATAATCAATAAAGAGTCGATCTATGGAAAAGTCTTTGTGTCATTCCCTCTTGGAGTTGATGGTGATCCCGTCATTGAAATTGATAAAGAGGTTTTGAATGATCTTGAAGCACGCTGGACGAATTCTATCGTCTTCAAAGTGTTGGGGTTCCCGGTTGCATTCCCAGTCATGGAAAGAAAGATACGGGACATATGGAAGTGCGGTGGAAATATCCAACTCATAGATTTAGATAACAACTACTTTCTATTTCCAATGAGAATGAGTTGATGATGATCTTAACAGGAGGCCCTTGGGTAGTATTTGGAAGATATCTCATCATGAAGAGATGGACTCCGGAATTTGTTACGGCAAGCCCTATATCTTCTGCAGCTACTTGGGTCAGAATAATGGGAGTTCCAGTCCAATGGTACCATGAAGCTGTCATATGGAGTATGGCGGAAGGTGTGGGTTTACCCATAACTATTGATCCAAAAACGCTTCATTTCAATAGAGGGAGATTTATCCGAGTATGTGTCGAGATCGATCTGAGTAGACCTTTGAAGAAATCGATTACCATTAATGGAACAAGGTGCCCCATTGAATATGAAGGGCTTGATATAATCTGTTTCAAGTGTGGTCGCTATGGTCATTATGCGTCTCATTGTGAGTTTGGTGAGACTGCAAAACAGGTTACCAATCCACAAACGGACAACACGGAGATAGCTAGAGAAGACACCAACATGATACAGAAAAGCAATCGGGGTCATCTTATATCCAAACTCCGGCTATTCCAGCGGTGGATTCCGGCTATGGACCTTGGGTGCTAGTGGCAAGAAAAGGAAAGTTTGATAAAGGAAAGAAATATGCTGAGAAAATAGCAGGACACAATACTGCCATGAATAATGTAACGCCCCGTTTATTGAGTGCATTTATGATATTTATTTTTCGGACTTTTATCGATATTTTATTATACAAATATTTTATTTAAACGTATTTTTTTAAGCGTAATACACCCTTCCCGAGTATAATTATATTTTTAATACGTTCACATGTATCCGTCTTTTTATTTTCGAAAAGTCGGGAAATTTTCCGATTCGAAAATCCCGTTCAGAATGCCTTTTGAGCGATTTTACTCTATTACCCTTTTTCTTTTTATTATATTAATTATTTTTCCTTATTTCCTTTTTCTTCTTTTATTTCTCTTTTTCCTTGGGAAGATGAGTTGCCGCTGAGAATTGACCCCTCGTTCCCTCCCCTCTGCAGCCCTGCCTTCATCTCTCTCACGTAACCTCCCTCCTACACGCTTGTAGCTAACCCTCAGCCCCTGCTTCACTTCCTCCCCAACTTCTCTCAACAGCACAACACTCCAGCTCTCATCCCCTCTGCTACATGGGTATCGCCACCGGAGGGCCGCCCCTTTTGCCGCCGAAATCCCCGGTGTTGCTCCCTCTCACCCACCTCTGTAACTCTCACCACGGGTCAGCAGCAACCAACGCTGCGAAGGGGATGAACGCCGGAGACCCCTAGCAACCGCCATCGGCTTCGTTGAAGCCTTCTCCGGGAAGTAACCGCCGCCAACATCATTGCTCTCGCTCTCTATCGTCGACGACCGCTTCTGGAACCGCCTTCTTCTCCCCTTTCGCGCTTTGTCCTCTCCGGCCGCCTGGAGGCCGCCGTTGCAAGGAGCTACACCGCCACCGGCCGTCGCTTCCTTCCCTGCCTGCACCGACGCCGGCAGCCCCTCTTCCTCCGCCTGTTGAGCCGCCAGAACCCATCTCCCCTTTTTCCTTCTTCTGTTGCGATTCAACAGAGGGTGAAGGAGATTTTGGTTATTCGCAGTTTTTGCCCTTCTTTTGCAATTAATTACAGTTTGGACCCAATGTTTTGCATTTACAAATTTGACCTAGGTTTTTGGAAAGTTGAATAATTACCCATGCAGTTTTAATTATGGATTTTGGCCCAAAGTTTTATCACGGATTATGACCATAGTTTCGGAACGGGATAGTTGCCTCGGAAATGCGTTAACGGTTTCTAACATCGGTATTTTTAATTATGGAGATATTCTTATAACCTTAGTTTTGGAACGGGATAGTTGCCTCGAAAATGTGTTAACGGTTTCTAACCTCGATATTTTTAATTATGGTTAATTTGATTTATGGCTCAAATTATCCATTATGATTTCATGACCAAGTTCTCAGAATTTCATATTTTAACCGGAAGGGTTTTTGCGGGATTTAACGGGGCCATTTGAAACCGGGTTTTTTTTCTTAGAATTATATATATTATATATCTTCCGATCAAATTTAGTGTACGAGCTAAATTGGGCTAGTTTTGGTGTTAGGTTCGGAAGCGCCCCGATAAAGGCCTAACAAGTCCAATTCGACATCCGTTGAACGACTTCCATCTTTTGACGTCGTGTGAGTATTCTTTCCCCTCGATCTAGTTATGTTTAGTATTAGTAGTAGTATCATGCTAGGTTGGATATAGCATAACTTAGAGTGAATACCAAGTAGTGGTTGAGGATTGTGAAATGTTGTAAGGCTTGAGGAGTTGATATTATCTTGTGAGGTCGTTTATGGCTTTAAGTTGTATGTTGAGCTTGTGAGAATTTAGGGGTTGAATTTGTATGATTGTTGAGGTTGTGGACTAGAACGAGAGTATCCTATCATGGTTTGGTTTATGATCTTGCGAGACCATTGGGACTAGAAGTCTAAGGACTTTTAGCATGTGAGAGAGATGTTGATTGTGTGCCTTGTCTTGACCAGGCGTTGAGTGCCTTCCTACGGGAAGTTGAGAGCGATGGTTAGCGGGATTATCTTTGGGACGAGGTAAGTCTTTGGACTTACTTAGCTCGTATTCTCTGTATTAGTTTCAATGCGTGTTTGGTGGTGTGTGTTTATTGTTTATGTGTGTGTTTATTGCTTATGTTATAACATCTAAACCGGTAATAGGACCACCGACTTTATATGTTTATATTTGGCCCAAGTGTATGATAACGGGCGGTGACCACTATGTCCGGCCCAAAATGGGGATGGTCGGGAGGTGCCTTGCGACCAGTCCAACAGGTGATGCTGATTCGCATCTGGCCCAAACCTGTTTGGTGAAAGGGGACAAGGGCGGGATCCTTGTGATTTCCGTGCCACAACTAAATGGAAATTAGTAATGGAATAACTTAAATTAAAGATAATAAACCGGATTGTGTGTTTTGGAACATGTTGTGTGTTTATGATGCCTTACGTGTGTGTGTGCCAATACCATGATTCTAATGCCTTGAATGCTAGCTAACGGTTTTATACCGATATTGTTGTAGATTGCCTTGCAGGTTAGGGCGCGGCTGAGAGATCCGGAAGAGTGGACAGCCGGGGTCCGTACATTTTAGGATGAGTTTTGGGGGTTGTATTTATGTATTGTTTATGGTTATGTATGTCGCTTGTATGGCGTTTGCCTTTGGAGTTGTATCTCGGCTGGAGTCCTTCGTTATTTTTCTTTTGGGGTTCATAACATTGCATTAAAATGAATTTCGGTTTTGCCTTTATTTGTGTCTTGTTGTAAGATCCGGTGAAATTGTTGTCAGGCTAAGGGTCGGGACCCATTGTGAGGTCCCAACCCGTAGCATCCCGAGTCCCGCGGATTTGGGGTGTTACAAAAGTGGTATCAGAGCCCTAGGTTGACAACAATGGCACTCGCAATCTTCTAAAGGCCGAATAAGGAATAAACAGAACCCCGCGGGTTCTGAGTTTTCGGTTTTAAAATCACATGCATGAGTCGGGGTAGAATGTACGGACCACCACTCCTTCCGCGGATCTCGGCAGCATAGTTTATTGGATTTTTAGTATATATATGTGTATATATGTATATATGTAGATATGTATCGTGAACTTAGGATGTTTTTGGACTATTATCGTATGTGGATTGTAGTTGCATGATTGACTTGATTTATATGTATAGTGAATATATGTGGACTATAGTACATGTTTAGACCTTGTATTGTTGTATTGGATTTCCGGGTGTGATATATTAGTAGTAATGTGAACATAGGACTTATATATATAGTTATATTTACATACATATATGGTATGCTTGTATTATATTAGTAGTAGTGGACCTTATAGTTAAGATGATAGGAAGCTATCATCGCCCGTGGACAAATGCCTTTTTGGGATTAGGATAGTGTATATACGATGATGAGTATACTCAAGTACCGAGTTAAGCATCACGTTCTGGCGAACACCCTAGCGATTCATCGGACTCCTTTTAGGGACGTCAACGAAACCATTTGAAAGAAAAGAGGACATTAGCGGCAAAGACGAACAAATAGAAGGGAACTTTGAGTCAGCTTAAGAGAATTCGAGATGGAAGCAATACAAGTAATGAGAGCAACATTAAGGTGTATAAGTGGTTATAAGAAGCCATGATGGAACGACAACGAGACCCATAGAGATAACAAACTCGTGATTCTTCAAGAAGACGCGTGGACAACTAAAGATGCGAATCGAGGAGGAGGGAGATACATTCTAACAAGGTTGAAGGTGACATTCCATTAAGATGTGAAGTTTTCTTTAGACGCTCCTAAGCATTTGAGTCAAGACGAGAAGAGTGATCGAACTATTTGCTAAAGATTTAAGATACTGTAAGTTAAGCTTACAAGGTACCAAAAAGTAAAGTTTCAACATTACTAGTGTTATGAGAACAAGGGCATGGTGGGGATTCACGTGGAGTTGACCGATCTCCATTATGATGATAAGACTAAGAAACGCCAAGAAGGAGGAAGTGTGTATAAATGATGACCCAAGAAGATGAAAGACAAAACGAAGAGCTTTAGTTTAGAGATTTAAGATACCAACCAAGAGGAATGCGAGTGGATCTAGCTAAGGTTCTGATATTTGGGAAGGTTTCTCTTGTAAGACATCAAGGAAGAATGGTTAAACCTATGAAAGGGAGTTATATGAAACAACAAGGCGAAGAAGATATAGTTACCTTATAAAGAAGAGGAAGCATGAAATGAGGAACGAACTAACGGAGTTTAAGGTAAAGTACCCCGAGGAGGGTAGCCTGCATGAGAAGGTAACATGAGAAGTGTAGTAGAATAATAAGTCGTTGACTTCGGAGAAGGTCAAATACAAGTTAAGCGATGACAACTAAGAACGCACAGGTGTGAGTTGTCTATTGGTGAGTGTAGAGGGGATAATTAAACAAGACTATGGGCATTCAGAGGATCGACAAAAAGAGCTTAAAGTATTCGCGGTGGACAAATGTCAATGGTATGGAAGTACGTAAACATAGCGCATTTGTTTTAAATCAAAATAATGTGGAACGAGTTCAAACAAGTACTTATAACAAGATTTCCAAGGAGGAGATTGTAACGATCTTACACAACCTTCTTAGGTCATGGGATTGACATATGGGGGAATGACACGGATCAGAATTTTTAAAGTTTAATTAAGGTGAAGAGAACTAGAAGAGACAAGAGGAAAGTGAGGCTTCTATAGTTGATGTACGTTAAGGGGAATACATAAAGAGGGTGTGTGGTATGTGGAGGATACATGGTATGTTTGTGCTAATGAAATGAATGGTATGTTTTCGCAAGCAAAAGCTGAGTAAGATGTTTCAAACTCACACGGAAGAGTCATGGTGGCTATGGCGCGAAAAGGAGGACCTAGAATTAGGACAACGTTGCAAGCTTAGAGTAATGATGTTAGTGCTTGGAGGAATAATGAATGGATCTTTCAGTGATTGTGGTTGGGAAATTTTGCCTAAAGGCATGCTAGTACGGTTGTGAAGTTGCTCATGAATATCAAGAAGTGCATAAGGTGACCAACAAGAGTAAGAGAAGACCGAAGTTTTGAAGTTTGTTGTCAATATGAGATGTAGGAGAAGTACATGAAAGATTGAGGTTAGAGCCTCTACGATCGGTTTGACAATTGCATAAGAAAATGAAGTAAGTTCTACACCTACTCGAAGGAATGGTGCAAGCTTAGGTAGAATACAAAAGAACTCCCCCAATATGTTGGGATGTCCGGGACAACGAAGAAGATAAGATTGATTTGTTATAAGACGTGATTATGCCCTACACTTAGGACGGGTGTGGCAACACATAAGTACGAGTTCTTAAAAGGTTATTACAACCATGCCTTCCAGGTGAAAAAGATGGAACAATACGGATTCGAGAGAAGGACCCTTGATAGTTGAAGATGGAACAATACACGAGTCTTAAAGACGTCACCTCAATAGATCGAGGTAGATCAATTGTGTTATGACCACTTGTAAAGTGATAAGACAAGATTGTGTCGGTTATTATGATATGTGAAAAAAAAAATAAAATAAAATAAAATAAAATAAATTAACCTAAGATATCACGGATTCCAATACGTCATAATGTGGATTTTTTTCAACTAAGGTTGAGTTTGATTTAATTCCGATGTCTAAGGCGTAGTATGGAATAACACTTGTGCAGAGACATGAGTTGCGGAAGCAAGTGAAAAAGCAATTGCAAGAACTTAGTGATAAGATTTCATAAGAATTAGTGAAATGCCATAGAGAACACCAGACGTTATCTTGAACTCTTGATTCGAGGTTGTTATGGAGAACACCAGTTTGCAAAAAGTGAGACGGTTATTTCCGTTTGTACATCGATTACCGTGGGCTGAAGAAGAAAACAATGAAGGACAAGTATCCCTAACAATGAATTGAAGATCGATCAGTTGCAAGGGTCGGTAGTTCTTCTAAGATTAACTAAGATTTGATTGTCACCGTTTGAGAATTCGAGATCAGGATATTGCAAATACGACATTCCATACAAGGTATGGTCACCATGACCCTGTAGCGATGTCATATGGGCTTACTAATGCCCGTGTAAGATATTTTGGTCTACTCTCAAAGAAGAGAGAAGTGGTATGACAAGTTGCCTCGGGATGGCAACCCCGGACGTGGAAGAATTTACAAGTTTTATTGGGTGTGTTGGTCATTACCGGTGTGGAGAGATTCTTCAAGTAACACCATTTATGGATAACCTACTCCGGATGACAATGAAGTATTGAGTGAGACAAGAATTGACAATGGAGATTCATTGGTACAACTGTTTTGAAATTGTCTTGAGACATGATGGGTTTGAAGTGTACAAGCGATTTTCCATGACCAGGCCTTAATGGAGTATTGAAGAACAATATAAAAGTTATAGCATACGTGTCTTGTTAGTAGAAGTAGTGTGAAGCATAGTATTTCCCTCATTACTTAGAACTTGCAACAAGAATTGAGGAAACGTAATCAAAGTTTGGTTTGACAAGAATCAAAGCCAACGGGGTAAATTGGAAGTTCAATCTTCTTTGTTAGAGAAATCGAAAGGAAAATAATGAAAATACTACATCGAGAAAGACCCGAGAAGGAAGTGGAGTTCCGATATATCGATATTTTTGATATCTTAGCACGAGTTGGAGAAGTGACTTATAAGTGGGCGTTACCACCAAGAGTAGAGGGTGTTCACCGATGTTTCATGTGTATCAGTCGGGGGAGTACATACATGATGAGACACGTTGTACGTCGTGATGATCTAGTAGAGACGAGGAGCAGATGAGGCTACTTAGGAGACAAATGATACATCTTTGGTTGAGTTTTATGCTGAGCTAGTAGCATTGATAGATACGACGGGTGAGACCTAGTCTACCCTTACCCTTAGTTGAGTTATGTGTTTGTGTGATGTTATATATAGTTTGTGCCCTATGCGGGGATATGTTGTATGACTTGATATATCTTGCGATGGTAGTTTGAGTAAGTTGTGCATATAGATTTAAAGGTTTAAGCCTTCTTAGTTTGAGAGTTATACCTCGGCCTTACGGATCGAGAAGTTCGGCATATAGCAAGTTTCGGGACGAAACTTGTTTTTAGAGGGATCTAATGTAACGCCCCGTTTATTGAGTGCATTTATGATATTTATTTTTCGGACTTTTATCGATATTTTATTATACAAATATTTTATTTAAACGTATTTTTTTAAGCGTAATACACCCTTCCCGAGTATAATTATATTTTTAATACGTTCACATGTATCCGTCTTTTTATTTTCGAAAAGTCGGGAAATTTTCCGATTCGAAAATCCCGTTCAGAATGCCTTTTGAGCGATTTTACTCTATTACCCTTTTTCTTTTTATTATATTAATTATTTTTCCTTATTTCCTTTTTCTTCTTTTATTTCTCTTTTTCCTTGGGAAGATGAGTTGCCGCTGAGAATTGACCCCTCGTTCCCTCCCCTCTGCAGCCCTGCCTTCATCTCTCTCACGTAACCTCCCTCCTACACGCTTGTAGCTAACCCTCAGCCCCTGCTTCACTTCCTCCCCAACTTCTCTCAACAGCACAACACTCCAGCTCTCATCCCCTCTGCTACATGGGTATCGCCACCGGAGGGCCGCCCCTTTTGCCGCCGAAATCCCCGGTGTTGCTCCCTCTCACCCACCTCTGTAACTCTCACCACGGGTCAGCAGCAACCAACGCTGCGAAGGGGATGAACGCCGGAGACCCCTAGCAACCGCCATCGGCTTCGTTGAAGCCTTCTCCGGGAAGTAACCGCCGCCAACATCATTGCTCTCGCTCTCTATCGTCGACGACCGCTTCTGGAACCGCCTTCTTCTCCCCTTTCGCGCTTTGTCCTCTCCGGCCGCCTGGAGGCCGCCGTTGCAAGGAGCTACACCGCCACCGGCCGTCGCTTCCTTCCCTGCCTGCACCGACGCCGGCAGCCCCTCTTCCTCCGCCTGTTGAGCCGCCAGAACCCATCTCCCCTTTTTCCTTCTTCTGTTGCGATTCAACAGAGGGTGAAGGAGATTTTGGTTATTCGCAGTTTTTGCCCTTCTTTTGCAATTAATTACAGTTTGGACCCAATGTTTTGCATTTACAAATTTGACCTAGGTTTTTGGAAAGTTGAATAATTACCCATGCAGTTTTAATTATGGATTTTGGCCCAAAGTTTTATCACGGATTATGACCATAGTTTCGGAACGGGATAGTTGCCTCGGAAATGCGTTAACGGTTTCTAACATCGGTATTTTTAATTATGGAGATATTCTTATAACCTTAGTTTTGGAACGGGATAGTTGCCTCGAAAATGTGTTAACGGTTTCTAACCTCGATATTTATAATTATGGTTAATTTGATTTATGGCTCAAATTATCCATTATGATTTCATGACCAAGTTCTCAGAATTTCATATTTTAACCGGAAGGGTTTTTGCGGGATTTAACGGGGCCATTTGAAACCGGGTTTTTTTTCTTAGAATTATATATATTATATATCTTCCGATCAAATTTAGTGTACGAGCTAAATTGGGCTAGTTTTGGTGTTAGGTTCGGAAGCGCCCCGATAAAGGCCTAACAAGTCCAATTCGACATCCGTTGAACGACTTCCATCTTTTGACGTCGTGTGAGTATTCTTTCCCCTCGATCTAGTTATGTTTAGTATTAGTAGTAGTATCATGCTAGGTTGGATATAGCATAACTTAGAGTGAATACCAAGTAGTGGTTGAGGATTGTGAAATGTTGTAAGGCTTGAGGAGTTGATATTATCTTGTGAGGTCGTTTATGGCTTTAAGTTGTATGTTGAGCTTGTGAGAATTTAGGGGTTGAATTTGTATGATTGTTGAGGTTGTGGACTAGAACGAGAGTATCCTATCATGGTTTGGTTTATGATCTTGCGAGACCATTGGGACTAGAAGTCTAAGGACTTTTAGCATGTGAGAGAGATGTTGATTGTGTGCCTTGTCTTGACCAGGCGTTGAGTGCCTTCCTACGGGAAGTTGAGAGCGATGGTTAGCGGGATTATCTTTGGGACGAGGTAAGTCTTTGGACTTACTTAGCTCGTATTCTCTGTATTAGTTTCAATGCGTGTTTGGTGGTGTGTGTTTATTGTTTATGTGTGTGTTTATTGCTTATGTTATAACATCTAAACCGGTAATAGGACCACCGACTTTATATGTTTATATTTGGCCCAAGTGTATGATAACGGGCGGTGACCACTATGTCCGGCCCAAAATGGGGATGGTCGGGAGGTGCCTTGCGACCAGTCCAACAGGTGATGCTGATTCGCATCTGGCCCAAACCTGTTTGGTGAAAGGGGACAAGGGCGGGATCCTTGTGATTTCCGTGCCACAACTAAATGGAAATTAGTAATGGAATAACTTAAATTAAAGATAATAAACCGGATTGTGTGTTTTGGAACATGTTGTGTGTTTATGATGCCTTACGTGTGTGTGTGCCAATACCATGATTCTAATGCCTTGAATGCTAGCTAACGGTTTTATACCGATATTGTTGTAGATTGCCTTGCAGGTTAGGGCGCGGCTGAGAGATCCGGAAGAGTGGACAGCCGGGGTCCGTACATTTTAGGATGAGTTTTGGGGGTTGTATTTATGTATTGTTTATGGTTATGTATGTCGCTTGTATGGCGTTTGCCTTTGGAGTTGTATCTCGGCTGGAGTCCTTCGTTATTTTTCTTTTGGGGTTCATAACATTGCATTAAAATGAATTTCGGTTTTGCCTTTATTTGTGTCTTGTTGTAAGATCCGGTGAAATTGTTGTCAGGCTAAGGGTCGGGACCCATTGTGAGGTCCCAACCCGTAGCATCCCGAGTCCCGCGGATTTGGGGTGTTACAAAAGTGGTATCAGAGCCCTAGGTTGACAACAATGGCACTCGCAATCTTCTAAAGGCCGAATAAGGAATAAACAGAACCCCGCGGGTTCTGAGTTTTCGGTTTTAAAATCACATGCATGAGTCGGGGTAGAATGTACGGACCACCACTCCTTCCGCGGATCTCGGCAGCATAGTTTATTGGATTCTTAGTATATATATGTATATATGTATATATGTAGATATGGATATGAGGGTTGTAGTTATGCATGATGGAATTGATGTGTATCTTGGTGGATTGTAGTTGCATGATTGACTTGATTTATATGTATAGTGAATATATGTGGACTATAGTACATGTTTAGACCTTGTATTGTTGTATTGGATTTCCGGGTGTGATATATTAGTAGTAATGTGAACATAGGACTTATATATATAGTTATATTTACATACATATATGGTATGCTTGTATTATATTAGTAGTAGTGGACCTTATAGTTAAGATGATAGGAAGCTATCATCGCCCGTGGACAAATGCCTTTTTGGGATTAGGATAGTGTATATACGATGATGAGTATACTCAAGTACCGAGTTAAGCATCACGTTCTGGCGAACACCCTAGCGATTCATCGGACTCCTTTTAGGGACGTCAACGAAACCATTTGAAAGAAAAGAGGACATTAGCGGCAAAGACGAACAAATAGAAGGGAACTTTGAGTCAGCTTAAGAGAATTCGAGATGGAAGCAATACAAGTAATGAGAGCAACATTAAGGTGTATAAGTGGTTATAAGAAGCCATGATGGAACGACAACGAGACCCATAGAGATAACAAACTCGTGATTCTTCAAGAAGACGCGTGGACAACTAAAGATGCGAATCGAGGAGGAGGGAGATACATTCTAACAAGGTTGAAGGTGACATTCCATTAAGATGTGAAGTTTTCTTTAGACGCTCCTAAGCATTTGAGTCAAGACGAGAAGAGTGATCGAACTATTTGCTAAAGATTTAAGATACTGTAAGTTAAGCTTACAAGGTACCAAAAAGTAAAGTTTCAACATTACTAGTGTTATGAGAACAAGGGCATGGTGGGGATTCACGTGGAGTTGACCGATCTCCATTATGATGATAAGACTAAGAAACGCCAAGAAGGAGGAAGTGTGTATAAATGATGACCCAAGAAGATGAAAGACAAAACGAAGAGCTTTAGTTTAGAGATTTAAGATACCAACCAAGAGGAATGCGAGTGGATCTAGCTAAGGTTCTGATATTTGGGAAGGTTTCTCTTGTAAGACATCAAGGAAGAATGGTTAAACCTATGAAAGGGAGTTATATGAAACAACAAGGCGAAGAAGATATAGTTACCTTATAAAGAAGAGGAAGCATGAAATGAGGAACGAACTAACGGAGTTTAAGGTAAAGTACCCCGAGGAGGGTAGCCTGCATGAGAAGGTAACATGAGAAGTGTAGTAGAATAATAAGTCGTTGACTTCGGAGAAGGTCAAATACAAGTTAAGCGATGACAACTAAGAACGCACAGGTGTGAGTTGTCTATTGGTGAGTGTAGAGGGGATAATTAAACAAGACTATGGGCATTCAGAGGATCGACAAAAAGAGCTTAAAGTATTCGCGGTGGACAAATGTCAATGGTATGGAAGTACGTAAACATAGCGCATTTGTTTTAAATCAAAATAATGTGGAACGAGTTCAAACAAGTACTTATAACAAGATTTCCAAGGAGGAGATTGTAACGATCTTACACAACCTTCTTAGGTCATGGGATTGACATATGGGGGAATGACACGGATCAGAATTTTTAAAGTTTAATTAAGGTGAAGAGAACTAGAAGAGACAAGAGGAAAGTGAGGCTTCTATAGTTGATGTACGTTAAGGGGAATACATAAAGAGGGTGTGTGGTATGTGGAGGATACATGGTATGTTTGTGCTAATGAAATGAATGGTATGTTTTCGCAAGCAAAAGCTGAGTAAGATGTTTCAAACTCACACGGAAGAGTCATGGTGGCTATGGCGCGAAAAGGAGGACCTAGAATTAGGACAACGTTGCAAGCTTAGAGTAATGATGTTAGTGCTTGGAGGAATAATGAATGGATCTTTCAGTGATTGTGGTTGGGAAATTTTGCCTAAAGGCATGCTAGTACGGTTGTGAAGTTGCTCATGAATATCAAGAAGTGCATAAGGTGACCAACAAGAGTAAGAGAAGACCGAAGTTTTGAAGTTTGTTGTCAATATGAGATGTAGGAGAAGTACATGAAAGATTGAGGTTAGAGCCTCTACGATCGGTTTGACAATTGCATAAGAAAATGAAGTAAGTTCTACACCTACTCGAAGGAATGGTGCAAGCTTAGGTAGAATACAAAAGAACTCCCCCAATATGTTGGGATGTCCGGGACAACGAAGAAGATAAGATTGATTTGTTATAAGACGTGATTATGCCCTACACTTAGGACGGGTGTGGCAACACATAAGTACGAGTTCTTAAAAGGTTATTACAACCATGCCTTCCAGGTGAAAAAGATGGAACAATACGGATTCGAGAGAAGGACCCTTGATAGTTGAAGATGGAACAATACACGAGTCTTAAAGACGTCACCTCAATAGATCGAGGTAGATCAATTGTGTTATGACCACTTGTAAAGTGATAAGACAAGATTGTGTCGGTTATTATGATATGTGAAAAAAAAAATAAAATAAAATAAAATAAAATAAATTAACCTAAGATATCACGGATTCCAATACGTCATAATGTGGATTTTTTTCAACTAAGGTTGAGTTTGATTTAATTCCGATGTCTAAGGCGTAGTATGGAATAACACTTGTGCAGAGACATGAGTTGCGGAAGCAAGTGAAAAAGCAATTGCAAGAACTTAGTGATAAGATTTCATAAGAATTAGTGAAATGCCATAGAGAACACCAGACGTTATCTTGAACTCTTGATTCGAGGTTGTTATGGAG
Source organism: Fagopyrum esculentum (assembly GCA_033239045.1). Taxonomy (NCBI): domain Eukaryota; kingdom Viridiplantae; phylum Streptophyta; class Magnoliopsida; order Caryophyllales; family Polygonaceae; genus Fagopyrum; species Fagopyrum esculentum. Next base: position 157,600,360 of record BSUD01000001.1, read on the forward strand.
AACACCAGTTTGCAAAAAGTGAGACGGTTATTTCCGTTTGTACATCGATTACCGTGGGCTGAAGAAGAAAACAATGAAGGACAAGTATCCCTAACAATGAATTGAAGATCGATCAGTTGCAAGGGTCGGTAGTTCTTCTAAGATTAACTAAGATTTGATTGTCACCGTTTGAGAATTCGAGATCAGGATATTGCAAATACGACATTCCATACAAGGTATGGTCACCATGACCCTGTAGCGATGTCATATGGGCTTACTAATGCCCGTGTAAGATATTTTGGTCTACTCTCAAAGAAGAGAGAAGTGGTATGACAAGTTGCCTCGGGATGGCAACCCCGGACGTGGAAGAATTTACAAGTTTTATTGGGTGTGTTGGTCATTACCGGTGTGGAGAGATTCTTCAAGTAACACCATTTATGGATAACCTACTCCGGATGACAATGAAGTATTGAGTGAGACAAGAATTGACAATGGAGATTCATTGGTACAACTGTTTTGAAATTGTCTTGAGACATGATGGGTTTGAAGTGTACAAGCGATTTTCCATGACCAGGCCTTAATGGAGTATTGAAGAACAATATAAAAGTTATAGCATACGTGTCTTGTTAGTAGAAGTAGTGTGAAGCATAGTATTTCCCTCATTACTTAGAACTTGCAACAAGAATTGAGGAAACGTAATCAAAGTTTGGTTTGACAAGAATCAAAGCCAACGGGGTAAATTGGAAGTTCAATCTTCTTTGTTAGAGAAATCGAAAGGAAAATAATGAAAATACTACATCGAGAAAGACCCGAGAAGGAAGTGGAGTTCCGATATATCGATATTTTTGATATCTTAGCACGAGTTGGAGAAGTGACTTATAAGTGGGCGTTACCACCAAGAGTAGAGGGTGTTCACCGATGTTTCATGTGTATCAGTCGGGGGAGTACATACATGATGAGACACGTTGTACGTCGTGATGATCTAGTAGAGACGAGGAGCAGATGAGGCTACTTAGGAGACAAATGATACATCTTTGGTTGAGTTTTATGCTGAGCTAGTAGCATTGATAGATACGACGGGTGAGACCTAGTCTACCCTTACCCTTAGTTGAGTTATGTGTTTGTGTGATGTTATATATAGTTTGTGCCCTATGCGGGGATATGTTGTATGACTTGATATATCTTGCGATGGTAGTTTGAGTAAGTTGTGCATATAGATTTAAAGGTTTAAGCCTTCTTAGTTTGAGAGTTATACCTCGGCCTTACGGATCGAGAAGTTCGGCATATAGCAAGTTTCGGGACGAAACTTGTTTTTAGAGGGATCTAATGTAACGCCCCGTTTATTGAGTGCATTTATGATATTTATTTTTCGGACTTTTATCGATATTTTATTATACAAATATTTTATTTAAACGTATTTTTTTAAGCGTAATACACCCTTCCCGAGTATAATTATATTTTTAATACGTTCACATGTATCCGTCTTTTTATTTTCGAAAAGTCGGGAAATTTTCCGATTCGAAAATCCCGTTCAGAATGCCTTTTGAGCGATTTTACTCTATTACCCTTTTTCTTTTTATTATATTAATTATTTTTCCTTATTTCCTTTTTCTTCTTTTATTTCTCTTTTTCCTTGGGAAGATGAGTTGCCGCTGAGAATTGACCCCTCGTTCCCTCCCCTCTGCAGCCCTGCCTTCATCTCTCTCACGTAACCTCCCTCCTACACGCTTGTAGCTAACCCTCAGCCCCTGCTTCACTTCCTCCCCAACTTCTCTCAACAGCACAACACTCCAGCTCTCATCCCCTCTGCTACATGGGTATCGCCACCGGAGGGCCGCCCCTTTTGCCGCCGAAATCCCCGGTGTTGCTCCCTCTCACCCACCTCTGTAACTCTCACCACGGGTCAGCAGCAACCAACGCTGCGAAGGGGATGAACGCCGGAGACCCCTAGCAACCGCCATCGGCTTCGTTGAAGCCTTCTCCGGGAAGTAACCGCCGCCAACATCATTGCTCTCGCTCTCTATCGTCGACGACCGCTTCTGGAACCGCCTTCTTCTCCCCTTTC